>OX352739.1:20000000-20640000 GCA_947095525.1 Trisateles emortualis | reverse complement strand
ACCTAACCTAACCTAACCTAACCTAACCTAACCTAACCTAACCTAACCTAACCTAACCTAACCTAACCTAACCTAACCTAACCTAACCTAACCTAACCTAACCTAACCTAACCTAACCTAACCTAACCTAACTAACCTAACCTAACCTAACCTAACCTAACCTAACCTAACCTAACCTAACCTAACCTAACCTAACCTAACCTAACCTAACCTAACCTAACCTAACCTAACCTAACCTAACCTAACCTAACCTAACCTAACCTAACCTAACCTAACCTAACCTAACCTAACCTAACCTAACCTAACCTAACCTAACCTAACCTAACCTAACCTAACCTAACCTAACCTAACCTAACCTAACCTAACCTAACCTAACCTAACCTAACCTAACCTAACCTAACCTAACCTAACCTAACCTAACCTAACCTAACCTAACCTAACCTAACCTAACCTAACCTAACCTAACCTAACCTAACCTAACCTAACCTAACCTAACCTAACCTAACCTAACCTAACCTAACCTAACCTAACCTAACCTAACCTAACCTAACCTAACCTAACCTAACCTAACCTAACCTAACCTAACCTAACCTAACCTAACCTAACCTAACCTAACCTAACCTAACCTAACCTAACCTAACCTAACCTAACCTAACCTAACCTAACCTAACCTAACCTAACCTAACCTAACCTAACCTAACCTAACCTAACCTAACCTAACCTAACCTAACCTAACCTAACCTAACCTAACCTAACCTAACCTAACCTAACCTAACCTAACCTAACCTAACCTAACCTAACCTAACCTAACCTAACCTAACCTAACCTAACCTAACCTAACCTAACCTAACCTAACCTAACCTAACCTAACCTAACCTAACCTAACCTAACCTACCTACCTAACCTAACCTAACCTAACCTAACCTAACCTAACCTAACCTAACCTAACCTAACCTAACCTAACCTAACCTAACCTAACCTAACCTAACCTAACCTAACCTAACCTAACCTAACCTAACCTAACCTAACCTAACCTAACCTAACCTAACCTAACCTAACCTAACCTAACCTAACCTAACCTAACCTAACCTAACCTAACCTAACCTAACCTAACCTAACCTAACCTAACCTAACCTAACCTAACCTAACCTAACCTAACCTAACCTAACCTAACCTAACCTAACCTAACCTAACCTAACCTAACCTAACCTAACCTAACCTAACCTAACCTAACCTAACCTAACCTAACCTAACCTAACCTAACCTAACCTAACCTAACCTAACCTAACCTAACCTAACCTAACCTAACCTAACCTAACCTAACCTAACCTAACCTAACCTAACCTAACCTAACCTAACCTAACCTAACCTAACCTAACCTAACCTAACCTAACCTAACCTAACCTAACCTAACCTAACCTAACCTAACCTAACCTAACCTAACCTAACCTAACCTAACCTAACCTAACCTAACCTAACCTAACCTAACCTAACCTAACCTAACCTACCTAACCTAACCTAACCTAACCTAACCTAACCTAACCTAACTACCTAACCTAACCTAACCTAACCTAACCTAACCTAACCTAACCTAACCTACTAACCTAACCTAACCTAACTAACCTAACCTAACCTAACCTAACCTAACCTAACCTAACCTAACCTAACCTAACCTAACCTAACCTAACCTAACCTAACCTAACCTAACCTAACCTAACCTAACCTAACCTAACCTAACCTAACCTAACCTAACCTAACCTAACTAACCTAACCTAACCTAACCTAACCTAACCTAACCTAACCTAACCTAACCTAACCTAACCTAACCTAACCTAACCTAACCCATCTTTGTCCTAGACGAAAACTTTTTTGGTTTTGTGTTGTTTTATGATAGTTTAGGACTAGTATTGACATTAGACACCCTCTTGGCTGCGCCCCGAGGAATAAAACACCCTATTTGACACATAATTTGTATTTTTTAATAGAATTCCGTATATTTTGTACTTTTTTGTTAGTTTCCGAATTTTTCTCAACATTTTACTTCTAAACCTTTACTGAATTTCAGTGATTTATTTCGAGGAAGGTGTGCCGCGTCTGGGAACGCAACCCCGTCGCCGCTGCGCCATCTGAAACATAAAAAAGTAGATAGAACACTGAATTTCCATACATTTTGGCATTAAATTTACAGTTTTTTCAAAATTTAAATTCACCAGGACCCCTGGCGGCGCCCAGGATAGTGTAGGATTATAGCATTTGACTAGCCGCGTCGATTGACACCCCTCCCGTTCTGATCGGGTCACTGGAAATATAAAAAATCGCCCGCCCACCCGCCCTATAGCGTTTACGACAGTAAAGAATCTCAATTTTTCCATAGGGACGGGTAAAAACGGCTAAAAATTTTGACAACGTTTTTTGACTCTGTATCGTTTTACGATATTTTATAGCTTTTTGACAGTTATTGTGACGTTTTATTTAAGTGTTGTGACGTTTTATTTAAGTGTTGCGTCGTTTTAATTTAGTGTTGTTTCGTTTATTTAGGTGTTGTGTCGTTCTATTTAAGTGTTGTGTCGTCCAGTTTACATTATATACATTTTGACAGTTTTATCATATACACTTCTTTGTTTTTATACCGTTGTTTTTATACGAATAATAATAATTATTATAATATTGTATCCTAATTAATTATTTTTAAACTATACACTATTTTGATTATATATTCACCAACCCACTATGTTCGGCATCCGCACCCCCCCGAAGGAGCCCAGCACGTCGTCAAAGGCTGCACCCGTGGCGTCTGGGAGTGGGACCACACAGGTCAGGCGTAGTGTGGGGGAGATCGAGTCGAAGCTGAGACCTTCGACTTCCCCCACCAAAAACATAACCGCGCCGAAAAACAGGGTGGACCCGCTCACGGTCACCAAGGAGCCAAAATATCCAAGCCGAATTGCGGAGGCGAAGGCCTGCTTGATGAAAGCGAAACTTCAGCTTAACAACAGCCGTAACCTCCGCACTGACATCAAAAACGACGTACTTGAGGCGATTGAACGTCTGTTTAAATTAGTCAAGGAGTCAGACGAGGAGCATAGTGGGAAGGTTAGAGTTAGGTTAGCAAAAGATCCAGAGAATAAGACCAAAGAAAAGGAACCGGAAAGACAAAGCGATATGGAGAATAGAGTTTTAGTAAGCAAGCTGGAAGAGCACGGAAAGTTACTAGAGGAAAATAGAAAGGAAATGGAAGCCCTCAGAGAAGATTTAAAGAAGGCACCGGTGTCCTATGCGGGTGTGGTGGCCGGGCCACCAAAGTTCCGACCTTTGGGGCCTACGGCCCTACACTCTATCGTCATTAAGTCAAGCGATGCAATGGACACCAGTGACCAAGTAGTGGAAAAGTTAAGGAAGGCAACTGAGGCTGTAAAAGAGGGCTTAAAGGTGGATAGGATTAGAAAGGTAAAAGATCAGAGAGTAATATTGGGATGCGGTTCAGAGGATGAACTTGAAAAAATAAAAGGAAAGTTAAGAAAATCAGGAAAAGACCTAAGTTTCGAGAGCATTCGGAACAGGGATCCGCTGATCGTCCTTAAGGATGTCATGAACTACAATACAGACGAGGAGGTGCTTTGTGCCTTAAGGGCGCAAAACAAGCACCTCCTTAAGGACATCAGCGGCGACGATGACCGGATGGAGGTCCGATATCGCAAGAAGACTCGGAATCCGTTGGTGGCCCATATAGTGGTGAAGGTGTCACCTTGTATATGGGGACGCCTAGCGCATTCCGGATCCGTCCATATCGACCTCCAGCGGGTCAAAGTTGAAGACCACTCACCCCTGGTCCAGTGCTCTCGATGCTTAGGCTATGGGCACACCAAAAGATTCTGCACTGACACGGAGGACGCCTGCAGCCACTGTGGGGGACCTCATCGGAAGGACAAGTGTGAGCAGAAGATTGCGGGGGGGTCCCCCACATGTTGCAACTGTAAGAGGGCAGAGTGTGCTGATATGGCACACAATGCCTTCGATGCAGTATGCCCGATAAGGCAAAAGTGGGACACCTTGGCAAGGTCAGCAGTGGCATACTGCTAAGGTGGTCCCACTGTGGGAGATAGCACCCGGGCTTGGAGGCTGGGTATTTTGGTGTACAGTCCACGAATTTGCAATGCATGTTCTGCTCGAGCCGAATTTCAGGAATCGCAGCCCCATACCACAGCACAATACCGGAAAAGCAGGACTTTGTCTCTTGGACAGTATTATAAGAAATGCATGCCAGAGAAAAGCAACCGCAAACTCTCTCGGCACCGAGAGGGTTATTGGCAATGTGCTGTGGCCGGGCTTGAAAACCGGCTTGAGTAGAATCGGCAGAGCAAATGGTCAGAAAATTAATCGCACGGTTCCGAATTTAGTCTGTCCAGCTGTTTGGGTAGTCGACTCACTAGGTATGTCTCGAGAAAACTGCACAATTCTTGCAGCAATCACAGCATGTTCCCGCACCGGTGTAGCATAGGCAGTTCTGAAACGGCAAAATTGATGTCTTGCACTTCGCAACTCGCTCTGTACTTCGGTGCGGAACCAAGCACCAAAAGCTGTATCGATAAGCGCGTAAGGTTGATAAAATAAACGAGTCTTAACTAAGGGCTCAAGCAAAAAACAGTAAAAGTAAATCTAAAAAGAGTCCAACAAAACTCCCTACCCAAAAAATTAGGTCTAGTAAATAAATACAAAAAAGTAAATAAGGTCAGAGACCTAGAGTCCCTGGATCAAGTGGCGGAATACAACCAGTTGTGTTCCATTTATAAAAAAAAAAAAAAAAAAAAAACCTAACCTAACCTAACCTAACCTAACCTAACCTAACCTAACCTAACCTAACCTAACCTAACCTAACCTAACCTAACCTAACCTAACCTAACCTAACCTAACCTAACCTAACCTAACCTAACCTAACCTAACCTAACCTAACCTAACCTAACCTTTTTTTTTTTTTTTTTTTTTTTATCGAAGGGGAAATGCCTAACGCATACCACGCCGCAGGGGGTCGTCGGCGTGGTTATGTGGGGCTTGCACCCACTAAAACCACCTTCGGTGGCCATCCTCGGCGTTTAACAGGGTACTCCGGGAACGCGGGTATGCTGCTCCGGTGTACCCCATTGCGCCCGTCTCTGGTATGAGACTCAGTCTCGGGGAGGGCTTGTGTGTGCCCTCCCGTTGTCGGCCTGTGTCATGCCGACACAGCGGACTGCGCCACAACAGTCCACTGTCTTCCCGGGACCGCAGTCAGAGGACCCTTCTCTGACCGCATTCAGGTCCCGAGGTGATCCGTCCGGTTAGAGGCGGCCGTTTTCGCCGCCACGGCGTCTTCCTCTTCTGCGAGTGGGATCGGCGCGTTCGCGATCCCGCTCGGCGGTCTCTTTCTGAAGCATTACAGCTTCACAGAAGGAGACCACAGCATCCCAATTAGTGTTCCCCTCCAGCATCTTCCTTACTACAGCTGGAGGGGACAAGTCTTGACCGATTATAGCGACCAGGACCCGCCGCTCGGTCTCCCACGCTGGGCAGTTTTCGACCGTGTGTTGGGCGGAGTCTAGGTCGCTTGGGCAGTGGTGGCAGTGAGCCGTCTCTTGCCTCCCTATCCTGCTCAGATACTCACCAAAACAGCCGTGACCGGTGAGTATCTGGGTCAAGTGAAAAGTGACTTTGCCTGTTTTCCTTCCTATCCACTTCTCAAAGTTTGGAAGGATTGCGCTCACAATGCGCTGTCGCAGATTTTTTGGCTCTCTGAGCCTACTCTGCCATCGGGCGAGAGCCAATTTGTGCGTGTCTCGTCTGAATTCACTGAGCGTCTGGCTCGGTGCTACCGTGTCCTCCCGGCCCTCCCAACGGGCGTGAGTCTCGTCGTAGACGCTAGCGTCCACGCCCGCCAAGATGTCAAAGGGCGGTAGACGCGCCAGGAGCGTCGCCGCCTCAAACGATATGGTGCGGTAACCGCGCGCGATCCTGATGGCCGCCACGCGCTGCAGGCTGTTCAGAATAGCTCTGCAGCGGGAGGTGCTCGTCAGTCGATCTGACCAGACGGGCGCCCCATAGAGGGCCATCGATCGCACCACTCCACCGTAGAGGCGGCGAACCTCTTCCCGGGGGCCCCCGAGGTTAGGCAGAAGCCTCTGAAGGGCCCCCGCCGCTCGTTGCACCTTCGGAGCCAGACGCTCGAAATGTTCTTTAAAGGACCACCGGCCGTCCAGAGTAAGGCCCAGGTACTTCATGTGGCGCCCCACCTCCACCTCCGCATCGCCTACTCTGGCGACGTGGGTGGGTGGTTCCAACCCGCGGCGTAGGCCGTGGAACCACATCGCCTCCGTTTTGTTCGGTGCCACACGAAGACCTAGGCTGCCGATGGCCCCGATCACCCTTGCCACACCTTGTTCGCCGAGCCGAAGAGTTTCTTGAAACTCGGCTCCCCGGGCCAGTACCAGAGTGTCGTCCGCGTAGCAGACGACACTCACTCCGGGGGGGAGGCCGATCCGCAGGACCGCATCGTATGCAAGGTTCCATAGCAGGGGTCCTAAAACGGAACCCTGGGGAACACCGCAGTTGATCTCCCTCTGGTGCAGGTTACCGTCCCGACCCGTGTACCGAATGGTCCTGTCGCGCAAATACGCCCCGATGACCCGGTGCAGGTAGAGGGGCACATTATGATGGACCAGTGCCCCTCTAATCGCCTGCCATGGGAGGGAGTTGAAGGCGTTGACGATGTCAAGACTGACGGCCAACGCCACTCCACCCCCCCGTACTGTCTGCTCCGACAGGGTGCGGACGCGCTTGATCGCGTCCAGCGTCGATCGCCCCTGCCGGAAACCGAACTGGCAGTCCGATAGATCGGGGCCAGTGCGCGACAGGTGCTCGCTGAGACGGGCGGCGATGACACGCTCGAAGAGCTTTCCCGCCTCATCCAGCAAGCAAATTGGTCGGAACGCCGAGGGAGAGTCTGCGGCCCTGCCGTCCTTCTTTAGTAGAACTAGATCGGCCTCCTTCCAGCCGGTTGGGAATACGCCACTACGGAGGCAGCCGGTGAACAGCCACCTCAGCCTGTCCCCTAAGACCGCGAGTGCTACTACCCAGGCCCGTCCCGGAATCCCGTCTGGGCCCGGGGCAGTGTTCCGGGCTGCGAGTCGCTTCACGGCTCGGTCCAGTTCACCCTCCGTCACGTCGAGATGGTCGTTCCAGGGTTGGTCCGACAGTGGCGGCGGGGTCGGGGGATCTTCCTGGTCCCTTGGGAAGAGGGTGTCTACCACCCCACCCACGAACTCCGGGTTCAGGGATTGCGTCAGGGGAGGGACCCACGGTTTGAGCTTGCCCATTACCATTTTGTATGGGCGCCCCCAAGGGTCCCTGTCCAATCCCTCGATGAGCTCGTTCCAGGACCGAGCCTTGGCGTCCGCGATGGCGATAGATAATGCCTTCGAGGCGGCCCTGTATGCCCGGAGCGCTGCGGCGGTCTCATGTTCTCCGGCTCTCCGGCGTCTTCTGACTCGCTGGAAGCGTCGGCGGGCAGCGACGTATTCTGTTCGGAGGCGCGCTATGTCAGGCGACCACCAGTAAAGCGCGCCTCTCTTTTTACCAGGAATGCTGCGGGGCATCGCCGCATCGCAGATTCCGGTCATGGCCTCTCGCAACCAGGTCGCTTGTGCTTGGGGGTTCTCCGGGACGCCCTCCTCTTCCGCCGACCAGTCCACTACGTGGGCAGCGGCCGTGAGTAGGTCGCGGTCGAGCTGACGCAAACACCAGCGTCGCTGAGTGTCGCCACCGCCTTCGGGGATTCCGTTGCGGCGGCGAAGGGCCACGCTGAACAAAATGTGTCGGTGGTCCGACAGCGTCGCCACCTCCAGAGCGACTCGCCAGCCCGAGACCATGCGCACGGCCGGGGAAGTCGCCCACGACAAATCGACTACTGACTCCCCCTGCCAACGCGCACAGGTGCTGACAGAACCCCGATTTAAAAGCCTGAGGTCCAGCCCCGCGGCCCACTCCAGCATGGTCTGCCCACGCAGGTCGTCCCGTACATCTCCCCAAGCGCGCGAACGGGCGTTGAAGTCTCCTATTAGGAGCAGCGGGCGGGTCTGGTAGGCCCTGATGTGGCCGGCCAGTCCATCTAGGTATGCCTCAAAAACGGCGAGCGCGCTGTTAGGTGAGATGTAACAGCCGACGACGATCGCTGGACCCCACTCGACAATGACGAACCCCGGCCCTTTATGTATGAGGGTGCAGTGCGGGTCCCCCGTCCCCCCCGACCAGTACATGGCGATGGAGTTCCCGTCTGACCCGAACCACCTGGGGTGGTCCGGGACGCGGTAGGGCTCCGCCACCACTGCCAGGGCAACCGACTGCTCCGTGAGCGTCTGCATCAGCAGATCTTGCGCTGCGCGGCAGTGGTTGATGTTCCCCTGCAGGACTATGTGGGGGGGAAAGAATGTACCGCCGGCACTGCATCCTCTGCCGGACCGGGGATGGGTCCAGCGTCGTCATTTCTCGCCGCAGGTTGAGTTGCGGGAGCGGCTGCGCGGGGTGCGCGGCGTGTCCGGCCGCTCTTAGTTTTGGGCGCATTGCAGCGTCCGCTGCCTAGCCTGTGGTCCGCGGGTCGGCCCAGGTCTTTACATACCGGACATTGTGGGGCGCGCTCGGGGCACTCCCGGGCCTTGTGGCCGAGTCCACCGCACGAGTAACAGAGCGCGCTCCGGTCCATGGCGCTCTTACATTGGGCCTTAACGTGGCCCACTTCGAGGCAGCGGAAGCATTGCAGCGGGCGTGGTGCCAGGGCCTCCACCCGGGCGACCGTCCAGCCCACGCGCATCTTGCCGGTCACAAGGATTTTACGGGCGGCTATTAGAGGACACCGAACCCACGCCGTGCCGAGCCCGGCCGCGGAGAAACGGATCTCACCGACCTTGACGTCATCTGTGACGCAGCCACCCGAGGCGCAGATGGCGGCAGCGACCTCGGCGCTGTCTACGGAGTCGTCAAGGCCGCGCACCCTGAGTTCCGCGGTTTTGGTCGGGCAAGCCACTATGGCATCGGTGCCAACTAGAGCCACCCGCAGGCTGTCTGCCAAGGCCTCCGCTTTGCCGGAGCTGTCTGACCCTGGGATTCTAAGGAGAAGACCTCCCGTGACAGCTCTTTTTGGACGGAGGCCCTCGGCAATGCCGATATCGGCCAAGACTACCTTCGCCCTGGCCACCCTCATCACCTCAGCTAGGGAGGATGTGGACCCCGGTGGTAGGGTGATGGTAACCGCCGAGGTGGAGGGCGGGCGCGGCAAGGGAGAGGGCTTAGGCTTTTGAGGCCTCCTGTCCGCGGGCTTTGCTTCCTCTGTCTTCTTCTTTGCTTTTCGGCCCAGGACCGTCGTCCAGGGCAACTCGTGGGTCCCCTCTGGAGTAGGTGGGGCGGGCGTCGGGGTCTTTGCGCGTGTGGAAGGCCCTGGTTGCGTTAGGGCGGGGAAGGGGTCCGCTCCTTCCCTTCCTAAAGCCTTGTACATGTGGCCACTCGGGTCGCTCTTCTTCTTGTTTCGCCTTCGCTTCGGCGAGGAACGAATGGCGCGTTCGGCGGGCACCTTCTGATGCAGCTCCCTAGGCCGGTGGTCTGTCGTGGAAGCCGCCAAGTCAGCGGCGGCCGACGAATCGCATGGTTGCGTGGTGGTGGCGCGTGAAGCGGAGAACGGACTGCTTGTCCGTGGGGACGTAGTCTCTCTGAACCACTCAGGATCCGTTCTCACTGGGGACATTGGTGTCGGCACCTCTGGTCTGCGGAAACGCTCCAGCTCCGCCGAGAGGGCGGCCACTCGGGACTCCAGCGAGGTGACCCGGGAGCGGAGCTCGCAGTTTTCCCGCTCCAGTGAACCTGTGACGGTCCTCCCCTGGAGTTCCGTCACGGCCGCGGACGCGCCACGGACAGCCACTCTGAGGGCGTGTATGAACTCGCCCTTCATGTTCTTCGACCTGTCCGTGACTTTCTCCACGGTCGCTAGGCACTCCAGCGCTCTGGAGCCTAAGTCGGCTGTGGGATGCAGGTGCATCTCTGCTGCTAGCTGCTCCAAGCGGGGCAGACCCACCTTTGACCGCAGCTTAGCGGGAGCCACCGAGGGGTCACAGATATCCATCAGAGCCCGCTCAAGGTCCTGGGCGTCTTCTTCCTCGGTGCGGATTCTTGAAACTACCTGCGTGGCCTTCCTCGCGCTGGGAGGCGCAGCTGGCGCAGACTCCACCGTCCCCCTGACAATGCGGTCGTCCAGGGACACTCTTTTGTCTCTATAGACAGGGTCAGTGCCCACGCCTGGCGCAACTCTCGCGGTAACGGGAGCCGTCACGGGGTTACTCAGACCGCTATGGTCCCGCTCATTGGCCTGGGTGATTTCTGTCGTGCTGCGGGCGGGCTTGGGAGCCGCCCGTGTTGTTTTCCGGGTGGACGGGGCACTAGGAGGCGCTGCCTTCGCCGGTTCGGCTGACTCCCTGTCGACGCGATCATCGCCATCCGTGGACAGGATTCTACTTCGAGTGACGGGTCGGGTGTACTCACCCAAGCCATCGTTCGCCGTGGGAAGACGGGAAGCCATAGCTAATTAAGGCAAGCTACGGCGGACCCATCTTCACGAGAAAAAATTCTCCCTATTATGCTTCCTTACCCACCTGTCCCTATGGAAAATTTGCAATTCCTTACTGTCGTAACGCAATAGGGTGGGTGGGCGGTCGATTTTTTAGTTTTAGAGTCGTCCGATCCGGGCGGGAGAGGTGTCAAACGACGCGGCTATTAAAATACTGTATAACAACACTATCCTGGGCGCCGCCAGGGGTCCTGTTCAATTAAAATTTAGAAAAAACTGTATTTTTTATTAAAAATGTATAGAAAAACAGTGTTTTATCTACTTTTTTGTGTTTCAGGTGGCGCAGCGGCGGCGGGGATGCGCTCCCAGACGCGGCACACCTTCCTCGAAATAAAACACCGAAATTCCGTTGGAATTTACACGCAGAATGGTTATAGAAAATCGGAAACTATTAAAAAACTGCAAATTGAATAGAATTTAATTAAAAAATGAAGTTAAAGTTGGAAAATTAAAAGTTCTGTCTCGCTGGGATCAGCTAAACGAGTGATAATGGTCTATCCTACTCCTAACCTATCTATAACCGGTGGAATACCTAGATGGTTTTCGCTTCGACGAACTTTTCAACCTAACCTAACCTAACCTAACCTAACCTAACCTAACCTAACCTAACCTAACCTAACCATCCAACGAGCCTTGAACGTCAGGATGGGGCCAAAGCAAAATATAAAGAAACTATAGGAAAAGTAAAACCCTTCTATACCCATTAAATAAGGTCTGGCAAACAAAAATCAAACGGAAAATAAGGTCAGAGACCTCGAGTCCCTGGATCCAGTGGAGGAAAAAAAAAAAAAAAAAAAAAAAAAAACCTAACCGAACTTTGTCCTAGACGAAAACTTTTTTGGTTTTGTGTTGTTTTATGATAGTTTAGGACTAGTATTGACATTAGACACCCTCTTGGCTGCGCCCCGAGGAATAAAACACCCTATTTGACACATAATTTGTATTTTTTAATAGAATTCCGTATATTTTGTACTTTTTTGTTAGTTTCCGAATTGTTTTTTAGCATTTTGCTTCTAAACCTTTACTGAATTTCAGTGCTTTATTTCGAGGAAGGTGTGCCGCGTCTGGGAACGCAACCCCGTCGCCGCTGCGCCATCTGAAACATAAAAAAGTAGATAGAACACTGAATTTCCATACATTTTGGCATTAAATTTACAGTTTTTTCAAAATTTAAATTCACCAGGACCCCTGGCGGCGCCCAGGATAGTGTAGGATTATAGCATTTGACTAGCCGCGTCGATTGACACCCCTCCCGTTCTGATCGGGTCACTGGAAATATAAAAATCGAAAAATTTGGGATTCCGACTCTCAAGAAATCTACCTTAGGGGTACGTACATCAAAAATTCAACTTTGTCCTAGACGAAAACTTTTTTGGTTTTGTGTTGTTTTATGATAGTTTAGGACTAGTATTGACATTAGACACCCTCTTGGCTGCGCCCCGAGGAATAAAACACCCTATTTGACACATAATTTGTATTTTTTAATAGAATTCCGTATATTTTGTACTTTTTTGTTAGTTTCCGAATTGTTTTTTAGCATTTTGCTTCTAAACCTTTACTGAATTTCAGTGCTTTATTTCGAGGAAGGTGTGCCGCGTCTGGGAACGCAACCCCGTCGCCGCTGCGCCATCTGAAACATAAAAAAGTAGATAGAACACTGAATTTCCATACATTTTGGCATTAAATTTACAGTTTTTTCAAAATTTAAATTCACCAGGACCCCTGGCGGCGCCCAGGATAGTGTAGGATTATAGCATTTGACTAGCCGCGTCGATTGACACCCCTCCCGTTCTGATCGGGTCACTGGAAATATAAAAATCGAAAAATTTGGGATTCCGACTCTCAAGAAATCTACCTTAGGGGTACGTACATCAAAAATTCAACTTTGTCCTAGACGAAAACTTTTTTGGTTTTGTGTTGTTTTATGATAGTTTAGGACTAGTATTGACATTAGACACCCTCTTGGCTGCGCCCCGAGGAATAAAACACCCTATTTGACACATAATTTGTATTTTTTAATAGAATTCCGTATATTTTGTACTTTTTTGTTAGTTTCCGAATTGTTTTTTAACATTTTGCTTCTAAACCTTTACTGAATTTCAGTGCTTTATTTCGAGGAAGGTGTGCCGCGTCTGGGAACGCAACCCCGTCGCCGCTGCGCCATCTGAAACATAAAAAAGTAGATAGAACACTGAATTTCCATACATTTTGGCATTAAATTTACAGTTTTTTCAAAATTTAAATTCACCAGGACCCCTGGCGGCGCCCAGGATAGTGTAGTATTATAGCATTTGACTAGCCGCGTCGATTGACACCCCTCCCGTTCTGATCGGGTCACTGGAAATATAAAAAATCCGCCCTATAGCGTTTACGACAGTAAAGAATTTCAAATTTTCCATAGGGACGGGTAAAAACGACAAAAAATTTTGACAACGGTTTTTGACTCTGTATCGTTTTACGATATCCTATAGCTTTTTGACAGTTATTGTGACGTTTTATTTAAGTGTTGTGACGTTTTATTTAAGTGTTGTGTCGTTTTATTTTAGTGTTGTGTCGTTTATTTACGTGTTGTATAGTTTTATTTGAGAATTGAGTCGTCCAGTTTTGAATTATATTTTTACACCCGAATTATTGTTTTTATACCGTTGTTTTTATACTTTTATTATTAATACTACTGTGTTTACAACTTATACAACTTTACCAAACCGCTCTGCACCCTTGATTGCTTTGCAATGAGCGCATTTTCATCCCCAGTAACCCCACACAAACCGGCCGTGAGAACCCTATCTTTCTCTGACACACCTGCGGAAACCATGGACAAATCAACTCGACCGCAACCAAGATACTCCAGCAGGGCAGCCGAGGCCAAGGCTTGCCTTATCAAAGCCAAGCAACATCTCAACAACTCCAGAAACCTAAAGGCTGAGATAAAGACTGGAGTCTTGCAGGCCTTGGATCGGCTGTACCAGCTGGTGAAGGAGGAGACTGGGACTGGCCCGGGGGCTGGGAAGGGAACGTCAGATGCTAATACATCTGTCGTCCCTGTTTCGGTCCCCGGATCAGATCCAGTCACTGCAAAGCAGAACGACCAAATATTAAGGAAGATAGAGGAGAACACGAGAGAGCTAAAGGAAAATGGAAAAAGACTAGAAGAATTGAAAGATCTGGTAGAGGAAAAGCAAAAAGTAATAGATATAGAAAGGGTCACATATGCCAGTGTAGCTGCGGGTAGGTCCGATGGAAAACCCCCGGTACACTCGGCGCTGCACTCCATAATAGTGACATCAAAGGACGAACTGGAGACGGGAGAGGAAGTTATGGAGAAAATTAGGAAAGCAGTAAATGCTAAAGAGGGAGGAATAGAAGTGGAGAGAATAAGAAAGGCGAAAGCGAGCAAAGTAATCATGGGGTGCAGAACAAAAGAAGAAAGGGTTAGAGTTAGGGAAAGGCTGGAAAACGCGGGGCACCTCTTGGTCGAGGAAGTGAAGAACAAGGATCCCCTTCTGATCCTCAGAGGCGTCCTGGTGATCCACAGTGATGAGGAAATCGTCAGGGCGCTTAGAAATCAGAACGGCTTTGTTTTTCACGGCCTCGACAAAGAGGAAGATCGGCTACAAATAAAGTACCGGAAAAAGACCAGAAACCCACACACTTGTCATATAGTGGTCACAACATCTGCCACTATATGGCAAAGAGCTACCGAGACGGGGACCTTGCGCGTAGACCTTCAGCGCGTCAAGGTGGAAGATCAATCCCCGATAGTACAGTGCTCTCGCTGCCTAGGATACGGGCACACAAAGAGGCTCTGCCAAGAGCCAGAAGACCTCTGCAGTCACTGTGGGGGACCTCACCGCAAGAGTGAGTGTGCGGAGGACCTTGCGGGGGGGACCCCCAAGTGCTGCAATTGCGATAGAGCAAAACTGGCAGCAGTCTGTCACAACGCCTTTGACGCAGTGTGCCCGATCCGAAGGAAATGGGACACCTTGGCAAGGTCAGCAGTGGCTTACTGCTAAGGTGGTCCCAGTGCGAGAGCCTGTAAAACACGAGAGGAATCCCTGGGCTATTGAGGGATCGGAAAGGCGGCTGATACTGCTTCGGTCGTACCCCAAACGATACAACAACTCCTCATGTCGCAAAACAAGAAACTCACCTCTGTCTGGTCTCTTGGACCACATTGTAATAAATGTTCGCCAGAGACATATAAGTGCAGTAGACTCCTTCGTTGTAGAAGGAGCGTTTGGCAGCGCGTTGAGGCAGGCCGCTGGGATGCGACCGAGGCAGAAGGGCAACCGTGGCAAAACTATGCAGCCGTTAACAAGGCCAAATATATGGTTAACGATGTGTTCTCGGTGGTTCTGGTCATTCAATTTGTCCGTATATTGTCTGCTAGCTGTCATCTTAAATTTAGTGTCAAAATTTGTACCTACTAGTCGGAATCTGCGTCGGAGTGAAAAGATGGTTAGAAAAAGACAAAACTAAGTCTTGTAATTTTGTAACAAAATCTGCACTCCGGTGCAGAGATCGGGTAAATTAAATCGAAGAGACAATTTTATTAGAACCTCCTATTAAATTTAAACATAACAAGTTAAAAAATAAAATAAAAAGTGAATAAGGTCTGAGACTCCGCGTCCCAGGTTCAACTGGAGGGAGCACAATAATTGTGCTTCCATAATAAAAAAAAAAAAAAAAAAAAAAAAAAAAAAAAAAAAAAAAAAAAACCTAACCTAACCTAACCTAACCTAACCTAACCTAACCTAACCTAACCTAACCTAACCTAACCTAACCTAACCTAACCTAACCTAACCTAACCTAACCTAACCTAACCTAACCTAACCTAACCTAACCTAACCTAACCTAACCTAACCTTTTTTTTTTTTTTTTTTTTTTTTTTTTTTTTTTTTTTTTTTTTTTTTTTACGAAGGGGAAATGCCTAACGCATACCACGCCGCAAGGGGTCATCGGCGTGGTTATGTGGGGCTCGCACCCACTAAAACCACCTTCGGCGGCCTTCCTCAGCGCCTTAACAGGGGACTCCGGGAACGCGGGTATGCTGCTCCGGTGTCCCCCATTGCGCACGTCTCTTACGAGACACTTCCCGGGGAGGGCAAGGTATGCGCCCTCCCATCGTCAGCCCGTGTCGTGCCGACACAGCGGACTGCGCCGCCACAGTCCGCTGTCTTCTCGGGACCGCAGTCAGAGGACCCTTCTCTGACCGCATATTAGTCCCAAGGTGTCACCCCGGCTAGCGGCGTCGTGGTCCGCCGCCGCGGGGTCGTCCTCCCACACCCCTCATCTGGCGTCCTGGTGCCACGTCCAGTCGCAGGTCCCACCTGCCGGAGACTGCTGGAGATGGCATTTCACGTAGGTAATTTTTTATAGAGGTTTTCTTCCTCGCAGCCCCACCTCGAGAGGTGACGAAGTAGGGCCCTCGTTCCGACCCAAACGGGTTGGTTTACGATTTGCCCCCCTGGCTCAGCGTATTGCTACACCGAGCCCTTCCCAGCGAGCGGTGTCTCCCTCACCGCCCCCTAGGGTCGCCTGCCCGGCCTCTCATCCGGCGTCCTGCTGCCCCGTCCAGCTGAAGGTCTCCGACTACTGCCGGAGGGGACAGGTCACGTAGGTAATTTTTTATAGAGGTTTTCTTCCTCGCGGCCCCCACCTCAAGAGGTGGCAAGATGGCGGCCCTCGTTCCGACCCTACGGATCGGTTTACGATATGCTCCCCTGGCCCAGCGTATTGCTACGCCGGCCCCACCCCGGCTTGCGGCAAATCGCAACCGGGGTCGTCCTCCCGCACCTCACGTCTTTCATCCTGCCGCCCCGTCCAATGGTGAGACCGGAACCACTTAAAGGAGGGGACGGGTCAAGTCGGTAATTTTTTAAAGAGGTTTTCTTCCTCGCAGCCCCCACCTCGAGAGGTAGCAAGATGGCGGCCCTCGTTCCGACACCTACGGGTCGGTTTACGATTTGCTCCCCGGCCTGGCGCATTGCTACGCCGAGCCCACCCCGTCAAGCGGGGTTGTCCTCCCGCACCTCACATCTTTCGTCCTGCCGCCGTCGCCCAGTGGTCGAAGCTGGACGGGCGGGTCACGTAAGGTTATTTTTTATAGAGGTTATTCTTCCTCGCAGCCACCACCTTGAGAGGTTGCAAAGTGGCGGCCCTCGCTCCGACGCCTACGGGTCGGTTTACGATATGCTCCCCTGGCCCGGCGTATTGCTACGCCGGCCCCGCCTCACGTCTTTCATCCTGCCGCCCCGTCCAATGGTGAGACCGGAACCACTTAAAGGAGGGGACGGGTCAAGTCGGTAATTTTTTAAAGAGGTTTTCTTCCTCGCGGCCGCCACCTCGAGAGGTGACAAGATGGCGGCCCTCGTTCCGACACCTAAGGGTCGGTTTACGATTTGCTCCCCGGCTCTGCGCATTGCTGCGCCGAGCCCACCCCGTCAAGCAGGGTCGTCCTCCCGCACCTCACATCTTTCGTCCTGCCGCCGTCGCCCAGTGGTCGAAGCTGAACGGGCGGGTCACGTAAGGTTATTTTTTATAGAGGTTATTCTTCCTCGCAGCCACCACCTTGAGAGGTTGCAAAGTGGCGGCCCTCGCTCCGACGCCTACGGGTCGGTTTACGATATACTCCCCTGGCCCGGCGTATTGCTACGCTGGCCCCACCTCACGTCTTTCATCCTGCCGCCCCGTCCAATGGTGAGACCGGCACCACTTAAAGGAGGGGACGGGTCAAGTCGGTAATTTTTTAAAGAGGTTTTCTTCCTCGCGGCCCCCACCTCGAGAGGTGCAAGATGGCGGCCCTCGTTCCGACACCAATGGGTCGGTTTACGATTTGCTCCCCGGCCCGGCGCATCGCTGCACCGAGCCCACCCCGTCGTCCGACACCCGGGGTCATCCTCCCGCACCTCACATCTTTCGTCCTGCCGCCGTCGCCCAGTGGTCGAAGCTGAGCGGGCGGGTCACGTAAGGTAATTTTTTATAGAGGTTATTCTTCCTCGCAGCCACCACCTTGAGAGGTAGCAAAGTGGCGGCCCTCGCTCCGACGCCTGCGGGTCGGTTTACGATTTACTCCTACTGCCCCTAGGGCTCATCCCGGGTAATTTTTTATAGAGGTTTTCCTCTACTGCGAGTGGGATCGGCGCGTTCGCGATCCCGCTCGGCGGTCTCTTTCTGAAGCATTACAGCTTCACAGAAGGAGACCACAGCATCCCAATTAGTGTTCCCCTCCAGCATCTTCCTTACTACAGCTGGAGGGGACAAGTCTTGACCGATTATAGCGACCAGGACCCGCCGCTCGGTCTCCCACGCTGGGCAATCTTCGAGCGTGTGTTGGGCGGAGTCCAGGTCGCTAGGGCAGTGGTGGCAGTGCGCCCCCGCTTGCCTCCCTATCCGGCTCAGATACTCGCCGAAACATCCGTGTCCGGTGAGTATCTGAGTCAGGTGAAAGGTCACATGTCCGGATTTTCTACCCAGCCACTGCTCGAAGCTGGGTAGGATTGCACCCACTATGCGCTGCCGTGCATTTTTGGGCTCTCTGAGCCTGCTTTGCCATCGGGCGAGCGCCATTTTGTGCGCGCCCCGCCTGAACTCACTGAGCGTCTGGCACGGTGCTTCCGCGTCCTCCCGGCCCTCCCAGCGGGCGTGGGTCTCTTCGTAGACGCTGGCGTCCACGCTTGCCAGGATGTCAAAGGGCGGGATGCGCGCTAGGTTCGGCTAGGCGCCTCGTGGGATATCGTGCGGTACCCGCGTGCGATCCTGATGGCCACCACGCGCTGCAGGCCGTTGAGAGTAGCTCTGCAGCGGGAGGTGCTCGTCAGTCGATCTGACCAGACGGGCGCCCCATAGAGGGCCATCGATCGCACTACTCCACCGTAGAGGCGGCGGACCTCCTCCCGGGGGCCTCCGAGGTTAGGCAGGAGTCTCTGCAGAGCCCCCGCCGCTCGTTGCACCTTTGGAGCCAGACGCTCGAAGTGTTCTTTAAAGGACCACCGGCCGTCCAGAGTAAGGCCCAGGTACTTAATGTGGCGCCCCACCTCCACCTCCGCATCGCCCACTCTGGCAATGTGGGTGGGTGGTTCCAATCCACGGCGTAGGCCGTGGAACCACATCATCATAACACGAGTAGCGGGCGGGTCCGGTAGGCCCTGATGTGGCCGGCCAGTCCGTCTAAAAACGCCTCAAAAACGGCGAGCGCGCTGTTCGGCGAGATATAACAGCCGACGACGATCGCCGGACCCCACTCGACAATAACAAACCCCGGCCCTTTATGTATGAGGGTGCAATGCGGGTCCCCCGTCCCCCCCGACCAGTACAAGGCGACGGAGTTCCCGTCCGACCCGAACCACCTGGGGTGGTCCGGGACGTGGAAGGGCTCCGCCACCACCGCCAGGGCAACCGACTGCTCCACGAGCGTCTGCATCAACAGATCTTGCGCTGCGCGGCAGTGGTTAATGTTCCCCTGCAGGACTATGTGGGGGGGAAAGAATGGACCGCCGGCACTGCATCCTCTGCCGGACCGGGGATGGGTCCAGCGTCATCGTTCCTCGCCGCAGGTTGAGTTGTGGGAGCTGGGGCTGCGCGGGGTGCGCGACGTCCCCAGCCGCTCTTATTTTTGGGCGCATTGCAGCGTCCGCTGCCCAGCCTGTGGTCCGCGGGTCGGCCCAGGTCCTTACACACTTAGGTCCTTACACTCACAGGTGTACTCACCCAAGCCGTCACTCGCCGAAGGCAGACGGGAAGCCATAGCTACTTAAGGCAAGCTACGGCGGACCCATCTTCACGAGAAAAAATTCTCCCTATTATGTTTCCTTACCCACCTATGGAAAATTTGCAATTCCTTACTGTCGTAACGCAATAGGGTGGGTCCTACTCCTAACCTATCTATAACCGGTGGAATACCTAGATGGTTTTCGCTTCGACGAACTTTCGATATTCAATGTTGGCCTTGTGGCCGGGTTCACCGCACGAGTAACAGAGCGCGCTCCTATCCGTGGCGCTCTTGCACTGGGCCTTCACGTGGCCCACTTCAAGGCAGCGGAAGCACTGTAGCGGGCGTGGTGCTAGAGCCTCAACCCGAGCGACCGTCCAGCCCACGCGCATCTTGCCAGTCACCAGAATTTTACGGGCGGCTACTAGAGGGCACCTGACCCACACCGTGCCGAGCCCGGCCGCGGAGAACCGGATCTCGCCGACCTTGACGTCTTCTGCGACGCAGCCACCCGAGGCGCAGATGGCGGCAGCGACCTCGGCACGGTCTACGGAGTCGTCAAGGCCGCGCACCCTGAGTTCCGCGGTTTTCGTCGGACAAGCCACTATGGCGTCGGTGCCAACTAGAGCCACCCGCAGGCTGCCTGCCAAGGCCTCCGCCTTGCCGGAGCTGTCTGCCCCAGGGATTCTAAGGAGAAGACCTCCTGTGACAGCTCTCTTTGGGCGGAGGCCCTCAGCAATGCCGATGTCGGCCAGGACTACCTTCGTCCTGGCTACCCTCATCACCTCGGCCAGGGAGGATGTGGACCCCGGTGGTAGGGTGATGGTAACCGCCGAGGTGGAGGGCGGGCGCGGCAAGGGAGAGGGCTTAGGCTTCTGAGGCCTTCCTGCAGCGGGCTTTGCCTCTTCCGACTTCTTCTTGGCTTTTCGGCCAAGGACCGTCGTCCAGGGCAACTCGTGGGTCCCCTCTGGGGTAGGTGGGGCGGGCGTCGGGGCCTCTGCGCGTGTGGACGGCCCTGGTTGCGGAAGGGTGGGGAAGGGGTCCGCTCCTTCCCTTCCTACTGCCTTGTACATGTGGCCTCTCGGGTCGCCCTTCTTCTTGTTTCGCCTTCGCTTCGGCGAGGAACGAGTGACGCGTTCGGCGGGCACCTCTTGACGCAGCTCCCTTAGTCGGTGGTCCGTCGTGGAGGCCGCCAAGTCAGCGGCGGCCGACGAATCCCGTGGTTGCGTGGTGGTGGCGCGTGAGGCGGAGGACGGACTGCTTGTCCGTGGGGGGGTGGTCTCCCTGAACCACTCAGGGTTCGTTCTCACTGGGGACATTGGTGTCGGCACCTCTGGTCTGCGGAGACGCTCCAGCTCCGCCGAGAGGGAGGCCACTCGGGACTCCAGCGAGGTGACCCGGGAGCGGAGCTCGCAATTTTCCTGCTCCAGTGAGCCCGTGACGGTCCTCCCCTGGAGTTCCGTCACGGCCGCGGACGCGCCACGGACAGCCACTCTGAGGGCGTGTATGAACTCGCCCTTCATGTTTTTCGACCTGTCCGTGACTTTCTCCACGGTCGCTAGGCACTCTAGCGCTCTGGAGCCCAAGTCGGCTGTGGGATGCAGGTGCATCTCTGCCGCCAGCTGCTCCAAGCGGGGCAGGCCTACCTTTGACCGCAGTTTAGCGGGCGCCACCGAGGGATCGCAGATGTCCAAGAGGGCCTGCTCAAGGTCTTGGGCATCTTCTTCCTCGGTGCGGATGGGCTTTGAAACCGCCTGCGTAGCCTTCCTGGCACTGGGAGGCGCGGTTGGCACTGGCTCCACCGTCCCTCTGACCATGCGGTCATCCAGAGACACTCGTCCGCATCTGCTGACGGGGTCGTTGCCCCCGCCCGACACGACGCAAGAGGAAGCGGGAGTCTCCAGTTCCCTAATACCGCACGAGGTTTCTGTCGTGCTGGGCTTGGGAACCGCCCGTATCGCTTTCCGGGTCACCGGTGCGCTAGGAAGCGCTGCCGGCACCAACTCGGCTGCCACACTGTCGACGCGGTCGTCACTGTTAGTGGGCAGGATTCGGCTGCGGGTGACGGGACGGGTGTACTCACCCAAGCCGTCACTCGCCGAAGGCAGACGGGAAGCCATAGCTACTTAAGGCAAGCTACGGCGGACCCATCTTCACGAGAAAAAATTCTCCCTATTATGTTTCCTTACCCACCTATGGAAAATTTGCAATTCCTTACTGTCGTAACGCAATAGGGTGGGTCCTACTCCTAACCTATCTATAACCGGTGGAATACCTAGATGGTTTTCGCTTCGACGAACTTTCGATATTCAATGTTTGTACCCCTAAGGTGGATTTCCTTAGGGCCGGAATCTAAAGAATTTCGATTTTTAGTTTTAGAGTCGTCCGATCCGGGCGGGAGAGGTGTCAAACGACGCGGCTATTAAAATACTGTATAACAACACTATCCTGGGCGCCGCCAGGGGTCCTGTTAAATTAAAATTTAGAAAAAACTGTATTTTTTATTAAAAATGTATAGAAAAACAGTGTTTTATCTACTTTTTTGTGTTTCAGATGGCGCAGCGGCGGCGGGGATGCGCTCCCAGACGCGGCACACCTTCCTCGAAATAAAACACTGAAATTCCGTTGGAATTTACACGCAGAATGGTTATAGAAAATCGGAAACTATTAAAAAACTGCAAATTGAATAGAATTTAATTAAAAAATGAAGTTAAAGTTGGAAAATTAAAAGTTCTGTCTCACTGGGATCAGCTAAACGAGTGATAACGGTCTATCCTACTCCTAACCTATCTATAACCGGTGGAATACCTAGATGGTTTTCGCTTCGACGAACTTTTTCAACCTAACCTAACCTTTTTTTTTTTTTTTTTTTTTTTTTACGTGGTAAAAATGCGTTACGCATACCACCCACCTGGGCGTCGGTGGGTGGTTATGTCGGACTCACCGGTCTCACAGGCAAGGAGACCGGCATACCGACTAAAAAGCCACGGTGTTCCTTCAGACGACCTATCGCCGAGGACACGAGGACGCTTGCGCATTCTTCCGCATCCCCGGCAGGTCACGGCTCGCCGACCCTGGCGAGCCCCGTCTGATTTGGAGGGCATACTAGCCCTCCCTCACGAAAGGCGCGCACGGAACACCTGCGCGCCTTCCTCTCGGGCCTGCTGGCGACAACTGCCCAAGGTCGTCGCCCGCAGGCCGTCGCTCATGGTGGCCGGAGATCCTGGTCTCGCGCCCTCCGACGCCCGTTGCGTCGACTGCGGGAGGGGAGGGTGGTTGTTATTTCCCTCTCCCTTTCCGCTAGCTCCTTGGCGAGCATCACCTCCTCGCAGAAGGAGGTGACGGAGCTCCAGGCAGCCCCGCTCCCAACCATGGCAAGTACCACGGAAGAGAGCGAGACGCTGCCCACCCCTATTGCTGCACCAAGGTCGCCGCGCTGCCCCGCCCACGCTGGACACTCCACCAGCGTGTGGACCGCCGTGTCCTCGGGGCAGTTCCCGCAGTGATGACACTCGGGCGTCTGCTCCCGGCCTATACGACACAGGTACTTCCCGAAGCATCCGTGCCCCGTTAGTACCTGCGTCAGCCGGAAAGTGAGGGCGCCGTGACGCCTCTCCAGCCACTCCTTGAGCACGGGACTTACCGCCGCAATCGCGGCGTGCCCGAACCTAACCTAACCTAACCTAACCTAACCTAACCTAACCTTTTTTTTTTTTTTTTTTTTTTTTAACGAAGGGGAAATGCCTAACGCATACCACGCCGCAGGGGGTCGTCGGCGTGGTTATGTGGGGCTTGCACCCACTAAAACCACCTTCGGTGGCCATCCTCGGCGCTTAACAGGGTACTCCGGGAACGCGGGTATGCTGCTCCGGTGTACCCCATTGCGCCCGTCTCTGGTATGAGACTCAGTCTCGGGGAGGGCTTGTGTGTGCCCTCCCGTTGTCGGCCTGTGTCATGCCGACACAGCGGACTGCGCCACAACAGTCCACTGTCTTCCCGGGACCGCAGTCAGAGGACCCTTCTCTGACCGCATTCGGGTCCCGAGGTGATCCGTCCGGTTAGAGGCGGCCGTTTTCGCCGCCACGGCGTCTTCCTCTTCTGCGAGTGGGATCGGCGCGTTCGCGATCCCGCTCGGCGGTCTCTTTCTGAAGCATTACAGCTTCACAGAAGGAGACCATAGCATCCCAATTAGTGTTCCCCTCCAGCATCTTCCTTACTACAGCTGGAGGGGACAAGTCTTGACCGATTATAGCGACCAGGACCCGCCGCTCGGTCTCCCACGCTGGGCAGTTTTCGACCGTGTGTTGGGCGGAGTCTAGGTCGCTTGGGCAGTGGTGGCAGTGAGCCGTCTCTTGCCTCCCTATCCTGCTCAGATACTCACCAAAACAGCCGTGAACGGTGAGTATCTGGGTCAAGTGAAAAGTTACTTTGCCTGTTTTCCTTCCTATCCACTTCTCAAAGTTTGGAAGGATTGCGCTCACAATGCGCTGTCGCAGATTTTTTGGCTCTCTGAGCCTACTCTGCCATCGGGCGAGAGCCAATTTGTGCGTGTCTCGTCTGAATTCACTGAGCGTCTGGCTCGGTGCTACCGTGTCCTCCCGGCCCTCCCAACGGGCGTGAGTCTCGTCGTAGACGCTAGCGTCCACGCCCGCCAAGATGTCAAAGGGCGGTAGACGCGCCAGGAGCGTCGCCGCCTCAAACGATATGGTGCGGTAACCGCGCGCGATCCTGATGGCCGCCACGCGCTGCAGGCTGTTCAGAATAGCTCTGCAGCGGGAGGTGCTCGTCAGTCGATCTGACCAGACGGGCGCCCCATAGAGGGCCATCGATCGCACCACTCCGCCGTAGAGGCGGCGAACCTCTTCCCGGGGGCCCCCGAGGTTAGGCAGAAGCCTCTGAAGGGCCCCCGCCGCTCGTTGCACCTTCGGAGCCAGACGCTCGAAATGTTCTTTAAAGGACCACCGGCCGTCCAGAGTAAGGCCCAGGTACTTCATGTGGCGCCCCACCTCCACCTCCGCATCGCCCACTCTGGCGACGTGGGTGGGTGGTTCCCACCCGCGGCGTAGGCCGTGGAACCACATCGCCTCTGTTTTGTGCGGTGCCACACGAAGACCTAGGCTGCCGATGGCCCCGATCACCCTTGCCACACCTTGTTCGCCGAAAC
This sequence comes from Trisateles emortualis, assembly GCA_947095525.1. Lineage (NCBI taxonomy): Eukaryota > Metazoa > Arthropoda > Insecta > Lepidoptera > Erebidae > Trisateles > Trisateles emortualis. The sequence continues at coordinate 20,615,487 of OX352739.1, read as the reverse complement.
CTAACCTAACCTAACCTAACCTAACCTAACACTAGCCGGCTTGGAGGTGCCAGCGCCGGCCGGTTGGGAGACGACAGCCGCGAACGTCTTTGCCATCGGAGGAGGGGGGACCGCTCTAGGTCGGTCCGCTGCCAAGGGCGGGCGGAGAAGCCGGCCCTCCAGCACAGAGAACCTGGCATTGAAACTTGCCAGTTCCCTCTGTACTAAGAGAGCCAGTTCTGACTCCGCGACAGGTTCAGTGGCCGGGGTTTTTCCTGCCATCGGGCGCTCCCGGCTCAACTTCTGCATATCCGCCCTCAGGAGCTCTTGCTCCTCTCGGAGCTCCTTGACCTGAGCAGCCAGGCGGGCATTCTCCCTCTGCAGTCGCTTGGCCTCCCCAGTGACGGTGCGGCTCAGGAGGGCTTCGGCCGCATCGGCGATGGTGGTTGCGGCGTCCTTCAGCCCCTTCTGGCTAGTGCCCTTCAAATTCTTGTAGGCACGGGCAATGGTGCGTATGGCGTCGACTGCTTCCGCCATACGCGCCTTAAGCGCCACTGCCGACATACCCTCAACGTCGTTGTCTGAGGTGTCTGACAGGCGTGACACCGACACCCTCTTCGTGACCTCGGCAATCCGGCGTTCCGCCTCCGCATCCGAGCAGGCCTTGTTCCACGGCCCACTCCTCGAGCACCCCACACCTTGCGTCCGTAGCCGGGGAACCCCAAGCCGTGGATTTGGCGTTGAAGTCCCCGAGGACGAGAACTGGGTGAGGTTGACATCGAGTGACGACGGTACCCAAAATGTTGAGGAAGTCCTCAAAGTCGGCGAGAGACTGGTTGGGGGAGAAATAGACGGGGCTCCGGCAGCCGCAGACGACACAATGGTGACCGAGCCGTCCAGGTCACCCACCCAGTCATCCCGGGGGGGGATGAAATACGGCTCGGCCACAACAGTAACACTGATTTGCCACTGCGCCATGGTCTGCAGGAGAAGATCCTGAGCCCTGGCGCAGTGGTTAATATTCACTTGGAGGAAACGTAGATGGGCCATTATTGAAGGTCCATTTCCGTTTTCTCCACTGGAGAGCGTGGCGCAACCGAGGCAGCCACGTTGGCCTTTTTGGGAGCCTCACCCGCCGGGGCCTTGCCCTTTGGCGGCTTAACTGCCGGCGCGACACAGGCTTTCGTACCTAGCCTATGTTCTGCCGGCTTACCTGCTGCAGAGGAAAGCGCGCAGCGGGGAGTCTCCGTGCACGTGCCCGCCTTATGCCCTGCTTGACCGCAGCGATAGCAGCAATCGCTGCGGTTGACCTGGGACGTGCACTGCACTCCCAAGTGCCCAGTTGCAAGGCATCTATAGCACCTTGCTGGTCTATCCTTGAGCAGTTTTACTTGGGCCGACACCCAACCTACCAACAGCCGCTTGCCGTCAGCAACCTTTTGGGCCGCCGCCACGGGACATGACACGACGACCGTGCCCATACCGTGCCGACCCGTCCGAATCGTGCCCGCACGGACTAGTGCAGGGGCACAGTCGCCTGCCTTGGCGACGGCGTCGACTACTTCTTGGGCCACGACGGAGTCGTCGAGGCCTGACAAGCGAAGGTCTGCGGTCTTAGTGGGCCTGGTTACGCGGACATCATCGGGCGCTCCCGGCTCAACTTCTGCATATCCGCCCTCAGGAGCTCTTGCTCCTCTCGGAGCTCCTTGACCTGAGCGGCCAGGCGGGCATTCTCCCTCTGCAGTCGCTTGGCCCCTCCAGTGACGGTGCGGTTCATTAGTGCCTCGGCCGCATCGGCGATGGTGGCTGCGGCGTCCTTCAGCCCCTTCTGGCTGGTGCCTTTTAAGTTCTTTGAGGCGCGGGCAATGGTGCGTATGGCGTCGACTGCTTCCGCCATACGCGCCTTAAGCGCCACTGCCGACAGGCCCTCAACGTCGGTGTCTGAGGTGTCAGACAGGCGCGACACCGACACCCTCTTCGTTACTTCGGCGATCCGGCGTTCCGCCTCCGCCTCCGCCAACGCTCTATCGGCAGCACGCTGCGCCTCGGCCACCTCCTTGCGGGCCTTGTGTAGGCCCACGCACTTGCCGTGCGTGAGTGCTTACTAGCCCTCCCCCACGATTATTGAAGGTCCATTACCGTTTCCTCCACTGGAGCGCGTGGCGCAACTGAGGCAGCCACGTTGGCCTTTTTAGGGACCTCACCCGCCGCTTTGCCCTTTGGCTTAACTGCCGGCGCGACACAGGCTTTCGTTCCTAGCCTATGTTCTGCCGGCTTACCTGCTGCAGAACAAAGCGCGCAGCGGGGAGCTTCCGTGCACGTGCCCGCTTTGTGCCCTGCCTGACCGCAGCGATAGCAGCAATTGCTGCGGTCGACCTGGGACGTGCACTGTACTCCCAAGTGCCCAGTGGTTAGACACCGGAAACACCTTTTTAGCCTGTCCTGAAGCAACTTAGCCTGAACTGACACCCAGCCCACCAGCAACCTCTTTCCGTCAGCCACCCTTTGGGCCGCCGCTACGGGGCACGACACGACCACTGTGCCCATGCCGCTCCGACCCGCCCGGATCGTGCCCGCACGGACTAGTGCAGGGGCACAGTCGCCCGCCTTTGCAACGGCGTTGACCACTTCTTGGGCCACGACGGAGTCGTCGAGGCCCGACAAGCGAAGGTCTGCGGTCTTGGTGGGCCTGGTCACGCGGACATCTTCCTCCGGGAAGAGCTCCCGAAGTTTACCCGCGAGGGTGTCAGCCTTTTCGCCTGCAGTTGTACCTGGGATCTCCAACAGGCGCGCTCCGGTTTGGGTGGGCTTACACCTCAGGCCTGATGTTATCCCCAGGTCCCGTGGGTTAATTGCCGTCTTCGCTTTTGCCAATAGCTCGGCGTACGTGGCCCCCCTCTGGATGGCTGCCGGCTGCAGCGTGAGTACGACTGCTGCCGACCGAGGGACGCGAAGCTTGGCTGCCTTGAGCTGCTTGGCAGCTTTTTGCTTCGCACGCCGAGCTTTCTTCTTTGCCGCCTGTTTGGCCTTCTTCTTGGCTCCGACAGTTTCCCATTCACCCCCACTGGGCTTAGGGACTGCCGGAGCTTTGTTTCCAGCCGGAGCGGCTTGCGAAGGCGCACTTTTCTTCGTTGCGCCAGAACTTCCTGCCCCCGAGACCTTTTTAGGTTTGGAGGCGGCGGCAACACTAGTCGGTTTGGAGGTGCTAGCGACAGCCGGTTGGGAGACGACAGCCGCGAACGTCTTTGCCGCCTGAGGAGGGAGGGCCGCTCTAGGTCGGTCCGCTGCCAAGGGCGGGCGGAGGAGCCGGCCCTCCAGCACAGAGAACCTGGCATTGAAACTTGCCAGTTCCCTCTGTACTAAGAGATCCAGCTCTGACTCCGCGACAGGTTCAGTGGCCGGGGTTTTTCCTGCCATCGGGCGCTCCCGGCTCAACTTCTGCATATCCGCCCTCAGGAGCTATTATCTTTAAATTTATCTTTAATTTTTTTGGATACAATTAATTTTAATAACCTATACTGTAAATTATAAATACGATCTAAATATGTTTTGTAAGTGCGTCCATAGCTACTCAATCCATAAGAAATAATACTTTCGACCAGGGCTTTATACATCATAATTAATACGTCAAATGGAACTCTGGACTTTATTATATGAAATTTAGCCATCACAGCACGTAATTTCGAGCAAACTTATCGACATGCTTCGACCAATTAAACCTATTATCTATGACTAAGCCTAAATATGTAATTTCGTTTACTCGTTCTATGTTACGGCAACTACTAGTACAGTCTGTGCTACTATTATGTAAACAGTCATGACTGTGGGCTTTTATGATAAGGTCATTTGTGTGTGGATTAAGGATATGACTGGAGTGTACATGAATAAATTTAGTTTTGTCTGCATTAAGTACCAAACCTGCGTCGTGTGACCATTTACATAGTATAGTAAAATCTTTTTGTATAAGATTCATGGCAACCCTTAGATCTTTGTTTGCAGCTACCAGGCATGTGTCGTCAGCATATTGGAATACAGTGCAATACTTAATGGCGTTGTTTAAATCATTGACATAAGTTAAGTAATGGAGAGGCCCAAGTACCGAGCCCTGTGCAGTGCCTTCTGTAACTGTAACCTTGTCACTGTATGCCTCACCAACTTTTACTGTGTAGCTGCGGTCGCTGAGGTAGTCTCGGCACCATTCTAGAAGCTTACCACGAACACCACTGTTATTAAGACGTTCTATTAGTAGATCATGCCTGAGGGTGTCAAAAGCTTTGCTATAGTCGATAAATAACAACAGAACATGCATTTTTTCATTAGGTATCCGTCAATATCGTCAGTAAACCGCGACAACAATAATGTGGTACTTTTATTCGGCTGGAACCCGTACTGCTGCGCACACAGCACGCTATTTTGCGAATAAAAGTTCTGTACTATTTTACAGACGTACTTCTCTATAATCAAAATATTTAATAATATTGAGTGGTTTCATTCTTTAATAACATTCTTTCCTCATAATTGGAAGATGTTGTACGTATAGACCTGTAACGGCTAACGTTTGAATGAAACTAACGTCACTCCAAGACGTAAACAAGCGGTGGACAAATTCGAACTCTGGAGTAGGAGCTCGGATGGCACAGTTGGTAGTGCGCTGGGCCGGAACCCGAGAGGCGCAGGTTCGAGTCCTGCTCCGGGCTCGTCTTTTTCCACATTGCTTTAATATTTGAGCATCACCTCCTTGCAGAAGGAGGTGACGGAGTTCCAGGCAGCCTCGCTCCCAACCATGGCAAGTACCACGGAAGAGAGCGAGACGCTGCCCACCCCTATTGCTGCACTAAGGTCGCCGCGCTGCCCCGCCCACGCTGGACACTCCACCAGCGTGTGGACTGCCGTGTCCTCGGGGCAGTTCCCGCAGTGATGACACTCGGGCGTCTGCTCCCGGCCTATACGACACAGGTACTTCCCGAAGCATCCGTGCCCCGTCAGTACCTGCGTCAGCCGGAAAGTGAGGGCGCCGTGACGCCTCTCGCTTTCACGGGTGGACCACCGGAACCTGATATGACGTCAGTGGTCCACCCAGCGGCTGCCCGCTTTACGTGGGCTCCATCCCCAGTGACAGTGTCCGGGCGCACCGGGGACACTGTCCCTCCGCGGAAGGGTGCGGGTTAGACTCTGCTGCCCCAGTCTCCCCGCAACCTCACTATGACGGCATCAGACGCTCGTAGGCGCGCCGACGCCGCCCAGTTCGCCGTCGGCGGATCGGATCAGCGAGGAGACTTTCCTCTCTGATCCGCTCCGCCGCCTCCTTCTGCGAGATGACGTCCTCGCAGAAGGATGCGACCGCCGTCCACTCCCTGTCGCTGGTGACCATGGACCGCGCCACGGCCGGCAGCGACAGTTCTACTCCAATGACTGCGACGAGGTCCCGGCGCTGCCCCGCCCAAGCAGGACACGACTCGAGCGTATGCTGCGCCGAGTCGTCGTCGCAGTCGCAGTGGTGACAGACAGGACTCAGTTCCCTCCAAGCGACCTTGTGCAGGTAATGCCCGAAGCAACCGTGCCCGGACAAAACCTGCACCAGTCGGAAGCAAAGGGTCCCGTACTGCCGCCCTGCCCACTCTAACAAGATCGGCTGGAGCGCCTCCACGGTCCTAAAACCGGCCCGTGGAGCCTCCAGCCGACTTGACCACTGGGCCATGATGGCCCTGCTGATTTGTTCGGGGAGAGGGGACCGCTGCTCTGCCCGAACTACAGCCACCCGCCGATACACTTCAGTGAGCACCTCCGCCTCCAAGTCCCACGGGGGGGTTCCGGCCAATGCGCATGCCGCGTCTGTGGACACGGTGCGGTAGCCGCGTATGGCTCTGACCGCCATCACACGCTGCGGCCTCGCCAACAGCCGCTTGCTCTGGGCGGTCAGAGACCCCGCCCACACCGGTGCACCGTAAAGCGCCATTGACCGGACCACCCCCGTGTACAGCCGTCGACAGGTGAGGCTGGGCCCGCCCAAGTTTGGCAAAAGCCGTCCCAAGGCGGACGCAGCTCTCTCTAGTTTCGGCGAGAGGCGACGGAAGTGCTCGTCCTCGGCGATGTCCAAGGACACCGCCAACAGCACCTCGCCGTTGAGTACGGCTTCTTCGGTCGCGGCCCTAAGCGCCATAATGGCGTCGACCGTTGAACGCCCAGCACGAAAGCCATACTGGGCGTCCGACAGGTCGGGACCGACCTCGTTTAGGTGCCGGACGATGCGGGAAGTGAGAATCCTCTCTAACAACTTCCCCACTTCGTCCAGCAACACGATTGGCCTATAGGCCGCGACCGATTCCGGGGCCCTCTCCGGTTTCGGTAGGAGCACCTGCTTCCCCACTTCCCAGGTCTTAGGGAACCTTCCAGACGCCATGCAAGCATTGAATAGGCCCCTGAGGCGGTCCTCCATGTGATCGAGGATCAGGGCCAGTACTCGGGCAGGAATTCCGTCCGGCCCAACCTAACCTAACCTAACCTAACCTTTTTTTTTTTTTTTACGTGGTAAAAATGCGTTACGCATACCACCCACCTGAAATGAAATGAAAATGAAATGAAATGAAATGTATTTATTTTCAACTTAATTTTACAATATTATGTTAAATTTATCCTTAAAACCTCGCCGAGGTTTGTCTAGAATAAACAGTTCTCGCTCTTAGAAAGTATACTTATACATTTTTAACATAACTTTTAGTAACACATTCTTAAATACACAATGTTAATAGATAATGATGATACATATTATTACTAATGAGGCACGGCCCGCTCGCTCAGCGCGTCCGCCACCGTCCGTTTCGTGCATAATATCCTAATATGTAGGTATAATTATGTTAGATGGATTAGCAAACCGGTTGCGGGGACGGACTTACCTGCGCGCGCGCACCGCTCTCGATATAGGATGCTCCTTATTAAGCCGTTCATTATTATTTAAGAAGTATCGTTTTAGTACGCGTTTTAGGTTCAACGTTGTTATTTTTTGTTTTAGATCACTTGGCAATTTATTTATCATACTAGGAAGAATGTATTGAGATGTTCTTTTACCATATATGTTGTTGAAACTAGGTATAGTAAGCATTTTATTAGTAATACTTCTCGTTGTTATCGTACCACATTTCGGAATTTGAATTTCACTTCGAAAGTATTGTTCTAGCAATAAGGTGTATTCAACTTTTTTATGGACAGGTATTATGCCGCAGAAATTAAAAAGTCCTAAACTATTATCTTTAAATTTATCTTTAATTTTTTTGGATACAATTAATTTTAATAACCTATACTGTAAATTATAAATACGATCTAAATATGTTTTGTAAGTGCGTCCATAGCTACTCAATCCATAAGAAATAATACTTTCGACCAGGGCTTTATACATCATAATTAATACGTCAAATGGAACTCTGGACTTTATTATATGAAATTTAGCCATCACAGCACGTAATTTCGAGCAAACTTATCGACATGCTTCGACCAATTAAACCTATTATCTATGACTAAGCCTAAATATGTAATTTCGTTTACTCGTTCTATGTTACGGCAACTACTAGTACAGTCTGTGCTACTATTATGTAAACAGTCATGACTGTGGGCTTTTATGATAAGGTCATTTGTGTGTGGATTAAGGATATGACTGGAGTGTACATGAATAAATTTAGTTTTGTCTGCATTAAGTACCAAACCTGCGTCGTGTGACCATTTACATAGTATAGTAAAATCTTTTTGTATAAGATTCATGGCAACCCTTAGATCTTTGTTTGCAGCTACCAGGCATGTGTCGTCAGCATATTGGAATACAGTGCAATACTTAATGGCGTTGTTTAAATCATTGACATAAGTTAAGTAATGGAGAGGCCCAAGTACCGAGCCCTGTGCAGTGCCTTCTGTAACTGTAACCTTGTCACTGTATGCCTCACCAACTTTTACTGTGTAGCTGCGGTCGCTGAGGTAGTCTCGGCACCATTCTAGAAGCTTACCACGAACACCACTGTTATTAAGACGTTCTATTAGTAGATCATGCCTGAGGGTGTCAAAAGCTTTGCTATAGTCGATAAATAACAACAGAACATGCATTTTTTCATTAGGTATCCGTCAATATCGTCAGTAAACCGCGACAACAATAATGTGGTACTTTTATTCGGCTGGAACCCGTACTGCTGCGCACACAGCACGCTATTTTGCGAATAAAAGTTCTGTACTATTTTACAGACGTACTTCTCTATAATCTTGTCTAAAACCGGAAGAATCGTAATGGGACGATACTTGGAATAATCTTGTGTACAACCACCTTTATGTATCGGCCTAACAATACCTGTTTTAAGTGTACTAGGATAACGACCAGTCTCTATACTACAGTTTATCAATCGCGTTATAGCGTTGACTACATTATCGGATAAGCGAATGATATCGATAGCTCTAATTCCATCTGTTCCCGGTGCCTTATGAGGATTGATGTTTTTAATAATCTTTGCTACTTCAGAATTTTTAACTTTAGGAAAGAAGATAGATCTGTCTACCGATTTAGTGTAACTGGTTTCATCTAATAATTTTAGCTTACATGTTGGTATTATAGACTTAAGGTTATTCTTAAATTCATGAGCAAAGTTATTGGCTATGGTTTTACAGCTATCAGTTGCACTAAAAGCCTTAGTTATTACGTCATCAATTGATTTATTTATTTTACCTGTCATCCCGTTTATAAGTTGCCATAATTTTCTAGTATCAGTTTTACATTTTTTTATTTCTGATTTATAGTATTTATTTTTAGTCTGTTGCACGATTTTATTGGTCTTATTTCTTATTTTATTGTATTTTACTCGTAGTACTTTATTAGTTGTATCCCTAAGCCATTCACTGTATAATTCGTCTCTGTAATTACATAGTTTTATAACATTTTTGTCAACCCAATGGTGACAATTCCGCTTTGGCGTGCCTAACTTTAGTATAAATTGAGACTGTTCATAACAGTTATTAATGTTTTTAGATAAATAATTATATATCTCATTAGGGCAGACCATGTTATCAATCGGACTCCAATCGAGCTCGTTTAAAAGATTACTTAACTTACGATTATTATACCTGGGCGTCGGTGAGTGGTTATGTCGGACTCACCGGTCTCACAGGCAAGGAGACCGGCATACCGACTAAAAAGCCACTGTGTTCCTTCAGACGACCTATCGCTGGGGACACGAGGACGCTCGCGCATTCTTCCGCATCCCCGGCAGGTCACGGCTCGCCGACCCTGGCGAGCCCCGTCTGATTTGGAGGGCTTACTAGCCCTCCCTCACGAGAGGCGCGCGCGGAACACCTGCGCGCCTTCCTCTCTGGCCTACAACTGCCCAAGGTCATCGCCCGCAGGCCGTCGCTCATGGTGGCCGGAGATCCTGGTCTCGTGCCCTCCGACGCCCGTTGCATCGACTGCGGGAGGGGAGAGTGGTTGTTATTTCCCTCTCCCTTTCCGCTAGCTCCTTGGCGAGCATCACCTCCTCGCAGAAGGAGGTGACGGAGCTCCAGGCAGCCTCGCTCCCGACCATGGCAAGTACCACGGAAAAGAGCGAGACGCTGCCCACCCCTATTGCTGCACCAAGGTCGCCGCGCTGCCCCGCGTGTGGACCGCCGTGTCCTCGGGGCAGTTCCCGCAGTGATGACACTCGGGTGTCTGCTCCTGGCCTATACGACACAGGTACTTCCCGAAGCATCCGTGCCCCGTCAGTACCTGCGTCAGCCGGAAAGTGAGGGCGCCGTGACGCCTCTCCAGCCACTCCTTGAGCACGGGACTTACCGCCGCAATCGCGGCGTGACCGGCACTGGGTCGCAAAAATCGTGCCCCCCACTCCTCTACCATTATGGTGCGGAACTGAGCTGCAATACCTAACGTACCGAGGAACTTCCAAATATCAGTGAAAGAAGAGTAAGTGATATTTTAGCTACATTAATGCGAGACCCCTGATCGTTCACTAATTCATTGATTTTCGCGAGGTATTCCGTCGCCTGAGTGACCAGCGAGCAATAGTCCTTATCACTTATAATTGACTCATTACTTAGATTATCAGTTTGCATACGTTTAGCTACACAAAAGTAGGTGACATGTCACTAAATAATCGCTTAAATGTTGGAGTTGCAAAAATTGGCCCTCCGCTATCGGGAGGATCGCCTATATATTTCGACATATTAAACTTATATAACGTATTTTTATATATATTACTAACGATAACAAACAAATTACAATGAATAACTTAAAAATAAACAATTAAAATGAAAAGATAGAACGATATACCTGCTACCCTCTTTGCTAAGAAAATAAATGAAATGACTTAAAGAAATAAATCCAGAATTAGAACTATATTACACTTACAAACGTTAAATCACTTACGAATAATAATCCTAAACACTACAAAGACTACAAATAACACATAAACAGATACACAAGCCGAGACAACGACTTTTTACCGGGTTTATTAATTTTAAACACGGAGCAAACAACGTCCCACTGCTAGCCGTCAGAGGCGAGGAGCACAGAGTAACTAATCACTACGTTTTAGCGAGGAGGGGAAGTGAACTTTATACTAGCAAAAATTATGAACATTTATATTTTTTGTTAACTAAACAACCTGTAAATGAAACTCCTTTTAAATGTAGCGTTAACTATGCAAAGAACTTTAGTCATAATGATTTATTTTATTCAATAACTACTTAGAATCTTAATTAATAAAAATTTACCGGTGGTAAGATATCCTTTATTTATTTTCAGTTAATAAAATCATTTTACACTGACAACCAATAGCTATACAAGTCATAGTTCATTTAAACATACACTCAACAATTAGTTTTCGAAATGAAATGGTAACTCACGTAAAATATGCAAATTAGTCAACAAGGTGTAGATAGCCACAGTGATGCCAGATGGGGGGGAATCCCTCCAAATTTGGGGGTTTTTTTAAGTGATGGGGGGACAATATTTGTGGGGGGATTTTTGGAGGGAAAAAACTGAGGTTGGAGGGAATTGGGGTTTTTTATTGCCACAAAAAGAAAAGCCGTGATAAGAAAAAAGTGTTGATAAAAAATATTGACCTACTATTACTATTGGCGATCAAACTTACTAGTTATAATAATACATAATTATAGCTTTAATAAAATGTGAAGCATACACGACCACGGAAGCATAATGCTGCTCACAGCTGATTGGCTCCAGAGTCTCTAATGTCTATGGGGTTGACAAATGTGATTGTATCACCAATCGCCGTTAATATTTGTTATATAGCAAAGCTCCTTGCTAATATCTAGTTATTCAATATATTATTAAAAAAATAAGTTTAAAGAAAAATATTAAGTTGTAATTTATAGTGTATCCAAAGAGTTACGACATCAAAACAACGATATATGTATGAGGAGATACCGAAAGAAGTTGTAAAATTACCCAACATTTAGAAGTACTTACACATCTTTAAGTATTGGGTCACTTTCCCACTTCTTAAAGTTGCTTGAAGAAATTAATCATTTATTATTTACATATACGATTTTAATAGTAATAGTTGAATTTTGCGTATGCATTTAATGTAAAGTGTGAAGGCCTAACAGACCAAGAATTGAATGACGTGAAGCTTCGATGCAAAGATTTTCTCATAGAAATATATAAGCAAATACAGAGGCGTTGACGCCTGTGAAAACATTGATACAGTAATGGAAGCCATTGCTGGAATTATATACCTAAGATTGTTGATTGTTTTTTAATCTACTTCAAAATCATGTGTTTTTTATGTTCGTCACCGCAGAACTCTATCATTTATTTGACTGCCTCATCGGTCCAGTGGCCGCAGTATGCACCTGCTGTGCTCGAGGTTGGGAGTTCGATTCCTACACAGGACAAAACTTTGTGTGACCCACAAAGTTAATTGTATGTTTGTAAAGTCCCCCGCGACACAAAGCTTGTTCTCTAGTGCGGAAGTTGTCTTTTTTAAGAAAAAAAGTTGTCTTTTTTTAAGAAAAAAAATTATGAAGCGATTTGGTTTATTTTAAGTAAAAAAATAATCGTTCCGCTTGGAATTCATGAGAAATTGAAGGCATACAAAAAGCGATTTTGGTATTTTCCGCAACAAATCAAACATATTCGAAAAGAATCAGTATAGTTATGTATAATATACATACTTAGAGTGATACTTTTTGAATTTGTTTGATTCATAATATATGTAAATAAATGATTTTATTTTTGGGGGGTTTTGTTGTAAAAAACCTGAGTTTTGGGGGTATTTCGGAAAAGGTTTGGGGGGATCTCAAGATGATCATCTGGCAGCACTGGATAGCCATATGGCTACCTTCGATGCCTTCAAAAGTCAGAACGCTGTATGTATAGATATGTTAGGTCCAGCTATAAATTGGGCCTTGCCCGCCTTGCTAAAAAATAATTTTCCTGCTACCATCACATGAATTTTCGTAAGAAACTGCATAAAGCATTGTTTAGTGGTTAAATTTTGAAACATTGAGTACATTAATTAAAAAGTCACTATCACATGAATTTTAATGTAAATTGAGTTGAAATTCGAGTTGGGTAAATCATCAATCTCGTTGGATTTGCCTGCAGTATTTTTTCAATCAAATGTAAATCATAAATTAAGTTAGACTTTATTTTTTACGTGACATTGGCAAAATTATGGTGCAGTTGCGACAAAAACGTCAGCCTTCAATCAAGAAGGTTAAGAATGAAAGTTTTGTTGATGTCTGTTGTTGTAGTTTTTAGTGTTTATCAATAACGGCACTGATTTCGCTTTTACATGTACAAAGACAAATAAAGAAGCCAGTGTTGTCTAATTATAATTTCAAGTTGTACTTTGATACTTTTGACGGTAATATTTAGAGCAACTCATTAAATTTAAATATGTCTATAGAAATAGAATCCGCTGAGTAAGTATATTTTATCAGTGTTACAATGGTACAACTTAAGAGAAGACTATGTGGTAAATAAATGATATTATGTTCCAGTGTAATCCGTCTGATCCAGCAATACTTGAAGGAATCTAACCTCACCAAGACACTTCAAACACTACAGGTAAAAAAAGCAACTAAAATACTGTATTATTATTAATTTTACTGTTCTCGAGCAGCTGCTTCATTCTCTAACCTTTAACAAAATGTAGTTTCAACATGATATATTGTGATGGTACTTTACCTGAAGTTTGTATTTAAAAACCTGTCATTGCCCAGATATTTGCATAAGCTCACATGTGTGCCCACAACTATGGGACAGTTAGTGAAGATAATAATATGAGGCATCCCTATGATCTGCACTAAAATATGTTTGCATGGTGAGTGCCCTAACTAATATATATTGTGATTATTCCTCCACAGTGCCTCAACACTAATTATTATCAATAGCATACATTATATAGTATACTTTGCTATCTAATTGTAACTATATGTTAAATGATTGAATATTTTAGATTTTACTAAGATCGCAATGTGATCTTGACACGTTTCTATCTTATGCATACAAAAGGAAAGGATCCCTCATTGCCATACAGTGGAAAGCTAAATTCATTAAATTTTTTACTTAATTGTTTCTTTATTACTTAAATATTTTTATCTAAATTTAATTTTGAATGGTATATTGGTTTCCATCCCTTTTTGTTAACACTAATACTGTTACCCATACTAAATTGTGAATGTAATACTCTGGTGATTAAAAAGAGAAGCCCAAGGTTCTTGCCAATTCTTCTCGAGGCCCTATCCTAGTCAGCGAATTGGATGTAGGAAAAAAGTATGCTGTCAATTGTTTTTATGACGTTCATAAGTATCATGTATTTGATCTAAATGAATAAATGAGTTTAATTTTGATTTTGAACGATAGTTAAGTGATACTGAAGAAAATGCAAATATGCAATTGCATACATCTTGTGATGTGAAATAAGTACACACATTATCACAATATTAGTCTGTGTGATAATAAATGTTATAAAGACTAAAACATATTTTGTATTTCATTGTAAGATTTTCTCTGAGTGTAGATTAACATGTTTTTTGTACCGCACGCCACACACTGCGTACGGAGCAGTGTTGTTTTTTAATAAAAATGAATAAAAAGCGAAACGAAAGTCCTTCGGGCAATTTCGTGGGCACGCAGCGAGGAAGCCGACTTCAGGCAAGTACAGTAATGACTGGCTATGAAGATAGTTTCATAGAAGAGATGCGTAAACTTCATTCGGAAGTGATTACAAAACTGGATGTGCAAAGGAGAGACTATAATGTGCTTCAGTGCAGATTCGATAATACAGAGAGAGAATTAAGAGAGTTACGGCAAGTGATGCAGGTTGCTCAAGAAAGGGCTGAGAGGATTAGGGTATTGGAAGAGACAGTTGGGATACTGAAAGAAAAAAATGAAACTCTTGAAGCTCAGTTAAGAAACGAGAAGCATCTTAAATGTAATTCAAGGCCAAGATTATCGTTTGTGGATGCGTTAACACAAAATCAAAAGAAGGTAGACACTAGCGTGAACGACAACAACTACTCGGCTGAAGAAGATGGGGCCACGAAGTCAAGAAATGAAATTATTGAAATGAGAAATAATACGGAAGGGACATTAATTGAAGATAAAAGAGTTCAAGGGAAGGAAGGCAATTGGACAACAGTTAACAAGAAGAAAAGTCGATATCCCAATAAAGAAGTGAAAAAAGGAGGAAATACAAAGCTTATTGAAATTAAAGGAACCAAGCGTAAAAAATATTTACACGTATGGCGGTTGGAGAAAAATACATCGAATGAAAACTTAGAAAAATTTGTTAAAAAGATATATGAAGAGGAAGTATTAGTTACCATAGAGAAGATAAAGCATAGAATAGAAAGAGACTATGCTTCATTTATTATTGGCGTTCCAGAAACCAAATATGAACAATTATGTCAACCAGAACATTGGCCCATCAACATTGAATATTGCGAATGGATATGGTTTCGTAAACCACCTCAAACCTCCAACAAAGTGTAGTAATAATAAATACACTGATATTTTATATCAGAATGTACGAGGACTACGTACAAAAGTGGAAGATTTTTATCTCGCAATTTCATCTTCGGAATTCGACCTTTTTGCAATCACAGAGACTGGCCTCAACGAATCTGTTAATGACGCTGAACTAATTCCTCCGGGTCACACAATCCTGCGATGCGACCGATCGGATGGGCGTAAGCTGGGAGGAGTGGGTTTAGTGGCCACACCGCGCTTCGAGTTGCGCCGAGTATCGCCCGGCGCCGGCGTAAACATTGACGATCACTCGTTTGAACTAGTTTGTGCGACCGTATTTCTTCGGAACAATTTTTTATTTTTTATTTGTGTAGTATACATTCCACCGGGTAGCAGTGATAATGAATATTTAGTTATGTTCAAAATTATAGAAGATTACACTAGTAAATACAAAGACATTTTAGTAATAGGGGACTTCAATTTTACTCTATTTGTATTTGAAATGTGTGTGTATGCAGGAAGAGACAGGCGTGTCACTGAACACAGTGGATAGTGTGGATGGATTCTGCGCAGACATCAACAATGGGCACTGGGACACAGTGCTGAAGGCGACAGCATCACTCAAACTGCCAGACAAGAAGCTGATGGAGCTGTATGAACAAGTGGTGCTGGAGCTCATCGAGCTGCGCGAGCTGGGCGCGGCGCGCTCGCTGCTGCGCCAGACGCACCCCTGCCTGCTCATGAAGCAGCAGGAGACCGACCGTTACATTCACCTGGGTGGGTACCGGCAGCACTGGCGCCTGCCACTCGCCTCCTGTGTCTGACCCTGTATCGTGTGTCGCAGAGAACCTGCTGGCGCGCTCGTACTTTGACCCGCGCGAGGCGTACGGCAGCGGCGGCGGCAAGGAGCGGCGGCGCGCCTGCATCGCGGCGGCTCTGGCCGGCGAGGTGTCCGTGGTGCCCAGCTCCCGCCTGCTGGCGCTGCTGGGCCAGGCACTCAAGTGGCAGCAGCACCAGGGACTGTTGCCACCAGGTAACCGAGCTGCTCTATGTTTAGGCGAGCGAGTATATACTGAGCACAATATAAAAATGAGGCTTATCTCTCAGGCACTACCATCGATCTGTTCCGCGGCAAGGCGGCCATACGCGATGAGGAGGACGAGCAGTGCCCAACGCAGCTATCCAAGATCATCAAATTCGGACAAAAGTCTCACGTGGAGTGTGCAAGGTACCTACGTGTCGTCCGTCCGTCCATCGCTGACGAGTACAATATGGACCTGCCACAAGCCAGCGCAGCGTGGAGTGGTGGATAATACGCTATTGGTGTTTCAGATTTTCACCTGACGGTCAATACCTGGTGACGGGGTCGGTAGACGGGCTGGTGGAGGTATGGAACTTCACAACGGGCAAGATCCGCAAGGACCTGCGCTACCAGGCTCACGACGAATACATGAGTATGGACGAAGCCGTACTCAGCCTCGCCTTCGGCCGCGACAGCGACACGCTCGCCGCCGGCTCCAACGACGGCAAGATCAAGGTACCCGCGCGTGTCGCGCACGCGCACGTGTACGTGTGACGCGTGCGTGCGTCGCTAACGTGCGCGCGTGTGTGTGTCGCAGGTGTGGAAGGTGTCGAGCGGGCAAGTGCTGCGCAAGCTGGACAGCGCGCACTCCAAGGGCGTGACGTGCCTGCAGTTCACGCGCGACAACACACAGATCATGTCCGCGTCGTTCGACCGCACGGTCCGGTGAGTAGCGAGCGTACCGCGCAGTATCGCGCAGCACCGCGCAGTACGTGTCACATGTGGGGGTGTTCGCAGGATCCACGGGCTCAAGTCGGGCAAGGTCCTGAAGGAGTTCCGCGGGCACTCGTCGTTCGTGAACGAGGCGGTGTTCACGCCGGACGGGCACGCGGTGCTGAGCGGCTCGTCGGACGGCAGCGTGAAGGTGTGGTCGGTGCGCACGGGCGAGTGCACGGCCACGCTCAAGCCGCTGGGCAGCGGCGAGCCGCCCGTCAACTCGCTGCTGCTGACGCCCAAGAACCCGGACCACTTCGTGGTGTGCAACCGCACCAACACGGTGGTGATCATGAACATGCAGGGCCAGATCGTGCGCTCGTTCTCGAGCGGGCGGCGCGAGCAGGAGGGCGGCGCGCTCGTGTCCGCGGCGCTGAGCGCGCGCGGCCGGCTCGTGTACTGCGCGGGCGAGGACCTGGTGCTGTACGCCTTCTGCACCGCCACCGGCAAGCTGGAGCGCACCATCAACATCCACGACAAGGCCGTCATCGGGCTGGCGCACCACCCGCACCAGAACCTGCTCGCCACCTACGGCGAGGACGGCCTGCTCAAGTTGTGGAAGCCATAAACTATCTACTACTACTACGCACTACTCGCAATTAAAACTATATCATCCAAACTGACTATTATTGTTTTGTCATCAATATAACAGTGGTGTGTGTGTGCCGTGTCAGTGCCGGTTGTACGATGCCTCAGTGTTTTTTTTTTTTTTTTATACTACCAAGTAGGCAAACAAGCATACGGCCCGCCTGATGGTAAGCAGTTACCGTAGCCTATGGACGCTTGCAACACCAGGGGTATCACTCGCGCGTTGCCGACCCTTTAGAAACCTTATAACTCCTTCCTTGAAGAACCCCATGCTATAGTCTCTCGGGAAAACCTCGGCAGGAAGCTCATTCCACAACTTAATCGTACGTGGGAGGAAATTTCTCTGAAACCGCACAGTGCGGCACGATAAAGGTTCTAAAATGTGTGGATGAACTCCCTGTCGGTGGCGGGAGGTGCGTTCATAAAATGTGGCTGTGGGCATCATATCAAACAATTCTTCGGAACACAGCCCGTTGTACAGGCGGTAGAACACACACAAGGAGGCAAAGTCTCTCCTTAAACTAAGTGGATCAATACCGCCTGTGAACTTGGGATCGTCAACAATCCTCACAGCGCGCCTTTGGATCGAGTCAAAAGGTCCAAGCTGGTATCCAGGTGCTCCCGCCCAAAGGTGGCAGCAGTACTCCATGTGGGGCCGAATTTGCGCTTTTTAAAGCAGCGATCTTTGGCCCGCAGTGAAGTACCGCTTTGCTCTGTTGAGCACACCGAGCTTCCTAGATGCCAGCTTGGCCTGGTCCTCCAAGTGGTGACGAAACTGGACCTCGTAGGACATGTCAACGCCAAGAATCCCAATGCTCTCGGATATCTTAAGGGCTGTGTCCAGGAACTGTGGAGCCATAACAAATGGGGCTTTTTTTAGTGTTCAGTCAACAATGCCAAAACTATACTCTAAAAGCACAAAAAGTTATGCTATTATAGTGTCGTACTTTCGATATATATAATTATTAACTTTGTTATTATATAACAGCAAATAGCCTTACTTACAAGAACTTACAAGAATTTTTAGCGAAATCTGTATCATTTATCACAATAAAAATATTAAATTTAAGTTGTTCTTCTTCACAATAATAACTATAATCCTACTAATATTATAAATGTGAAAGTTTGTAAGTATGGATGGATGGATGGCTGTTTGTTACTCTTTCACGTAAAAACTACTGAACGGATCTGCATAAGGTGCCATGTTATTAGACGTTTTGTTCGGCTCGGCATTGTCTCTATTTCTCATGATAAATACCTAAAATAAATAAAAATATCTAAGATTTGGTCAAAAGGTATTTTATTGTGAAAATACCTATTTAGCATTTGAAATACAAAACGCAAAACTATTAGGTATTATGCATTTGAAATAGTAAATGTGAAAAGTATATTGCATTTTGTATTTTAATGCTTTTTTAAAACCATTTTGTACATCTCTGGTCTTCACAATGGCCGATCTTGAGCTGCCTGCATCCAGTGCTATCCTGCAGCTCGGATGATGTTATCTGCCCACCTAGTGGGAGGAGAAGTAGCACCCGTTCACGAGCATGACGCACAGACCAGCCATCATTTTCTTTGCCATATTAGAGGGAAGGAAATGACCCGGCCAATACGACACCACAAGCAATGACATTTCAGTGAGCATGAGAATCAAGGACATAAAAAATAAAATAAAAACGAAATAGAAAGTCAATAATGATCACAAAACGCTTCATAAGACATAAATTTCACTTATAACTATTATTCTTATATAATTCTGCATAAAACCTAGCAACTAATCCTATGACTTTTTATCATTTAAATAGTCGTTAATAGTATTATAACCCTTGCTTAAAAGATGATTTTTAACTGTTAGTTTGAATTTGTGTAAGGGTAGGTTCATAACTTCAATAGGTAGTTTTTATAAAATCGTACCCCGAGTCCCGCAAATGAATTGTGGACTTTATGTAGACGGTGATACGTACCTACTAGTTTGTGTTTGTTCCTTGTGTTTACTGAATGAATGTCACTGTTCTTACAAAACAGGTGTATATTTTGTTTGACAAACATGATGTTGGCAAAAATGTACTGAGATGCAACAGTGAGAATGCCTATTTCTTTGAACTTTTCTCTAAGTGTAACTCGTGCGCCTAAATTGTAAATAAAGCGTACTGCTCTTTTCTGAAGTATAAATATAGTTTCAATGTCAGCAGCCTTTCCCCACAGTAGAATTCCATAAGACATAACGCTGTGAAAATAACTAAAATATACAAGCCTAGCTGTTTCTACGTCTGTAAACTGCCTTACCTTTCTAACTGCGAAAGCTGCAGAACTAAGTTTCCCTGCAAGAGAAGATATATGGCTCCCCCACTGAAGCTTCCGATCTAAAGTCAAACCCAAAAACACTGTAGATTCAACGAAACTTAAAGTTTCACCGTTCAAAATTATATTACTTAATGTAAGATTTCTTGTATTGGGCATAGTAAATTTAACACACTTGGTTTTTTTTGAGTTTAACAGTAGATTATTTGCATTAAACCAGTCCAGGACTTTCGCGAGTGCACCATTTACAGCATCAAAATTTGATTCTTTACGGCCTACCTGAAATATAAGCGACGTATCATCTGCAAATAGTACAATGTCACAGAAATTCTGCACATAGAAAGGCAAATCATTAATATAAACTTAAAAGAGAAAAGGGCCTAGAATTGAGCCCAGTGGGACACCCATACCTATAGGTAATCCTAGAGATCTACTTCCATTAATATCTACAAATTGAACTCTATCACTTAGGTAGGTGGCAACGAGGTTGAGTGCAGCATCTCTAAAACCGTAATGCCTGAGTTTTCTCAGGAGCGTATTGTGTTCAACACAGTCAAAGGCTTTTGAAAGGTCACAGAAAACACCAATAGCATCCATCGAATTCTCCCAGGCTCTGAAAATGTGCTTCATCAATTTAACTCCTGCATCTACTGTAGAACGACCCTTTCTGAAACCATATTGCTCATTATGTAATAATTTATTTGAATTAAAGTGACTCTCTAATTGCAGCAACATCATTTTCTCAAAAATTTTGCCAATAGCAGGCAATATGGATATTGGTCTAAAGTTAGTAGGGTCATTTTTAGATCCGTTTTTGAACAAAGGTATTACTTTACTGTGTTTCATTAGATCAGGAAATACGCCTGTATCAACACATCTGTTAAATATTGCTGCAAGATGTGGAGCTATATTCAAAATTATATTGTGAACTAGTTTTACAGAAATACCCCATAAGTCAGCAGTTCTTTTTGAATTCAGTGTCTTGAACGCTTTTAATATATCTTTGGGGTCAATATATTTAAAACAAAAAATGACACTACACTCTCCAACGCCGCCCCTTACCAAGTTCTCGGCTTTGACTGGGCAAGAATCTAAGGAGCTAGTTGTATTTATTAGTATGTTTGTAAAGAAATCATTAAACAAATGCGCTACATCTAAATTATTTGAAACCACTTTATCATCACACTTAAGTTGAAAATTGTCATCGCGCAATTTATTTCTACCAGTTTCATTATTGATAATATTCCAAGTTGCTCTTACTTTGTTATCTGACTGCTTAATCTTAACTTAAATATAAAGACTTGGCTATAGAACGGCCTTTTAAAAAATTTTGAATATTTTTTACATAAAGAAGAAATGTTGGATTAGTATTGTATTGTTTCATACCATATAGCTCAAATAGCCTAGCCCTACTTTTATATATGCCGTTTGTTGCCCAGTCACAAAAGTTAGATGAAAATCTATAGTCGCTTCCCCCACCGATGAAAAGGTATACATTATTATCTTTTTTCTTTTTATTATCTAAGCTTCGCAACTCAATAGGTCTCCATGACGTTCGAGTAAATACCCATTTAACATCGTGAGCTCCCCTACTATTAGAAATGCCTTTTTAACCAACCGTGTCGAAACTTTTGGCCTCGGCAATACGCGAGAGATACTAGAGGTATCGCTCGCGTGTTGCCCAGTGTTACAGTGAAGAACGAGTACAGTGTTCCGGAGTTGTTTCAGGGACGTGTCAAAAAAAGAACGACTAGTCGACAAGAGTGTATTCGGTGGTCGGGGCTCGCGGGTCGGGTCTGGCGGGGTCAGGGCAGGTCGGGCGGCGTGCGGCGCGCGTCGGCCAGGTAGGGGTGCGCGAGCGCGGCGCGCGCCGGCACGCGCTCGGCAGGCTCGTAGCGCAGCATGGCCTCGAACAGCGCGGCGCCGCGCTCGTCGGCGCGCGCCGCCGCCGGCAGCAGCAGGCGCGCGGCGCGCGGCGGCCAGCGCGGGAAGGCGGCGCGGTACTCGGGCAGGCGGCGCGCGCCCGCCCACACGCGCGCGCCCGGCGTGCCCAGCGCGCGGAACACGCGGAACAGCTGGTCGATCTCGCTGTCGCCCGGGAACAGCGTGCGCCCGCTCGCCATCTCCGCGTAGATGCAGGCCAGGCTCCACACGTCCACGGCCGTCGAGTAGAACTTGGCGCCGAGCAGGATCTCGGGCGCGCGGTACCACAGCGTGACCACCTCGTGCGTGTAGGCGCGCACCGGGATGCCGAAGGCGCGCGCCAGCCCGAAGTCGGCCAGCTTGATGTTGCCCTCGGCGTCCACCAGCAGGTTCTGTGGCTTGAGGTCGCGGTGCAGCACGCGCTGCGCGTGGCAGTACGCCACGCCCTCCAGCAGCTGCCGCAGGTAGCTCTGGACGAACCACTTCCTCCATTAGTCCTATGCCATGTGAGGCATGGGCCTCTCCTCACTCAACAAGTGCCGATGGCTAGTTTATACATCACTTTTCCTTTTACTTATATAATATATACATTAAGTACAAATTTAACTCATTTGTAGCCAGACTGCGGTAGCGAGCCCGAGCTGCCATACACTCACTTGGTATCACTTTCAGGGTTTACAAATTACGAGTATGAACAATACCTACCATTATTGTTCATAATTTGTAAACCTTGAAAGTCAGCTCAAAATTCGGCCATGTGCGAGTCGGAGTATGAAATCGCTCATGATCGATATAGTGCACTACTGAACTGAAATCAATATATTTATACTCGTGGACAAAAATTACGGGTCACTACGAAAAATTAGAATATCTCTTAAAATAATAAAGTTAGCGGCATGAATCAAACTGTAAGTTGTAGATAATTTTGATGGTTCATAAAAGGACACTAAATGTTGGAAACGTTATTCTTTTATTTATTTAAATTACATAAGAAACAAAATATCATCAATTTTTGCGTTGAGTAATTTCCTAACGAATCGCACAAAAACTAACTTTAAAACCATATTAATACTTCGTATTGCCTCCACGAGCTCTTCTTACAGCTGCCAGACGATTAGACATGCTGTTTATTAAATTTCTTATACGATACTGCGGGATATTGTTCCATTCTTCCACTAACGCATGTTTCTGTGTAAGTGTAGCTGGGGCGGGGTTCCGATTTCTAATACACATTCCGAGCTCGCCCCGAGCATGCTCAATGGGATTTAAATCCGGGCTTTTCGAAGGCTAGTCCATGCAATTGATGCCAACGTCTTGAAAATACTCGTTCACAATATGAGCTGTATGTGGCCTTGCGTTGTCATGCATTAATATGGAATTTTCAACCATATTAATCAAGTATGGGCCGACATGCTCATTAAGGATCTCCTCTACATATCTTGCACTAGTTAGCGTACCATTTTCTATCAGCACCAACTCCGTGCGACTCTCTGAAGAGATTCAAGCCTAAACCATAACAGATCCACCGCCAAACGATACTTTTTCCTGAAAACAAGCTGGAACAAAACGTTCCCCTGGCCGTCAGTAAACTCTTCACCGCCCCATCCTGTGCATAGAGCATAAATCTCATTCTCAGCCCATTCTTCGTCTCCCCATTGTGCATGTTCGCGGGCGTAACGTAATCTTGCTACTCGATGTTCCCTTGCAAGTCTGGGGCCATTTGCAGGTCTATGTGGGGTCAAATTAGCTTCTCGAAGCCGCCGCCTTACAGTCTCGTCTCTTCAAGACTCTCGAAGTTGATTTGTTACTTCAACTGTGGTGAGGCGAGCATGGTCGTAATAATAAATCGATCCTCTCTAGCCGTAGTACACCTCGGTCTGCCGGTTCCTAGTCTTCTAATGTTCTGTCCAGTTTCTCGGAAACGTTGGACAACTCTTTGCACCGTAGAAAGTGACACGCCTGTTAATCTCGCTGTACTTCTCTGACTTCTGCCTTCTTCTCGCATAGTGACGATACGTGTACATTTTTCTGGTGTTAGCGACATGATAGTAATTCAATAATACCGTAAAAGACGATGATGACTGCCTTTTATAATATAAATTTGACAGATTGAAAATAAAGAGAGAAAACAAGCAAAAAGTTAAACACGTGTGATTTAAATTTATTACCCAATTCGAACTTTTGTTATTATGTGTTTCCTATTACGTTTTAAATAAGATTTAAGGTTTTATAGCAAACGATATTAAAATTCTCTTTAATATAAAGTTAGTTTAATGCATGTAACATTATTAATTTGGAAGCTACAGAGGATTTTAGCGCCGACCCGAATTATTTGTCCACGAGTGAATTCAAATATGTTTACAAAACATATGACGCGTTCCGACTCACGCACGATTCATTGTTTTATTTTTATTTTATGAAGGCATAGGATATATTATCATCAGCCTATCAAACTCAATAGACCGCGAATGTGTGATGTCACAAGTCTTAATAGACTTGTGACGTCACACATTGACTGGGCACGATCCACGATGGTCAGAACCCATTAGGGTTCTTCCCATCGTGGATCGTGCCCAGTCGATTTCGTAAAACATGAAAGGCGTTGGCTCACTGTAACACTGTGCTATTATTATAAATAAATATGTATATAATAAATATGTAGCAACCTTGACAAGGTCCAGTCGAAGCGGGCCCTTAGTAATGTCCATGAGACGCTTGAGGTCCATATGGAGGAACTCAAACACGAGGAACAATTTGTTGTCAGCAAGCAGCACATCCAGCAGACGTACCACGGCGGGGTGGTCCAGCTCGCGCAGCACCGAGATCTCTCGTAGGGCTGTCGAGGGAACACCCTCTGGTTCACTGCAATATCCAAAGATGCACATTTACCTAAATGCAGTTTGATGTCGTAGGACAAGTGACATACTTGATTTTAATCAGAAAACTAGAAAATTCTGGCATTCACGGTGACCTCCTCAGATGGCTCAAGTCTTATATACGAGACCGAACGCAGGCAGTAACGGTAAAAGGCTATACATCTAGTTTTATACCCATTACATCTGGCGTCCCACAAGGCTCGCACCTTGGCCCTCTTCTCTTCAACATATTCATTGATGATGTCATCCTAGTTTTCGAACATTCTCACTGTTATTTATATATAATAATAATTATTTATTTATTTTCAAGTGACCAGTACTCATTGTTGTTAGTAATACATATATCTTAACCTATGTTAGTAAAGACATACAATACATTAATTATATATTGTTTACATTTCGGTGTGTAGGCACACTGTCATCACCGCCTCACTACTCCGTGATAAATGGCACAGCAATGACCAATGTACCTGCAATCCAGCCTCTCAGCAATAATGGCCAGAACGCTGTTGGAACTATCCCGCACCCTGCGCACCAGGGATGCACATCGTTTGCGCATAGTAGTGTAAAAGCAGTCGACTCGCGACTCGGCAAACATCCCGGATGCACTACAAAAGCGAGGTAGCCCCAACAGCATTCTAAATGCATTGTTGTATTGTATACGGAGGGAGTCGTAAGCTTTTCGAGTATATCTAGCCCACAGGCTGCATGTATAAAAAGATGTGCTCCAAAGAGTGTGATTTTTACATTTACGGAGCAATGTGCTAACCTGCGGGCCAGCATGTTCGCTCTCACCGACAACGCCCTCCGTTCCCTTTCCACGTCTTCATCATCTTTGAGGCCAGGATTCAAAATATGCCCCAAATATTTAAATACTCTTTTTAGAGCTTGTCCATTCAAAAGTACCTGCGGCATATCCCTGGTACTCCTACCACCCGCCTCAAAAACCATGATCTCGCTTTTGTTGACATTGTATATCAGGCCATGGCTTTCTGCATACTTCCCACATATGTTAACGAGCTTTTGCAGGCCACATGGCGATGCACTCAGTAGCGCCATGTCATCTGCATAACTGATATTATTTATACTAATGTCATCGATATGACATCCGACTCTGGCGCTACTGAGCTCACCGATCAGCTCATTTATGTAAAGGTTGAAAAGCGTCGGTGACGTCAAACCCCCTTGCCTCACCCCGCATTCCAACCCATACGGCTGCGACAATGTGCCCGCCCAACGCACACTATTAACCGTGTTCCCATACCAATATTTCAAAATATTTATTATCGGAGCTGGCAACTCACATTTTACCAACTTCTTCCATAGGATGTCGTACGATACTAAATCGAACGCCTTAGAAAGATCGAGAAAGCAGCAATACACAGAAGTTTTGCGCTTTGTATAGTAATTGACAATATATGCCGACGATAAAAAAATATTTACTAAAGTTGCCTCTCTTGAAGACTGTGCCCTCCTTCAAAATGATTTAAATAAACTAAGTGATTATTGTAATGTCAATAAATTAACTATAAATATAGATAAATGTAGCATTATAAGTTTTACAAGAAAAACTAAACCTTATAATATATTTGACTATAAAATATATAAATGGTCAAGGAAGTGCGTGACTTGGGTGTGATGCTCGATAGTGAGCTTACATTTAGAACTCACTTTGATTACATAGTTAACAAATCTTATAAAATGCTAGGTTTTATTATTAGACAGGGTAAGGAATTCAAGAACTATGCCACCTACTTAATTTTATATAATGCTTATGTCAGATCCCATCTTGAATATGCATCTACTGGTTGGAATCCTCATTACAATATACATTCTGAATCTATTGAACGTATACAGAATAACTTTATGGAACATTTAGCTTACAGTCAAAATTTGAACCCATCCTTTGATTATCGTCCTAATAGTTTAGTCTCTTTACAGAAGAGACGTACTTACAGCGATATTGTGTTTTTATTTAAGATATTACATAGCGATATTGATTCACCCTACCTCTTAAATAATATTGGCCTACGTTGCCGAAGACCCACGTCGCGCTGTAAAAATGTTTTAGATGTTCCATTTGCTAAGACAGTACATGGGCAGAATAGATTTATAATACGAGCTTGCAGGTGCTATAACGACGTATCTAACAATATTGAAAATATTGATATTTTTTATAACAGTCTCAAAAAGTTTAACTTATTGTTGTGCAGTGATGCAGATTAGAGTGGAATGTGCAATACAATTTACGATGTTTTATTTGTTTGAATTTTGATTTTATTTTTTGAAATTTGAATTTTGATTTGATTTTATTTTTTGTTCATATTAAATTTTGTTTTATCGTTTGTAATTCGGTAAACAAATTATTATTTATATATTAATATTGATTTCTTATAATTTTTGATTTTTTGTTGAATTCTAGAACACAAATTTCTTCTAATTTTTTTTTTTATGTACTATCTGGAATAATGCTACCGATGCTTTGTATAAATAATATTGAAAACTTTACTGGTGAGAGTTTTAAATATGTGTGTTAATCTTAAGTTATCTTTAATACTGTTTGTTTTCTGTACCATAAATAAATAAATACATCTCTCGACGCTCACAAACTAGCCAGAGACTTCGTTATAAATCGTTGCCATGGGTTCTCTCCCCTCTACTACTCTACAGAGGTGTTCTACCAATATAGATGTTGGTCTTTGATCAGGTACAAGAGTGTGTTAGCGGCTAAGTGATAGCGGCGTTGATCGATCCGCAAGGTTAACCAAAATTGCCGCGGTCGGTCCGTAGATGTGTGACCATTTTTTAAAAAACACAGCAAGATCACTGTGCCTCGGAAAAAACGTTACAACCGTAGGTCCTGCGCCTGATCTCTCTCCGGTGATGTCGGCCCTCAGAGTGCACTATAATAATGTCTTGTGCAGTTGTCTCTCTCCGTTGAGACGGGCCGCCGTGACCGATAGGTATCGGTCTAAACGGCTATTATTATTATTCTCTTATTTGTGACATAACTTATTATAAAAAAGATATATTACATTTAAAAATATTAAAAAAAATCCCCACTGGTATTGGGAACAGAGTACTGAACAGAGCTACTGGTGGTTAGAGCTCCAGAGATAGAGAGGCACCTGCTCACAATACATGGCGTGTCCAGGAGCCTGCTGCTGCCTCCTGCATCAAGCCCTTGACACAAACTATTATTATCTGTCATGACTCTCAGCTTTGCTGCTGTCCTATTTGTACAAGCTCATATTAGGTTGGGGAAAAAGTCTTTTCGCATTATAGTATGTATGAACTTCTAGTAAAATCTCATTGGCTATAATACTATTTTGTATCTGGCTGGTTTTGGTATCACTAAAAGTTTAAATTTTAAAGAACATAATTCCAAATTCAAATTAGGAAAATGTGTGATTTTCATTTGTTTTTTTTTTTGTTTTTTTTTGTAAGAAATTCGATAAATTTAAAAATTTTAGTACAAAAAAGGTAAAAATGCAATGCAAGCCGCGAAAAAAATTTGCGATGTTTATGGGTCTAGTGCAGTGTCTGTCAGAGTAGCACAAATTTGGTTTAAGCGTTTTCAATCCGGAAATTTTGATGTCAAAGATGCACGTCGCTGTGGTCTATTACGGATAAAATGGATGCCATTTTTGAAAAAGTGGAGCAAGATTAGCATAGGGCTAGACGGAAAAAATTCTTACGAAAAGTTGTCACGACACTTTTTTGATTTTAGGCTACTGTCGAAGGAGAGTAATGTAAAATAAAATAAAACAAAATAAAATCACCGAGTGGTGTCGTGGGACACCAGATAGGAACGAAGTACTTTACAGAGTTATCTACACGTGCTTCAAATAATTCCTTAAGACTCCTTATACTAGAGAGAGATCAGGCGTAGGACCAACGGCTTTACGTGCTTTCCGAGGCACAGGGGAGTTGTTTACTGCCGATTTCCAAACTTCAGGCATCTATTGTGAATTTCTTGACAGAAAAACACTATATTAATTTTTTTTGGCCCTATCTGGGAATCGAACCAGGGACCTCGTGATCAGCAGTCACAAACATAGACCACTGACCCACCGAGGCAGTTAAAATAGCTTTGTAGTAATATCTCCATTTATATACTAAATAGCAGTGTATCTAATAGGTTCCCATTGGGTGATGCTTCTCTCATTATATTGCTATACTAGCTGACCCAGCAAACGTTGTTTTGCTACTATAATAGTAATATCGCTATTAAAAAATAGGGGTTGATCGTAGAGGGGTGAAAATTAAGGGTTGTACGTATTTTTTAATGCTGAATCACAAAAATACAAAAACAAAAAATTTTGGCTAAAAAATTAAATAAGAAAATTAGGGGTGGACAACCCTTAACATTTAGGGGGATGAAAAATAGATGTCCGATTCTCAGACCTACCCAATATGCACACAAAATTTCACGAAAATCGCTCGAGCCGTTTCAGAGGAGTTCAAAGTTGAACACTATGACACGAGAATTTTATATTAGATTGTATGCTATTCTTGCTCATAGAGGTACTAACTAAGCCTTCCCGTCAATCTATTAGCTTTCTCTCTCCTCCTTGACGTTGGCAGAATCATCAGTGTAACAAAATGGTTGAAGCCATTACACAAGAAACATTATTATAATAATATATGCTTAGACTTGAACATTAAATATCAAGTAAGTTATCCCCCTCCTGTGCACCTGCCCTGAACCTATTGTATAAGTGCACTGCACCTGCATCGACTTTCTTCCTACTTTTTAGTTGGTTCTGTGCAGTATAGGTCTTAAACATTGGCATTAGCACACGGCTCGTTACAACCAATGCGAGTGTGTGGGAGTGAGGCAAGGCAGATAGTGCAGTACTGACAGTGGGATAGACATGATTGCTTAGACAATTGTGATTGATAGATATTAGTAGGAAAGTGAGCATACTGCAATTCTCAACTAATGTAACTAGAAATTAAGTACATTAGTATATTCTCTTAAAATGCAATAATAAAACAAAGTCCAGTATAGATTTTGCCATTTTTTTTTTTATTTTATTTAATTGGCCAACCAACAGTAGTTTACACTAGCATAATATATTACACATTCATTATTCAAAGTCAAAGTCAAACTCATTTATTCATTTAGATCAAATACATGATGCTTATGAACGTCATAAAAACAAATGCCAGCATACTTTTTTTTCCTACGGCCAATTCGCTGACTAGGGTTGGGCCTCGAGAAGAATTGGCAACAAACTCGGGCCACTCCTTTTAATTGCCAGAGTATAACATTTACAATTTGGTATTAATTTTAAAGTGTAACTACCTTTTACAGGTAAGCACCGCATGCATTTTTTTAGCAGTTAATGCAACTTGAAGTTTTAACATGCAAATTATTAACTAATTACAGTACAAATAGAAATTTTGATAACAATAATTTTAAAATGTATACCCAATTAAAGAACTAACAATATAGACTCAATTACACTTTTAATATTGTTACTTGCAAGAGTTTGCAATACCAGGCTGCTATGTTTATATTTAGCTTACCTAACATTCATTATTATTTATACACATTATATGAAAATGGTGTGAGTTATACAATGTGATCGACAATTAAATGGCAAATTTGTTAATTATCCCAAATTTAGACAATTGATTATTTCCCTGAAATATTTTTGTATTGTTTTGTTTTCAAATTCTAAATAATATTGTTAATATATATATATAATATAAGCTACATTAGACAGATGAACACGTGGTTTGTTAAAACAGAATTACTCATAAAATTTATACCGACATAATTTATTACGAGATTTTTTGTTAATATAAGAGCTGTGTGTTGCAACTTGCATCGCACTGAAATTATATATTATTACATTGTAATTACACATTAAATTACGAAGAGAGATCAACCATTTATTATTATAATAAATAATATACATTTTAACTAAAAAAGAAAGCAACGAAGTAGAATAATTCAGTAATCAAATTTCTATTCTAACCATGTATGTGTCAAATATGTCAATTATTGGCGCCAAAACTTACTTTTCTAGTTTGATCTTTTTAAGAGCAATCTCCTTTCCAGTTATTCTATCTTTTGCTTTGTATACGACACCATATGTACCTTCTCCAATTTTCTCGACTTTTGAAAAGTTCTCCATTTCTACAGGCCTTTTAATAAACTAGATTAAGAATAACTACAAAGGCACAAACAAATCAAAATCACACAACAGTACAACACACCACTGCTGTGCCGTCAGTCAGACTTGGTTTCAGCACAGATAATATATAATACTCGATACTCCCACAGACAAATAAAAATATTGAACGTTTCGTTCAAAATAATAGTACAATTTATTATATACTATTTATGTTAAAAATTCGTAGATAGATATGAACAAGGGATAAAGATATTTTTATTGTACACCAATCACATTTTTATTCTGCGTGCGTACACACCGGTCCAACAAACCTACATAAAATAAGCCGTGCACATTCCACCTAGGTATAAGTTCCTTGGTGTTAACCAAGGAACTTGCTTGGTGTTAACTGTCTGTTACCCATCTTCATGTCAAATTGACAAATGACATTGCCAGTCGCTGACTCGCTGGGTTTTATTTGGTGATTTCTTTGGGTTCCTTCTACTTCCAAAGATTCGATTGCGCATTTACGTCAAATCAACATCAATTTCCCACCAAATCAAACTTTTTGAAATATGCGCTGACTTTATAGTATTTGTATTAATATAGATTTGTGTCAAGTTACAGTGTTTTATAGACTTGTACAATCTACCAATCTGTGCACTAGGTTATGGCTTTAGGGATCCGATATCTGTTTAGAGATCTGAAGCGCGTAAATTATATAACATCCAACTGGCGCACTTTTATGTTGACCTCAACAAATATGGAAAAAGCGTTGGAAAATCTAAAAACGAATCCATACTATGAAAAATACGCCGCACGTATTGCAGATCTGCAAAAAACATCTCCTGAAGAGTTCATGCAAAGAGTAGAAGAGCAACAGAAGGCCAGGGAAGAAGAGAAGAAGAAGAAGTTTGCCTCTGTGGACACCAGGTATGCTTAGTTAATATAATGTCAGTGGCGTAACAATAGGGTGGAATTATAGGCAACTACCTGAAAGTGGCTGTGAGCACAAAAAGATAGTTATGCCACGGAAAAGGTATATTTATGCCACTGTATACACATATCTTGTTATATAATGTCAATAGTGTGGACTATTGACATATCACAACAAGACATGTACATCCAACCCATTAGCCTAGAGTGATTCTATAATTTTCATTACTATTTTTTATTTACAGACAATACTCTTCAGTTTTGAATCCAAAAGAAGCTTTAGAAAAGGATTCACAAGCACAAGAAAAGAAACTTAATGATATTTTCAAAATAGATCTGGTCCAAGACAAAGATGCTACAGAGATTAAAACCATCTGGGAAGAATATCACATAAAAAAAGATGTGATATCAGCAACCATTCCTAAAGAGTGTTACATTAGTCTACAAGAGCATGTGAGGCAGTGGCCCACGTTCCTGTTCCCTCTGCCGCGAGAGCAGGGCTATGAGTTCATCATGTGCCAGAGCTGGGGACATGAAGTGCACTTCACACCACTTCTTGCTTACCAGGTTTGCGCACTTTGTCGAGCTTGCTCACTAACATACAAAGTGATATATAATAATAAAATGTGTTTGTGTGCAGGTGCACAAGGAGAATGCGCCAGAGTGCCTCACCATGGTGCACTACACGGAGCTACTGGACAAGGGCATTGTGCTGATGCGTGGAGAGTATGATAAGGTCACTAAGCTATAACTGCACTTTGCTTATAACACAGCTTGTGTAGAACAACTTTCCATACCACCTCTGGCCAGACTATTGGTCTCTCCTACATATCAAATTGAGCTAGCCTCTAGCAGTACATTTATAATCAGTCAGAACAAACCATTTTTATAAATATTATGATGTAGGTACCTATTTATAGTAAATATTATAAACGCAAAAGTTTGTAAGAATGTATGGATGTTTGTTACTCTTTCACGCAAAAACAACTAAATGGATCTGGATTAAATTTGGCATAGAGATAGATTATATAGTCTGTAATAACACATAGGCAATCCTGGAAAAAACTCAGTTCCCAAGGGAATGTACGCGCGGGCGGAAGCTAGTGGTTAATAATAGTTTCAAAGTGTGATATTCTGTGAATATGTACTTAGTTATGTTGTTAGTTATATAGGTTGTCTAAGTAGTACTACTCTGTGTCTCGTAATGTGGCAGACCAACCAGCTTTCCTTTTGTTTGCAGAATGTACTAAATGGTCAGGAAGCACAGTGTTTGGCTAATCAGTTCCAACTGTACTACAGCGGCAATGATGCAGCCAAGATGAAACTGCTTGAAACATTCACCGACAGGCCTGACACCTTCAAGCACATGGAGCTCATTACACACCTAGAGAATATAAGCTTGACATAAAATATTAAATAGTAGCATGTCCACAACAAGTGTATTTTATTTATTTATTACATAGCTATTGTATAGGTACCTATATTATGTGGTAACAATGTTAGTTTAACCGGTGGGGGTAGTAAGTGTAGTCGGGCGTATCGTGGATGATGACACTAAGTGGCGTGTCCGAGGGCGAGGTCAGCGACGAGGGAGGCCTCAGCGCCGAACGAGACGTGCTGCCACTTCCAGATATAGAGCCACTTATTTTATGTAATTGAGTTTGCTCTTGCATGTGTCCTAGTCTTATGTAGTCCATGGGATCGTGCACAACCTCACGACTTGTAAAATATATGTTCTTTGGCGGCTCGTTTTTTATACATTTTAATATATTATCTCCACAGTCTTGGTAGCAACTTTCAATAAATAAATTTTGTAAAAGCATTTTTGTCTTCTTCATAACGTCTTCTTGTATGAGCTTGGAGTTCTGTTGCAAACACGCCGGCACCTCGGACATAAACTCTTCGTATAAGTTGTAACCGTTATCATCATGGAGACTTTGAGTCGACGTCGACGTCACTGTAGATACTGATTGTGTCCCTATACTGTTGGGTGATTTGTTCGCAAGTTCATCCATAGAACTAAATAAATCAAAGTTTTCCTTGCCTTCTGTATTTTGGACGGCGGTATCTTTAGCATTCGGGGAACTGTCTAATACACAATCATCTGAAGTGCATCTTTTATTTTTAAAGAATTCGTTGTTGCCGAAATCGCTTAATGGTATTCTGACTTTAGTAGCATTTTGTAAATTGATTGCCTTACCTGTTACAAGTTCATCCAAGTTCAGGTTTGATTTATGTTCCAGGTCTAATAATGCTGGTCGCGTAATAGTTTTGGATCGAATAGCTTTTGGAAACATCCTTAAAGTTAAGCGATTATTTGTTATCATACACTTTTGTACATTTTTGGAATATACTTCGCCAACTTTACTATCATCTCTTTCAAATAAGATTTGGCCTGTACGGCGTGATCTTTTTCTTATTTCGTCCAAGCATTTACGAGTTTTTCGTTTTTTGCGTTTTGCTGCATTTGTTAACGATTCCATGTCTATAGTAATAACAATTTTCTAGTTAATTGCTTTTATTATAGTAACCACAAGACTCGGGAACTTATTTCTACAAAACTTTGAACAAAATCTAACATTAGATGTCGTTAGCACCAAAGAGAATATAAACCTTACATATTTATTTTCAAAAAGTTGACCTACCTATTTTTTATTACCTAGGTTAAAGTTCATGTTTAATTGAGGTCATTGTGTAGGTATGTACAGTAAAGATGTAGGTACAGTTGGCTGCGATCGTTGCTTGCTTAATCTGTCTGCTTTGTACAAAACCTTGGTAGTCGCACACTATATGTAGACTGCTTTAGGTAGGTATACAGAACCTTCCCAGGCCCAGTGCGGGTTGGTGAATAAGACATAATTATCCTTCAAACATCTTAGGTTATTCTTTCATTGGTAACAGCAAGCCCAGCAGTAGGAACAGGTAGGTACCTACTGCCGATCAGAGTATACTCGCTTCCCACGAACTACTCTGTGTGATTGTTACCCGTAACGTGTCTAATAGTGACTTTAGAATAAAAACAGTACATTCCTAATACGAAATATGTCATTTTTAAAACATAATAGTTGAGCAGGCACCTACTTACTAGGTAGGTATACCTAGCATTAGGTAACCACCAACTCTGTGAGATCGTGTTCCTGCACATTATTGGCGCATCGCTCGGGTATCGTGTTGTAGTCTTGTCAAATCCAAGCTTCAGTTGATGGCCCCAGGCTTGCTAGTGCCAGCACCAGCGGGATGAATCTTACAGATCCGGCGTAAATGTTTTCTACCTACATGCATTGTGTGTTTAAATATTTATACAAACGGCATAAGGACTGTAATATTATATCTAAATAAAAATATTTTTCTACGAAAACTTATAATTTTATTAAGAAATTGTCTAATTTTAAATTAAATACATCACTTGTCAGTCGCAATACAGATCGATATGATTGAACACGAAATCAAAATATATTAAATGCACAAAATATATCTACATTACTTATAAACGCTACACGATAAGTGTTCGTTTAGTGTAGGTAGGTCACGGTGGGTACCTACCTACCTAGTGCACCAAACGAACCAACGGCTCGTACCTACATAAGTAGGTTAGGTGTCATCTAATAAATACACTAGACAGGAATAAGAGCACTCCTATCACCAAATTAATA
Source organism: Trisateles emortualis (assembly GCA_947095525.1). Classification (NCBI taxonomy): domain Eukaryota; kingdom Metazoa; phylum Arthropoda; class Insecta; order Lepidoptera; family Erebidae; genus Trisateles; species Trisateles emortualis. The sequence continues at coordinate 20,580,346 of OX352739.1, read as the reverse complement.
AATAACTTAGATACCACATAGCACATCGCGGCGCGTCTCCTTAAATATACCATTATACTTCATATGTATCAAATCTAAATATTTTAAAAAGATAAATTGCTTCTATATTATATAGGTAAACTTAATGTATAGGAAGGCCTTCTTCTGCGTAGTCCGCAGCCTACTGGTTCCGAGCGCGCGGCCACGTCTCACTCGCTATTGTTCTTTATACACAACATACCTATATATATATATATATATAAATATGATCATTTACTTCGTCAATATTGCACGAATACAGTTCATACACCGAGGATAGAGACCGACAGTGTCACGACACACCACTTACGTCACTTGCACTATCCACATCATATCACAAAACTTTTACATCAAACCTAAAACTAAAGGCGAAACTATCGGTACTAGGTGTCGAGGGGAGGTACACGCACGATCCGAACGAGCGCGTACAACGAGCTAACTTATACATAGCGGAGATACAATAGATAGTGTGGTCATCGGTGAGGACGAGCTACTTTAAAGAGCAGGGGTACAACAACATGTAGACGCGCGATCTGTGAGGGAAGCTACGAGGAACACACGGTGCGGGGGGGTGAGAGGGGCTCGCTCATCGCGCCTCCTTCGCGGTGAGCTTCTCGATGAGCTCCTGCAGGGGCGCCAGCTCCCGCCGCTCGATGAGGTTGAACTCCTGCAACCGACGAGGCGCGCATATATATACATCAACATTGGACTAGTGTTAGACGGACAGTAGTGTACTACTAGTGACTCACCTGCACGAAGAAGATGAAATGCTTGAAGGAGGTGTTGAGGTGCGCCTCCTCGCCGAGCTGCACCACCTCGGGGAAGTGCTGGTGGTAGATGTGCGCGTACACGCGGAACAGCCGCTTCAGAATCGTCTTCGCCATACCCAAGAAGTTCTTGGGGAAGGGCACGCCTGCAACACACACCACCACGCACCGCTACATACATACCACTATAATACAACTAGCATCGGCTCGCGACTTTGTCCGCGTGACACACACATAATAACACACTTCACTGACAATTTATCTAAAATTAAAGTCCTGACTGATTAACTTGTAATCAACACATGAAATGGGTGTATTTTTGTAAAGTGTAGGTGTATATACAATAAGAAAGGGTTTTTCAAAATTTAATCCCTAAAATCAAATGTGGGTTAAGGGTTTGCATTTTCTATGAAACGTTTTATTTTCTCGGTCCATTGAATCTAAAATAGGTACAAAATACTCTTTAATTAAAATGATGAGACACCTGTATTACAGATTATACATTTAGCAAAATCGTAAACAAGCAACAGAGTCAAGTACAGTGCCTAACCAACGGTAAGTGCGGGGGCGCGCGGAGATTGCGAGTATTTACATATTAGTAAGCAGGGTTTAGATACACGCGGGCGAAGTCGCGGCCGGAAGCTAGTAATAAATCTTTCGCAAGTGGTGAATGAATCAATGAAAGATTGTTTGAGAGAGTGCTTAATCGAATGCATTGAATGAACTCATACATATATTTCATCACTTACACCCCATACGCTAATAAGTGATGATAACATATTTCACAAAGTTTCCATCACTTTCATCATGAACCAAAAAATTTTTAGGGCTCTTTTTTCAAAATAAAATATTAGCCTTTTTATTTATTAATATACTTTAGGGGATTTCGGATATAACTCCCTACTAATCCCTACATACAAACAAACGTATGAACAAATTTTACCTTTAGTTGTAATTAATGTGCCAAATAATGTAAAAATCACCCCATACGCGAAGATTGCAGCGCTATGTGGAGGAAAGTAAAAGTGGCGTGTGCCGTGAGGTAGTGTCACGGTGACAGTTCACGCACACGAGGTGCTGGTAGTGGTAGCTAGTGGACGGTACCTATTTTGGAAGGGAAGAGCGTCTCGTCGTCGAGCTGGTCCTGCGCCCACGTCATCAGGTAGTCGATGTACTTGGGTGCGGAGCACTTGATGGGCTTCTTGACCGTGTGTCCGTCGGCCCAGTGGTACTCGTACTTGGGCCCCGCCGACATCACGGCGCACGTCTCCTCCGTGCAGAACTCCGTGATGGTGCCGTACAGCATGTTGATCTGGTTGAAGAAGTCCACCGCTGCGAAGGGCAAAAACAACACGACATTATAAACGTGATAACGAATTGTGGTCACAGGTCTCCAGCGCTCATCTAGGGACGCGTTTTGAAAGAAACGTATTCCTATCCCATGGAATCGCCATCTTAAAGCATTGGTGGAAATGAAAATGGGTCGGCAACACGCAAATGATACCTCTGGTATAACTAGCATCCATAGATTTTCACGCGAAATACGCGAACTGGACGTGGAGGTGCTGAAACCAGCCAGTCATACTATAGGTTACAGTAACTGCTTTACATCAGGCGGGCTGTATGCTTGTTTGTCACCCAAGTAGTATAAAAAAAAAGTTTATTTTCGGTATTATGTTTCCCTCCGCATAGTGCGAAAATAAACTAACTTACATCCAGTCAGTTAGTTGTTTATCGTTCTAACAGGGCGCGTTCTCCCTCTCTCAGACTCGTGCGCCTACACTGTTCATTAAGCGTTCAATAACCACTCAGCAGTAGGACAGTACCTATGCAGTAAACTCACCAGCGGTTTCTATATCACTAAGTTGTGTACTTGTGTTAATTTACTTTTCTTTTTTTTTATACTACTTGGGTGGCAAACTAGCATCCGGCCCATTTGATGTTAAGCAGTAACCGTAGCCTATGGACGCTTGCAATACCAGAGGTATCACTTGCGTGTTGCCAAACCATTATTTTACACCAGGGCTTTATGATGAGAGTATCCCTGGGATAGGAATATGTTTCTTTCAAAACGCATCCCTTAATGAGCGCTGGAGACCTGTATTCACACACAGGAAAACAACTACACCGCTCTGTGTAGTTATTTGGCTGTGGTCTTCTGTAGGGAGGAGGTCTTTCCCTAGTTGGGCTTGCTCGCTAGTATGGTGCCCAGAGAGAGAGAGAGTAGAGGTATCAGAGAGGTATCTCTTAAAAATTCTTATGAATTCTTCTCATTATCCTCAAATTGGCTGTAGGAAATAAGTAGTCTTTTTCTTATTTAATTTAGTGTAAAAAAACACTAAGTATAAATATAAAGTTATCTATATATGAATATAGTTATGTTCAGTAATGTATTTATTTAGATCAAATGCGTCATTCATTTGATCTAAATTAATATTAATGAGTATCAAACACACGGTAGTAAGTTATTGGATTCTCCTCAGAATAAACATTTTACTATGATGAATTGTTTTAATGTAGAATCCAACATTATCCTACTAATATTATACATGTGAAAGTTTGTAAGAATGTACGGATGTTTGTTACTCTTTTATGCAAAAACTACAAAACAGATCTGGATTTAATTTGGCATAGAGATAGATTATAGTCTGGAATAACACATAGGCTATTTTTTATCCCGGAAAAAAACTCTGTTCCCGAGGCGAAGCTGCGGACGGAAGCTAGCAACATAATACAAAGTAACACTTAGCAGAGTATTATGTAGTACTGGCACAATGTAACACTAACATTATCATGAGGAAAACTTATTGCTAATGTTATAATGAGTATGAACAAATGACTGTAGGTACCTATACCTACCTACTACTACTACCTAGCAGGAAACAACATACAGTTAGATATGTACACGTATGTATAGTTATGTATCAGCCATGAGTCATTATAATATTATAGTACATCCACAAAGTGAACACAATGCTCTCACTACTACTGACCCTAGTAATATTAGACTGACAACATAGTAAGTATTCAATCAAGAAACTGCATCACTTTACTGGTTTAAAATGTAACCTAAGGTAGAAGGACTAGAGGATGGGCAAACTAGCTAAGCATTCACCAAAATATTTATACACCAGGGATCTCAGGCTCAGGGAAACATTTAATTAAACATGTCCCTTAGAGAGTACTGGAGATATGTACACACACACCAACTAACACAACATCACTTCATATTCAAGGTAGACATCAATCAGCCATCACCGGCCCACTATCAAAAGTATTGTGTATGTGTATGCTGTATATGTATATTATATAATAATATGTTTGTTGTTGTTGCTGTTGGCCCCTCATGTCACATTCAAATATATAGATAGAAAACTCTTTACTGTCTTTACTTGTCACCATTGTATACTAAATAATTGAGATAACACTTATACTATTCTTGCTTGTAAACAAACAACAAACATATTGCTGCCAATTCAATGAAAGCAACCAAGTTAAATAATGTATAAAAGTATGTATAGTTGTGATTCTGGAGGGTTCCAGGAGTCCTAGCAATTAAAGCACTGGGTGGTACAAATGTCTGCTATCACTTCACTAGAGATGTTGTTAGTGTGACTCATCATACTCACTGTTAACAGCCACCCATTCGTTGAGGTCCTCGCCCTCGGGCAACATGACGGCGAGTCGCAGATTGCCGGAGCCGAGGGTGGCGGCGGCATGCCGCATCAAATCGTACTGATGTGTGCCTTCAGGAATGTTTTTTTTCGGTTTGAACGTCTTGTTGGAACGACTTCCACTGTAACATGATTTGTGACATCATTGTGTAGGATACGCTACAAGTTGTAGGAACATCTTCACCCAGGTAATGAATGTGAACAAAGCGGACGGCACGTCCACCGAGTGCCGCCGAGGATAGAGGGCGGCGCTATCACCGAAGCTCTTGAGGGGCAGCGCCGCTTCCTCGCCCTTTACACTATTTAAATCGTAGGCAGAAAACTTAGTCGCAGACGTAAACAAGACGTCAACGCCGTAGAACGGAAGACGTTTAGTTAAAAATAGATATTCATGATTGGTTTTACTGAACCAACAATACTTACAATAAAAAGCTCATTTTTAAAGGTTTATTGTTTCCCTTAAGTTGGAAGAATTATTGTTTCCACAGGAATATCCCCGAGTCATTAAAAATAGGTTATATCAATACAATAAAATCTTTTGATGCAGTTGTCAAAAGTTTATTGCATTTTTTGATTTGACAATTTTATTTAAGTATTGCCAACAAGGAAGTTTATTGACTTTTGTATTCTACACTTGCAAATTAAGATAATTTAATTTATGTAGAATTTTGATAATGTATTTAATAGTGTAATGTATGCTTTTTATATTATTTTACTTTTTCCTGTTATTATAAACAATGACTGGAATATTTATTGCGAATTTAACAAATGGATTTAATTCGCAGACGTCTAAGACGATTTCATTTTTAAAGAGAGTGATAAGATTTTTATATTATTGCAACCCTGTAATATGTAATTGTCAGAGTTTGTCAAATTTTTCAACACTACTCATTTTGCAAAGCAGGAGCAGTCTTCATTCGATCAATCGCGCATATTTACTTTACTCTCTCATTGAGTTATCTATTTGTGGAAGTATTTTAAAGCTATCAAAATGCAGGGCCTCTCCATTGAAAGTTTAAAGAAACACAAAGCTGTAAGTATCCACTGAACATTAGTTCGTAGATTTTGAACGACTACGTTTCAGCGAATAGTGCTTACATAATTAACCTCTTAGCTGTTATCGTAGGTGTATTTCTTGAGCTGAGTTTTTAATTGTGTTGTCATATTGTTTACTTTATTTGTTTGAAGTAATGCATTTTCTGTTTGGTGTAATGTGAGCTACGAGCAACGACGATGATCAATGCATTATAGTCTAGATGCGACGTAAATTTACACAATTTTCAATCGAGTTATTGAAACGATTTTGATAATAGTTGATTTATATAGGTATATATTTATAATATTTGTAATATAGGTTTACCTGTCGATTCTGCTGAAAATATACACTTTTCTTCCCAGTTTTAATTGTATAAGATAAATCTTAGTTAATATACTTATATTATTTGTACACCATGTAGGACATAGTGAAACTTGTCACAATACAATACTAAGATCAAGCAACTAGGGATGCCCAAGCTTTTCAACTGAACCATCTAATGTATCCCTATACCCTCGTACACAAGTGAAGTAGGTGAAGAGAGTATGGGCATTGTTCCCCAACTTTGTCTCACAATGCTGTAATGTCAATAATAAACATATTTTTTATGACATAGAGTCTAAACAAGTAGAATGTGACAGGTGAATATGCAACTTACTTTAAAGCACATGATAGATAACATGATGGTATCCCAGTGAAAACTTGGAACCATGCCTAGCTTTTAGCTAAATAGCTGTTTTGATTAAAAAGGACAAAGGTAGAAAAAATAAATGTAATGACTATGGTGGAACCAAGCTACAAAGCCACACCATGCTAGAGAAATCACTTTGGATTCATACCCACCGACACTTGCAATAACGGAGGTATTACTTGCGTGTTGCTGACCTAATAAACCAAAAAACATGCCTAATCATACCTTTGGGATCTGGTGGGATGTGGGAGTAACAGGGTGGGGTCACACCATGAGGTCAATGTCGTGACTTTGAGGTCAAGGTCTGTGACCTTAGGGGCAAGGTCACGTAACCTGATGTTGTCTATTACATGGTGAGAGTCGATGACCTTCAGGTCAAGGTCAGTGACCTGAACATCAAGGTCGGATTGCGTAGTAATGGGGTGGGATTGCGTAGTAATGGGGTGTAATATAAAGTATTTTATGACATACCTAACTATCTCTGAAACGGTGCACCTGAGCATAGAAATAACATTTTTACGAGAAACCATATGTCGGAGATGGGAAACATCAAGATGCATTTAGCCTTATTTTAAGGTGTTCTATATGACAGAATATCATAAACAAACAAAAAAAATCCCAAAAAAGTTTAATCGTGATTTACAGCTAGAGTATTGGTAGGACACAAAAAGTGCCCAGAATAAAAATGTTTTCGTTTTGACCATAATAAACAATACAATAATGAAAAAAAGCAAAATTAAATAAATATCTATAAAAAAAATTATCTTTCTTCTCAGTGCCCCGTTTCGTACAGTTCAACCTAAAAAACCGGGGCTTTATGATGAAATTGCCTTGGGATAGGACAACATTTTGTTAAAAACGCATCCATAAGAGGTCTGTCACAGAAACACCCATACACCTTTGTGCATAATTTGGGTGTGGTTGTCTGTAAGGTGAAGGCCCTTCCCCAGGCTGGCTTGCTCACTAGTATGGTGCCCTACCTCTCTTTAAATAACTAACCAGTTGATCTAGTGGTTAGTGAGTCTGATTGCTAAGCTGGAGGTTGTCGGTTCGATTCCAACATAGGACAAAAATCTGGGTGTAATTAACACAGGGCTTGTTCCCTAAGTGCTGGAGTTGTATTTTTAAAAAGAAAAAGTATTTATGATCACCAATATGTAGGGAAGTGCTCTGAACACTGTACACGCAGCTTAGCTACTTATATTGATTTTTGAATGACGTAAGCATGCCTCTGAGGTAGAACAAAGGGGTAATTAATAAATTGTAATAATGTGTGTGTTGTGTTGTGATGCACAGTTGATCCCGCTGTACGTGTGCGTGGGTATCGGGTGCGCGGGCGCCGTGTTCTACCTGGGACGGCTCGCTACGCGCAACCCAGACGTGACCTGGAACAGGAAGACCAACCCTGAGCCCTGGGAGGAGTACAGGGCGAAGCAGTACAAGGTATTATTTAAGAGATTTATTTTATTATTAGTACATTGTTAGATGTTGACTGTTTGAAGATGAGGGAGTTGCCACTTCCTTCCGCAACGAGATGCTAACAGTACCTACGTGTGACACGATATATCTACATTAACATTATAGATGCGTAGGTTTGGATGGTCAGATGTTTGTTATTCAAACACACCAAACACCACAGCTGAACGGATTTCTGTTAAATTTGGTAAGGTGGCATCTTTGGGAAGGACATAGGGTAGGGTTTTTATCGTGATAGCGGACTTGATGCGGGCGGAGCCGCGAGCTTCGGCTGCTCTCAAATAATCTTTACATAGTATAAAATTATGCTGGATTATGATCTATGGTCAGTTTTAGAGAGTATCGCATGCTTTAAACGCCATGATAACTTAGAGTCCCTAAAACAATCCATAAGATTGGCAGTGAAGAATTTTCCCATTCAATTTTCCTTTTTGGAAATTCATTTTATATCTGCTGCATATATTTTAAGTGTGATTATAATTATTTTATGAACAGTGATAAAAGGTGTATGCAATGGAACAAAAAATAAATTATTCCTATTAACAATATTTATGGCAAGACTAGTTATAATAATAATAAGATAATGAAATTCACAAAATAATTGTTAGTAAATCCTTATGACTATGTTACTATAGATTAATAATAATAGGAAGGTACAGAAATAAAGAGAGACTATCGTTTTCGACTGGCCACGTGCGTCACTTAATATTATGTATAAGTAGGTATTGATCCAGCGACTCGCACACTCACAGCGCGGTGTGTGTGTGTGTGTGTGTGTGTGTGTGTGTGTGTGTGGTGTGTGTGTGTGTGTGTGTGGTGTGTGTGTGTGTGTGTGTGTGTGTGTGTGTGTGTGTGTGTGTGTGTGTGTGTGCAGGCTATGACTGCCAGTGCGGTGCGCGGTGTTGCGTGCGACTGGCACGTACTCTACTTAACATGGCCGCGCATTTATATTTAAAATAGATAGCCCAATTGTTGAGGAAGGTTATCCTTTCGCTACGACCTAACCGGAGCACGGCGCTATACTAAACGCAATGACTCGTGGCAGTCTGTGCCATAAATCACTTTTGTAACAGGGATGTGCAGGCGCAAATTACTGGACTATCGATAATACGGAATGGATGTGCTTCATCGATGGACAAACATGGGCTCATTAAAGTGTTGATCGTTACTGAGAATTTCTATAGGTACTTTTATATTTACACATCATGTAATGAGGGTAATTAGAAGTAATTAGATAATAGGTAACCCTCGAGTTGAGTAATTGTTTGATATAAAACACCAAGTTGCTGGTACGTCATCATAATCGATATATCGATACACGCACGTACACAAACAACGCGAATCTCTAAGTCTGTGTGACGTCATCCATAAACAGTGCAAGTGTGAGAGAGAAAATGATGTGCGCTGTCTCTTTTTCACGTTTTATTGTTCCGCCTGCCCCGAGTCTTTGCGTTAAGTGTAACAATATACGTGACAAGGGATTAAATACAAATTGAAACGGGAACAGATACTATGTATCTATACCAATATTATAAACGCGAAACGAACCGCAATAAAATTTGACAAGAAGATAGATGGTCTCCTAGGGAAGATACTTTTTATCACTATAAAATATAATGTTATGGCGCTGCAGGAGTGTGCGACGTGACGACTGAGGGACCTCCAAAAACTAATGTTATCTATATTTAGTAGAAGTTGTACAACAATAATTGTAGAACCGATTTAGAAATTGTGAAACAATAATCAAGAGATATAGCCATTTATATGGGGACCCTCAATTCTTACTTAAGGGTATCTACTTCTTGGTGAATCGACGCAAGTAGAAGCTTAATCATATACTCGTATTTTAGGAAAAATACAAATAAACACTTCCCAAAATATTCATCAAGATTAACTAACATTCAGACTTTTAAAATATTTAAAATAAACATATCTCAATTCTTATTGTATGGATTAAGGGACATTGTGTTATGAAAAAGTGGCTATGTTTATAAAAGTTATTTTTGGATCAAGATTTAGTAAAAGTTGTCTGATCATTGGTAATAAACAACATTGTCTGCTACGTCACAGTTTAAGAATTATAACTGTAGAAACTAAGTCCCTCAATCTTGAAACACTTGGCCATAGCTTACCAAGTACTGTAAATATGTAATTAACTATGTAGCTATGTCAATTTTGGTAGTAGTTTTCTACTAAAAATGTAAGCAGTTATTTGACTACACACACCCATGAGAAAAGTCAGGAATTACGGTATCAGAGATGCTGCACTCAACTTAGTTGCCACTTATCTAAGTTATAGAGTATTAACGGTAATAGTTCTTCAGGATTATCTGCAGGTATGGGTGTCCCATAGGGCTCAATTCTAGGCCCTTTTCCCTTTTAAGTTTATATTAATGATTAGCCTTTCCATGTGCAGGATTTGTGACATTGTACTATTTGCAGATGATAAGTCACATATATTTCAGGTAGTTCGTAAAGAATCTTAAGAGAGGTAGGGCACCATACTAGCGAGCAAGCCCGACCTGGGAAGCACCTGACAAAAGACCACAGCCAAATAACTACACACAGCGGTGTAGTTGTGTTCCTGTGTGTGAGTACAGTTCTCCAAGCGCTCATTTAGAGACCCACTGCGTCGTTATTTTTGACACAAATATTGTTACCACAAATATACCAAATTGTAAATGTACTCAATACTATAATATACTCTGGCGAATAAAAAGAGTGGCCCGTGTTTCTTGCCAATTTTTCTTGAGGCCCTACCCCTGTAAGTACCCATGGAATGGACCGTAAGAAATAAATATGCTGACTTTTGTTTTTATGACGTTTATATGTATCATCTAATCTATCTAAATGAATTATGATGACTTTGACTATGCCGGTACGCGGTGCAGGTGCGCAGCGGTACAGGTGTACATGTGTGCAGGTGTGGCAACACAATGATAATGAGCCGTTCGTTCTGTTGCAGTTCTACTCGCCGAACATCGACTACTCGAAGGAGCACTCGCCCGCGCCCAAGTACTAACTTGTTCATGTACCTACATCATCGTTAATCAAGTGTAATCCAACTCTAGGTGGTTATTATTTAAATAAATAGCTAAAATATGTGATAAACAACTTATGTACATGGTTTTATTTCTACTAAACTACCCTAATTATATTTAATAGAGCCATACTTGTAAGCAAACCCGACTGGAGTAGGACCTCCACCTCACAGAAGACTACAGCCAAATTACTACACACAGAGGTGTAGTTGTGTTCCTGTGTGTGAGTAGGTACAGATTTCCAGAACTCATTTAGGGATTTAACGAACATTTTCCTATCCCAGGAGAATTCCACCATAAAACCCTGGTGTTTATTTTTTTGCATTGCAAGCGTCTATATGCTACGGTAACTACTTACCATCAGGCGGACCGTAAGCTACCTAACTCGACACACTCATGGGGTAAGTATACAAATAGGTGAGGGGGGTGTGTACAAGCGAAATTTAGTTTACAACTTTTTAAAAATGGAACATGATAGCTTTTCTAGTAGGTACGTAGTACATATACCTCAATGATTTACCTCCAGCCCTGAGAGACGTGGACGATATTTATTTATTTAAACTTGTTGCACAACATAATGGTATAATGCCAAAGGCATTCTCTATCAGTCAACCTTTGGCTACCGCAGCAGTTCTTGGTCGTTTGAGGACGGCGCTTCCTCTTCTGCACCGCCACGAAACCATTGTATCGTTATCTATCAAGCCAATAGGATAACGCTACAACAAGCAACGAAGTTCAACATAGAAACACAGATGTCACTATCCCTAGAAACACGCAACCAAGCAACTAATGTTCGAGATGCTGAATCGCGCTATTGAAGTTTACACAGACACTCAGTATATACAACGTCCAACGACTAACCGTTGGGCCGCGGCCCGCCAGGCACGATCACCTAGCTTGTGAGGAGGGTCATCTCAGTTCGTTGGAGGTGTGTGACAGCCTCCACACCATCCTTATTGATTCATTTCCTTCCTGATTATGTCCTGTAGACTCTTCTTTGTCCCGTCACACCTGCGCGACACCATCTGGTTACTATTATTAATCTACGTAAACACTAGCAGCTTGGCAGCCGCTACGTCTCGCTGAAGTTCGATCCACATTTATAGTAGACCACTCACTAATTATACGTACCACTCATGTCACTCTACGAGCAACTTTCGTGCTAGGGTAACGCACACCGCAGTGCGGTCTTGTGTTTGTCAGTCTACACGCGCTCATTACAATAATACGTTACTTTAAATACAGATGCAGTATAACCGAGTTTCTATTTTTTTGATAACTCAAACCCAAAGTGCAACTCATGACCATTCCAATAAGCCCAAACACAGCTAGGTTACATTGTATAATTATCAAGTTCCGGCCTGGTTTCTGTTACTGCCCGCTCGCCATCTTCAGATCAGTTTAATGAGTATTTTTAACCGACTTCAAAAAGAGGAGGTTATCAATTCGTTTGTTACCGCAGAACTCCCTCATTTATGGACCGATTTGAAAAATTCTTTTTTTGTCTGAGAGGACATACTTCCAGTTTGGTCCCATTTTCATCAAAAGAATGTTCTGATGATGGGATCCATGAGGAATTGAGGGAACTCCTCAAAAATTATAGGCACACATATAGCAATTTCAATATTTTTAACAACACATCAAACATTTGCATTCAGAAAATATAATATGATGTAAGTAAAACTGATGAAGAAGACCAGAGATGGCCACCTGAAGTTCTCAATAATAAGTATTTTACGGATGGCGATTAACACGTTGAACGCCATAACGGACACCGTGTGTCCGACAGAATACTATCCCATGAGGCCGCACTGTTTTAACACGAGTCGTCCAAAAATCGTTGGGGTGTTTTTTTGTAAATATCGTCAGGAAATAACTCAAAAGTAATTAGCGACTTACGGAAAAAGTGATATTGTTATTATTTTCTGATATATAAAATGTCGGACACCAGTGTCCGTCGCGGCCTGCGAGAATGTCCAATCGTGTTTACATGCGCGGGCGCCGCGCGGGTCACGGTGTCGGTGCATGTGTTGTGAATAAGGCACCAATGGATAGCTGAACCTGATCTCATATCTTATAAGTTTATTATTATTTTAACATGTATGGTTGTTACCTTTTTCTAAGAAATAGATTTTTTAATTAGAATATGAGTTTTTATTTATATGTCGCTTCTACAACTCCTAAAAGTAGCTGCGTACTGAACCCATTGCTTACCTAATACGTACTTGACTAAAATCGAATATAATTCTAACATGTTTCTAGTGTTTTATAAAGGTTAAAAATAATGAGTATCTAACTATAATAGCACTCAATTGAACGATTTGGAATACTTGCTTTATGTACCTACAATATTTTTTTAAAACAACTTGTAGAGAAGCCTATAATTTCTAAGTCCTTCGAATTTTCTCTGTGCCAAGTTGTCAGGCTGTTCTGTGGGGCCGCGCGGGTCCCTTGCAATAGTAAAAACAGATGAAACGCAGTCCGTCGGCCGTCAAGACGCTTCTGAAGTGATCGAGGGCACGCGGACACACGGTGTCCGACGCGGCTCCTTGGACCCAACATATTAGCGGTCACATGGTGTCCGCCGCGGCCAACTGGGCTAAACATGGTTTTTAGTCTGGCGTTCAACGTGTTAAATAAGTTTCCATTATGGTTACTAAGGTAGCTAGGCAACGGAACTTCATAATTAAACAATGTAATCTAGCCGTTTTTAAGGTTTTTGAAATTCTGCAACTTGCCGTGCTGAAGTCCGTTTTTTTTTGTTAAAATTATTATCAGAAACGTTTAAGTATGCTTCGCTATGGTCGCTTTCAACATTTCGAACAGTGGTGTGGCTGGTGTTATTTGCGAAAAATAAAGATCTATTGTCAGACTGTTAAATTTAAAAAATGAAGCAAGTGAAACAAGCGTAGGTACCACCCGCCTGTCGGTAAGCAGTTACCGTAGCCTATGTACGCTTGCAATAGTGGAAGTATCACTTACGTGTTGCCAACCCAAAAATGTTAGTTGTTAAAATCGCATCCCTAAATAAGCCTTCAAAACGTGTACCACACAGGTACACAACTAAAAAAATGTGGAATTTTCATGCAGAAGACACCTATGCCCAATGAGACTATAGTAAGAGACGTGTAGATATCGCACTAGCGCGCAGAAACTGTTGTCGTCAACAGCAGCTAACTAGCTTAATTTCATCTATCACTATTAGTATTATCTATCGCATTCATACTTGAAATCTATGAAGCAAATACTCACTAAAACATGGAACCAAAAGTGAACGCTGTTTAGACGAAGGCCTATGTACCTTTTTATAATAATGAAACATTTTGTAATAATTTTGACGGCAACTCTATTGATATATATGTTTGTCTCGCCATATATTCTCTCACTCTCCATCTTGGTGTGCAATCAGCCAAGGTCACAAACGATGGACGCACAAAAACGACCGTGAATAGGAGCTCGCTCGACTCGACCAAGTCTTCAGCGAGGTGCGCGCTGTGAGTGACGTGCGACCGGCGACGGTGCAGGGGATAGTGGGTGACGCGCACGGTGTTCACTCGTGGATAGACTTGCTCTGCTCTTGTTGTAGGCTACAGCTGATACAACATTTATGTGTTGCTAGGTGATCATGATAACACGTTAAAAAGGATGGAATATCCATTACATTCTTTCATGATATTAAAAATTAGGTTTCTGTTTATTAATACAACTTTCTATTTTTTTCCTCTTTAAAAAAATGGATGTTCTTTTAATGCAACTTAATAAGAAATAAACTCGTGCGCTCATTTAATTCTTATTATTTTCCTTGCTTAAGATGCAATGCTTTACGCCTTTATACTTGAGCCACGTGCCAGTGCCTGACCAGTTGTGGGATCACGCTAGGAGTGCATATTAAAAAGCTTTACAATTTTTATAAAAAAATTACGTAATATATATCTTTATTGTAAGAAATTAACAAATATACTTCATATTATATCTTATGAGGTTTGTAATACAATTTGAGTGAATTAATATAAAAGCACCAGGTGGTGTGCACGCACACGTCACGCACGCGCGTGTGCGTGACGTATGCGTGACGTGTGCGTGCACACGCGCACGCCAACTGTGCAATCAATTGTTTAGTTTATCCGCGCACTAAAATGTAACACAACGCGACCGAACCTCCCCCCTCCCGCACCTCGCGAGGGAGGGATGGCGCCCTTATCTTTAATATTAATATAATTTATGATCTATTCACCTGTACTCGTTACCATTAATCTCTCTACATAATTACATGATCCTCTGCGTGGCTGTACCGCTGCTACTTTATGTGCTAACACAATTCTTTGAATGGTAAACACAGAGATTATTACAACATTAGAATCTTAAGATACGATAAGTGATTCGATTCAACAGTTACATTCCCGTCACACGTTCCTAATATCGATGCGATTCGTCCTCTTTGCCATTGACCACTACTACTTTTATTTTTAAATAATATAATACAATTAGAGCGGGACGGAGCACAGTGGCCGGCCGTTACTGCTGCGGGTACGGGTTGTAGCCGGCGGGCGGGGGCTGCTGGCCCGGCTGGCCCGGGGCCGGGTACTGGTAGGGCTGGTAGGGCTGCGGCGGGGGCATGCGCGCGTGGTGCGGGTACGGCAGCGTCGCGTACGGGTTGTACAGCGCCGGCATCGGCGGCGCGTAGTACTGGTACGGGGCCGCCATCGCGCCGTACGGCAGCGGCATGCCTGCGACACAAACAACCCGTCACCGACGTGTGCGAGGTGAGCCACGAGCCGCGAGTCGGCGATGAGCCTGCGACACTCACCCTGCGGCTGCGTGGGGTACGGCAGCGCGGCGGGGCCCGGCGCGGCGGGCGGCGGCGGGCGCGGGGGCGGCTCCCTGCGGGCCACGGCGGCGGGCTGCAACACGCACACGCACAGTCACAAGGCGGCTGGAGCACGCGGCGGCTCCCGCGCGGCGGGTACGTACCTCTTCGGCCTCGCTGTAGTGCTGCGGGGGCGCGGGCGCGGGCCGCACGCTGCCGCGCGACGCCTCCTGCGTCAGGTCCTTCAGCAGCTCGTCCTTCTCGGTCTTGCGAGCGAAGCAGAAGTCGGACACCTTGTTCTGGAACGCCACCAGCAACTGCGACACACGAGACCGACGACGGCGGTTAACGGTCGACACTTGTGCGAGTACCGAGCAGCGATGTCAGTGTGTTGGTGTATGTGTGTGTGTACCTGCGTGAGGTCGTTGTAGAACTTGATGCCCTCGTTGAGGTTGGCGGTGAGCTCCTGGAAGGCGTCGGCGGCGGCGGCCAGGCGGCCCAGCGCCGCGTCCCGGCCGCTGGCGGGCCCGCGCGCGCGCAGCAGGTCGGCGTGCGCGGCCCGCACGCGCGCGCACAGCTCGGCCTGGCGCGCCAGCGAGCCCGCCGTCTGGCGCTGCAGCGGCGCCAGCGCGGCGCCCAGCGCGCCGGCCGACAGCGCGGGCTCGTCCACGGCGCCTGACTCGGCCAGCGCGGCCAGGAACGTGGCGCGCAGGTCCACCGTGGCGTCCTTCAGCGAGGCCTCGATGGCGTCGCGCTCGGCCTTGAGCGTGTCCACGTCGTCCATGAGCGCGCGCAGGCGGGCCTCGGCGTCCGCGCCCGACGCGTCCGAGCCCGCCCCCGCCCCCGCGCCGCCCTCGGGCGCCGACGGCACCCCCGCCGTCAGCTCGCCCTCGCTGCCGCTCAGCACGGCGATGTTCTCGCGGTGCTGCTGGAACTTCTGCTGCACGATGTTGTCGGCGCGGACGGCGTTGTCGATGATCTGGCGGTACTTGTCGGCGTTGGCGCGGAACGCCTCGGTGAGCTTGGCGGAGTCGGTGCGCGACCAGCGCGCGCCGAACTGGCGGCGCAGCGAGGCGTCGGCCTCGGCCTCCTCGCGCAGCATGCGCTCGGCCTCGTCCAGCACGTCCTTGTTGCGCTGCAGCAGGTCCGGCAGCTCGGCCATGAGGCGCGACAGCTCGGCCAGCCCGCCCGCCGCGCGCACCGCGGCCGCCTTGCTGCGGATGGAGTCGGGCAGGTCGCCGCCCGGCGCCGCCTCGATGCAGGCGGGCAGGTTGAGCGAGGCCAGGATGCTGTTGAGCAGCTGCGTGGCGTCGCGCAGCTTGTTGATCTCGGCCGTGACCAGCTCGGTGCGGCGGGCGGCGCTGGCCTGCTCGGCCTGGTGCACGGCCACGGGCACGAGCCCGGCGAACAGGTCCCGCGCGGAGGGCGCCCAGCGGTCCTGCGGCGGCAGCGGCTTGGCGATGGGCGCGCGCGCGATGGGCTCGAGCTGGCTGGCGTCGGGGATGCGCTCGTGGTAGATGAAGTCGTTGTCCTTGGTGGCGGCGGCCAGGCTGCGGGCGGCGCGCGCCACGTGCTCGGCCAGGTGCGAGCCGGGCGGCGCGCGCGCCTGCGCCTGGCGCAGCTGCTGCTCGGCCAGGGTGAGGCGCGCGATCTCCTCGCCCACGGCCTTGGCGGCGCGGCACACCAGCGCCTGGTACAGCTGCGCCAGGCCGCGGAACTGGCTCTGCTTGGCGCCGGCGATGGTGATCCAGTCGCGGTCCCACAGCGGCTTGAGCTGGTCCTTCTGCAGCGCGCGCAGGGCGTCCGTGTACAGCTCCTCGCACTGCGCGCACACCTTGGCCACCATGCTCTCCTTCATCTCATCTGTGGACACCGGACCGACGCATTTACATGTTTTGCAAAATGCCGCTCCCTCTCTAGACGCATCATTGTCGCACGGTTGTCACATTTATTTACATTTTAAAAGAATATGTGTAGGAACAAAAATAATATTAAAAATAATTACTAAAAATAATTACTATTTGGTATTATTTAATTATGTTAAATTGTTTTATGCCAAACAAAATACCTACATCCTTACTAATATATTATAAATATGAAAGTTTGTGAGAATGTTAAAACTATTGAACGTATCTGGAAGAAATTTGGCACAGAGATAGATTATGGTCTGGAATATCACATAGGCTACTTTTTACAGCAATAACCGACATCCACGCGGGCGGAGCCGCGGGCAACAGCTAGTATTTAACCTCTCGAAATCAGGATGACTGATAACCGGGTGTCGTTTAAAGCTAAAGTGCGTCAGTTTTACAGCAGTAGTTTGTTAACTAAAACTTAATGTAGTCGTATATTTTTTTCTTTGTATGTATTAGCACAGATAATATAATACTAGTACAGATACCCCATCCCATACAAAGAATTGGTTCCCTGCTAACTCGGGCTAACCGTGCGGCTAAATTTTTACTATCTACACGACACTAGATGTCTTTATCCAACAGATTACGTGCATACACATAAAATCAACAGATGGCGACACTTTATAACCGAATTTATTTTTCCCAATAAATAGTAGGCATCTACACCGACCATAAAGGGTAGGTATCGCTTATTGTCTCGGGCTCGGGCCACGTTTACTCGCTCAAGGTCACGCGCTTTACGTACGAAATATACACTTATTTTGACTGTTTGCTTCCGTATTTAACTAGCGCTCCGCCCCGGTTTCGCCCCGGGCTAAACAATTTTTTCCCCGTATCTTAACAAAAGTTTACGGTATAGTGTTAAGTATTTTGTTGATGGTTTTTATTAGGTATACCTATAAAATAAATTGTTTTTTTTTAATTATTCGTGAAACTATAATAAACATTTTAAATTTCAAATTAACAAATAAGTATATTATACCTACCTAGCATCTATCAATTCAGTACCTACGAGATGAGTGTGTATGAGATGTGTAATAATAATATTTTCTGACAATTCACATACCATCTGAAACCAAACTTGGCACAGCCTGTACGGTAATCAGACAACAAACAGAGCTCATCACACAAAGATTTTTCCTGAATGGTAATCGAACCCATGACTTAGTAGTTAAGAGTCACTAACCACTAGACCAACAGGCCAGTCAGGAGTAAGTATAGCATTCTGTGTTTCGTCCAACAGTCCCATGGTACTGGGTTCGAATCCCAGATTCACGTCCAATTTTTTAAATTTGTTTTTTGTAGATGGTTTTAATATCAGATAATATTTTTTTAATTATTAGGAAAAATATAATAAAACTGTAATTATTAAGTATCAGTTCGAATTCACAAATAGGTAATTTTCTCACAGTACGATACCTTAGCACCGTACGGAGGTGTACCCGTATCCGGCCGAACCGGGTTCGAATCCCAACATCGGATACACTTTTTGTATTTTGTATTTGTTTAGTTTTTAAAATATTGAATCCCAACATCGGATACACTTTTTGTGTTTTGTATTTGTTTAGTTATTTATTATTATTATATTATTATTATTTTAATATTTATAATAATAAATCTTAAATGTCACATTTTTGTTCATAATTTTGATAACGTAAGACATTTTTAAAGTTATTTTGTTGAGAGAAAAAATATATATACCAGTATTATTTATTTTTAACCTAACTTTATATATTTTTATACCTAGTATGACCCAACAGTAAACTTCAAAACCAGTTAGGTATTTTAATTTATAAAAATCTGCAAATGCATACAGCGCCAGCGCCATTACTCACAAGTCACTCGCAAGTTTCAACTTCTTAGTAGTACAAAATACTGCCGCCAGGACTACGGCGACATTATTGAATTTTGTAAATATATAATTATAATTTTGTTTTATGAGCCCTTTATTTCATTTTCCTATGCTAGTAGGATTTCTTAAAATATGTACGTATATGTTTCAGGCTATATTTCTTCCAGGTTTGAACTTTACATAAACGTAAATAACAAATCGATATATGTAACTCCATCTATTGGTATTTATTCGTACTAATTTTGATTTGTTCCTGATGAGACCCCATGGTATAAGTAATCATATGTTATATATATTATTGGTGTTACGGACAACAAGCCCTACATAATGTATAAAGTACATATACGTTACGTACATAACGAAAAACTAAAATTTACACGTATGTACGTAACAAATCTTAATGGCGGTAGATGTCAATTCTCGTAGCCGCGCTCGTACTAGCGCCGACCGCGGAACCGTGAGACATCTACCGCCATTAGTTTTACTTTGCTACGGGCCGGCGTATAAATATGGGTGGCTCGTAGCGAAGTTCGTTCACTCATCGGGCGCCTCCAAGGGAAGAACAACCAACAAGACTCAAGCCTGAAGCCCTGCAGCTGAATATCAAGCCTTCGCTTCAAACCTATTGTCAAGCCTTCAATCAAGTCCTATCCAGCTACCTAAAAATATTAACTACAGCCCGCGCTAGGCAGGACGTGAGGGAGCCGGAAGACATCAATACGACGTGTCAAGATTACTTCGCACCACATTTATTACCACTAATATATATGGCTGGTGCCTTATACAGTAACCACGTGTTTTCATTGACGTCAACCGACAAGAAGGGACCCCCACACATAGTTTGGTCCTTCGAGCCGGATGAATTGAAGATTGAAGACTACAATCAAGATTGAAGACTGCAATCAAGACTGCAATCAAGTTGGAAGACTGCAATCGTCATCAAGACTTCAATCAAGCCCAGGGAAGCCACGGAGATCAAGACCGAGGACTTCAATCAAGCCGGAAGCCGTCTGAAGCCTTCTAGCAAGTCAGAAGCCCTCGTGAGGTCTAGTCATTGTGTTGTTTCTATCAACGGGTGCACCCGTGGCCTATGTACCGTGCCACCTAACGGTGTCAAACGGCCGGTACTAGGTTTTAACGCTGAAAGGCGGTGTTGGTATATGTTGTGCGCATACCACCGGCGCAGCAAGAGCGCTCTTTTCAGAGCGTGCCGTAAGAGCACTTCCTCGTCGGTAAGTCAACGTGTGGTGTGAGGGCCTAGAGATAGGCACTGCCGACGCAGCCGACATTCCCATCGGTTGCTGAGCGCCTCACAGTGCACGTTGGCCTCTGCTGAGTGGATCCGCAATCCTTCCGTTCCCGCACGACATCCATCCCTCGAGGAGCGTATCCCGGTACCCCCGGGCCCTCCAACAGGACTGTTAGGGCTGGATAGGGACAGAAGAGGCAAACAAGAGCCGAAGATGCCGACCACAAGAAGCCAAGCTGCCGACGACAAGACGCCGCGACGCCACGACAACCCCCCCGCGTCACCGTCCGTTACAGCGTCGGGACTACCGTCCGTGACCACCGGGGTCACATCGCGACCCGATCCGAACCCCCGCGCGCCCGCGTTACCCGTAATAACCGAGAGAGTAGGAGCCGCGACATCGCGTACCGCCGCTGCCGCGACCGCCGCAACCGAGACCGCCGAAGCCGTCCCGCGTGCCCATGCCGTCGCCCCCGCAGCCGCCACCACAGTCGACGCCCCCGCTACTACGTTTAGGTTAACGCGTGCCCCGTCGGTACACTCAGCGCGGTCTAATGCAAGCGCCACCGCCCGATTACGCCAGGCGGAGTTGGAAGCCCACGAGAGGCTGGCTAATATCGCCAGGAAACAGTTGGAGCTACGACTGGAAGCGGATCTAATCCAAAAAAGATTAGCCGTGGAGGCCGCCAATGTTAGGCAAGAAGCTGACCAAGACAGTGTCATCGACGAGGAGGGAGTATACGCGCACAATCGCGTATCACAATGGGTGAACACTTCCCGCCGACCACAGGAGTGGGTGAACAGCTCGCGCCGACCACAGGAAGACTTACCTCACCGTGAACCAATCGCCACCCGCGAGAGGGACCCGTGCGATCCACGGGGGGAGCGTGAGGAGATCGAAAATGTCAGATCATACGAGTCCTTCCACCAGTATGCGCCGCGAGAGCCCGAGCCCAAGAGGGAGTACACGCCAATGCGTGTACGATCGCCGACGCCCCCTCGCCAACGAGACAGGGGTATCGGCAGGCTAGCCGAAGCGCTAGAGAAGATGGCCTACCGACGCCCGCCGCCTAAACAAGCGCAAGAGTTGCCACAGTTTAGCGGGGAGCCACGCGAGTGGCTATTGTTCAAAGCGGCATTTAGAGAGTCTACGAGGATGTATGAATACACGCCCGCTGAAAACTTAGCGAGGCTACGCTCGTGCCTCAAAGGAGAGGCCAAGGAAGCGGTAGCGGCGTTATTATATACAGCCGTCGACCCGGCGGTTATTATACAAACACTAGAACAGTGTTACGGACACTCTGAAATAATTGTCGATAAGCTTTTGAACGAAATACAGCGAATACCCTGCGTGAGTTCGAAGGCAAGTGAACTAAACGCGTTCGCTGTCAAAGTACAAAATCTCGTCGCCGTGCTTTCCAGCGTCGACGAGGCAGGAGACCTACAGAACCCCATGCTAGCCCGCATCGTAATGGGAAGGCTCTGCCCACACCTATGCACGCGATGGTGTGACAACGCGGATGTAAATTGTAGTCGTAGTGAGCCCCGTATTATAACGTTATCTCGGTTCCTAATGGGAGAGGCGAACCGCGCCATCCGATATTCATATTTGCCAACCGCGGATACGCCAAAGGAATCAACACGAAGAACGTTAGCCGGCGCTAGCAAGGTGCAGCAGCGACCCAAAACGCAAGGACGCGGCGCTAATGCATTTACCGCAACAGAGAAGCCACTTTGCATCTGTTGCGGGGACGGGCATCGAACCCCCGACTGTAGGAAGATAAAGGAAATGTCCGTTTCTAAGCGGTGGCAATGGATAAAGGAAGCCGGTGTATGTTTCCGATGCTTAGATAGCCGACATCACCGCAGCAAGTGCACCGCGAAGAAATGCAACATAGGCGAGTGCCGCAGAGCTCATCACGCCTTACTTCACGAGGCGCAGGCAGAGCCAACGGAAGGCGGTAGCTCGAGTGGAGCTGTGTTAGCGTCAGCGCACACAGTAAACACAACAGATCATGTACTGTTGAAGGTATGCCCTGTCAAGATAAAAGGACCTCGTGGGAATACCATAGACACCTACGCGCTATTAGATGAAGGTTCTACGATAACTCTAATCGACAAAGAAATCGCCAGAGCGGTCAACGCGCAAGGAGAAAAGCGCGAATTACGTCTCCAAGGATTAACGGCGACGCGATTAGAGCAGGATAGCGAGAGCGTCGATTTACAAATAAAGGAAATCGAACCGACTACTACTCGATCGTAGCGCGCACCGTCAAGAGTCTTAACATCAACAGTCAAACGATCAAGGCAAGCTGTTTAAAATATTCGCATCTTAAACAAGTACCTCAGAACGAGGTGTGCTATTGTTACGCACAGCCACGGGTGTTAATTGGAGCAGATAATTGGCACTTAATTGTAACTAGGAAGCTCTTAACCGGAAAAAAGAGCGAACCCGCCGCCTCCTATACGCGGTTAGGGTGGGTAATACACGGCACAATACCACGGGCTACTATTAAGGAGTGCCCGACCGGCGGCGCCACAGTATTACACGTGCATACAGCACGCCAAGATAACGCCAAGCGAATGGATACGGAGCTGAGAGAGCTAGTGATGGAACATTACGCCATAGACAACCTAGGCATTGTCAACAAATGTAAACCTGTTAAGGAAGAGGAACGCGCATTACGTTTATTTAAAGAAACCGCGCGCCTTACAGGCGACCGCTATGAGGTCGGGTTGCCATGGACCACGGAGGACGTCTGCTTACCCCAGTTACGACATGGCGGTACGCAGACTACGGTCTATAGAGCGAAAGATGGATCGAAACATAGACTTCAAACGGGCTTATAACGAACAAATGATGAATCTCATCACGAAGGGTTATGCAGCGCCCATCAGGAGGGTTGACGAGAAGAGTCGAAGAGAGTGGTACCTGCCACACTTCGCCGTAACTAATCCAAATAAACCGGGAAAGATACGTCTCGTCTTTGATGCCGCTGCCGTTACAAGTGGTACGTGTTTGAACGACAAGTTGTTAGCTGGACCGGACATGCTACGTTCGTTATATGGTATCCTGTTTCGCTTTAGAGAAAAGCCTATAGCCGTCACAGCGGATATACGCGAGATGTTCCTACGTATATACATAAGGGAGGAAGATCGAGCCGCACAGCAGTTCTTATGGCGCGGCGACGATAGACACGGCCCCCCTAAGAAATACGTCATGAATTCAATGATATTCGGCGCACGAAGCTCACCATTCTTAGCACACAGCGTAAGGAACAAGAACGCTGAAGACTGTAAGCTACAGTATCCACTGGCGTTACGAGCTATTACACTCAGTCACTACATAGACGACTGGGTAGACAGCTTTGAGAGCGAAGAAATCGCCTCACAAACAATTACCCAAGTAGTACAAGTGCACAAACGTGCGGGATTCGAATTAGCGAGTTGGAATACGAATCGCGCGCGACTATTAAGAAATATACCGACGCAGGATAAGGCAAACGCCCCTAAGGAATTAGGCGCGAACTCGTATGCATTTGGGAAGACGTTAGGGCTCATATGGATACCGCACAAGGATGAGTTTGCGTTTAACACCGCTATGCCCCGCGTACCAGAAGAAGTACGCAATGGAATGAGATCCCCTACCAAGAGAGAGATGCTTTCAGCTGTCATGTCGATATTCGACCCGTTGGGATTACTTAGCCCGTACACAATCGCTGCCAAGATCGCCTTGCAGGACCTGTGGCGGGAGGGACTCGGCTGGGACGTGCGGCTACCCGCCGATAAAGCTATCGCATTTTTCAACTGGACAAATGGCCTGACGAGCGTGGCGGGCCTGCGCGTCCCCCGGTGTTACTCCCGGGCGCAGGTCCAACAGCGGGATCTACATGTGTTCGTAGACGCTAGCGAACAAGCATACGCGGCGGCCGCGTACTGGCGCCTGAAGCGTATCGATGGAAAGATACACGTCGCATTAATAGCCGGAAAAGCGAAGGTAGCACCGTTAAGAGCTCAAAGTATACCGCGGATGGAGCTACAAGCGTGCCTAATAGGCGCTAGACTCGCAGCAGACATACTTAACGAGCACACATATAAAGGTGACGTCACGTACTGGAGCGATTCGAAGACTGCGCTACATTGGATTCGCAACGACAGCGCTAAATACACACCGTTTGTCGCACATCGATTGGGTGAAATCGCAGAGCTAACCACCGCCGAACAGTGGCACTGGTTACCGACAGAGTTAAACGTCGCGGACGACGCAACTCGGAATCGAACCTACACTATGTCAACAAACGACAGATGGTTCACTGGGCCAGGGTTTTTATACAAACCCGCCATGGAATGGCCCCAGGAAGAGGCGGCGTGCGTACAGGAGGAGTCGCACGAGATCGCATGTGTAATGCACACTATCCCGCGGGATAGCATTATAAAGATGGAGCGTTTTTCATCGTACGAGCGTTTATTACGCACTACAGCGCGCGTGCACTTTTTCATAGATAAGTGTCGCGGTAAGGCGAACATTATGGAAGCGCGTCACATTATACAAGCTGAAAGGACGCTTGTAAGACAGGCGCAAGGGGAAAGCTTTCCCGAAGAAATTAATCAACTCACAACGGGCAAATGTATAGGAAGGGCGAGTAGGTTAAGAAAACTCGACCCTGTATGCTGTTCCGAAGGAATGTTACGGCTCAACGGGAGAATCAACACGGCGAACGTACACATGGACAGGAAGCGACCGCTCATATTAGACGGAAAACACACTCTGTCACGTCTCCTAATACGTAGGGAACATGATATGAACGGACACGCAGGCAGAGAGCACGTAGTAAACAACATAAGACAGCGGTACTGGATACTGAGACTACGTACTGTTGTACGTGCGACACTAGCGACATGCGTTGTGTGCCGAGCGAAGCGCGCAGCGCCCCCTGTACCCGTGAAAGGGAACCTTCCTAGCGAGCGATTAGATGCATACTCGCGGCCGTTCACACGTTGTGGAGTAGATTGTTTCGGGCCTATGACTGTCACAATAGGCAGACGACATGAAAAACGATGGGGCATGTTATTTACTTGCCTTGTTACGAGGGCGATTCACATAGAATTGATTGCCAGTCTAAGTACAGACTCGGCAATAATGGCGTTGCGCAGGATGGCCGCGCGCCGCGGTTGGCCGGCTACTATAATATCGGACAATGGAACGAATTTTCGTGGCGCTGACGTCGAGCTGAAGCGAGCCTTCAGCGAGTGGGAGACGTCCCTAAGGGAGTACGCGACTACAAAGAAAACAGAATGGCGTTTTATTGACCCCGGAGCACCCAACCAAGGCGGAGCATGGGAGCGGCTAATCCGCAGCGTTAAGACGGCGCTCGCCGTCACTATGAAGGAGCGAGCGCCTAAGGAAGAGGTGTTAGTAACACTCATGGCTGAAGTGGAGCATATCGTGAACTCTAGACCCTTAACGCACGTATCGACGTGCCCAGAAGACGAGGAGGCGTTGACCCCGAACCATTTCCTATTGGGGTCACCGTCTGGAATACCGACCACTGGGTCCTGCGACGAAGCCGACAGAAGAGTATGGCGGGCAGCGCAGGCACTGGCGGACACCTTCTGGCAGCGATGGGTAGCCGAGTACTTACCTACCATGACACCTCGTAGGGACGTACGAACCGATAGACCACAACTTAGAGTAGGCGACCTTGTAATAATCGCCGACGGGTTGTTACCGCGTAACGTGTGGCCGCGGGGCCAAGTCGTAGGCGTGATCCCGGGTCCCGACGGTATCATCAGGAGCGCTAACATACGTACACGCGGGGGTGTAATTCGTCGTCCAGTGAGGAGGCTTGTGGTCCTCGCCGGTGATGTAGGGGCTTTAGAGTAGGCGACCTTGTAATAATCGCCGACGGGTTGTTACCGCGTAACGTGTGGCCGCGGGGCCAAGTCGTAGGCGTGATCCCGGGTCCCGACGGTATCATCAGGAGCGCTAACATACGTACACGCGGGGGTGTAATTCGTCGTCCAGTGAGGAGGCTTGTGGTCCTCGCCGGTGATGTAGGGGCTCGCAAGTCTTCGCCAGGGGGAGAGCTGTTACGGACAACAAGCCCTACATAATGTATAAAGTACATATACGTTACGTACATAACGAAAAACTAAAATTTACACGTATGTACGTAACAAATCTTAATGGCGGTAGATGTCAATTCTCGTAGCCGCGCTCGTACTAGCGCCGGCCGCGGAACCGTGAGACATCTACCGCCATTAGTTTTACTTTGCTACGGGCCGGCGTATAAATATGGGTGGCTCGTAGCGAAGTTCGTTCACTCATCGGGCGCCTCCAAGGGAAGAACAACCAACAAGACTCAAGCCTGAAGCCCTGCAGCTGAATATCAAGCCTTCGCTTCAAACCTATTGTCAAGCCTTCAATCAAGTCCTATCCAGCTACCTAAAAATATTAACTACAGCCCGCGCTAGGCAGGACGTGAGGGAGCCGGAAGACATCAATACGACGTGTCAAGATTACTTCGCACCACATTTATTACCACTAATATATATGGCTGGTGCCTTATACAGTAACCACGTGTTTTCATTGACGTCAACCGACAAGAAGGGACCCCCACACCCAATAATTGGTATATATTATATATATATTTATTTATGTATATGTAGTTATGTGTAATTATGTTTTGTGTTGCATCTTATTCCTTAGTTTCTTTTTTATGTTCTTTATTATTATTATCACCTGCCATGCTTATCTCTGCATCCCCCAAAGGTTAACTGGCAGAAAATGCCTTAGGCATTAAGTCCGCCTTGTGCAATTTGTTTGCAGGAAGTTGAAATAAAATAAATAAAATAAAATAAGTATTTGTTATAAGTTACAAAAAGACAAATATGATATAATTAAATAAATTTAATAACTTTACCCCTCATTACCATACAGTGGTAAGCTTAATTATGGTTTTTTATATATTTTTTAAATACTTTAAATTTCATGTAATACGGTATATTGGTTTCCATCCCTTTTGTTACCATATACGTATATTGTAACTTATACCAAATCGTAAATGTTATACTTTGGCGATTATGAAGAGGGCTGGCATTTGTTTTTGTGACATTTATTAGTAACATGTAAGAGATAAGTGAATAAGGTAGGGCACCATACTAGCGAGCAAGTCCGACTGGGGAAGGACCTAAGAAGAAAGAAGACCACAGCCAAATAACTACATACAGCGGTGTAGTTGCGTTCCTGTGTGTAAAAGTAAAGGTCTCCAGTGCTCGTTTAAGGATGCGTTTTGGAAGAAATGTATGCCTATCTCAGGGATACTTCTATCATAAAGCCCTGGTGTAAAAAATGGGTTGGAAACACGCAAGTGATACCTCTGATATTGTAAGCATCTATAGGCTACAGTATCTGCTTAAGGTGCTTAACATCAGGCAGGCCGTATGGTTGTTTGCCACCCAAGTAGCATGAAAAAAAAGGGGAATTTGATTTAAATGAATAAATAAGTTTGACTTTGACTTACTATCTATACTAATATTAAATAGAGGAAAAATGCCGGAAGAAGGTGCTGACTCCCAAAACACATGCTTGTATCTCTCCTATCTTAGGAGTCAGAGCTTAATTTATTGTGAACCAAAATGTTATGCTCAAAGAATTTATTAATATTATTATAGGTACTAGTTGAATTTTGAATATTATATGATAATATATATTGTTAGCATGACTACTAGGTAGAGCACGAGGAAAATTGTATACTATTACCGCCATTGTAATGATTAGATAATAATATTGTTAACAGAACCCACGTTCGTGAATGCAATGCTAGGGCACAATCATCTCATGGAATTGGACTGTCTACAAGCAAAGAGCATAATTTCAGTATAAATAATGAATCCCACTATGGCAGAATTTTCCAGAAAATCTAAAAACCATAAATCTCGTATAAGTATATCTGACACAATGACTCGATAAATTAGAAAGTACAATGTGTTGCGTAGCAAGCAGGTAGTAGATAGGTGCACACGTATACGTACCTCTGATGCACTTGTAAGCGATCACCTCCTGCGCCTGCGCAAGCATGAGCTTTGAGAGGGCGTCCAGCGTCTCGGGGTTGAGGTCGGGCGTGGTCTCCTGGTGCACCGCCATCATTATGTTCGCCTTCAGGTACGCGAAGATGCCCGCGGCTTGCTGCACACACAAACAGCACTTAGTACATATGTACTATAACAGTAGTAGAGTATCTAACTAGCTGTGTACAGTAGTAAGTACCTGGAATAGCTTGGCGGCGAGCTTGAGCGCCTCCTCGGTGTCAAGCGGCTGTTGCGCCGCCATGGCGCTCTGCATGGCGGCCATGTTGAACAAGATGCACATGCGCTCGTACGCCAGCGAGCTGATCGCTGCGACACAAAGTGTTCAAATGTATGTTTGACAGAACTCATCAATGGCGCTCTATTGTCTTTAACTACAATTATATTCATTTAAATTGTCAATTATGTTTTTTAGCAATTTCTCACAGTAAACCAATGTTAATATAAATATGTGATGATCCAATCTCACACGCAGGTTCAGACCACAAGAGAGAGCAGGCAGAGCTCCCCATCAATGCATCAGTAGATGAAACGGCTCCCACATAGGAATGTGGGAGCCATTTCATCTACTACTGTCATCCACCTACTATGCAGCGCCCCATGCCTGCTGCCTCATCGCCAGACACTGCCAATGTCTTGGAACATTGGTTACCACTTACCATATCTGGCCAACTTTCTGACAATAAACAATACCTGCTTCACTTTTCATCTACTAGTATAATAAATCTAATTATTAGATTAACGTTACGTTAAACTGAATATAAATAACAGCAACACAAACAAAGTTCTTAGGAGTGACAATAGATGAAGACATTAACTGGAAAGTACACGTAGATAATATTAGTACTAAAATCAACAAATTTGTATATGCACTAAAAAACGTCAAAAATGTAACAAATATAAAAACTGCTGTTGTATCTTACCATGCTTATATAGAATCTTTATTGCGTTACGGTCTCATTATGTGGGGCAATAGTACAGACATGAATAGAGCATTTATTGCCCAAAAAAAATGTATAAGATCTATATGTGGACTTCAACCTGATGACTCTTGTCAATCAATATTTAAGAAACTTGGTTTGTTACCGTTACCCTCTCTCTACATATACGAAATTTGTATGTTTGTATATAAGAATAAGAAATTATTTAAATCAGCGGATGATGTAAATCCTAGGAACAGACGAGACCCTCATAGATTAGTACTCAATGACTTGCCAAGACTAACGAAATACAATAAAAGCTGCCTAGCAATGTGTGTGCGAATTTTTAACAAAATACCAAGCTCTCTTAAAATATTACATTTAAGTTTATATAAAGTAAAACTACACCAATGGCTTTCTGGCTGTAATTTCTATAGTGTCAAAGAATTTATGGACAAAAATATTTGATAACTGGTATTATTGTAATATATTATTATTATTAGCTATCTACCCCTTTTTCAAACTTTTGCATGCTATGTATTATCTTAGCAAAACATGTATGTTCAACTGTAAATTATATTTAACACCACTGTATACCATGTTTTACGCAAATAAATGTTTTATTATTATTATTATTAAATTAACTTTCACCATTTATATATAATCAGTATAATTGACAATGAGTCTTAATTGTGGAAAGATTCCATTTTTTTTATACTACTTGGATGGCAAATAAGCATACTGTCCACCTGATGTTAAACAGTTACCATAGCTTATGGATGCTTGGGATAGGAAAATGTTTCTTTTAAAACACATTCCTAAATGTGTACTGGAAACTTGTACCCACACACAGGAACAGAACTACACTGCTGAGTGTAGTTATTTAGCTGTGGTGTTCTGTAAGGTTTAGGTGCTATCCCAGTCGGGCTTGCTCACTAGTATGGTGCCCTACCTCTCTTGAAATGTCACTCATTGCCTTGAACCATTAAAATGTGAAATAATGGAAACTAGTAAATTAATAACATTTTGACAAGTCTATATTAACAACATATACATATATTGTGTAGTTGTGTTTCTATAATTCAGGGTCATCTGACATAATATTTGGTTCTGTTTGATGTTGGTGAATGTGGCAACATTTTATTTGGAGTGTAAACACAAATATCAACATTTAATCTGATTTCACTTGCGCAGAATAGCAATTGTTAAGCTCCGCGGTGGACTTGGCTCATGTACAGGTGCGCGTGCGGTTGTGCCACACTCACGAGAGGGGCACATGATCACATATGGCCACAATAGGGCATGTGCACTTGCTGTCATGTAGACCTACCTACATATAAATACAACTCATGCCACTATTTTTAATTACCAGATAATTTAATGCAATTTGGTATATATGGGTTTTTTAAATATTATAACAGTAGAATAGAAAGGAACAAGTCAATCATCATACAAATGTAATGTAATAGACATTATGTCTCAGAGAGATACAGAACAATACAGTATGAGTACATGCATAGATAAATAATTAGTAATGCCAGTTCTGTTGTGACCATTTGTACTTAGCCATAAACAAAAGCTTTCAAATTGTAACTTCACTTGATAAAACAATTAATAACTATGTGTTATCCCAACAACAACAACAAACAGATAAGACTTGACTAGATGGTGAGTCACTCCAGCAGAGGGAGCTCTGGGAGCTATGACTCATCACATATACACACTGACAGTGCATACACCTTGTCTATTATATATTTTAAGAGTTTATTCATTATTATTCAGTCTAAATTGGGTATGTTTATTTATTATAACAACAAAATAGTAAGTAACTAAATGTAACAACAGAACTGTGTGTTAAGTATAGTCTATCAGTGTATACAGTTATACAATCATCGATAATGTGTTACTCACTGAGACTCATGCGACCTCCAAATATAGAGCCTTTGTCAAACGCATCCTTCCACTTGAAGGGGATCTGCACCTCCTGCGGCGGGATCTTGCTCTCCAGCGACACGAGCTGGTCATAGTAGCTGCACACAACACACGGGAACTAAGTGAGCGGGCCCGAGCCCGACGTCTAACAACAACACATGTGTGTATGAGTGAGATAATAATACGGTGACATCACTCTTTCACACAATATACTTATTGTTATGCTAATAAAATTATATTTTAAGTTGAAAGATATATAAACGAAAATCTTAATGTGTGCCGATAAATGATGCGATCGCTGCGAATGACTCATACGTTTAAATAGTGTATTTACCTGTAGATAACTTCCAGCGAACACTTTTCGAAGACTTTCCACACTGCATTGGCTCTCAGCCGGCTGAGCTCATTGAGTGCATCACTGTAGTCTTCATGACTTTCTCCAGTATTGTATGTAGATTGTATCAAATTTCTTAACGGCTTCACTATATCTACGTCTGATGATTTTTTAAACGGAACAAACAACAATAATAATTCAGCCATTTCTGCGACTGACTAAGATGACATGACAATCTGACAATGGCATTAAAGCATGACAGATTGACAGCTAATTTTGACGACAACATTGTACAATTTTTTTTATATATGGCAAGTGATGCCGTATTTGTAAAGTCTAAGCCAGGTCAATTAAATTAATTAAATGGCTGATGTAACAGTAGGTATGTTGTCCTACTTTATTTTTTAAACAGCATTCCCTATACTTACCTATCTAAAGTATATAGAAATTTAGCTTCGGTTGCGAGATATATTGGAAATACTGATAAGGGTACATTTTCACTCCTATCTCCAATTTCCATTACATATTTACATAACCCATTGACCGAATCCTGTCATAAAACTCTGAAAACTTCTTAGCTCCATTTTGATATATATAATATTAGTTCAGATTATGTCGTAAAAAAGGGAAAAGATTTTATTTTCTGTTTGTTTGTTACGACTTAACTCAATAACTACTGGACTGACTTTAAAAATTCTTTCTCTATTAGAAAGCTACATTATTAGCACATTAGCTATATTTTATTGAAAAAAAATACGGGACTCCTATGTACGAATTTTTTACCCATAGGTAAATTTTATTTATCCTCCATTCTCCATTTTTACGTCGACATAGGTAAAAAATTAATTTACTGAAAAAGAGGTGTACAATATTATGATGTTAATAGTTTATAATATTTTGTACTTTTAACGAAAACATTTATAAGTAACTCAGCCAGCGGTGCTCTTGTCACCGATGGCGTTCCAGCTGTACTAGAACCCAATGGTTTGGTACGCAACGATGGTAAGAGATGGTATGTCTTTACTGCCATGGAGTAGGCCTTTGGTGTGGCCTCCTTCCTTGCGCCTTTATGATTTCCTCCATCATCATTTTTATCTTTTTTAATAAGTGTAAATATAGTTATAATAGTTTTATTGTAGATGTATAAAATAATATGTATAAAGAAAGTTAAATAAAAAAGTATCACCGCTGTGCCGGTTGGAGTGGGGGGTGTTAGGTTTATTATTTTCGTTACGGAATTTCTGGATTCGGTCTCCATGCCCAAGGCCCGCGATAGAAGCTATGCAATAGCTTAAAAAAATAACAATATAAAATCCATTCTTTATGTTATAGTTTCAAATTTTCAATATAACTTTATTCCTACCATGCATGGTAGAAATAAATTTAAATTTTCTGTGTGTAATGTCAAATGTGCTAGTGTGATGTTATGTGATCTGTGGTGGATGGACACTCAGGGTGGTTGTAATAGTGTTGTAGTGTGAAGGTGTGCGTTAGAGTTAAGTGGGAGAGAGTGACGAGTGACGACTGACAAGATAATTTTGTTATATATTTTTTAAATAAAAATGTTTACAATATATTGCATTGTTAGTAAATAAATATATAGGTGATATATTTATGCTACGGTACGTACCTGAATTACTTTAATTAATTTAGAACAAACTGTTACAATTTAATTGCATTTATCAGTGGATTGTATTTGCTAATTCAAATAATGTTTGAGATTCCTAGAAGTTTTATTTATTTACTTAGTGTTGTGTAATCTTGAATCCTGCTGAATTGTTAAAAGCTATCAGTAAATAATAAACAGTGACCTGGGAAATGCTAAAAATAACGAGATAACGTTAATTGCATTTACACGAAGTGAATTAGCGTGTACTTAAAAAAGTGTAAATAAAATTGCTGACATATAATCAATGACATGACTGTGAATATTCCTAAATGTGGGTAGGTACATGATGTGAGTGTGTGTCTGTGTGGTCAAAGCTGCTGTATCCTGTGACCAGTATAGTAATTGCTAAACATAATGAGGAATTGGAAGCATTAAGCATAGAGACTGCTGAGTACTCATTAACATAAAGATAATCCTGATTCAATCTATTGTCCATGTTACAAACTGAAGTAGTACTTGTTATGGTTAGATATCATAGGCACTACAATGGAGCTTATGGCAGCGGATGTGGCGGCTCGGTGACCGGCGCTGAAGTGGCATGGCGGAGCCCGAGGGCGTGGGCCAGCCCGACGCGGTGCTGCTGGCGCCGCTCACAGAGGACTCCTTTCTCCACAACTTGCATGTGCGCTACAAACATGACATAATATATGTGAGTATTGCCTCTTCTCAACGAGAGCTGTGCTGCATTTATAATCCAATACTACTTGTTACTGTGCCTGAATGTGTTATTTTTTGTTTTTTTTCTTATTTTGGGCCGAAAACAAGCATATGGCATACCACCTAACGCATCCCTTAATAAGAGCTGGTGACCTGTACTTACACACACAGGAAGAGAACTACACCACTGTGTGTAGTTATTTGGCTGTGGTCTTCTGTAAAGTGGAGGTCTTTCCCCAGTTGGGCTTGCTTGCTAGTATGGTGCCCACCTCTCTTAAAAGCCTAGCCTAATGTTTTCAGCCTGGCTCTTCATATCTTAAGAACTAGAAACATATGGACATTGTGTTGCCACATACGGAACAGACTTCTTGAATTATGCATATGACTTCATTAATTAATAAAATCCAATATCATAGCTATATTAATGGTTCTTAGGGCCCAGGTCAAATTATTTTCTTACCTCTACACATTAAAACTACAACACTTCAAACATTTAATGTTTGTATAAACATATATAATCTGCTTTAGTTTTTCCATAAAATCCCTAAATATATTTTTTTGCCTATTTTTATTTCGAAAATGATATCACATAGACCACATCAACACACCACACGCTGCATTTATTTGGTAATGACCCAAAAATGCAGTCAATACCAGCCAAGAAGCTGAGAAAATCAACAAAAAGCATAAAAATAATAATAAAGCCAACATACTATTTATATCTACACATTTAACACATTCAGTGCCACTACTACACACGGAGATAAACACTTATCTCCATGCCGTGAGCATGCCGGGCGAGCTCTCCGTTTTTCATAAATATGTCAAAGATTGGACAGTATTTTTCACCATTTTTGCCAGGCGTGTTCATCGACAAGGGTTCTCAATCTCAACCTTGTTCTCAATATTGTCAAGTCAATTTTCAAAATTTATAATGCCAATAATAAAATATAGTGTATTTTTTATTAGTTATCATTTATTTTATTCCTATATGCACTTTGGTTGAAAAAAGAGGTAATTGCAGCAAACTAATAATTGGCAAGCAACTCAAGCAAATGGTTTCTAGTAGGTAAACCATTTACTTGAGTTGCTTGCCAATTATTTGTTTGGTAATCAAACATACCTGAGTCTCACAATAAGATTAAGTAGGTGACCCGCGTCACTTCGTCTGCGTCATATAAAAAGCTGTCAGCGATAAGGCCGCCCATCGCACTGACCACTTTATTATAAGCTCGTTTGTAAAATTATTTATACTTCTATACTTACTTATCTATACTTAATATTATAAAGCTGAAGAGTTAGTTTGTTTGTTTGGTTGAACGCTTTAATCTCAGAAAGTACTAGTTCGCTTAGAAAAAAATCTTTTTTTGTTGAATAGTGCATTTATCCAGGAAGGCTATAGGCTATATAACATCACTTTTCCTGGACCTGCCGCGCCGTCTTTTAGTGTTCTGTGGCAGCGTGTGTGGGTTGTTGTCTTTGCCCACAGATTATGTCCGGGCCAGTTCCACTTCAGGCTAGCGGCTTTTTGTCGAACGTCAGCGATTTGTGTTTTATATCGCAGCTCTGAGTTTCGTACACGGTCCAAAAGACGGACTCCCAGAATACTGCGCTCGATGGCTCGCTGGCATACCCCGAGTATAGGCTTTGGTTGAACAGTCAGACACCAAGTCCATGAGTTTTTGCTTCAGGGCGAGAGGGAGTTTGCCTGTCATATGTTAAAGCCCTTCCAGGCGATTTCGATGCGCGTGGTGAGACTATTTGGCTGAGGTATTTATACTCATGGACCTCAATGCAAACTCAACCCCCTCTATCTGGATCCTATGTTTTGTACCTACTATTTGTCATGAACCTTAGTCTTAGACATGTTCATATTAAGTCCGACTTCGAGGCTTGCTCTATGGAGTTATTGGATCATTGTATCCAGTTCCTGGGTCGTGGAAGCAAATAGGAACGTGCAAACATGTAACTTATAGCACAGAATACTTAATAGTACAGGTACGGAAGGTTCACTTCGCAAAATCATTTAAACAAATATCAACTTTGCTGGCACACAATAGAGCGCAATTCAGCTCCCCAGCGCTAACTTACCTACTTTTGTTATTAACCTACAAATTGGCTCTCTTTGTATCGCGTATTTTTAAATATTATGGTTGTCACTTAGAGATCAATTTTGATCTGAAGTACTTGTTAGGTTTAGGTAGCTCCATAGTTCCCTACTGTTAGCTATAGTGTCTACCTGCCACCCGCCGTTGTCGTTAACTCGTCAACCCATCTTCTGCATGGCCTGCCCTTCTTCCTTCTATGTCTTGTGAACCAGTTCATTATTGTTTTTGACCAAATTAATTTAGCTATGAATAAATATTATAATGATGTGGGTGCGGAGTGCGGACATGTGACATGTCGCGGACGAGGTGTGACGTGTGTGACGTGGCTTGTGTGTTGCGTGTGCAGACGTACGTGGGCAACGCGCTGGTGTCGGTGAACCCGTGCCGCCCGCTGCCGCTGTACTCGGCGGAGCTGGTGCGCGCGTACCTGGCGCGCCCGCCCTACCAGCTGCCGCCGCATCTGTCAGTACCTACATATTTACCTATACTCCGTACGCCGTAGCTTCATCACTTTAACTTATTCTTCTCAATGCACAATGTATGTATCATGTTGTGTTGTATGACCACTGTCTATCACAATACAGACTAGTTTGGGAACCAGTACCAGTACTACCACTACTTTCTAAGTAATAACACACCATAGTATTAGTTTGTAACTACCTACTTTATGTAACTTTGTAATTGTTTTAGTGGAAAATAAACATTATTATTATTACCTTGTTCATACATTCTGTTTGTTTGTCATCTATTAACTATTTGTCCTGAAAATATATCAGGTGATCTCTGTTAGATTGCTATTATTCGGTCTGTTGGAATAGTCCAAAGTTTATCGCAATATATCTGTTTTGTTTGATTATCCTGTGAAATATATAAAAACTTAAGTAATATGTTAGGGGTATCAAACAATACATATAAATATTAAAACTATATACATATAAATGTTAAGTTGGTTTGTGTACCTACCACTCAAAACGGTCAAAACCTCAAAAACGGGTGAATTTGGTGTGATTTAGCTGAATACAGCGAGAGTGTGTGTGCGTGTGAGTTGTAGTGGAGTATGGTGGAGGTAACGTGGTGTGGTCTGTTCTCAGATACGCGATAACGGCCACGGCGTACCGGTGGGTGCGCGACAGGAACGAGAGCCAGTGTATTGTGATTACAGGCGAGTGAACCGTAATGTTGATTAGTGCGCAGACACTCTCTACTTACTACTATGTAAGCTTAGGTATATGTATGTAGTACCTTGGAATGATGTGAGGAGCGAGAGTGTGACGTGTGTGAGTGTGCAGGCGAGAGCGGCGCGGGCAAGACGGAGGCGGCGCGAGTGTGCCTGCAGTGCGCGGTGGTGGCGGGCGAGCGGCCCGGGCCGGCGGGCGGGCGGACCGGCCCGGCGGGCGGGCGGACCGGCCCGGCGCTCACCGCCGCCGGCACGCTGCTCGAGGCGTTCGGCAACGCAGCCACCGCGCGGAACCACAACGCCAGCAGATTCGTGAGTATCCCCGCCATCGACCTCGGCTCTCCACGTGCCACTAACTTGTCACTGACTGTGTGCGTGTGTGTGTGCGCAGGGCAAGCTGCTCGAGATCGAGTTCGACTTCAAGGGCGAGCCGGTGGGCGGTCACATCACGCACTGTGAGTACACGTACACTCGCATTACTGTCGTAATATCGTCACGTGGTGTGTGGTGGTGTGTCAAGTATTTGTTACTAACGAGTTCCCTTTTATGTTATGTTGCAAGCAGATCTTTTGGAAAAGGTAAATAATAAGTCAATGTATGAATGAAGCGCAGCGTCATTAATTGAGCTCTAATAAATAATATAATTTATTTGCTTTAATAAATGTTGGTTTATGTTTTATTAGTCCAGGCCAGAAGTTTGGAGAGAAAAAAATTTTAGCATGGGTGGTTCATCGGAAAATTTTGTATAAAATATAATAAAACTAGCTGTCCCGGCGCACTTTGTACAGCCTTCGAATAAATAAATCAAGTGATAACTTAATCAAGTACACATTTACCTAACGTTATTTTCAAAATGAAAACTAGCGATTCGTTTTTGGTCAAATGACAGGATACTTAGCAATAGGTACGCGCACATGTAGCAGGTGCGCGTAGTCGCGGGTGTAGTGTGCCGCCGCGCCGGTGAGTTGACGAGACCTGCTACTGTTTCAGTTTTTGCATTGTTTTTTTTAGCAAAGTTGTTACAAACAGTTAGATTGGGTTAGCTATCTAGGTTATCTATGGGTCACGAATAGCGTTGAAAAATCCGAACGAAATAAATTGTTTATTTCGGCGTTCGTTCGTTATTTACCGTTTTATTTGTTTATTACATTGAATTGAAATGTATCAGGAAAAACATTGGGAAAAACAACGGTTTTAATGAAATTCCACCGTTAGATTCGAAAAATTAAAAAAACTATTGTAAAATACAAGTTTTTACTATGTACCAATTTTTTAATTCAATAATGGATATTGAATTTCTATCTTGCTCACAAATCAGATTCAATTTCACTGTCGCTTTCTAAAGAATCAATATTACAAGGCTCAATTTTCCATATTTATTTCTCTAGAAATTTTCGAATAAAACTTGCATAAAAACGAAGAAATCTGAAAAATACAGTACATTTCCCGCTTCACGCATCTCAACGCTAGTCACGAGTCAAGATAATATGTAATGTTCGACCATGGTTGTGGTAACACGTTGCAGGAGCGCGTGTGCGGCGGCGTGCTGGAGGGCGAGCGCAACTTCCACGTGCTGTACCAGCTGCTGGCCGGCGCCGACGTGCACCTGCTCAGTGAGTTGTCGCGCTTGCATGTCGATCATATGTGTCACTACTCACTAGTGAACAACTCGCTAACTCATGACGTGCTGGTGCTCATGATGTCACAGAGCGGCTGCGGCTGCAGCGCTCGTGGGAGCACTACCGCATGCTGCGCGGGGACCCGGGCGCGCCGCCCTCCCCGCGCCGCGCGCCGCCCGCCGTCGCCGCCATGGACCGCGACCACTTCGCCTTCACCACGGTGCGTACCCGCACGCTCGCCGCGCCCCGCGTCCCGCCCCCCGCACTCCGACTAACGCGCCTGCCCCCCCCGCAGGCGGCGATGCGCGCGCTGGGCTTCGGCGGCGCCGAGAGCGACGCCGTGCTGCGCCTGCTCGCCTTCATGCTCAAGTTGGGTAACGTGGAGTTCGAGCCGCAGCACAACATCGACGGCTCCATCGGCACGCGCCTGCACCAGCAGTACGGTGAGTGGCGCGCGTGCTCGTGCTCGCGCTCGTGCCCGTGCTCGTGCTCGCCCGCACTGACCCCGCGCCTGCCCGCAGAGCTGGTGGAGGCGTGCGCGCTGGTGGGCGTGGACGCGGACGCGCTGGCGGGCGCGCTGGGAGCGTGCGCGCCCGACCCGCCCGACCCGCTCGACCCGCACGACCTGCTCGACCCGCACGACCCGCTCGACGCCGGTACGTACAGCGACTTGCTTTATGTTTTATTTTATTTGGAATCTTACAGTCACGTAGGTACACAAATTTCAAAAGCGCCATCTTGGATCACGAAATAAATTTCATATTCGTATTCAGCCACCCCAAAAACCATGAAAACGATAGGTGCCCATATTGACTTTTCGAAAAATTCGCGTCCGCCATCTTGGATCACGAAATAGATTTCATATTCGTATTCAGCCACCCCAAAAACCATGAAACGATAGGTGCCCATATTGACTTTTCGAAAAATTCGCGTCCGCCATCTTGGATCACGAAATAGATTTCATATTCGTATTCAGCCACCCCAAAAACCATGAAACGATAGGTGCCCATATTGACTTTTCGAAAAATTCGCGTCCGCCATCTTGGATCACGAAATAGATTTCATATTCGTATTCAGCCACCCCAAAAACCATGAAACGATAGGTGCCCATAATTTAATGACTTTTCGAAAAATTCGCGTCCGCCATCTTGGATCACGACATAGATTTCATATTCGTATTCAGCCACCCCAAAAACCATGAAAACGATACCCATATTGACTTTTCAAAAAAATCGCGTCCGCCATCTTGGATCACGAAATAGATGAGGATGTTCGTGTGAGGATATTAATGAAATTAAATTAAATTCTTATTTAAACGAGATGATGATATATCTACAGTTTCTTACAGCAGCAGTTTCACGTAAAAACTACTGAACGGATCTGGATGAAATTTGGCACAGAGATAGATTATGGTCTGGAATAACACATAGGTTTTTTACAGCGATAACCGACATCCACACGGGCGGAGCCGCGGGCAACAGCTAGTATATAATATGTCGTTCGTCTACCAGCGCTATTGTTGAGCGCAGGCCATTTTGTATACGCGTGTCACGTACACCACACTAACAATAATTACTTCTTGTCCTCTTTTTTATCATTTTCCGTTTGAATGTGTAACAATCAAATAATTTAACAAAAACAAATAAATTCAAATTAAATTGTTTATTTTTTTAAATTTATTTTCTTTCTAACATAAAATAGGGTGCAGGAACACGAGGAAGGGTATCGGTACGATGGTATAAACAGCGTAAAAGAACTTTAAATAATGCGAACAAAATGTAAGATTGATCGACAATAGGAAAGATGTGGTAATATGGTGGCGCACGATCACTTTAAGTGACGTATCGTGTCGCAGAGAGCTCGGACGGGTCGGAGGCGGCGGGTGCGGGGCAGGCGGGCGCGGGGGGCGCGGGCGCGCCGGCCGAGTGGGCGGGCGCGCTGCGGGACCGGCTCGTGCGCGCGCTGTACTCGCGCCTGTTCACGTGGCTCATCACCACCGTGAACTGCGCGCTGCGCGCCCGCGCGCCCGGCAAGCGCTGCTCGCTCGCCATCCTCGACGTGTACGGCTTCGAGTCGCTGGCGCGCAACGGGCTCGAGCGCCTGCTCATCAACTACGCGGCCGAGCGCGTGCAGGCCGCCGTCACCGGCGCCACGCTGCGCCGCGAGCAGGAGGAGTACGCGCGCGAGGGGCTGGCCTGGCGCCCGCTGCACTACACCGAGCACGAGCCGCACGCCGACCTGCTGGACGCGGGCCCCGACAGCGTGCTGGGCGCGCTGCGCGACTGCTCGCTGCGCGGCGCCACCGACGCCGCGTTCCTGCAGCGCCTGCAGCGGCGCCGCCATCCGCGCCTGCTGGTGCTGCCGCCCGACCACTTCCAGTGAGTATCGACCGGTGGCGGGAGCTAGCCGCACCGTCATTGCCACTCACTAGCGCCGCCGGCGGCCGCAGGGTGGTGCACTCGGGCGGCGCGGTGCTGTACAGCGCGCGCGGCATCGTGGCCAAGAACCGCGACGCCGTGTGCCGGCGCTGCTGCGGCGTGCTGGGCGGCGCGCGCGAGCCGCTGCTGGCGGCGCTGTTCGCGGGCGGGGGCGGCGCGGGCGCGGGCGCGGG
Organism: Trisateles emortualis; assembly: GCA_947095525.1. Classification (NCBI taxonomy): domain Eukaryota; kingdom Metazoa; phylum Arthropoda; class Insecta; order Lepidoptera; family Erebidae; genus Trisateles; species Trisateles emortualis. The sequence continues at coordinate 20,538,704 of OX352739.1, read as the reverse complement.
CTCCCCGCGGCGCCCCGCGGCGCTGGCGTGCCGGCAGCGCGCGCTGGTGGGCGCGCTGGTGCGGCGCCTGCCGGCCGCGCCGCGCCTGGTGCGCTGCCTGCGCGCCGACGCCGCGCTGCGCCCGCACAGGTTCGACGCGCCGCTGCTGCGTCACCAGATCCGCGACCAGGGGTATGTATCGCGACCGACATATCCGGTGCCGCTATTTGGCGTTGATTTTGTAAGAGACCGTGTATTTATTGTTTTCCACATTGTTTAGATGTTCTCACGACCGTACATTAGGTACGCCTTACTTACAGCACAACGTTCACGATCAGGTAAATGACTGTTAGTTTTCAAAATAAAATAAAATAAAAAAGGCTCGCTTTACAACTAAACTTTTTATTTGTATGACGTTCCTAATTATTAAAATTACAATCGAAAAATGTAGAAACAGTGTATTTTAAATATAAATCATTCATAATGCTAATAATTGCGCGTACCTATTCAAGGGCTTTACAATTATTTTTGGTCAATATTGGCGATCAGATGCAGCAACATCCTGACGACACTTTTTTACTGCTAGGGGATTTCAATATATCACATGCGTCTTGGTTTATTACAAATAACTCATATTTAGCATTACATACCAATGACGAGTACAAAGCTATATTATTATCAGATTGTATGAATTTATGCGATTTATCGCAGTATAACAACTGTTACAATGTGAATGGGCGGATTCTAGATCTTGTATTAAGTAATTCTGCCTGCACTGTATCTGCCTGTAGTATGCCGCTCACTCCAGAGGATTGTCACCATAAAGCAATTGAGGTTTCATTTCCACTTAAGAAAAGTACCATTAAAAACCAAATTTTCAGATGAAATATTTGTATCATTCAGCAAATTATTATGAAATGGGTAAAAGTTTGACGAGTATCGATTGGCTCACCCTTCATACCATGTCTACAGAGGAAGCTGTTACTTATTTTTATTCTATAATACATCATTTGAGGATGTATAACCCTTAAGAGCCACGGCTTGACTACGAGTCCTAATGTATGAGTTCAGCCACCTCAAAAGATTACCGTGTATACCGAATTTTGATAATTTCTGTAATAGTGTGTAATGATTTAATTTGTAAAATGCTTTAGAAAAATCGGTATACACGGCATCCACCTGACATCCGCCGTCCAGAGCATTGAGAATGTAATCCGTGTGTGTGACTAAATTTGTGTCCACACTTCGGCCCTGGAAAAAACTATGTTGGTAAGGTAAAATATGTCTGCATATGATAGCATTTAGTTCAAACTATCATTTTATAGTAATTAAAAAGTTATTGTTGTTGTTTATTGTATAAAAAAGAACTCGGCGCGTCCGGCAGGATCATGGACATGGCGCTGTTGCGCCGCAGCGGCTGGTGCGAGTCCATGTGCGCGCGCGCCCTGCTCGCGCGCTACGGGCTCCTGGGGCCGGGGCCGGGGCCGGGCGCGGGGCCGGGCGCCGGGGCCGCGACCGACGAGCCCGTGCGCGCGGCGCGGGCGCTGCTGCGCGCGCTGCCCATCCCCAGCGCCGAGTTCGCGTACGGTCGCACGCGCGTGTTTATCCGCAGTCCGCGCACCGTGTGGGAGCTGGAGGCGCTGCGCGGCGCCCGCGTGCGCGCGCTCGTGGTGCGGGCGCAGCGCGCCTGGCGCCGCCACCGCGCGCGCGTGCGCGAGCGCGCGCAGGTGGTGCTGGCGCGCGCGTGGCGGGCGCGGCGCGGGGCGGGCGCGGCGTGCGCGGCGGGCGGCGCGGGCGCGGCGGGCGAGGGCGAGCGCGCGCGCGCCGCGGCGCTGGTGTGGCGCGCGTGGTGCGCCAGCGCGCGGCGGCGCTACGTGGCGCGCCTGTGGCGGCGGCTGCCGGCGCGCCACCTGTCGCCGGCGTGCGGCGCGTGGCCGGCGTGCGGCGCGCCGCGGCTGCTGGCGCGCGCGGACGCGCTGCTGCGCCGCCTGCACCACGCGTGGCGCTGCCGCCTGTACCGCGCCGCGTTCGACCAGACGGCGCGCAACCGCATGCGCGAGAAGGTGACGGCCAGCGTGCTGTTCAAGGAGCGCAAGCTGAGCTACGCGCGCAGCGTGGCGCACCCGTTCGTGGGCGACTACGTGCGCCTGCGCGCGTCCGCGGCGTGGCGGCGCGGGCTGGGCGCGGCCGCCGACCGCTACGTGGTGTTCGCGGACGTCGTGGGCAAGGTACTCGCACTCGACTCCACCACGTGACAGTCAGTCGTCAGTGAGTGATACAGTGGTTGTGTGCAGGTGGCGCGCTCGACGGGGCGCGTGGCGCGCTGCCTGTGCGTGGTGTCGACGGGCGCGCTGCTGCTGCTGGAGGCGCGCTCGCTGCGGCTCAAGCGCCGCGTGCCCGCGCACGCCGTGTGGCGCCTGTCGCTGTCGCCCTACGCCGACGACCTGCTCGTGGTGCACGTGCGCGCGGTCAGTGTACACGTCAGACAGAGCAATCGTGCGGGATAAGCGGACTGAGGGGGGAGAGGTAGCGAGCCCGAGCTGCCATACATTCACTCGGGACAAGTCGTCCAGGGTTTTCGAAAATCTCGTTTAAATAAGAATTTAAAATTCCATCACACGGACATCCTCATTTATTTCGTGATCCAATATGGCGGACGCGAATGTTTCAAAAAAGTTATTATGGGTATCGTTTTCGTGGTTTTCGGGGGCGCTCAAAACGAATATGACATCTTTATCGTGATCCAAAATGGCGGACGCGAATTTTTCTTAAAGTCAATTTGGGTATCGTTTTGTGTGATCGATGTGTGAGTTGCCACGAAAAAAAAAATTGTATTTATTTTCCTGGTTTACACGCATTCTAACATTACAAAATATAAATTAAGAAAAAATATTTGACAACCCTGCGATATTAATTATCTTTATTAAGTCTGGGGCGGCATTTCACAAAGCATCAAAGGCGTTGGCCCACTGTAAGAAGGTATAAAGAGATGTTTACACTGTGCTCATAGTGTCGCGGGCGCGCTACTGCCCGTAGGTACTATACCGCGGCGTCTTCTGCTGTCGTGTTACAGTGCGGCGGGCTGGAGAGCTCCACCGAGGAGCTGTCGCAGTGCTCGTCGCGCGACGCCGCCGACGCGCCCGGCTGTCTGTTCGGGGTGAGTAGACGCGCGCGGAGGGGGAGGGGGGTGGGTTGCGCCGCCGGTTCTCACCCGCTCGTTGCGCAGGGCGAGGGCGCGTGGCGGCGGCGCGGGGACGTGGTGGTGCGCACGTGCCACGTGCTGGAGCTGGCCACCAAGCTGTTCCTGGTGGTGCAGAACGCGGTGGGCGCGCCGCCGCACGTCAACGTGTCCACCGAGTTCGAGGCGAACTTCGGCCAGCAGCTCGTCACGCTGTCGTTCCACGCGGTGGGCGCGCACGACGCGGGCGGCACGCGCCTGCTGCGCCGCGGCAGCCGCATGGACGTGCTCGTGTGACGCACCCCGCACACCCCACACAACGCGACCTTGTGCCAAACGTTACTTTTAGTCAAAGTATCGCTAATCATTTTACGTAACGTAACCTTAGGAATTAAAACGGCGCAAAACATTTATTAATATAAAATTGAATTATAAAATAAATAAAATATATATTGCATTGACGAACACGTGCGAGCGTCGCGTGTTCAGCGGACTAGCACACCGCGCACCTCGTATCACTATATATATATATATATATAACTATACTCGAGCGTTGCAATATTTAGTACAAAACAAATATAATGAATCACATGTGAGCTGTCTCGTGAATACCATTATTAAGATTTATAAAAACAAAAATATAATATTGTCATAATGAACAACACACACACACACACACACACACACACATACACTGTTACACACCGAGGTGTTCTTAACTGTACTAGCATAACCCCGACACTAGCGTCTTATGATACGTACTTAGTAAGGAACGAACTTGTTAATAGTTAGTGCACGTGCGCGCGTGCGAACGTGCACGTGCACCTAGTTGTAAGCTCGCGCGCTCGACCGACGCTCGCTCGCGCTCGACGACGCCGACACGACGACGACGACCACGACCACGTGCTATGTCCACCACAACTGACCATTCTAGAGATATTATTCGATACATTTATTGGTATTAGTACATACTTTTAATAACTATCGTTTATATTTCTACTAATGAGTACGAACTAATACAGTTAAGCAAATGTTGTGTTTGCTAGCTTGAAAGTTGAAGCCCTCTGACACGTAGCTTAGTGACGGGGTATCCTTGGGATAGAAAATTGTTTCTTAAATAAAGCATCCTTAAATGATCACTGAAGAGCTGTACTCACGCTCAGTTATACACCACAGTGCCACTGTGTCACTGGGTCAGCGTGCTCTGCTGAAGTCTCTATCGAGCTTGCTCGCTTGTATGTGGTACTTATAACCTGCAGTTATTACCTGAAACTGGAGGATAACTGTATGACAGAAGACAAATAGGCACCAAGTAGCGGCTAGGATCGTCAGTGTCCGTGCAGCGTGACGTGTCGGACGTGAGCCACTCGCCTGTACGTGGGGTGGCACGTCCGCGTCTAGATATGTCACGATGATATGACGACATTTTGTGCCTTAGTATATCTAGTCAGTCGTAAGTAAGCGCCGAGTCGAGTCGGTCGAGTCGGTCTAGTCGGGTCGTGTGCCCGTAGCGCGGCGAGCGGTGACGTCACGTCTAGTCTACGACTGTATTGTAAGTACAGATTATATTGCTGTTGCGCGTGGTCGCCGAGTGAGAGTCGACCATCACTCGGCGACTATGGATTTCTGTTGAACAAAATGTATGTTACGTTTTTCAACGAAAACTAATAATGCAAAGGTTTTATCATTTATAATAAAACATTTAAAAACATCCATCTTTTCTTTAATCCTCCTCATAACTTGTTCAGTTGGACCTTCACGAACCTATAGGTAGGTAGGTAGCTACTGAACTTTATAACTAGCTTACTATGTGTATAGTTTATTGCTTATAATATTATTTACTTTCTAATATACATTGTTTTATACATCTTACAATAAAACTATAAAATAATGATGATTAAACGCAAATCTTTAAAAAAAACTACGGGCACTTGCGCCCCACGACCCTAGTGTTGCGAATCCAAACGGCTCAACAATCTCCGATGAGATTGCAGTAGGTATTAGCGCCGCTTGACAGTCTCCGCAGATGCACCAGCAGCACCAGCACAGCCTGCTGGACTTGGGATGGCGTCCAACACCAAAGGCCTACCCAGCTTATTAAGTAATGTATTTAAATATGCAATGTGGACGAAGTCTACATAATATATTTAAATATGCGATATGGGCGAAGTCTACATAATATATTTAAATATGCGATGTGAGCGAAGTCTACATAATATATTTAAATATGCGATGTGTGTGTAAAGTATCTCTGTCATCAGGGTGGCTACTAACCAAACGATAAGAAAGTAAGAACGTAAGTAAACTGGGTAATTTTCTCCATGGGCTTGTATTCTTGTAGTCTCTTATAAGGTGGATGTCATTCTTCTATCGAGCTTGGTTGCATGTATAAATTAGCGCTACCGATCTAGCAAGTAGTAATTATTATAAAACAGCGACATCTTATCGTGTAGATCTCATTATAATACAAATAATTAGTTAATTTTTGAACTTTTTTCTATTTCTTAGTGAGTGCGCTTGTTGTAAACGTCAGACAATCGAATGCATTATAACGGCGAGAGAGGTGACAATTATAACAGATAACATTATAAAAGACAACAAAAACAATATTTTTTATAAACGCCATACTTACGTTCAATATATTGCTGTTTTGATTATAGGTGTCTATGCATATAATGAACAAGGGCTACCTACCCCCTCAATCTCTTGTCTCAAAATATCCGCAGTATAAACTGCAACCTACCGAGCTTCATGACGCTACTTAAAAGAACAGGCATTAATTGGGATATACTGGTCCTCTCCGAGTGTTAAATGCCAGGAATGTACCATCTATTGATAGCTATAATTATGTGTCAACAACATCTCACAATACCCAAAATGAGGAACGTGCAGTCATATATATTGAAAGAACCATCTGAAACTGTCTGGTTATTAAATTAAACAATGACACGTATATAATTGGCATTTATCGTCCTCCAAGTCAACAAAATATTGCGGATTTTATAGATTCACTGGACACACTTCTGAAACTGAAGAGCTATAAAAACATACTCATCTGCGGTGACATTAACAATAGATATATATAGCTCCCAGCACACTAGACAATCGCTCCCATGTATACCTAAACCTCGTAGCAAGCCATAGCATGTTACCTGGACACACTGTTCCTACCACAGAAATAGATCGAGATAGAACGGCGAAGTAGGCGTGGAACGCGTGCCACTACCTAGTACTAATGCGCACACTTCACATATATTTCACATCGAGCATCCTCATTACGCCGTGCGACTCTTATAGCTGCGTTCGGGACGTACAAAATTATTAAAATCTACAAAAATATGCCGTATTGCTCCGTCGCAAATTGTAAAAATCGAAGTAGTAAAGTAAACACGAAGAAAGGAGGCATTTCATTTCATCGGTAAGTGTTTAAATATAACTAAAAACTAAGTTTTACGAGAATCAAAATTATTATTTCACCTTTACCATGTTTGACAAGGACGATCATAAATTATTTACTTTTCGTTAAGCTTAATATCCATTACTTTCGCTGTACAATGTTCTTACTTATAACCATTAATTGAGCGCGCAACGAACATCGAAACAAATGAGATTTACAATATTTCTAAATCGGTAATGAGACGGCAGTCCTTTGCTGTGATTGGTTGGTCGTCGCATCGAATGCGCTAGAGATTGACGCAACGTGTCGTCACAGTCGTTGTATTTATCGATAAACAAATTATTTATACAAAGAACACATGATCTTAGCTCATCTGTTTATTTATTATATTCTCTTTGAGATTTACGTAACATTTTAAATGAAATTGGTTTTAAGCATGCATTACATCGATTTTCAATAATAAAGTTATTTTATGACGAAAAACTATAAAGTAAATGTTAGACAACTTTAGTTTAAAATTAAAATCCTTTTAATTTTGACAACGTAAATTAAAGTAGGTATATATACCTATTATAGATACCTGTTTGCCATAGAAACATAACGTAAAAGCGCCCATACTTTTTTGGCATAGTCATCATATTAAGGAACTTTTAAAAATTGTTATTTAAAAAAATGAATTGGTAATGTAACTTATCTAAAATATGTAGTTATATTTGTTACTTATCTAAAACATTCAGTTATATTTACGTTTTAATTAAAGTAATGAGTTTTACTTTTCTATCATTATACCTTAATAAAATTTAAGTAATAACACGTAATTAATTGTTTCCATTTATGTATGACAAAAATACAATTTATTACGTAAAAATAAATAGGTACTTCAACACCCCACGTTGCATAGATGGCTGTCGATAATTGGGTAAATGTGTCTCCTCACTACTTCGGGCTCGCTTAAACTGGTTGACCCGCAAAGTGGGTGTGGCTTGTTGAAATAGTGGCACGCGCGAAATATATGCCGAAATGTGTTTATCACCATTCTATCTCGATCTATTTCTGTGGTTCCTACACATGGGCTCACTTGTCTGGATCGCATGATTGTCAAAACTAAACTAGAGACTAACTGCATCATAATAGAGTCTACAATCACAGACCATGAAAGTGTAGCCCTAAGTATTGACCTACAGGCCGTGTCTGGGTATCGGCGGCACCTCTACCTCCAGTATTAATTTTGAGGGTCTTGATGTCACGCTTTCCAGTAGGTACCGATTTTCAATCAGTTCTGGACTGTGATGACGCTAATGCTGCTGCAGACTTGCTAATATCGTGCCTCAACACACGTACTTCGCTCGTCGCTCTCGCTCTCTCATTGAGTGAACTTGCTTCTTACGTACATAAGTGTAATTATACGATTAAAATTAGGAATGTCTTCTAAAAGTGCTGAAATCACTATTCTAGACTTAAATAGGTCGGTGATCTTGCTCCAGAATAAAGTTTCGGGGCTAGAAAAGCTTATATTGGAACAAAATAAGCTGATAAAAAAACTAATTGGTGATGAAGAAGTGTCAACAAAAATTTGTTTAAGTGCAAGTGAGGGTGTCCCATCAACAAATTTGAACGTGCGTCCAATCCGTGAGGCCCGTGTACGAGCCGCATCGGCTATCTCCGCAGGCGCACGAAAACATACGAAGCCGACTACAAATACCGAGGCGAAGACGACATCGTCTGCAAGTGTGACGCCTACTACGAGCATCATGTCGATTGCAGTAGAACAGCCGGGCGACAAAAGTGTGAGTCTTGAACCGCTCACTAATAACAGGGAGGATGATTGGATCGAGGTGAAGCGACGGCGAGTAAGGCGCGCGAGCGAGAATGTGACCCGAGGTACCGCTACATCGACACCCACTTCGCTGTCTGCCGCGGAACGAAAATCCTACCTACATTTGTACTACGTAAAGATGGGAACGTCAGTTGATCAAGTATTGACACATTTACGTAAAATTTGTCCGGATGATTTATGTTCAGCTGAGATATTAAAATCACGAGGTGATTATGCTTCTTTTAAATTGTGCGTCCCGGTCAAACATCTAGACAAATACTTATCGTCGGATAGTTGGCCAGAGGACATTTACGTGAAACCGTGGCGGAATGGGTTTCGTAAACAAAGTTTACAAACCACCCAAACCTAAGTGCTATTCCGTTTTTTATCAGAATGTTAGAGGTCTGAGATCCAAGTTAGATACGTTTAAGTTGTCCGTGTTAAGTGAATCTGCTGATATCTTCGCAATAACTGAGACTTTTTTAGTTAGTAGTGTGCAGGACGGTGAAGTGTTTCCTTACGGATATAATGTGATCCGCCGCGATCGTGCTAACGACACTGGTTGGGGAGGAGTGTTGTTAGCGGTACGAACGCAATATCCCGTCCAGCAAATATTAGATATCGCTAATTATACAGATGATCTAGAACTAGTTATGGCTATAATTAGTTTGAAATACAAACGTATACTCGTATTTGTGGTGTACATACCGCCCAACTCTCCTGAAGAAAAGTATGTAAACACTTTCACGGTTGTAGAAAATGTCATTGCTACCTATTCAAAACTAGACACACTCATATTAGGAGATTTTAACCTAAATTCTTGTAGCCCGAATGTTAACTTGCATTTTGCTTACTTGTTATCGTTTTGCAAACTGAATCAACATAATATCATTCGAAACACTTATGGCAACATGTTAGACTTGGTATTGAGCAATCTAGATGATAAGTATGTACATGTGCTTGATTACGCGGAGCCTCTCGTGCCGATAGACGCTCATCATCCGCCGCTCGGTATTAGACTGAGTGTGGCGCGGCCGGCAGCGGTGGCGCGCGCGCGGCGATCGTGTTCGTGCCCGGCGCAGGCACACTACGATGATTCACCCCGGTGGAATTTTAAAAAAGCTAATTTATATTTGCTTTATGATTCGATTAAAACATTGGATTGGTCTGAGGTATTAACTTCAACTGATGTTAACGTAGCCTTAGATATTTTCTATTCTCAATTACAATTATGTTTTTATTCGCATGTTCCACTCAGTACTTTACCTGTATGCGGTTCTAAATACGTTTACCCTACTTGGTATACGCCAGAAATAATTAATAATATAAAAAATAAATATTTCCATTTAAAAAAATATAGGTCTACAAATATGGAATTTAATAAAGAAATGTTTAAATATTATAGGCAGCGCACAAAGGAATTGATAAAATTAGCAAACACTGATTTTATTAAACGTACTGAGTCAAACATAAAGAAAGATCCTAAGAATTTTTGGAATTTTGTGAGGGATCAACACTCTGCGCGGCGCTCTTGTACTGAATTTGAGTATGACGATAGGCTTGTGTCGGGCTTGGAAGCTGCAAATGCTTTTGCTACCTATTTTAAATCAGTTTTTTTGTCAGACCAACCTACTTTATGTACTAATATAGTAAACAATGAAGTAGACAGTTTGTTATGTTCTCATCGAATTGCTATGGACTGTATAAGTACATTCGATATTTCCCTCGCGGTTAAAAACCTGAAGGCTCAATCATCTATTGGGCCTGACGGTGTACCGCCCTTTGTCATAAAAGACTGCATATCAGTATTTCTGCAACCTCTTTTACATATTTATAACCTAGCTTTGAAAACTTCCACCTATCCTGCTATATGGAAAGTCTCGCGAGTCACACCAATACCCAAAGATGGCTCTAGGTCTAAGGTTACAAGCTACAGACCTGTTGCTGTGGGTTCGACGTTCGGCAAAATATTTGAGTCCATAATGAACCGATACATTATGCGACAAATTAACCCACAATTAAGCGACTGTCAACATGGGTTTAGAATTGGCAGGTCTACAGCAACAAATTTAATCAATTTTGTTGATTATTCTGTAGCTGAAATGGATCTGAGTAGGCAAGTGGACGCGGCATACTTTGACTTCAAAAAAGCATTCGATCGCGTCCATAATGACCTGTTATTACATAAGTGTAACTCCATAGGATTCACACCTAACCTACTTCAATTAGTCGCCAGCTATTTAGCAGATCGAACACAGTACGTTCAACTTTCAAACTACCGATCTGACTTATATATGACCCGCTCTGGCGTGAGCCAGGGCAGTGTCTTAGGGCCTACGCTGTTTCTCATTATGGTCAATGACTTGCCGGACGTCGTTGAGACAGCTCGGTGCCTTATGTTTGCTGATGATCTAAAGCTATTTTTGGGTATCGGATGTTCTGAACACAGTTTAGCGCTTCAACGGGACATCGACAATGTGCTTGCCTGGAGTGTGCGTAACAGGCTAGAATTCAACATTTCTAAATGTAAAACCATAACCTTTACTCGCTCTCGCGCACCATACTGCTATGGTTACGAACTAGCCAGTCAGCCGCTAGAGCGGGTAACACAAATCCGTGATTTAGGCCTTATCTTGGACACTGGCTTAACATTTAACACGCACATAGCCACAATTTGTAATAGAGGTTTTAAGTCCCTTGGTTTCGTCATGAGACAGTCTGCCCGATTTCAGGACAGGAGTGCCGTCATTGTGTTATATTTCTCCTTTGTTCGCAGTATTTTAGAGTTTAACTCAATAATTTGGGACCCGCATGAAAAAATATATATCCTAATGTTGGAGCGAGTCCAGCGAAAATTCGCTCGGTACTTATACAATAAGTTGTATGGATATTATCCTTATTTGTACCCATCACTGTTTGTGTTAGGTATGGTAGGCATCGATACGCTTGAACTACGACGTAAATGTGCGCTCATAGTTCATTATTTTATGTTAATGCACAACAAAATCGACAATCCAACTGCGTTGTCTCGTTGTGCTTTGTCTGCGCCGGACCAGTACGCGCGGCTGCGCTCGCGTCGCCTGCTGGCAACGCCTACAGTACGTACGTGCACGGCACAATTTGCTCCAACTAATCAGGCTGTGAGACTGCTTAACTCTCTGGTTGCTCAATACCCAGAGGTAGATATTTTCTACACCAAAATGGGCCAATTTGTTAAATTCTGCTTGTTATTTTTATACAAAACTTTATAAGGGAATATTACAGTATATATTATTATGTATTCCGTGTATGTATTCTTGTTATGGTTCACTGCACGTGTTAGGCAACTGTTAGTGCAGTGAGCAGTTGAAATGAATAAATAAATAAAATAAATAAATAAGTACTGTGAGAATTCCTAACAGGCAAAGAAACAGTAAACCTTGGGTAACCAAAGGGATTTTACGGTGTATGAAAAATAGGGACAAACTTGACCCGGACAATGAAACTATAAAGCTCATATATAAGCGCTACCGCAATTTCTGCACAAATTTAATTAAAAAAGCTACGAGACGAGATTGAGAAAGCCAAACAAAACAAACGCCAACTCTGGGAAGCTATCAAGAAGATTAGTTGTACACATTAGGTTATGGATTACTCTAGCTGCCTTTTAGGTGATGGTGACCCGGCAGATGACATTAATTACTATTTCACTAACATAGGCAAGTCAATAGTTGAACAAGCACTGTTGACAACATCAAATAGAACAGACTCGAGTTATACGCCCTCCACTTCTACACTCAATTTATTTGGCCATACTTGCCACGGACGAAAGTGAAGTTTACACTCTCATCCAGGGCCTAAAGGACCAATGTGTAGTGGGATTTGACAAAATTTCCGGTAAAATCATAAAGAGATAATGCTTTTGTTCTCACTGCACCTATTACACACATTTGCAATCTGGCCTTGGAGTCTAGTATATTTCCTAAGGAGCTTCAAAATTGCACTTATCAAGCCAATATACAAAAGGGGGGGGATAAGAACTGCGTCGATAACTTTCGACCCATGTCTATCCTCCCTGCCCTGAGCAAGATCCTGGAGCGCATAATAAATGTTCGGCTTGTCAAATACTTTTCACCTTCACCTTTTTACCTCGCCTCTGACGGCTAGCAGTGGGACGTTGTGTGCTCCGTGTTTGAAATTAATAAACCCGGTAAAAAGTCGTTGTCTCGGCTTGTGTATCTGTTTATGTGTTATTTGTAGTGTTTAGGATTATTATTCTTAAGTGATTTAACGTTTGTAAGTGTAATATAGTTCTAATTCTGGATTTATTTTGGTAAGTTATTTCATATTTTATTTTCTTAGCAAAGAGGGTAGCAGGTATATCGTTCTGTCTTTTCATCGTTTATTTTTAAGTTATTCATTGTAATTTGTTTGTTATTGTTAGTAATACATATAAAATACGTTATATAGGTTTAATAAGATATATCGAAATATATAGGCGATCCTCCCGATAGCGGGGGGCCAATCTAAGCGATTATTTAGTGACATGTCACCTACTTTTGTGTCGCCTCAGGGAGCTAAACGTATGCAAACTGATAATCTAAGTAATGAGTCAATTATAAGTGATAAGGACTATTGCTCGCTGGTCACTCAGGCGACGGAATACCTCGCGAAAATCAATGAATTAGTGAACGATCAGGGGTCTCGCATTAATGTTGCTAATAAGACGTCTATAATGGACATGACTCAGCGTCTTACTGGCATTGTTTCGTTATTGGCCATTAAATCTTCATGTCATGAAACTAAGTTAGCAAATATGGAAAGGCAGTTAGATAATGTTCAAAATAATCAACAAACATTATCGTGTGGGCAAAAAACATCAAAACCAACGTATGCGGACCAGTTGAAACTTCGTATACCACCTAAGTCGGCAGCGCCAGTGCAGTCTCGACCACCTCTGCCGTGCGTTGTCGCTTACCCGACAACTGAACCACCAGCTGATTTCGCGTCATCTTCCGCCACTAAACAAGCTTTAATGAAAGCAATAAAAACTAGTGACGACGGTTTTCGGATCGTCGCACTAGTACAACACCTGCTTGTGCGCTGGGGAACCCGAAACTCGGGCTTGCCCTGATAAGCTTACCCCTAATTTCAAACCTACGTGCGTAGCTTGCAAACGCCTAAAGAAACCCAGCGAGCATAAATGTGGCTCTCAACAGTGTCTTTCATACAAGCTTAAGTTAGAACAGCTTTTTTTAAACACCTCATATTAACTGATAGGTAGGACTCTAACTACCTAGTTAGAGTCCTACCAAACCCTACCTACCTAGGTAGGGCCACAATTCAGAGTCTTCTATTGACGTCACACTTTCTTGTGGAGGCGTTCGCATTGATAGGTGGCGTGTCCTGCCGGATGCGTCGTGTAGTAATAATAATAATAATAGCTGCAGAGCAGCTTGTGGCGGGCTGAATGTGAGTGGCGACACTGCGGTCTCGAATGCCCCAGAGAGTCGGTCAGGGCCTCGTCTCTGGATTGCCTTTATTGGCTGTCCGGAGTGGACTGGCAAGAGCGCCCGCAGGACTCTCAACTCTGGCTTGCCTTAATTGGCTGATCAGAGAGGGGTCGCCAGAGCTATATGCTCGGGGGTGGAAGTGTCATTTTCAAGGGCATAACTACGGGGAAACCCGCTCTCGGGTCTCTGTAAGAGACCCCCGATGGTGAAACCGGCGCCGCACCGCTCGACACCCCTAGCCGCGCACTATGGTGTTGCCCTGTTACTTGTGGGCTGTTGCCCATGTCGGTTGTTTCATGGGGCCCATCTAGTGTATAGGCGAGTCACCGTCTGCCTATTTGTCGTTTAACTGTATATCCCAACATTAAATGATGGCAGGCGACGTTGTATCCCATAATCTTTGTCCAGTCCACCAAACACCCAATCCAATAGCCCAAAATTATTTGATTTCACATGTTCCAATAGTTTTACACTTGCCATAGGCAGATCATGGCTGTAGGGGAGGCCGGGGTTCGAAGTTCCGATTTTGGAGTAGAACGCAATATGAATGTAATAGAATAATTTATAATCCATGATTGCTATATAAATAGATGCAGAATTTGTCCTAGTTTCAAATAGTATGGTCAAATTCATTGAAATAGTAATATATTTTGGCTTAAGATAGATTTTCTGTAGCAAACCGACAAGGAACAACACGCCCCACGAAGGGGCTGGTTGTTCCTTAGCTGAGGTAAGTTGTTCCGCTGTCAACTTCAATCATTAATAATGTAATATTAATTGAACATGTGTGAATAAAATAAATAAGGCCCATGTAACTGAATATTTATGAAAGTTTCATTTATTGAAGTACAAAATCTTAATGTTTTTGACAAATCTCCAACATAATTTAAGGATATAATGAAAACAAAACTACAAAAAAAATAGTAACATACATTATTACTAATAATGTTACAAAACTACAAAAAAAATAACAAACATTATTATTAACTAAATAATTAGGCTTAAGACTAATAAAAATCTTTAATATCAATCAACTTTGACAAACGTTTATTTGTCAGGAAAACAAAAATATTTATTTTAATTAAAATATAAGGAAAAATCAACAAATTTTAACCTTTTTCTTTATTCAGTCTCGTAACATTTACTTTACTGATATCAATAATCTTACTTATGGTTTACTTAGGGATTGTTATATTTCAGTATCTCAGAAACTAAAAATAATTATTCAAAGAATTCGTCGTCAGAATTACAATTCGGACAAACGTAGGAATGAACATCTTTAGATTTTAAGCATTTTGAATGAGCCCAATTCTTACACATGACGCATTCAATCCATTGTTCACCTGGTTGTGAATTGGAATATAAATCGCAAAATATTAAACAATACCATTCCAGGCTGTCTTCTTCACTATTACTTCCATGATCATCTTCTTGCAAAACTTTCCGTTTCACATTTTCTTTACCACTTGCCGATTTACCTTTATAGGTAATTTTGCTTGTTTTTACCGGTTGCCCTTTTCTTTCCGACTCTTTTCTCAATTTTTTTCTCCTTTATTTTACTATTGCTATTTCCTCTTGCTGTTTCTTCAGCCAAAGCGTTCTTTTCAGGCGTATCTGTCAGTATTGCTGATTTTCTTATTCGTCGCTTAGTTGATATAGACGATCTTGGCGGTGCTTTTGGTAAGGGTTTGATAGCTTCAGGGGAAAATATGCTAGATGTGGCCTGAATAACCACATTATTTGGCAAATTCGCAATATTCGAAGGTCCTGGTATAGGTTCGTTGGTCACTGATCCCGTTGTTGATTATTACGGGGCAGGTTGTTCCGCGGAACAACTAGCCCCCCAGAAGAGGAACTTCGAACCCCAAATCCCAAATTTCAAAGTTACCGCCAATTCTAAAAGAATAGGTTATAAAAAGCCAACAATGAAATCAAAACAAGAATCACAATTGTTTGCCCAACGGATAATAGCTAGTCACTCACAAATAGCTCGAAAATTTACTGAAATAGACCAAAAAGTTTGGAAACGAAAAAAGTTACTTACGTGATGTTTATGTGCCACTTATCGGTTACCACTCTCACGCGCCGACACTTCGTCACTAAAATGGCTGATGCAATAGCGCGATAGTATGACGTTTCGCGACGAACGTCACACCTATTGCTATCTCTTTTTTTCACGGAGCTATTTAGATCGGAACAACCTACCCCCGGCACTTTGAACCCCGACCTCCCCTACTGCAATAGTGCAGCTGTGGCGTAACTGTGGTAAGCGTCTCATCCCATTTAAAATTAAAATTCTCTAAGGGCCTCTGCGTGTTGGACCTATGTCCCCGCGTAAGCCTTCCAAAGGCCCGGGTATTCTCCTTAAATGATGGGAAAATACCCGTGATAAAGAGAGACATAATAATAGATTCCGCTGTCATTGTACCGATAGTCGTAACCGTTAATGGTTTAATAGCCAAGAGCCTCGAACAACACCTCAAGAGGCTCGCGCTAGGTGGATGGGTCAAGGGCCTGATGCAGAAGGCAGTGCTCCTCGACACGGCACGTATTGTGAGGAGGTTCCTGTCTCTGGAGCCCTAACCGCCGGTAGCTTAGACTTTGTTCCCGATACCGGTGGGGAACTGTTTTTTTTTATATTTTTATATATATACGTTTTTTATTATTGTATTTTATATATTTAAAAATGTAAATTATGTGTTAAAAATAAATAAAGGAAATAATAATAATAATAAATCATTTAATTCAGGAATTTTTTACATAACCCATAGATAAATACCTTAAAGTCTAAGATATATATTATAAAACTTATAACTACGTGTACGTGTGTAACGTGTAGTGATTGCCGTTTATGGGTTTTCTTCTGGATTTGCACGGGATCCTTATAGTAATGCCGGCAACTTCAGATATAAGAGTAAAGGTGCTAATTGGGAGTTTTTCGGTTTGCTCTTTGCTGCTCATGTCAGAGACTACACTCGCAACGACTTGACCGCCGAAGAAAGTGCTGTTATTTTGTCAGACACTTTTACTTACTGCGCAGATGTGGCTCTTGGTCGGAGATCTCTTACTAGTACTCGTAGATGTGATTGGTGGAGTGATCACCTAGCTGAACTTCGTAGACGATTTCGTAGAGCGCGTAGGCAATTTAATATTACTAAGAAACGTAATATCATAGGAGAGGCCCATGTTTCGGCCCTCGTTGCTCTTAGGGTTGCCAGATCTCATTACAGAGCTGCTGTTGAGAAATCTAAGGGTAATTTATTGCGTAGAATAGTCGATAGGCTTGATAAAGAGGGTCCATGGTCTCCAGTATATCATGAATTCAAAGCAAACAGGTCAGTTGAACTTGCATACATACATAAAATAAAGTTCAACAATGCACATACTGTTGAAAACATATGTTGGTTTAGAAGAGACAGCCAATAAGCTACTAGGTTCTCTTGTACCCGATGATCGACAAGATAATGACAATCAGTGTCCATCAGAATGAACGGTCACTAGGCGTATTACGATACCACCAACAGATTAGAGAATGGGCAGCACAACCGCCTTTATCTTCGATGTCAGATTTACCATCCACTGACGAATTTATCAATATTGTCAGATCTCTACCCATCAATAAAGCTTCAGGTGATGATAAAATTTCAAACAAAATGATCATAGAGGCTTGTAAAATCTCTGGGGAATCAATCTTAAATGTTTATAGGCGCTGTATTATAGAGGGTATTTCTCCTAGTATTTGGCGTTCCGGTAACATAAGGTTAATACCAAAAGGTGGTGATAAACCACTAGATGACCCTAAGTCGTATCGACCTATAACCCTATTACCATCTTTAGGGAAGTTGCTAGAACGCCTTATCGTTCCTCGACTTTTGCCGGGTGGGGTTAAATTTCATGAAAAACAATTTGGTTTCACAATAGGTAGGTCCACTGTAGACGCAGTTATATCCGTTAGGGAAACAGTCACTAGATCAGATTGTCAATATGTACTAGGTATTTTCTTAGATATATCTGGCGCCTTTGACAATGCATGGTGGCCGATGTTACTTTTGAAATTAAAAGCTCGTGGTGTGTGTAGTGATATATACTCACTTATCTATACATATTTTTCACATGGAACAGCTAAGCTTAAACTTGGCCACTATGCTGTGTCGAAGCCGCTAACAATGGGCTGTCCCTAAGGATCAGTATTAGGGCCGTATCTTTGGAATTTAGGTTTTGATGATTTCCTGACAATGCCATTACCATCTGGCTGCCCTTTGACCGGTTACGCTGATGACGGTCTTTTACGCCTCATAAAACATTTCAGCTACTATTGAAAGGGAATCTAAAAACGCCACCTAGAATTAGCGGAGAGGGCTCAGCGTGCAATTATTAAGGTTGGCGCTGGGCTACCCTTCCGATACCCTACCACCCAACTGTACAAGGACTGGGGACTAAATCTACGACATGCATCAGTCTCTTACAAAGTTTTTAAAGTGTACCTACTATCAATAAGTTACTGTACGAAGCTTTAAGAGAGAAATTCTTTTTTTTTTAATTTATTATAACAGAAAATATAAATAAATCTAATATATCTCGAGACTACATCTCGGGACATGGTCATTATTTACTTACCCATGACAATGGTCAGTCGGCCACATTGTCGTTAGATACACGACTAAGTATACCTACTGAGTAGGTACGTTGACTTGTTGCAGAGGAATTAGGAAGTAGAATAAATTGATTAAAATTAAAACAAATTAAGTGAAAATACATTTTAACGATTTTATATTTCCATACAAACAGATAAATATGTATATTTAATATAATATAAGTAAGTATAAGTAGTAATGTTGTTTAACATCAAAAGCGCGCCACACGCCACACGCCGCGCCACACGCCGCGCCGGTACAGAACGCGCCGGTACAGAACGCGCCTACAGAAACTCGATACAGTGATATATGTAGGTACTCTACTACTCGCTAGTCGACACTTCATTCAGTCTTCTCGTTACACTCGGCTCATTCGAACGACAACTTTACATTTGCATGACGTAGGTAGTAAGTAAGTAAGGTACTAACAGTTAGTGGGGTTCACCCTAGGCCGGTCGGCTCGCCAGAGGCGTCACATTGTTATGGATACATCATTGAGTAACACACACACAGTCACAGTCGGGCTCTCTGTCCATTCAACATGTTAAGTAGCTACGTTGACAGTTACACGTTAGGTACGCTCCACCACGCCAGTAGGTACATTATCGTACCTACGCATGCTGAACCTACCTACTAAGTAGGTACATACTTAGTTGCAAAATATAGCTCTATGATATTATTATCTATATGAGTAGGTACGATACAGTGGGGTCACGAATCAGACAAGAGCGGTGCGCTCCACACGACACAGGGGGTGGGTAGTTGGGTACACACAACTAGATACTAGACAGATATGCTCGACGTTTGGTCCTCGCGGCGCCGCCTCACTTGATGGAGCACGTGAACTGCGCGCGCAGCTGCTGCAGCGACTCGCTCTGAAACAAGGCGCGCGCTTACTACACGTACTGCCACTGCACCACACGCCGCACTACTTACTGCCGCCTCGAGCACGCACCTTGAGGAGCGCCGCGCTGAGGGGCTCGTTGTCGTTCTCCACGTCGCTGGCGCAGGGCCGCGCGTGCGCGGGCGCGGGCACGCTCGTCGCGTTGCCGTTGTCGTCGGCGTCCGAGCGGGACGCGCTGCCGGCGCTGTCGCAGCAGCCGGCCGACGCGCTGTCGGTGCGGCGCGACAGCGACAACGACGGCGACGAGTGCGCCAGCGCCTCCGACGAGTCCATCTCCAGCGACGACTGCGAGCAGCACGACCCGCCCGAGCGCGATGACGGCCGCGACGCGTCGCCCTCCTCCTCCGAACCTTCCGATGAGTCGCCGCCCTGCTCCATCAAGTCCTGCCAACACGCATAGCTACGTCAGGGCTACCGCTACAGAGCCGCTGACCTGGCTCTAGAGAGCGGAGCGCACGCACCTGCTTCAGCTGGGAGGTGTGCGGCGCGGGCGGCTCGCCGGCGGCCCCGCTCGCCTCCTCGCTCGAGCTACCGCGCGGCCGCTCCTCGTCTGCAACAGAGTGGCGCGTTACACGAGCGCACGAGACCCGCGGGGCGGCGCAGCGGTGGAGGCGTCGCTCACCTGCTCGCTTGTGCGCCTGCACCTTGTGCTGCAGAAGTGGGTAGAAGCCGCGAGCTGTAGCGTTTTGCGGCTCGTACTGCAGAATCAGCCGGCAGTACTTTAGCGCCTCGGCGTACTGCCGGCGCATTATGGCCGACAAAAACTGCAACAGAACCAAAATCAAAGACACCGATGCACCGAAAGTATAACAGCATATATATAACACCACATAATTCGCAGTAAACTACGCAACTTCACTACTACACTACACTACATTTGTTTTTTTTTTAAACTCACCTCCGCTAAGAATTCGCTGGGAGCGGACAGAGTCTCGTTGCCGTCGGACCAGTCCTCCGGACTTGTCGAGTGCCTGTTGGCCGGGTCCATGACGCGTGATGCGTGTGGGTTCAAACGACCCGCCACCGGAGTCGTCTCGCCCGAATCCATGTCTAAAGAGCGAAGACGAAAATGCGTGCTCGTGGGACGGTAGCGCTGCGGCGGGGCGGCGCCGGACGGCGGCAGCGTGACCACGAGCTGCGGGGACTGCGGCGGGGCGGGCGGCGTGCCCGGCGGGCTGGCGGGCGCGGGCGCGGGGCGCAGGCCGCGCCGCTGCTCGCTGAGGTGCAGCGCGACGCGCGACGCGGTATCGAGGCGCGCGCTGGGCACCAGCGGCGACCACTTGGCGTGGGGCGACGCCGGCGGCGGCGGCGGTCGCGCGGCCGGCGGCCGGTACAGCCGCGAGTTGGGCACGACGCGCCGAAATGCGCACTTGCGCCGCCGCCTGCGCTTCTCGCCGTTGCCACGATTTTCGGTCCGTCGATTTTCCGGGCGTCTGCTTTTGGCCTGGCGACTTTCCGGCCGCTGGTTTTCGTGGCGCTGATTTTGAATTGCCGGATGCCGGCGGATAGCTAGGCGTCGCTGTTGATTTTCTACTAGCTTTGGGGGCCCTTTTGGCTTTTTTTGGGGCGGCGGCCCGGGGTACCTGCGAGTCAACAAATCATAAGACGGTCTCGTGAGCCGGTCTACGTCGTCGTACTGTCTGGCGCTCGATTGCGACACTCACAAGCGCGGGTTGGGCGGTATGGGGCGGCGGACGCGCGCGCCGGATTTTCCCTCCGCTGACGCCTGCCGCAACTGTCGTGGTGCGCCAAGGTCGATCACGTCTTCGGTTTCGACTTCCACTTCCACTTTTCGGCCTGGTCTGCACACAAACAAAATTAGTTTGTAGTTAAACTAACAACTATGTCTTTACTTCCATGGAAAATCGGAACTCTATCGGTCTAATCGGAAGTTTATTAAGCAGTTCCTCCCCTTTTGTGTATTATCACAGTATCACTGTAAGTACTACCGGCGCGGCGGCGGCGGCGCGGCGTGTGCCTATGAATTCTGTACTATATTTAGTATCAGCATTGCACCCGGGCTAAGCCGGGGTGGTCGCTAGTTATAGAAAAAAATGTGTGTATTTACGACATCACATTAGAAACCTCTAAAATTTACAGTTTTTCTCCACTAAGTATGTTATCCATGTATTATACATAATTATAAACCTTCCTCTTGAATTATTATCTATTAAAAGAAACCACATCAAAATCCGTTGCAAAGTTTAAGAGATCTAAGCATACATAGGGACAGACAGACAGCGGGAATATACCTACTTTATAATTCTTGTTAGGTTTGAAATAAATCTGATAAAGTTTATAAAATATAACGTGTCTTCCTTAATTGAACACGATAATGGGGAGACACGCTGGAACTTTTTAATGTTTACTCTACTTAATTGCATTTTACATGTTTGATGCCCTTGTGAAATAATAGCGTCCATAAACTATGTAAAGTAAGTACGAGTAGGTATGCCTACGCGTATTGATGAATGTTGTGTGTGCATGTTTCTATATCATAGTATTTACTTCCCCCTATATGGTGGCTAAGTACTTAGCACAGAGTATAGACATTTAACGACATTTAACTAAACGGTCAAATCAAAGTTCCTCCACGAGAGAGGCGCTGCCTAGAGGTACCTAGACATGCCATTCAGGAGAACAATCACCACGGTAATATTATCTATACAGTATTGTAACTCGGCCGTATCTTTGAAATAAATGCCTACAGTCGCGCGGTACGTAAACATGCGATAGGGCTGCTTTCTAGTGACAGACAGACGGTCAAATTTATTTTTTCTAGTATGATTCATACACACAGTACAATAAACAACTATTATTAATAATAAAATACCACGTCTTTACTTTAAATTATACAAACTAACAAAACAAAACACACATGCCCCGAGGTTTTAACACAAGCGTACACCGTATCGTGATTCATGAACCGCCTATACTCGTGTTAATCACTTTCCTTTACTCTATTCACTTTTTTTTATTAATCCAGACATCTTTTTTTTCGGGAGATAAAAGGAAATACTTATCCATTAAAAAGACACACATTATGTACCTACCTACTTACTAGTAAGTAAAATATTTTTTTACCTTTCAGAGTTTGCAGGTAGGTGATTTTAAAAAAGTTATCTCTGGATGCGTTATTGACGAATTCATGCAACCAACTATGTACTTGAACTTATTTTTAGTTAAAAAATCGCGTGGTTATTGTTAAAAAAACAACACACCGTCCGGTTCGTCACTGCGGCACAGTCGCGACTGTCTGCATGCCGCGCGCATGCCTTGATCGAGGCGGTAGGCATAGCTCACCCTTCGACCGTTTGTATTAAGTCGGAATACTGTATAGATAATATTACCGTACAATCACCTTGCTTGTGGGTAGATATAGAGCGTACCGTTTCGAGGAGGTCGCGTGCACTGTGTACGCGTCGCCCGCGGCGCCGGCGGCGCGGTGCGGCGAGCCCGACGTCTGCGGCGGCGCGCGGCCGCGCCCTCTGCAACAACACGCACCTGACACACACACACACACACACACACACAGCTGCACTATGTATGTGCTCTGTGCTGTTAGCTCACTACTTTAGTAACGTATAGATATAGGTGTACGTAACATACATGGCCGCTGCTGGTGTCTGACCTCCAGAGCTTTTATTTAAAGTATCCACCTATTCTCAAACAAATCAATACAAACATTTCTTTGTAAAAGCATTGGTAGACAGGATAATAAGATGGCGCACGTGTTTGTAATATGCAGGTACCTAGGTAGCTGTAGGTACTGGGGCTACGCCTAGTTACACAAGACACTCTTGGTTGCAGAAGGACCAACAAACTGTTTAAATGCAAACCACTCTACTTAACTAAGTAAGTATATGTTGTTCTTTACAAAATTTACGAAAATATACTTGTCTCCGAAGTACACGGTAACTTTGGTTCTTTGTCGGATTACCTCGTTGTGAATTTTATCCTTCAAAAAGACGAACATAGCTCGCTCTTTAGGCCGCTGTGCGACTTCCAATTTGTGGACTAGTCCTACTGTGAACATCTACGTCTCGGCGCCGTACGTCATCAGGTAGGAAGCATTGGTTGAAAACTTTTGTCTTCAAGCATTGCGGTAAAGGTGATAAAACGGTAGTTTGCTGCCCAACCCAACTGAATCCTAGGGTTGATTTCTTTCTCGAAGTTGTTTCTACCAAGCTGGACAGTTTGTCAAAGGGAGGTATACTCCCGAATAGTTTCGAGCATCGAACCGTCGACGTAAATCGGTCCCGGCGTGACATGTTCGTTGAACATAAGCTTGGTTTTATCCAAGTTTATACCGAGATTGACACGTCGTGAGGCTCCATTCAGGCTGTGCAGCATTCCGCTCAACTGTGCCAGAGACTGTGCATCGATGACGATATCATCGGCAAACCGAAGGTGTGTACTCGCCATTGATGTTAATGCCCCGTCCAGCCCAGTCCAGCGCATTGAAGACGTCTTCGAGCGCGTTGGTGAAAAGCTTGGGGGATATAACATCACCCTGTCTCACCCCTTGACGCAACTCAATCGCGTTGGTCTTTTGATCCTGGAGCTGGGACGGTCATAGTGGCGGTGTCATATAGAAATCTCAGCACCTCGATATAGCGCCAACCAATGCGACCCAAAATTGACCAGGTTTAGATGGATTCGAAGGCTTTCTGGTAGTCCACGCATGCCATACACAGCAGCTGATTGTACTCTTCGGTCTTCTGTACAATCTGCCGAACAGTATGGATGTGATCCACGGTGCTACAACCTTTTCGAAACCCGGCTGGTTCCGGAGGCTGAAACTCGTCAAGTTTTCTGGCGAGGCGGTTTGTGAGTACTCTCGAGAACAACTTGAAAACGTGGCTCAGGAGTGAAATGGGTCTGTAGTTCTTCAGCAAGGTTTTGTCTTCTTTTTTGAAGAACAGTACCACTGCAGTCCCGCTCCACGCTTGAGGTGTTATGCCCAGGTATAACGGAATCTAAGAGAATCGCTAGCTCTTTCAGGATTGGAGCCCCGGCTGCTTTTAGGAGCTTTGTGTTTATTCCGTCATCACCAGGCGACTTGTTGTTCTTAAGCTGCTCGCAGGCCACTCTGATTCGCCCTGGTTGACATCAGGGACGTCTTCCATGTAATGGTGCGTGAGTGGGGCCCTGAGGTCATCAGCCCTGGATCTCGTGGGTTCAGTAATGCGTACAGGTTTGTAGAAACTCTCAATTTCCTCGAGAATCCCGAACCCTGAGGTCACGGTTCTGCCATCTGCAGTATTTAGTTTCGTCAAATGGGATAGCCTAGCCTAGCTGGCGAGCGAAGACTTTTGTGCCTCTGTTCTGTTCAATCGCAGCCGCAATAGCGCGGGTGTTTGAACATCGGAGTTCACGTCGCACCAGCTTCCGGATCTTCCGGTTGAGGTTTCTTTTCCCGTCTTTGCCTCATAAGTTTAAGAATCTCGAGCGACAGTTTAGACCCAGTGAGTCGGGACGAGTGCTGCGTAGTGGCGGACTGCTGCGTACGGTGAGAGAAGAGGCGCTCTGCTTACGGGAACCGTGGGGTGCAGTGTGCTGTGCCACGTTGGATGAGGCCGTAGGGGTAGTCCAGGCTTGCGCGTCCGCAGGCGTGTGGAGTATCCTTGGAATGGCCGAAGATGCTGGCTGGCTGCGACTTGGTTACTGCTCATCTGGTTGCTAGGGGGTGGAGAGAAGTTGTTGCTGCTGCTGCTGCTGGTCGTGAAGTTGATGATGATGATCACATCGAGTTGATGATGATGAACACGTCGGGTTGGTGATGATAATCACCGTCGGGTTGATGATGATGATCACGTCGGGGTGATGATCACGTCACCATATGTACGTCACAATATGGGGGCTGTCACACACCTCCAACGAAAAGGGAGGATCCTCCGACCAGGCTAGGTGATCGTGGCTGGCGGGCCGCGGCCCAACGGTTAGTTGTTGGGCGTTGTATATATACTGAGTGTCTGTGTTAACTTCGATAGCGCGATTCAGCTTCTCGAACATTAATTTGTTCTACGGTTGCGTGTTTCTGAAATTAGTGACATCTGCGTTTTTCTATGTTGAACTTCGTTGTTTGTTGTAGCGGTATTCTATTGGCCTGATAGATGACGCTACAGTAGTATCCTTAGGTACTAATATTATAAATGTGAAAGTTTGTGAGTATGGATGGATGGATGGCGGTTACTCTTTCACGTAAAAACTACTGAACGGATCTGGATGAAATTTACCACAGCGATAGATTATAGTCTGGAATAACACATACACTACTTTTTACAGTGATAACCGACATCTTACTATCCCAAATTACCAGCTAGCATCGTGCTACTCAAGAAAAGAAAGTAAAAGAGGTGGAGCCTGTATACTTGTAAGAAACGGGCTTCAATATAAAGATCTTAATTTTATTACAAAAATGTCTGTAACAGGAGTTTTCGAGTGTTGTGCCTTGGAACTAACCACTTTTAATATTGTAGTTGTTTGTATTTATAGAGTACCAAAAGTTAGTAATTTCAGCACATTTATGGAAAAGTTACATCAGCTTTTAAAGTTAATATGTACTAAAACTTCTCAAAACATTGTAATAATAGGAGATTTTAATGTAGATATGTTAAAAAGAACTTATCAAACTTTAGATTTTGAATGTTTGCTACTGAACTTTAATTTGAGATTGTCTGTAAATCAGCCTACTAGATTACAGAGTCAAACATGCATAGATAATATTGCACAGAACTTTAAAACAGCCTGTAAAGTGAAAGTTCTTGAACTTGCACTTTCCGATCATACAGCACAATTAATAAAAATACCTGTTCGAAATTATTGCTTCCTTAAATACTGGCGTGTGAATAGACGTGACTATAATCTAGAATTTGTTGCAAAATTTAAAGAATGTTTAGGAAATCTGTCCTTCTCTGAAATATATGAAACAAATGACCCTAATGTAGCTTACAATGGTTTTATAGAAACCTTTTCGTTGTTCTACTACTTGTGTTTTCCTGAAGTAACTAAAACTATATATACAACAAAAAAATCTAAATGGGTATCGCACGGTATTAAAATCTGTAGCAAAAAAAAAAGAAATCTTTTATGGCAATATAGGCGAAACCCTAGCACAGATAATAAAATAAACTTACACAAATACTCTAAATTATTTAAAAAAATCATTAGACTTACACAAAATGCACAGAATAACTATAAAATAAAAACATCAGATAATAAGTCTAAGACCAGTTGGAAAATGATTAATGATTCAAAATATAATATACCCCGTAATTCTATCACAAAAATAAAAATAAATAATGAGACTGTAACAGATTCTCAAGAGATTGCTAATGCGTTTAACGACTATTTTATTGAAAAAGTTATCCCAATACCGGTCTCAGGCAAAAGAGTCACTTCTAGAATCTCGAGCATGGAAACATCAATGTTTATAATAATAATAATAATAATAATCATTTAATTCAGGAAATTTTTACATAACCCATAGATAAATACCTTATAGTCTAACATATATATATTATAAAACTTATAACTAAACACTTTTCAACGGCGTCGTGTTACGCTGACTTGTGTTGTGCAATCGTCCACGAAATCGACGATACACTACACCTTTCGGCCAAAACTCTTCTTTGAGAAACATCTCGAGATGTTGAGTCGGCGCTCGCACCACAAACGAATTGAAGTAGCTGCTGTGACGCGATTCCAACTTTTCGACTCTCAAAGTCCAGTGGCTCTTGATCTTGATATACTCCACAATCTCCTCAGCCTTTGTGGAGTAATGCAGACGGGACACGTATAGCTGCGTCGTAGGTGTAGCAGGACGCAGTAGCATATTGGGTCCTGTCAGCGCGGTACCACACTGATTCTTACAAGGAGGCTTCTTTTTCTTCTTCACAACCTTAATGAAGCCGTCCTTGTCCGTGTCCTTCTCTGGAACCCGCTGTTTCATCGATGTTCCTTCTTTCAACACCGCAGACTTGTTGGTGGCGGCAACAGCGGCGTAGGCACGTTTAGAGGTCAACGTACCCACGCGGTTTGCCGCCTCTACACATGTCGAGGCAGGGACGGCGGCGTCAAATTTTGCTGCATTTGCAACATTTGTAGCCGGTGACGCAATTGCACTCGCCGACTCAAAACTGCTGATGGAAGCATTTAGTACTCCGCGACGAGTGTTCACATTAGAGGTGTCAGGTGTCCTATCGCTTGAAATAGCATTGCGCAACAACACTACTTCGGCACGTAATCCACATATGGTGTTTTCAGACACCTCTAATTTAGTTTGCACTTCGGCCATGCTCGCTTTTAGGACTGTGATGTCCTTCAGCAGCCTGGTGACATCGACGTGGTCAAACGTAACGGGGGGCAGCCGATGTAGGTCTTTCGCTACGAAAGCAGGCACGTGGTCCGGATCGGTCACCTTCAACAAGGTGATAATATCTTGAACGCTCTTCTCGGTGCCATCCCTTCGGCGTGATGGCATCTCGTCAAGCTTGTCCAATGTCTGGTATAACAGCCTCTTGCCACTGCTTACCTCTTCCTCCTTGAAGTTGGACTTGCAGATCTGCATAATGCTGACCTCGTCCATAGTGTCGATGGCATGTTGTATGAATGCCAAAAGCTCGTTGGCTATGAGTTGTTGTGAACTCATAGCGTCGAAAACGGGCAGCGGCTATAGCCGTGCAACGCGTGAATTTTAAATTCGTACTGTGTAGCGTGTCCGTACTCTAGTGCGCATCGATGACGACTGATCATCATCATCAATGTTTATGCCCCCCTGTCTACCACAAGATGTGCTTAGAATAATTAAATCTTTAAAAAACACTAACAGTGTGGGACATGACGGGATATCGACAAAAATTGTTAAGCTAGTTGCTACAGAAATATGTACACATTTAAGTCATCTTATTAATTTAACCATAAGTACAGGAATATTCCCTGAAGCGTTAAAAAAATCTATTGTTAAACCAATATTTAAAAAAGAAAATAAAGAAGACATGAAATTTTACAGACCAATATCTATAATAAGTATTTTCTCTAAAATTTTTGAAAAATATTTATATAGGGCATTAAGTGATCATCTAGAAAAAAATGACATACTAGCAAAAGAGCAAAAAGGATTTAGGGAAAACTGCACAATTAACATGGCTGTTTATGATTTTTTGTATAGAGTTATGGCAAATGTTGATAAGACAAACCCCGTGTGCACAATATTCTGTGACATGACCCAGGCGTTTGATTACGTCAGGCATAATATACTATTAGACAAACTGGATGCATATGGTATCAGAGGAAATGTTCAGGCACTAATAAAATCTTATCTTGATAATAGAAAACAAGTCACAGAAGTATCTTCGATAAATACTAAAACTAAACGTGAAGATGTATTCTACTCGCACGAACGAGTAGTTAAATATGGTGTCCCTCAGGGTAGTGTGCTAGGCCCCCTACTATTCATCGTATACATAAATGACTTACCCAAACATGTAGAACAACCAGTAACGCTCTTTGCTGATGACAGCACAATTACAATTCAATGTAATAATATAGATAATTATAATAATGATATAAATAATTCTCTTACATCCATAATTAATTGGCTTAATAATAATAATTTAATAATTAATCTCAATAAAACTAATGTAGTTCATTTCAGTCAACGACTACCCACTATAAATAACATTCAAGTTCAGTATCATAACAATATTATTACGGAAGTCGATAACACAAAATTTCTTGGGATGACAATTGATAAAAAATTAGACTGGAAACAGCATATTGAACAGCTCAGTAAATAAGTGAGCAATTCTGCATATGCTCTGTACAAATTAGTGCCAATAATTAATATTGACACATTGCTTATAGCCTATTACGGTTTAGTTGCGTCACATTTAAGATATGGAATAATTTTTTGGGGGAACTCGACAGATAAGGAGGTACCATTCAAAGCACAAAAACGATGCATCCGCACAATGTTTAAAGTAGATTTGACTGATAGCTGCAAACCCTACTTTAAAAAATATAAAATATTAACTGTGCCATGTCTTTATATTTTGGAAGTTGCCATGTTTGTAAAATCTAATCCACACTTATTTAAACGCCAATCAGAAGTAGTCAATCGCAACTTTATCAGACGCGATGATAGTACACTCTCTCTTCATAGCTCAAAAACTACACTAATGCACAAAAGTATTTTTTGCATGGCCCCCAAAATATACAATAAGCTTCCAAAAGATTGGAAAGAACAGAACTCTCGTTTATTAAAAAAGAAATTAGAATCACACCTTAAGGAAAAAGCATATTATAGTATATCAGAATTTATGAATGATAAAATCTAGCAGACAACAAAATTATTTATGCATTTTTGACATACAATAATAATAATATTTACAATAATGTCTATACCTATTCTATTTGTATTCTGAATCTAATGTATAATTATAATACCTAATTTATTTAACTTAATATTGTAATACCTGTGCTCAATTTATAATGTATGTAATTAAATTTCAATAATAATATTTGTATGCCTCAATGGCCAAACATGACTGATCTAATATTATAATATGTATAACCTACATGCCTTGTATGTATACTCATGTTTTCACAAATAAATGATCTTATCTTATCTCCACGCGGGCGGAGCCGCGGGCAACAGCTAGTATATTATAAGAACGTTGTAACGTTCACAGCTTTTTGTCATTAGACAAAACAAACGCTCAAATCTACCCCCGGCCGATACCGCCGGAACCGCTATGTCCACTATGTGCTAAATGTATTTCGGATACAAGTATATTTATCGTAACTACTTAATGTGAAGAAATACATATGAACTTACTTATTATAGTGATAAATTAAACAGATTTTGCTAAAAAACTTTAAGTTGGGCTATTTTGGTGTTATCTGCGCTTTAACTAAATAGAAAGATATAGATAAAGATATATTGTGACATCGTTCGCGTGGACTTGAGGGTTTAGAGCATAAGAGTTTTCTGGAGTTGTTAGTTTTACACGCGACAGGGCCATATGAAGCTTATCGTACAAAAACAGCGTGTACTGAGATCTACACCAACAACACTGAATCCGGCCCTAGGCGTTGTTAACTGTTCTTACCGAAAACTAAACTGAAAATTGTTTGCATGGACTCCAAACAATTTTCCGTTTAGTTTTCAGTCCAAGGATCCGAGGTGTAAAATGACTATCACATGCAGATTTAACAGGTCGCGGCAACCTGGTAAAACTTCTGCTTCTATGACATTTCTTTGTAAATTGGTCACTTTTTACATAGTACCGTAAACGCGCGCAATACCAGTACTAAAGCTGACCCCTATTTAATATGGTTAATCGTTATTAAAACCGCATTTAAATCGGTTTGGCGGCTACTAAGTAGGTATACTTAGGTACTGAATGACACATGTTCAGTATCAACCCGCCGGCTGATTCTCTGAGAAACTGCGATGGGAAATTGTGATTGCTCGATGACGGCACAATCTATTGACTAAACGTCAAAAAGGCTCGGTTTTTGCTCTTACGGAATACCGATTTTCAATCTGACAGCCAGATTTTGCTCGATTTTTGCTCTTACGGAATACCCCTGCCGGTGTCAGCTTGTGTTGGAACTATTAATTTATTAACGTAAACAAGTCACCCCGTGCTGACCGTCTAAATCAGGGATGCCTAAACTATTTTGGGCAAAGATATCCCTTTTCCAAAATAAACGGATATTATCTACCTCAGACCCCATAGCTAGAATTACTTTCTACAGTTTGCTAGACATCTACGCTTATTAACCTGTAAAGTTTTTTATAAGTTCAACAATTATACTTCCTATTAAAATATTAGCCATTATAGTACCTACTTATCTCAAAAGTTTCAAAAACTTGTGTTATAATTAAATAGGGGTCGATTTTTAGACCTCGTCAACCCCTAAAAACAGTTTTCGTTTATGTCTACCCCTGGGAAGCCGATTGCGACCCCAAGGGTTTGATATAGACCACTTCGGGAATCCCTGGTGTAAACCCTCACGCTGTTTGTCTCGCGCGCCCGCTATTGTCGACTGTTGTTGCCGCCAGTGTTTGCAGAGCATCACTAAGTACTACTAATACACTCATCGTCTAATTCTTCTAAAACTTGGCAATGTTTATAGTTCCTTTTCAAAGGCCGTGTAAGGCCCTAGTAACCTGGGTGGGAGTCGGAGATTCTTTGCACTCCGATGGGCACAACGCGCGCCTGAACCGCCGCACTACTTACACACTTATTTTACAAAAACGATTACAGTTATAGTTTTTTTCACATAGAATGGGTCTAATCTAATCGATGGGCTAATTGAATGATCAAGACCCTTTTAAAGTATTTAATGGATAAATTTAATCGCCTCTCACTTTGTTTTCATTGATCATTATCTCCAAATATCACACGTCTCAGTATCCAAGCTATGTACTTTAGTAGCAAGTTATTATGTTTACTGAGTCAGATAGTAACGCAACTCATGACTAGGTACAGAACTAGGTACCTACTCGTACTAACGCAGGACAAACAGGCTCGGAGACACAATGTATGACGGTGACGTGGCGCGTGGGTGATTATCGACCAAGCACGCAAGCACGCCGAGTGCAGCAAGACTACAGCTCAATGGCTGATTATATTTAGTACCTAACTATAGGTACAGGTAGGTATTATTTATCAATGTTATTCTACGTCCTTGGTAACCAGAAACAAACACTGGCACTGCTATTAACACAAACTATTATGAAATAAAATTATATTTTAGATAAGTAGGAACCTGCTTATTATAATAAACAACATTAGTAGGTATGAAACATTAGATTATACCTATACCTAATTATGTAGGTAGATAAATAATCTAAGTAGGTATGTAACCAACTAAAGTGTAGGCTGAATCATCAATAAGTAAGTAGCTACCTAAGTATAAGGTTAGATATTAATAAGCGGTATAACATAACTCTTACACGCACAGTTTTAAATCAAGACTGAATATGACGACGACGATTGTCTAAACAATGCACAATATTGCACAGTAGCGGCGGTAGAGCAGCGGACGCGGCGCACTCGCTACTCGTGGCCGCGGAGACGTGCCCATCACAACAAAAGCACACGCCTGTATTGATTGTGCGAGCAACAGATAGCGGCGGCGCGGGACACTTACTTGGTCGGCGGGGGCGGCGGGGCCTCGCGGGGACAGCTTGCGGGCGGCGGCGGCACGACGGGCCAGCGCGGCCTCCGCGGGGTGACTCGCCGCGAGTCCTCCACTACTGCGAACGTGCACCGCGCATGCTCAACCTTCTCTGTTCCCATTCCACATTTATACACGTCCACTTTGTATTTCCTCACACAATATTCAGATAAGCTGACTCCGCTGCTATTGCCTCCGTTCAGTTGTATTAAGCGCAGTAAGGCAAGTAGGTACCCATAGGCACAGGCGATGGATAATACCTGCTTAGCATCTATCTAGGTATAGGTACCTAAGTATGTTTTTACACCTACAAAATGTAGGTACCACACGTTTATACATATATCTTTATAAACATGAGGTAAGACAGTACATAGTGTAGGTAGGTATACGGTAGGTACTTACATAAACCTAGGTAATCCTATACCCAATTTTATAACGATCTAATAAAATTCATTACTATGTCTATAATAGGTACCTACAATTTGTAACTAAAATTTTGGAAATACACCGATAATATTAATAATGCCTAATTTTAATAGATAATTAACTAGTTAGGTATGTCAACAAAAAAGTAACACTCACGCCATTGTGTTGGATTTGTTTTTAATTACCATTATTATTATTATCTGAAAAAAAACACAAGTGCCAAACAAACAATTTTACATATTTTATTTATTTTCTTTTAATATTTCCCACCCCCCGTTTATAAACTATCAATCATTAAATACCACAGAGTATCTGTCAATAAACAAGACGTGAAATTAAATTGAGAAACTCATTTAGAATATAAACAATTGAACATTGATATCCGTCGCACTCTGTAGTCCGTGATTATGTAGTCTCACCTCATTAATAGTACCTTTTTGAAGTGAAAGTGAGTAGATAGGTACTCACCTACTCTCCTTCTATATAGTCGCAGGAGGAGAGTATGTAAGTAATAGCGGTGAATACGTAGTAACTTACTACGTATTCACCGCTATTACTTACAGATAGAAAATATTCTTTAGATTTTCATCTCACTACTATTGCCCTGATAATTGTAAATGCAGTACTCGCAAATTGGCGGTTCCGAGATAAACGCGGTAAACGTGTTTTGTGATATCTGCACAACAAGTCTGAATTAAATAATGTTTTAAATATACCAGAAAAATAAGAAAAAAATCAAACTTTGTATTGATCAATTTTTTTCTTTACTTTATTATTTATTTTGGATAAAATGCGCATTACTGCATTTTGTTCTACCATCTAGACTTGTGAACATGACAGTATCACTAAGCGCAAAGGCAGTATTTGTGTTCATTACTGCAAAATCACCTAGCACGTGTTCAATACTGCGTTTCTATTTATTAATTGTGTCTTATTATCATGCCTGATAGATTTATTAACCTTTTACTTCAGACGCGGCTTTGTCGAATACTGCGTGTAGTTTTAGTGGCGCAAGAAAAGCTCTATAATATACTTGCTACTCTCACACGCAGCAATGTTGAATACTGCGTTAAGCTTTAGTTAGTATTCGTTGCAAAGTACTAGAACGTTACATTAAGTTGCAGTAAATATAGCAAGTACTGCACAACCTTCTAGCACATGCTGAGTACTGTATATCCTTTTAGCAAAAGTAATAATTTGGTGCAAGTACTGCGTATCTTGTTATATAAAAAACAGGTTTATAATAAAAAAAATCATGAAAATTATTTTTTTATGTAAAGATTAGCCCCTTGAGGTGTCATTTTTGCAAAAAAGTGAAAATCGCAAAAATGACGATTACTGCACTTACAATTATGACGGCAGTATTATAGTAAGATGAATAAATGTGGTGTGTGTGCTAGCTCTGTTCATATTTATGCAGGTAGGGTGGATATGGGTAATGATAAAAAATCAGTGCGTCAGAGCTATCTGGTATGTGCCCCCATGAACTAGCTGCAAACCCTTATTCCAAGAGTTTTTTTTTTTTTTTTTTTGGTTAAAAAAGACAACTCCCGCACTAGAGAACAAGCTCTGTGTCGCGGGGGACTTTACAAACATACAATTAACGGACACAAATTACACCCAGACTCAGAACAATTCTTTGTGGGTCACACAAAGTTTTATCCTGTGTGGGAATCGAACCCACAACCTCGTGCACAGCAGGCGCATACTACAGCCACTGGACCACCGAGGCAGTCAGAGATATGTAGTAGGAATAGCTAAGCCAACCAATTATATAAATGGCTTATCAATGAGTGTTTCTATTTAGTTAGAAAAAAATTAGCGTGAAAATATGTGTGTCTAATTATAATAACGTTAGCATTATTATAACATGACATTCTTCTATTCTAAATGTCAATGTGATTGATTTATAGCGTAGACAGACGATTTATAGTATTGAATTTAAACTACATAGGTATTTGACTTTACTGAGTCAGATGGAAGATGCTTTCAAGCTTCAGAATTGGAATGGACTCGGCATCAACATCAACGGCGAGTACATCACCCACCTTCGATTTGGCGACGATATTGTGGTCATGGCTGAGACCTTGGATGACCTTGGCGCAATGCTCGATGGCCTCAGTAAAGTCTTAACAATTGGATCTTAAAATGAACATGGACAAGACCAAGATTATGGCAAATGTCCATGTCGCACCCAACTCTGTCACAATTGGAGGCTCTACGTTGTAGACGAGTATGTTTACCTGAGACACACAGTCCAGTTAGGTAGGTCCAACTTTGAGAAAGAGACCACTCGTCGAATCCGACTCGGCTGGGCAGCGTTCGGGAAGCTAAACTATATCTTCTCGTCCCAAATACCGCAGTGTCTCAAGACGAAAGTCATTGACCAGTGTGTGTTGTCAGTGATGACCTATGGATTTAGGTACTTGTATCGGGGTGGTTGAAAATTTTACGGGATTTTCAAAGGGATAAAATAATGGATGATCGGTTGTATGGAAGTCTGTCATTTCCATAAGTAGTACAAAATCTCTTTTAACCGTTTCTGGTTAAAAACCAATATACACGTAGGTGTATCAGGGATTTTAAAAATGTTACCCCTAAGGGTGAAAAAATAAAAAAAACAGATACCTATGAAAAAAATTGTTTGACCTGTGCGAAGCCGGGCGGGCCGCTAGTAATGGATATATAAAGCCTAGGGGGTGGCAAACTTGCAAGCTGCCGTACTTTTAGAAGCCCTAAATCCGGCAATGGCAATATTTTTTTTTTATACTACCAAGGTGGCAAACAAGCATAAGACGTACGTCAGGCTGGCGCGGCCCCACGGAATTTGATAATGAGATTGGTATCAATCGAATGTACCCGCTTATACCAACATATGTATGTAACACCTTCGTTTTCAATGTAACTCTTTTTTAAAGAAGTTACAAGCACTTCTTGGGGCCGGGCCAGCCTGACGGTTTCAGCCCGGCCACCTTGTTTACCACTAATTTACAAAATATACTGACAATATTTTGCTACAGATTAAATGTACTCTATAATTTATGCATATGTAACACAAAATCATATCCTGAAACAATAGCATACGAGATATTATAATCATTTTGGTAATTTACTAACAGTAAGTGCGCTATCTTAAAGCTATCAAAAATTGTATAAACCTGCAATTTTTGGTGAATATTATTGTTGTTTACACTATGCATTTACTTTTTCTTGTGTAGTTATTTATTTCGTTAGGTACCTAATTAATATAAGTACAAATTAATGTTGTCTAACTAATTCCAAATAGTGGCGTGGTATAGTAGGCTAATATCCCTCCCAAATGTATGGAGAAGACCCGTGCCCAGCAGTAGGACGTTTAAGGGTTGAGATGATGAACTAATTCCAAAAGGTGGGTAATCAAAAATATTACAATTACGAATTTTGTTTCATTCAACAAACCAAATGTCTGGCTGAAACCGTCAGGCTGGCCCGGCCCTAAGAAGTGCTTGTAACTTCTATAAAAAAGAGTTACATTGAAAACGAAGGTGTTACATATGTTGGTATAAGCGGGTACATTCAATTGATACCAATCTCATTATCAAATTCCGTGGGGCCGGGCCAGCCTGACGTACGTAGCATAAGGCCCGCCTGATGGTAAGCAGTTACCGCAGCCTATGGACGTTTACAACACCAGGGGTGTCACTCACGCGTTGCCGACCCTTTAAAAACCTTATAACTCCTTTCTTGAAGAGCCCCATGCTATAGTCTCTTGGGAAAACCTCGGCAGGGTATTTAATAGTAGGTATGTAAGAAATTTAATATTTGTTTATTTACTTAAACCTTTTTACAATATCTTTACAGTATTCCACAAAACAATATTGTAAGCTGAAACTGATTACTCAGCTTCTGTGAATTTCGGCGTGCTAAAGTAAAAAAATATCTAATTCTTTAGAAATCATATTAATAATCCGTATCGAATGAAGGAACATAATATAGGTAATACCAACCGCCCTAGGTTGGTATCCTCGGATTTTTTCTGGATTCTCTATTATAACATGCTTGTATTTACCTTTCAGAAGAAATTAGGTATCTAAATGATGGCAAAACTGTATCAAAATCGTACCGACAGAGAAAACGACTTTATTGTATACTAAATATGTCTGACTCACTAACTCAAATTGAAATCACAAAATCCACTAGTGTAGGTACTATTAATTATTGTGCCACTAGACGGATCATGATGATTCAAATCCAACATATATATAGGTACATAGGGCATAAAATAGAGGGGTTTGAAGTTTGTATGGAAATGGCATAAGGTATAAATGCAGCTCGTCTAAATAAAAAAATATGTTTTTATTGTTTTACCTAATTATATAATACTACAACTAAAAGTGTAGTAGGAAGGTACATGTAAGGTGTGACTTCGATCCCAGGCGGTAGTACCAATTTGAATGTCACATTGTAAGATTTATATGTACTAATTGAATGATTAACCCTTAACTAACGGTAAAGACATCAGACATAGTGAGGAAATCCACAAGTCTTACAAAAAAATGTAAAGGCATATCTGATCCAACAACTCGCAATACTCGCGCGTGTGTCGACAATGGCCCTTGCTTGTAATATCTAAAAGTATTGGGATCCTCGGTAATAACATCTCCAGCGACGCCCAGTTCCGCCATTGTTTAGAGGGCTAACTACTGGCATCTAGGAAGCTCGGCGTGCTCAACCGGGCAAAGATAGTTGGTCTTCAAAGCTCAAGTCTAGCTCCCAGCTCCACATG
Source organism: Trisateles emortualis (assembly GCA_947095525.1). NCBI lineage: Eukaryota > Metazoa > Arthropoda > Insecta > Lepidoptera > Erebidae > Trisateles > Trisateles emortualis. The sequence continues at coordinate 20,500,919 of OX352739.1, read as the reverse complement.
AAGTAGGTACCTACTACTGTCACCTTTTGGCGGATGCACCTGGATATCATCTTAGGCCTTTTGAATAACTGACTTAAGGATTGTTGGCAATCCCAAGCTTACAGGCATGACATGGTATTAATCAGTACTAAGATTCGAAACTTAGTGCGGAGAGACTTCACCTGTTTGTGTGTGTGCTTACCATCAGGCGCGCGTTGCGGTTACTGTCAGTGGTCACTGTGCGCGCGCTGCCGCCGTGTTGTGGGTTCAAAGTCAAAGTCAAACTCATTTGCAGCTATGGTCAGCTATAAATGAAATATCCGGTAGGTCTAAAAATAAGGAAAACGTTTCATCTCATTTGTTGACCACCCTATCAATACATGAAGTAAATGACTTCTTTTCAAACATTGGCAAACAGCTTGCGGAAAAAAATATAGGAACACAGGGTGAAACAGCTGAGGCGATGGTTGTAAATAATTGTTCACAGTCAATGGTAATATTGCCAACTGATGAGCAAGAGGTTACTAAACTACTAAGATCACTTCGTGATGACTGTGCGGTGGGTTGGGATAAGATTTCTTGTAATATTTTAAAAAAGCATGAGATCGCGATAGTTCCACCTCTAACATACATTTGTAACCTCGTTCTCTCAACCGGCAAATTCCCTAATGCGTTTAAGAAGGCCCTAATACATCCAATCTATAAGAATGGGGATAGAAACCGTGTTAACAACTATAGACCTATAGCTGTGCTCCCAGCTTTTTCAAAAATAATAGAGCGGATTATGAACAATAGACTTGTTAATTACTTAGAAAAATACAATCTTCTTTCGCCTTCGCAGTATGGCTTTCGAGCAGGTAGGTCTACTTCCGATGCAGTTAATGAACTCACCAACTATATAGTGAGAAATATGGATGGTGGGCAGAAGGTATTAGGTATATTTTTAGACATTGCCAAAGCATTTGACACGGTTTCTGTTCCCATCCTTATTAAGAAAATGGAGAGCCTGGGAATCAGAGGAGTCCCACTAAGTCTTTTTAATGACTATTTGACTGAACGAACTCAAAGAGTTAAAATAGGAGACAACCTCAGTCACGAGTGTACACTTAGTTATGGCACTCCTCAGGGAAGTGTACTTGGGCCGACGTTATTTCTCATCTATGTAAACGATCTGTGTATGACCACTCTTTCTAAGGGCAAACTAATTGCCTTTGCTGATGATACCGCTCTTTTGTTCAGTGCCAGTACGTGGAGCGAAGTCTATCAGTATGCTCAGTCGGGCTTCGACTCTGTTTCTAAGTGGCTACGAAGTAATTTATTAACTTTAAATAGCGATAAGACGAACTACATTACATTCTCACTTAGAGGCAATGCTTTAATTCCGGCAACCTCACCTTATTCTCTTTTGGCACATTCGTGCCCCGAACCCTACAATATTACGTGTAACTGTACCCACTTAAACAGAAAGGCAACTGTGAAGTACTTAGGAGTCATAATTGATCACAACCTTAGGTTCCACGAGCACATAGACACTCTCAGTAGTAGGCTACGTAAACTAATATATGTTTTTAAAACGATAAGGTATGTACTTGATGATAAACAGTTGAAGGCGGTTTACTTTGCTCTTGCGCAGTCAGTGTTGACGTACTGCATCACATCCTGGGGTGGAGCTCCCAAAACCATAATAATTGACCTAGAAAGAGCACAAAGAGCAGTCCTGAAGGTGTCAACTTTTAAGCCATATCGTTATTCCACGACGTTGTTATATGAGGAGAGCAAAGTGTTAACAGTCCGCCAACTTTTTATACTTAACACTTTGTTATACCAACATGCTCAAATTAATTATGACCCATTTATGTGTACTGGCAAAAGACGTTGCAATCCTGTACAATCCACTAAACTTTACACGAAGTTCTCTCAACGATTTTTTTGTCACCTAGGTGCTTTCCTATACAATAAAATCAATAGAAATCTATCTATATTATATTTGACTAAAAGCAAATGTAAAAAAACACTAACTGACTGGCTGCAAGGGTTGACCTACGATGATACTGAGGCGATAATGGCCATACTGGCTTAGAAAATAGCAAAAACTGTTTTTCACTCATAAACAAATACACACGCACACACACAAACACACACACACACACACACACACACACACACACACACACAAAAGGGACATAAACTACCATACCATACCTATATAAATATTGCACCTAAATAGTGGAATAGTGATCCACACTGTATTGTTAAAATAAATAAAAAAAAAAAAAAAAAAAAAAAAATGTTTAAAAAGCATATATGTAATGTACATTGTAAGATCCCGGTTTATACGGGTATAATACCAGAAATGTTAAAATATAAGAGGTGGAGACCTGGTGTCCTGAAACACAGGCCTTGAGCCTATCTTAGGTACCAGTCTCCCACAATATTGATGATGATTGTATTCTTTAAAATTGTAATGTTTGCTAAATTGTGGAGAGAAAAATAAACATTATTATTATTATTATTATTATTTATTCATTTAGATCAACTACATGATACTTATGAACGTCATAAAAACAAATGCCAGCATACTTTTTTCCTACGGCCAATTCACTGACTAGGGGTATACATTTTTTTCACGTGTGGAGATGATCCTAGTTAGCGAATTAAAAAAAAATGTCTAACGGAGAAAAAGTGAGATAAGAGTTCGGTTTATCCTGTTTAAATATACGTTAGATTTGGGATTTGAAGGTTTTTGTAAATTTAACAACTTGTCATACGGAAGTCCATTTTTACACGCTTTTTATTAGCTTCACCTGTATGTTTGTATGTTTCTAACCGACTTCTTTGGGCGCGATTTTGACCCACTTTAAACGGCCAGATTTCGTTCAAACTTTGTAGATTTATCGAGGACCGATGACAATACACTAATTTGATAAAATTATAAATAATATTATTATTACTAAAAAGTAAAAATAAATAATAGTTTAAAAAAACACGCTTTTTATAGAAAACCGAACTAAAAAATAGAAAATAAATTTTAATAAATTGAAATTAAGATGAGATTAAGAATAAAATAAAAAATATTTTTAAAAAAGCGTGGAGTGCTTTTAAGATATTATCAAAATGAAAATATTTATAACTATTGACACCATGCACCTCACGCTTTTTTTAAAATAACATTTTTTTTTAATTCTTAATGTTATCTTAACTTAAATTTATTTTCTATTTTTTAGTTCAGTTTTCAATAAAAAGCGTGTTTTTTAGTTTTTTAAACTATTTTTTTTTTTGTTAAAATTATATACTATATACCTAGTGACAATATTTGACTTGATTTTGTTGAGTTGTCGGCCGTAAAAGTACCTAGCCCATCAACAGTAAGTAACTAGCTGTTGATGGGCTAGGTACTTTTACGGCCGACAACTTTTAGCTGTTTTTTCTTGTTATTTTAAAATAACCTCTTTTTAATAAATGCATCCATATGCATTTATTAAAAAGAGGTTATTTTAAAATATTACACGTAAATATATCTACCAAAATAACAATTTTTTTTTTTTTTTTATACTACCAAGGTGACAAACAAGCATACGGCCCGCCTGATGGTAAGCAGTTACCGTAGCCTATGGACGTTTGCAACACCAATTGTTTGTCTGTTACTCTTGACTTTCACTGGCAGATAGCTGATGTAATAAGGAGTAATTTAGGATTTATTATTAACTAGCTGTTAGCCGCGGCTCCGCCTGCGTGGATGTTGGTTATCGCTACAAAATGTAGTCTATGTGTTATTCCAGACCATAATCTATCTCTGTGCCAAATTTCATCCAGATCCGTTCAGTAGTTTTTACGTGAAAGAGTAACAAACATCCATCCATCCATTTTTACAAACTTTCACATTTATAATATTAGTAAGGATAATAATTATATTAACTTTTATTGTAGAAATTTTATTATTTTTTATTAATTTATATGTTAAATTCACACAGATAGTTTATATATAATATGTATACTTAGTTATATTTCTTGAGGTGACTTTGTGTTTATTCAGATATTCTATCGGACTCCACAAAAAATACATGTAAATATATTGCCAACTGTGTGATTAATTCATTTTATTGTAGGTATTGAACTTTGAAAAATAAATCTATCAAGAAAAGTTTTACCAATCGCGTTTTTGGTGCAACTGGTCGGTTTAAATACATTAATGTTCGAGAAAAATAGTTTTTGTTCGTTTCAAAACTTATGAACACTCGAGGTATAGATTATTTACGAACGAGTAATCGTTACTCTCAGGGCTGAACGCTGAGGGCAACCTTCGGGGAGGCCGATGTTCACCAGTGGACGGTTTCCGGATGAGATGGGTTATTACACTATTGATGACTACTAAATGATAAAAAGTCTTGGGGTTAGTTGCTAATTTTGATACAGAATTATATAACAATAATAACTACAAATTTGTAAGGAGACGTTTTGTGATCATTATTGACTTTCTATTTAGTTTTTTTTAAATTATTATTACCTGGATTGTCATGCTCACTGAAATGCCATTGCTTGTGGTGTCGTATTGGCCGGGTCATTTCCTTCCCTTTAATATGGCGAAGGAAATGATGGCTGGTCCGTGCGTCATGCTCGTGAACGGGTGCTACTTGGTGTGGCTGGTCAATCTTGGCATGATTATTTTTTTATTTTTAAATAATAAAGATATAGTTTTTTGATTCTTATTAAGAACGCAATGTGTTCTCGACACGTTTATATCTTATACATACAAAAGGAAAGGATCATCCCTCATTGCCATACAGTGGAACACTAAATTATTTTTTTTCCCTTCATTGTTTCCTTATTAAAAATTTTTTTACTTAAATTTAATTTTGTATGGTATATTGGGTTCCGTCCCGTTTTGTTAACACTAATATTGTAACTCATACCAAATTGTAAATGTTGTACTCTGGCAATTAAAAAGAGTGGCCCGAGTTTCTTGCCAATTCTTCTCAAGGCTCAACCCTAGTCAGCGAATTGGCCGTAGGAAAAAAAAGGATGCTGGCATTTGTTTTTATTACGTTCATAAGTATCATGTATTTGATCTAAATGAATGAATGAGTTTGACTTTGACTTTGATGATGAATCGTTAATGAATAACAACAAATGAAGGCTGGTAGTCAATATTTTATTTATTTAAGATATAGAAACAATTAATATTGCGATCTAAATAAAATTGTAAGTAACCAAATATGTCGCACACGACGATAATAGAAGTGAATACTAGTACGTACTACTAGTATGTAGTGGCTAACTAGTCCAACGTCATATGTGAACAATCACATCACATTATATATATATTGCATACGACAACATACATAATTATACAACTATATAAATACTATGATTTATACATCACTTTTCGCTAAAAGTATTTAATTAATCGTAAAGGGAGAAATATTTAAAAATTCATTAATTTTATGAATAATTACTTCAATCGGTAAACTATACTTATCTTAAAATGAAGCGACAATATTTACACTTACTTCTAATTGTAACAAGAAGACAAAACAATAGGCCGTGTGCGGCACACTTGCATTATATACGAGACGGTTGGTTCGTGGCGGTGGTGGTGGGCGGCGCTACTGCCCCCCCCCCCCCCCCCCCGCTAGTCCTGCGACACGGGCGGCGGGGGGGGCGGCGGCGCCAGGAAGGCGGGCGGCGGCGGCGCGCCCCACGGCGGAGGGTTGAACCCGCCGCGCCACGACATGCCCATCATACCTGCACATACAACACGCGTTAAGCAACACTCTGGCTACAGGGTCTAGGAGACAGGGTGCGAGTGCGAGCATACATACCGGGGGGCGGCGGGGGCATGTGCGGCCCGGCCACGTTGGCGGGCGGGCCCATCTTGCCATCCTGCGAACGAACGAATCGCATTAACGTTTACACCGACTAATCTGTCGTGAACTCGTTGCCCAACTCTGATGGATATGTTCCTTTTTTTATATAAAAGTTTGTTGTAAAGAAAAGCCGATCGAAGTACAACTTTTTATACCTTCAATTACAGGCATTTGTCGTTCGAAGTAATTAGATACATGTAGTGTAGTGGTACCTGGTGATGCATGGAGTGCGGATGTGGCGGGTGCGGCGGGTGTGGCGGGTGTGGCGGATGCGGCGGGTGTGGCGGGTGTTGCGAGTGTTGCGGGTGTTGCGGGTGCGGCGGGTGCTGCGGGTGCGGCGGGTGCGGCGGCGGGGGCGGCGGGAACGCGCCCAGCGAGCTCCCCGGCGGCGGCGGCTGGGGCCCCGCGCCGGCTCCTGCTGCACCACAACACGTCAACACTCACACTCGCTAGTGGCACGACTAACGTGTAGATACGGTCATCTACTACTTACTCTTGCCATTTTTTTCATTAAAAAAATCTCTATACATTAAACAATAATTCCCTACTAGCCTCGAGAACAATGTCCAAGCTACCGGGGCCGTCAGGGCTCAAGAAACACCTCACAGTACGTGCTGTGTCGAGGAGCACTGTCTTCTGCGTCACACCCTTGACCCATCCACTTAATACGAACCTCTTGCGGTGATGGTCGAGGCTCTTGGCTATGAAGTCATTCACTGTAACGACTAGATATCGGTATAATGATACCGGAATCCACATATCGACAATCTCGTGTGCCAAGACAAGATATTTTGTTTATTTTTCCTAGTTTAAATAATTAATCTCAACCTTAACCCAAAAAAGGGCTTTTAAGCAATATTAAAGTTTGTAGCCTTAGAAGGGATCAGGGCTCTGCATCGATGAATCTGTCAGTCAGGTAGGACAAGTGAATATATATATACGTGTCAAAGTTGGAAGCTATGACGCTTCTAGGTCGGATAACAAGTTCAAACCAAAAGCGTATTTCAGCAGTGCACAACTGCTCAGTAGGGATGCGTTTTTGAGGAAAATAATTCCTACACCAGGAATACCCTGGTGGTAAACTGTTGGGTCGGCAACACGCAAGTGATAACCTTGGTATTGCAAGCGTCCATAGGCTACGGTAACTGTTTACTCAAGGAGATTTATGTAATGCATTACCACAGAAATTGGCTCATGCTTCATGAGCTCATTAAGTACCAATTTCTTGACATAAATCCTAAAACATTTTTTTTGCCCGATTCGGCATTCAAGCCCGGAACATGCAATCGCACTCAACGGCCACTAGACCACCGAGGCAGTTCACAGAATATTAGTACGATAACGTAGTAATATATATGTCGCAGCAGGAAGCAATAAAGTGGCAACTCTGCTCATTATTAATTATAAAGATGGCGGTTGAGTTCATTCGATCATTCAGCCTGTCGGTCGTCACTGACAGCTGATGTTATTTTAAAAATATTAGAGGTCAACTGTCAGTTATCGTTAACGATTCATTTGATTTAAAACGAGCGGTCATTATTCATTGAGGCAGCGAACGTTCATGTGGTCGAATAACCTCCCAACCATAATCCATTAACATCATTGATTGGTGTGATTATTGTGCAACAAATCGAGTGTACCAGTATTAAAGAAGTCTAATACTATCTGAACGTGGTATTATTTCCGTTTGAAAAGGATGTACGAGCAAGAGGGCGCCCCTGTAAACAATAATCCTATTGTTTCCCCGACATATAATATAATATAATAGTAGTTACCGAGCCAGGGCGCGGGCTGCGAGCTGGGCGGGGGCGGGGGCGGCGGGAACACGCCCGCGGGGCCCAGCGCCGGGGGCATCTCACCTGCACACGCATCGTTACCATTACATTCATGCAGTTGGACAGTTGCCATATCTTTAACGGACTCGACGGATATACACATAACTGAGGTTTCAATTATTTATAAAGAATAGACTTTTCGTTTGTTACGTTTTACCTCAAAAACTACTCGATCGATATAAAAATTCTATCACCATTAGAAAGCTACATTATCAGCGGACAAGTATGACATACCGTATAATAAATACGGAATGTCATACTTATAGTAATAAGTAAATATAATGATGTAGGCGGGAGGCGGGTCGTACCTGGCGGCGGCATGATGGCCCGGGCCGGCTGGTGCGGCGCGAACAGCGCGGGCGGGAAGCGGCGCGGCCCGCCCCCGCCACTGTTGGGCGGCGGCGCCTCGCCTAGCTCGGCCATCAGCGACATGTACTCCTCGTCTATCTTAGCCTGCAACGTAATGTGGTGGCTGTAGGGCTTGCATTCCAATATTACAATAATAAGCTCGCTCGAATTCATCCATTTTTCTGAACACTTTAAATCTAAACTTTGATGTGTGATGATACGATGCTGCTGGTCACGTTGGTTGGTTGGCGTTGTGGTGCAGCGTGCCCTGGCCGGACCGCTCTGCGCGATGTGGCCCGCCCCGCCGCACGACGAGCACACGATGCTGCTGGTCACGTACCTTGTTGGCGTTGTGGTGCAGCGTGCCCTGGCCGGACCGCTCTGCGCGATGTGGCCCGCCCCGCCGCACGACGAGCACACGATGCTGCTGGTCACGTACCTTGTTGGCGTTGTGGTGCAGCGTGCCCTGGCCGGACCGCTCTGCGCGATGTGGCCCGCCCCGCCGCACGACGAGCACACGATGCTGCTGGTCACGTACCTTGTTGGCGTTGTGGTGCAGCGTGCCCTGGCCGGGCCGCTTGGCGCGACAGTCGCGCGCGATGTGGCCCGCCCCGCCGCACGACGAGCACACGATGCTGCTGGTCACGTACCTTGTTGGCGTTGTGGTGCAGCGTGCCCTGGCCGGGCCGCTTGGCGCGACAGTCGCGCGCGATGTGGCCCGCCCCGCCGCACGACGAGCACACGATGCTGCTGGTCACGTTGGGCTTGTCCGGGCACAGCCACGTCTTGTGGTCCGTGGCGGAGCAGTTGGCGCAGCGCACGGCGTCGTTCTCGCGCAGAGTGCCGTTGAGCTGGGCCAGCTCGCGCAGCTGCATGCGCCGCAGGTCGTTCTGTCCCTCCGGCACCTCCACGCCCTGCCGGATCACCTCCTTGATCTTCTCCACGGCCTTCTTGACGCAGTCGGCGTTGGTGGCGGTGATGTAGGCGTGCAGCGGCTCGTCCTCGCCGGGCAGCGGCTGCCCGTCCTTGCGGCCCACCTTGCCCTCCTTCACCGAGCCCTTGCCGCGGATTATTATCTTGGCGCCCGTCTCCTTCTCCATGGCTGCGAGCGCACACACGGTATAGGTTATCGCTACATGTACTAACTAATAACTATGTTCAATAACAGATCGACTAGTGTACCTTTGAGCGTGTTGCCGCGCGGCCCGATGAGCAGGCCCACGAAGTTGATGTCCGGGTGCTCCTCCTGCGGGATCATCACCTTATCGTGCACGCGGATGATGGGCGGCCTGACACAAACGAACAGACGTATAGTGTACGTGTGAGGGAGGTGAGGTAGCGAGCCAAGCCACACTATAGGGAAGGCTATATAGTAGCCATTCTCTCTCTGATACTTGTTTAAAAGCCCAAAAATAAACACCTAGAACGCGTCTCACCCCGCAAGCCTTATTGGGAGTAAACGTAATCTATCTTTATGTGAAAATCTGCTATTTTCTTTTTGGCCGACTTTCCCCAAATTATAAGGCCATATAACTAACTAAGCACACAGGAAACATAAATGATACGCTACCATTGCTGTATCTAGATTAAGTGTGTTTAATTTTAAACTGACTTCAAAAAAGGAGGAGGTTATATAATACGACTGTATGTATTTTTTTTCTCCCCTATTTGTGGACCGACTCTTAAAATTATTTTTTTTATTTGAAAGAGTATACTCTAGAGGTGGTCCCATTGGGACCAAGTCAGGATCTGATGATGGAATCCCAGGGAAATCGAGGGCAACCCTAAAATGTTATAGGTATTAAGGATGTCTGGCTGTAGGAAAAAATGTATGCTGTCATTTGTTTTTATGATGTTCATAAGTATCATGTATTTGATCGAAATGAATAAATGAGTTTGACTTTGACTTTGAATGTTTTTCAAATATTTTTACTTTTGTCACTAAAAATATATATATATATATATTTTTTAATAATTTAAGCTGACTTCAAAAACATAAAAATAACTGATTACAGATTGTAGTCGGTGCCAAACTTAATATTAGGTGACAGGATGAACCTAGCACCTGACTTCATTCATTATTAATTTATTTTTAGTTTTTTGAAGTTGGTTTCATTATCTAAAAAAAAACAATCTTAAGTACAAAAATGATTAAGTATTTTCTTTATGTTAGGTTTTCAGCTGCAAAATTTGTCAACAGTTATACCTAGAAATATGCATTCATTATGACTGATCAAGTGATAATTTTTATGTCAAGATTGGTCAAGATTGTCAGTCATATTATTTTTTAGGTTGTCATGTTCTTATTTATTACCAGATATTGACGATATTGTAGATAATTAGTTTATTTCAAGTCTATAAATTAATTACTCTTATTCAATAATAGTCAAAGTAGTTAATTACAAATAACAATAGCATGATTTACTTGGCCGTAGGAAAAAAAAAGTATGCTGGCATTTGTTTTTATGATGTTCATAAGTATCATGTATTTGATCTAAATGAATAAATGAGTTTGACTTTGACTACTTTTATGTCAACAACCGCAGACTACTCTATGTAGGTCGTAGTTAGGCGCCATGGTGTAGTGTAGTGTACGTACTTGTAGTCCGGCGGCGGCTTGAACTCGGGGTTGATCTGCTGCATGCGCGTGACGAGGCGGTGGCGCTCCTCCTCCAGCTTGCGGCGCGTGCGGTACTCGCGCGTGTTCAGCCGCTTGCCGTCCGTCGAGTAGATGGGCTCCGGCGACGGCGACCTGCGCAACACCACTCCTGCATTATCCCTTACGTACCAACGAGCACTATGTATGTAACGTACACTGCGCTAAGCTATCCTAGTCCTAACGCCCTGAGAAAAAATCATTCAATTAATCTTATCCTGAAATTTGAATTAAGCTCATTAACCCTGAAAATAATTCAGTTATTAATATTGACCTGTAGCTGAAAAATTATTAATTAGAGGAGTTAATTTAATTAATTGAATCATTAGTTATGAGCAGTCTGTATATTGCGACCTGCAAAATTAAGAAAATTGCGCATTAGTAGGGCGGACACATCGCGACGCGCTCCATAGCACGTGGGTACACGTGCGTACTCGTACGTACACGTGCGTACTCGTGAGTACTCGTGCGTATTTGTACGTACTCGTGCGTATTCGTACGTAAACGTGCGTATACGTACGTACTCGTACGTATTTGTACGTACTCGTGCGTATTCGTACGTACTCGTGCGTACACGTGCGTACTCGTATGTACCCGTACGTACTCGTGCGTACACGTCGACGTCGACAGAGACGGCGTGGCAGGTGAGTGCCGCCGGGCGATGGAGGTATCGCGGGAGCGCTCGCTACACTACAGATAAGTAATGAAAGCATAGTGTTCGATACTCAGTAATATGGTGTGGAGACGGCGGGGCGGGCGGAGCCGGACACAAACCTCTCCTCGATGTTGGCGGGGATGCCCAGGTCGCCCGAGCGCAGCTTGCGGGACACCTCCTCGATCTGCAGCTGAACTGCAAGGGAACGGGTTAGCCACGCGCGGCCAGACGCACACATTAGAATTCTGACGCCAACACTCGCCACTCTTACCTACGGACACGTGACACGTGACACACTAGTTACGTTACACTCTACGTGCGTATGTCGGCGCTAACGCTCGCTGAAACATTAACTCACACGCTGAAATCAATATTACATTTTGTTTACGCGAATAGCGTTAGGCTGACGTCATCAACAAGGTCCTTGTACAGTGGCGACTCTGCACATTACAGCAATTAGCCAGGTGGGCTTGCCACCGAGTCCCGGGCGCTGTGGTGACGGCACTGAGAGCGGGAGGAGCGAGGGAGCCGACAACATGGCGTTAGGCGCGGGCGATACTCACGCAGGTACTGCTCCTCCTGCTCGCGCGTGAGCGTGGACGGCAGCACGGTGGGCAGGCCGGGGATGAACGTCTTGTCGTGCTCCGAGCCCATCCAGCGCGTGCGGTGGCGGCGGGCGCGCCGCTCGGCCGCCGTCTCGCCCACGGGACCTGCGCCGTAAACGTCTTCATCGCACACCTCGCTTTACCAACAACCACAACAGACAACAAGAGATCGGCACGAGGCCAGCGTCGAGCGCTCATACGCACCGAGCCCGTCGTCCTTGTCGTCGTCGGGGTGGTAGTCGTGGTGCGAGGGCTTGTCGCGGTAGCGCGACTCGGTGCGCGCCTGCAGCAGCTCCAGCTTCTGCTGCACGGAGGTGGGCGGCGGGATGGCCGTGGCGGCCGACAGCGCCGCGGCCGCCGCCGCCGCCGGCTGCACGGGCGCCGCCATGCGCCGCTGCGCCACGAACGTCTGCCACCACCACAACCACAACACACCTTAGCTCGCTTGTGTTTACGTTTGTTAAGTGGTAGCTTGCTTAATTCCAAATACACACTTTATTTATTAGGTTAACCAATAATCGTTTACAGCAATGGTTCTTAACCCCTATATTCCCGAAGTGGCACAGCCTCATAAAATAAAGGTTTACTCAATTTATTAATTCCTAAAATATTTTAATTAATTTGTGTAAATTGACTCCTTATATTCTTGTTTCAAATTTATATATTATGTTTTATTTACAGAAAAAAACTTTTGGCAAAACAAACTTTTGTCAAATGGTCTCACTCACCATTAAAAGGTTAAGAACCACTGGTTTACACAATACATTTTAACTTATTTGCTTTACATAGTAACAACCACTCACTGGCTAACACCGCCATTAATTGATGGACTACAAAAATATAATAATAAAAGCAAACCATATATGTCCCACTGCTGGGTACGGGTCTCCTCTCCTCTATCAAGAGAGAGAGAGAGGATTTAGGCCTTAATTCACACAAGCTTGCTTAATGCGGGTTGGTGAATCAGACATATCTTTAGAATTTCTTCTAAGACATGTGGGTTTCCGCACGATGTTTTCCTTCACCAGTAGCAGATGGCGAATCATTTGATTAGTACATAATAAACTCTACAAAGTGAAATTCACATTGGTACTGGCTGAGATCGAACTAGCATCTCTTGCGTGCAAGTCGGTTGCTATGCGTGCCCTAAGGAGTTGTCTGTATTAACAGGCGTGTGGCAACAATGTAGCCATGGTTTTTCATAAAATCCCACAATATAATTAAAGCTGGTATCTTTACTGACGCTCTATACCTACACTTATCTCTATATCATAGTATGCACTGGGCGTGAACGTGAGGAAGGTAATTTGAAATATAGGGAAGGGGAGTGTCAAAGAGAGTTGTTTGAAGCTTTTTATAATAAATTTAACAAAAAAAAACCCACTTCAATGCGGCAAGTTGTAAAATTTTGAAAAATAAACTTTCATACAAACTCTTATCTCACTTGTCCTTCCTAAAGATGATTTTATTTTAAATTTGATCAATGACAGCTAAAGTGCACCTCATGACCATTTAAATAAACCCAAACACGGCTAGATTACATTGTTTAATTATGGAGTTCCGTTGCCTACCTTCTGGCTTCATCATCAGTTTAGTTCAATTGTACTATTTCCATTTGCTACATTACTTTTACTTGGTAATAGTTGCTTAGCAACCATAATCAAAACTTATCTAACCGTCATCCGTGAAATACTTATTATTGAGAAGTTCAGGTGGCCATTTGTGGTCTTCTTCATTAGTTTCACTTCACCAAATTACACTTTCTGAGAGAAAATGTTTGATTTGTTGTAAAAAATATTGAAATTGCTATATGTACGCCTATAATTTTTGAGTTCCCTGAATTTCCAGAATCCCATCATCAGAACTTTAATTTTATTAAAATGGGAAAATGGAAAGGATTTTTTTTTTAAATTGGTTTATAAATGACAGTTCTCTCTCTCTCAGACAAATTAATAACCTCCTCGTTTTTGATGTTGGTTAAAAAAAGTGAAATATGTCTATGAGTAAAAATACCAGACCATATTATTATAAATAGCTTTAACCTAACCTACTGAGGCTTGTTCTGCCCCAACAGAACAAGCGGGGAAATCAGACATAGAATATTTCTATGAGAGCATCTCAGAAGCAATAAAACCGCAGTACAATAACAACATAATAATCATGGGCGACTTTAATGCACAGGTTGGGGAAAGGCAAATTGGAGAAGAATCCTCAATTGGGAAGTTTGGGCATGGCAAAAGAAGCCAAAATGGACAGAGACTAGTAGAATTCATGATGGAAAATAACCTTGTTTCAATGAACTCACGTTTCTACAAGAATACTAAAAGCAAATGGATGTGGTCCTCCCCAGGTGCAAAATTCAAAACTGAAATTGACTTTTTTTTGAAATTGAAATTGAATACCCCCGCACAATGTGCATTGTGCAATGGCCCGCATCCAGCAAACTACAAAGGATGTGAAGTGTATAGGGAAATCTCAGCCAGAAAATTCAAGAACACAGCGATCCAGACTACAACGAATCCTAAAATGCAGCCCAATCTAGAGCATTATAGTATACCCACAAAACAAAACAAACTATTAAAAGACGCAACACCACAAATGAATAAAAAGTCATTTGCAGAAATATTAAAAATGTCAACCGAGTACAATAATAGTACAGACTACATTAACCAACCCCAAAGCTCATCTCAAGGCCTAATTATAGAACAATTGCTCACTAAACAAAACGAAAAATTTGAAATGATCATCCAACAAATGAGTACCCTAATGAGTCTCATAGCCAAACTAGTTGACAAAATGACAGCACTGAGACTAGCTACGTGGAACATCAATGGACTCGCTCCAAATAAACAAGAAGTAGAACTGTTGATGACAGAGCATAAACTGGACATATTGCTTATCTCGGAAGCACACTGTACTGCTAGAACTTCAATAAAATTTACAGACTTTCAATGTTACTTCACAAATCACCCTGATGGCACAGGTCACGGTGGTACTGCAGTAGTGATAAAAAAATCTATTAAACACCATCAAATGCCAGGATATAAAACTGACCACATACAGGCTACAATCATTACGGTAGAGGATAAAACTGGCGCACTAAATGTTAGTGCTATATACTGCCCACCCAAACATAAAATTAACGAAAATTTGTTCTCCCACTTTTTTAAGACTCTTGGTAACCGCTTTGTTGTGGGTGGCGACTGGAACGCTAAGCATACATACTGGGGCTCCAGATTAATAACAAGTAGAGGACGACAGTTAAAACTCAGTACTGATAACAACAATCTTATATGTGTCTCATCTGCTGAACCAACATACTGGCCAAGCGATACCAACAAAAAGCCAGACCTTATAGATTTCTTTATAATCAAAGGTCTATCAAAACTATATATTAAGCCTGAATCGTGCTATGACAGCTCTTCAGATCACACACCAGTACTTTTGACTATAAGCACAAAACCAATTGAGTACAAACAACCACAGACACTCTACAACAAATACACAGACTGGAATAGCTTCAGGGAGTATATAGAAGGAAATTTAAAAAACAGCATAGCACTAAAAAATCCAAACGATATAGAAGATGCTGCAAAAAAAAACACTGTTCTAATCCAGGAAGCCTGCTGGAACAACACTCCTAACATCCTAAATAAAAATAGAGGAACTAATAATTATCCGCTAGAAATAAAGACGGCAATCTTACACAAACGAAAACTGCGCAGAGTTTGGCATCAAACATGGCACAGGGCAGACAGAACTCAATTCAACAAAGCCGCCAAAGAATTGAAGCAGATGCTACGAGATTGGCATGACGGCACTTTACAAACACGCCTAGAGTCCCTGGATGCTACACATTCCACCAACTATTCCTTGTGGAAGTTTACTAAACATTATGATAGGCCACAAACTGCAAAAGCTCCCATAAGAAACAGTCACGGTTGGGCAAAAAATTCCCAGGAGAAAGCAGACAGCTTTGCCGAACATCTGGCAGAAGTTTTCAGCCCAAATAATTCTATACATAAAGAATTCGACGAACAAGTAAACCAAATTCTGAAGCATGATTTCCAAATGTCTCTGCCTCCAAAACCAGTAACATTTCGAGAAGTCTGGAGAATAATTTCAGGATTAAAGGACAATAAGGCACCAGGATTTGACCTCATCACCAAAGAAGTGGTCAAGCAGCTTCCCAAAATAGCCATTGTTTATTTGACCACCTTATACAATGGTATCCTAAGAGTACAGTATTATCCCAAGCTCTGGAAAGTATCGCAGATAGTTCTAATATACAAAGATGGTAAACCAGCAAATGAAGTTAGCTCTTATAGACCCATTAGCTTACTGCCAATTCTGTCAAAAATTTTTGAAAAATTGCTTCTAAGAAGAATACTTCCGATCCTACTAGAAAACAATGTAATACCTGCCCACCAGTTTGGCTTCAGACAACAGCACTCCACAGTTGAACAGGTGCATAGAGTATGCGATAAAATAAGGAAGACTATCGAAGAAAAAGAGTACTGCTGTGCAGTATTCCTAGATATCCAGCAGGCGTTTGACAAAGTGTGGCACTGTGGACTTCTCTGCAAAATAAAAAACAACCTTCCGCACAGCTACTTCCTGTTACTACAGTCTTACCTTTTAGAGCGACTGTTTCAAGTCAGAGAGGGTGAGGCTACATCAAAGATTCTCGAAATACGAGCTGGTGTCCCCCAGGGATCAGTACTAGGACCAATTCTGTATACCTTATTTACCGCTGACTTGCCTCAAATAGAAAACACAGTAACGGCCACTTTTGCTGATGACACAGCTATTTTGTCAAGTAATAGTAACCCAACTATGGCATCGCAAACGTTGCAAAAGGGTCTAGATAAGACAACAAAATGGCTACAAAACTGGCGGATTAAAGTAAGCGCTTCCAAATCTGTGCAGGTTACCTTTACACTACGAAAAGGTAACTGTCCTGCGGTACAATAAGAAAACACTACACTACCTCACAAAAATAGTGTCAGATACCTGGGGCTACATCTGGATCGGCGATTGACCTGGAAAGAACACATTAAGAAAAAGAGAGATGAACTAAATATTCGCTTTAAGCACCTCCTCTGGTTACTGGCAAGGAATAGCAAGCTGTCCATAGACAATAAACTACTAATATACAAGGCCATGCTCAAGCCAATATGGATGTACGGCATTCAATTATGGGGTAGTGCCTCCAACTCAAGAATTTCAAGCCTGCAAAGAGTGCAAAATGTTATTCTTCGAACCATAAGCAATGTGCCATGGTACATATCAAATGCAGAAATCCATGAAAACTTGGAAATGGCTACAGTAAAGGATGAAATCCAAAATGTCACTGCGAAGTATAGGGAGAGGTTGGAGAGACATCCCAACACACTAGCAACACAGCTGACCTTGCGTAGCTATGTTAAGCGGCTGAAAAGAAAGGATATCCTGTAGAAAATAAAAGAGTAGATGTCCTCACTGGAGGACACACTCGACTAAATAAATAAAATATACCATCTCATCTGCTTATAGTAGTAAACTGATTGCAGATAAAGCAAACATTAAAAAAAAAAAAAAAAAAAATATTGACTTTATTATAACCAACAAAGCAAGCGCGTTCACAGATACCAACACAGTTAAAAACCTCAACTTTAACACAGACCATCGTCTGATAAGAAGCTGCTTAAGTCTAACCTAACCCAAAAGATCCAGGAAAAACCTGGTAAAAAATAATAAGCTGTATCAAACATCAGAACATCATTCCACTAATGCCCGCACAACAGAATCACTCAATAAAATTATTACCTCGACACAGAAACCGGGATTAATTACAGGAGATTACAAAACAAATTGAAAGAGATGTTAGTTAGCAAACACAAAAGCCAAGAAAGCTATTTAAGCAAAGAGACACTAGAACTATTAGACAAAAGAAAAACACAAATATCAAATAAAGAGGACAGAGTCAGGAACGTAGACATTTGAACAAGAACAAAACTCACAGACATTCTTACCCTGATAGACGTCCAAAAATGGAGATGGGCTGGACATATGCTACGCCACCCCATTAACAAATGGAGCAAGCAAGTCACCCTCTGGCAACCAAGAGACGGCAAAAGAGGTAGGGGTTGTCAATTCAGGAGATGGAAAGACGACTTGAAACAGACAGCGGGACCATTCTGGATGAGAGTAGCAAGGGACAGGACCCATTGGAAAGAATTGGAGGAGGCCTATGCCAAAAGGCACACCGAACTTAGGGACCTCTTGTAACCCTATGTTTAGGAATAAAAGGCTGCAACAACCTACTGAGGTTAAAACAGAAACCGAATGTTGTCAACGCCTTATACATCATCATGTCAAACATCAAACATACACATGTAGTTATCTTTAGCTAGTTGGGTACCTACCTTGTATATAAGATATATTGAGTGAGAGTAGGCTGGGAAATCAAAACATGCAGGATATGAAGTTTATGTGTACCTGAGCAACTGCAGCAGCAGCGAGTATAGCAGCCTGCGCGGCGGGGTTGACTGCACCGTTGCTGGTCACTTGGCGCGCTGTTGCCTTGGTTGTCGTGCCCACCATTTGATCCAGCAGCGCTATCGTACCATCTCTGTGCACACCACTACATGTTAGCTTAATGTGTTGTTCTCTCAAGTGTCAACAACATGTTATATCGTACGCAACTCACTCCGTACGAGATACTTGCCTGTCTTTAGACTTTCGGCTGCGACTGCGACTTCTGCTGCGTGACCGGCTTCGACTACGTCGTTTCTCCTTGTGACGATCGCGACTGCGGCTCCTCTCTCTCTCCTTATCTCTGCGATATCATAATGTACAATTACAATCATAACTATTATACTTACAACAATACATACTCTCCAGCACATGCTTACCTTTTGGAACGGTGTCGATCCCTGTCGCGATCACGATCCCTGTCCCGATCGCGATCGCGCTCCCGATCCTTATCACGATCGCGATCTCTAGTTTTTTCACGGTCTCGTTCCTTATGCCTATCCCGATCACGAGATCTTGATCGACTTCTATCACGATGTCTTGAACTCATAGTTATCACTTATTCACAGATTTAACCAATAAACAAATAGTCCACCAATAACTAAATATTCTGGCCCCTTTCCAAGTAAATGTAATTAGGTATTAAATGGTACCTGTGTAATCAATTAATCAATGTTTTTAATAATATTTAAGATCTTTATATTCCATTTATTGTTCAACAAGGAAAATGTTCGAGAGACTGCGAAACAAGAGTCAAAATGGCGTCGTGAATTGATAGTTGATTTCTATTTTGCCAGAACGAGCTCTGTTGTGTGTGGAATGATTTGACAGACTTGACAGTTCATAATATATTTATATTTCACATGAGAACAGATAAGTAATTTTTTAAAGGATTTTAACTTGGTTGCTGGACCGTGCCATTATTTTTATTTTATTTATCATGATGATAATCATGTACGGCAAGGACCAATCATAGCTGGACGTAACATACCTATTACCTATACATCATACAGTGTTACGACTTTTGAAGTCATCGTAGTTATTATGGCTATCAACACCTTTTTGACTAATTTGCATATTTTACGTGAGTTACTTTGATTATTAACATGTCAATAATCAAAGGTGAGTTACAATTTAAATTGGCTACTTGACAGTTTTTTATAATAATACAGATTAACATAACTTATACATAATATTTATTTGCAAGAAACTAAGTGTAACAATTTTAGTTTTGCAAAATAAACTTGCGATATTTTATCTGTGGATTACAAGAACCGAAACGTGGGCGGCCATGTTTGAGTATCACGGTATTATGACCGTATGTACCTTTAATTATTAATTAACATGCAGAGATGTACAAAATGGTTTTAAAAAAGCATTTAAATACAAAATGCAAAATACTTTTCAGATTTACTATTTCAAATGCAAAATACCAAATAGTTTTGCGTTTTGTATTTCAAATGCTAAATGCAAAATAGGTATTTTCAAAATACTTTTTTAAAATAAAATACCTTTTGACCAAATCTCAGATATTTTTATTTATTTTAAGTATTTATCATGAGAAATAGAGAAACAATGCCGAACCGAACTCAAACGTCTAATAACATGGCACCTTATTCATGACATTTTGGTCATATTTATCAGTACGCGTATCAATAAATTATATTATGTTATTAATAATAATAATACACACTTAAAATGATGTAAAAAAAACTAGACTAACGAAAAGAGAGCCATGGCTCCATTTTGTGAAAACTGTGTAGCCATTTAATTCGGTTGAGTGTGCATCTAGTTCTTATTTTATTATAATAACACTTTTATTTTATTATTAACAACTAGATTGGTATTGTTAAAAAGGGTAAAAATTAAACATCAATTTTTTTTTATTCAAAAGAAGAAAAAAAGGTCGCTCATGGCTAGCAGGCGTCTCTATCGGCACTATAGTTACTACGTAACAGATACATCACTCCCATACAAAAGCGAAAATACCTACGCCATAATAGCATACAAAATCTTAATAATAATAGGTACCTGCTGTTCGCAGCGAAAAGAAATGTACCATAAGTACCTACGCGAACAAAGAGTCGAGATTGTGTTGCCCCGTGCCCGCCGTGCGACTCACGTGCAAGCTCGTCGTCGCACGAATGCGGTAGGGTTCTCTTTCTAACTTTCTCGTAAAATTTTAAGAAAGAGTACCTACACACAAGAAGCGTTTTAAAATTACTAGGTACTACCACAGATTAATAAATAGTTACTACGTAACAGATAGGTACATCGCTCCCATACAAAAGCGAAAATACCTACGCTATAATAGCCTACAAAATCTTAATAATAATACCAGCTGTTCGCAGCGAAAAGAAATGTACCATATGTACGCGCACAAAGAGTCGTGATTGTGTTGCCCGCCGTGCGACTCACGTGCAAGCTCGTCATCGCACGAATGCGGTAGGGTTGTCCACTATTTCTTTCTTACATATACCTAGCTGCATGCACCCCTCTTTGTTCGTCGTGTAGAAGTTTTAAGCCTGCTACTGACCATCCATCATGGATGGTGAGTAGCAGGCTTAAAACTTCTAATTTTACATCGAAATCAGACTTTAGTTAAGATTAGCCGCTAGGTAATGCGTGACAACTTTTTCATTCAAACCCGTCAAGGACTTTCGGAGATTAGCGTGTACAAACATCCAAACAGACAACAAAATTGAATATCGTCGTATTGTATACTGTTACTATTTTTACTTATACATATTAGTTTTGTTAAATGTATTCAATGTACAGACAATCAAACAGTTAATATCTGATTCCGACTAGCGCTTGACCGTTTGTTGTTTTAAGAACTCCACGCCACGCGAACTTGATCGATATAGGTACCTACCTATAGACAAACTCGAAAACGACTCGATAATGTAGGTAATGAAACACAAACTGCATTTATTTCTGTAAGACCGCACTAAATTTTCTCGTAAATTTTAAAGAAAGATTTTAAAATAACTAGGTACTACTTACTAAAGCCAGCTGAAATGCGTACCTACTTTCAAATAACATAACGTAGGTACCTTTCTTCATCTTTCGGCAATGAAAAAAAGACAATTTTTAATTTGTCTTTTGACTATGACATCCAACAACTTCACAATAATTAACCACCGTGTCGTTAGTCAAAACTTAATATACGTAGTGTATGTAAATATCGTTAGTATCGTAAGCGTTTTGAGCGGGAAACGTGCTCTGCGCGCTCTCAGTGTCGCGTGCGGCAGCCCACTGGCGATCGGCTCGCTTACGAGCTAAGTAGCGGTAGGCACTTAACGCGCGACCTTGAGCGAGTGACGGAGGCCTGGTACTACTAACTGAAGCCAGCTGAAATGCGTACCTACTTTCAAATAACGTAACGTAGGTACCTCTTCATCTTTCGGCAATGAAAAAAAGTTTTTTTTTAATTTTTCTTTTGACTGACATCCAACGACTTCACAATAATTAACCATCGTGTCGTTAGTCAAAACTTAATAATATTAACCTAATATACGTAGTGTACGTAAAAATCGTATGCGTTTTGAGCGGGTTCCTGCTGTGTGTGCGCGCTCTGTGTCGCGTGCGGCAGCCCAGTGGCGATCGGCTCGGTTACGACTACGAGCTACATAGCGGTAGGCACATAGCGCGTGACCTTGAGCAAGTGACGGAGGCCTGCTATCGGTCAAATTCGAAAATACAAACGTCATTCGTTCATTTCATTTTGTTTGACTGGTAACGTTGGCTAAACTTGGTCACAAAGTATTTTGCATTTTGAAATGAATATTAAAAATGCAAAATACATCTCGAAAGGTATTTCAAATAAAATACAAAATGCTTTTCACTAAAAGGCATTTAAATGCAAAATACAAAATAGGTATTTTGCATTTTGTATTTGCATTTTAAATAGAAGTATTTCAAATAAATCGCATCTCTGTTAACATGTTAATAGTCAAAGGAATGAATGTTCATTATTTTTGTTAGTATAGAGTTGGAGTTGGTTCAAAATATTTTATCGATAAACGAAAACAACATAAAATATGCGAAGAGAAATTAGAACGCCAAGCCGTTATTTGTTGCTGCACAGATTACAAAAATACGATAATCAGAAACATTACCAACTGCATTTTCAATTACATTGATGCGTTTAATTTTTATGCGATAGTTTATCGATACGTAAGTTGTCGATAATAATATGTTAGGAGCGAGACTTTTAAGTATTTATACACATATATGCCGATTTTGTTATATGAAAAAAGAGACAAACAGACTTTTAACCATGGTGTAAAGTTTATTTGTCTCGTTCAAACATTTCGTTCACGTGAAAAGAGAAATCCGATGTTTAAAGTACATTTTAAATATTTTCCGTCCGTAGCTATATTGTTTGAAAACAGAAATATTAGTTGCCATATGAATTATTATAATTACTTCTAATGATTTAAAATATAATAATATAGTATAGCAGTTGTTTTTCTAATATGAATAGGATTGTAAGTTATTTACAATAATAAATCTTTAAATACCTTTCCGTTAAGAAATATGTAATTCTCAGTAAAAAATCAACACTTACGTAAATATTTTGCATAAATAATATCAGAAAACCACCAATTGCAAAATTTTCTACTAATTTTTTACTGGCATATTTGCTAGAAAGGACACAGGGCTCCCTATTTGGCAATCTCATTTGAACCGTTCTTCTCTCTCTCTGATATTTCTGCGTACAATTTTGATCTTTTCTTTTTTAAATTTTAAATATATATGTTCCGTCCATTCTTATACTTCATCCAAGGGTAATCCAAACTTTCGCATATTTAAAATTAACAGATTAGTAAAAAAAATGTAGGTACAATAGGTACTAGCCTAAACCACAGAATACTTAACTGTGTACTTAATTTTGGTAACCACATCGCGTTATGGAATTACATAGAAAAGATTACATTACATTTTATTTAGGTACATTATGCACATGTTCTAACCAATTTATATTTAATAATATATATTATTTAAATATAAAGACAATCTATCTGTCTTCTTCTTTACATAGTATAAAACCTGAGTATAAAACAAAGTCGCTCCCGCTGCCTGTACGCTTAGATCATTTAAACGATGAAAAGGATTTTATATCAGTTTTCAGCAATAGATAGTGATTCAGGAGGAAGGGTATATGTATAATACATGCTTATTACACTTGAGCTCGGTAATCTTGAGATAGGTCAAGTAAACCAAGCAAAACGAAGGCGACTCGCTAGTTAAATAAAAGAAAGGAAATTAAATCTGTATTCAGTTATTTTTAAGTTTTTGAAGTCAATTAAATTTACAACTTGAGTACGACTTTACCTATTTAACTCTTTTTCAAGTTTCTAATACTTTGTAGCACGAACATAGCAAAAAAGGAATAAGCGAAATCGGTTCAACTGTTCTCGAGATTTGCGCTTAGCAACACGTTCAGCGACTCATTTTTAATTATTATAGATTAAGAGAGGTAGGGCACCATATGAGCAAGCAAGCCCGGCTAGGAATGACCTCCGCCTTGGTTCTGCAACTCCGCGTATTATTTATTTGCCAGGGCGGCCTAGGTATTTCTTTCTGTATGTGGCGACCTCCAGGCAGTGCAGCAGCACATGCGCTGACGTCTCATTCTCCCTAATACCAGTTTAAGTTTTATAATCTATGCTCCCTCATGCAGGCTCTGCTGAGGGGACTGTCAGTAACCCCTGTAACAAAGAGGTGTTTGAACCATCAACAGTAATGGCAGCAGTGACTATGCAACTGCTGCTTTGCAAGTATCAGAACCTGGACTCTTTACAAAAAACCACAGCTAAATAACTAAACACAGCAGTCCTAGTCGTGGTTCAAAAGTGCGAGTACCTACAGATCTTCCAGCGTTTATTTAGGTTGTGTACCCAACGCTTTTTCTTCCTATCCCAGGGAAACTACTGTCTTACAAACCCTGGTGTAAAAAAAATGGGTCGCAACACCCTTATTTATTTATATTATATTGCAAACGTCCATAGGCTACATAGTATAAAAAAAAATCTGCGTGCTGGTGATCTTAACCACTTGGCCACACGTTAACTCATATTGGTTTAAATAAACGGATGAAATAGGATTGTAAAGTTCCAAAACTATTCAAATATTATAATAAACAGACATCAGTGCTTTCTTAATATATTTCAAAGATCAAAATACATTTTCTTACAACTTGTAACAGTTCAATCATACGAAATTACAATTTAGAACAACATTATGTATTCTACTAGCTACAGTTCTTAAAAAAATACAAAATGCTGCAAAATATTACAACAGCTCATAGCTTCAAACATATTGTGAATTAATTAGGTTTGCATATTATCTATTTAAACTATAAAATCATATTGCACCAGCCTCAGTAAAACACGACACGAACATTACTGAAGCCTAGCTGAAACTGGTAGCAAAACAATTTTAAATGTTATGTCCATTGTAATAATCAATGCTTTAGAAAAATATCATGTCCCATGAACAAACAAGGAAATTAAACTTAATTCTACAATCATATTAAATCTCCTTAACACTAAAATATTTCTAGTACTTATGAACTACTAAACGATTTAGTCCGGACCCAACAGTTCCCTGGAAACACTCCACAATTCACATCACTAACTTTTAGAAAACTATGTCAATCGGCTGATAAGTTTTATTTATAGAAAACATGCCCGGAGTCAAATGCAGCAAAGTTTATCTTGACCATATTCTGAAACAATACATTACATATTATAGCATAGATAGATATATATTGTACACCAAATAAGTAAACTCATCCCTGAACATTTTTTATATTATGTTCTCTTACTTATCTATGGATTCCCATGATTATAAAGATATAGTAGCCAGACAATTAAAAAATCGCAAAAATGTAGCGATTCAATGTTACTATTAACTTAGGGTAACATTGAATGGTGTTTAAATCATAATACAAATTGAAATTAGTTACCCAAAATGACTATGTCCTAAAACTAATAAAATTATAAAAATAGCATACATGTCATAATAACAGACCCATCCATCTTTACATTTAATTAATTTACATAGGGATATTATGTAAATTAATGTACACATAATATTTTGGTCGACTAGTAAGATTATTTTTAATTGGTCATTTTTTTGAACAAACAAACATGCAATACAACTCTTTCCTTTGTAATATAATTAAAAACTGTTTTTGTCAACAAAATTATGTGCTATTTCAATTTATCACAGCTAAAATTTTCAATGAAGTGTTTTGTTGGCTAATATAAGTTACATCACAGTAGTAGTCCATAGATAAGATCACTAGGAATTTTTAGGTAGGTAGGTAATTAATATTAAAAAAGGCTATAGCAGGTAGCTACTGGGACCTGCATCCTAAAAGACAGTCTCCCTTGCTGCCCATACAGCGGCCTTTAATGAACCCTGAAATCCTTTGCCAGTAGTAACAACAGTAGCCAGGCATTGTTATTATCTATTTACTCTTCTATTATCTAAGCCATAATTTTAATTGAATTAGATTCATCCATAGATGCAAGAGATTATACCATGCTGGCCTGACAGGTTGGTATATAGTTTTGTTCAGTTTTTCCCCTCTTGCTGTCATTAGTAACTGCCTAACTTACTCCCTTAGTCGACTCTTACATTAACATTAGTATGCTTAATCAGTCACCATAGAAACACAGAATTAAATAAGATTAAAATTTAAACATTGCCTATTAGAATTAATACTAAAAAAGCCTTTATAGACACTATTCATTAGGAAATTAATAATAACAAACAATGTAAATTGTAAAAAAATTAACTGCCATTTGAAATAAAACTTCAATATTTACCTAATTTTAGACAGGTGCGCCAGGGCCTCCCTTTTTCCCGATGAGCGACTTGTGTATGTGAGGGATAACACCGCCTCCCGCGATAGTGGCTTTGATCAAGCTGTCGAGCTCTTCATCTCCTCGGATGGCGAGCTGCAAGTGGCGCGGCGTGATGCGCTTGACTTTGAGATCTTTTGAAGCATTTCCCGCCAACTCTAAGACCTAAAACATTAGAATGTTACTATTAAATTATTAGCTCTTATTAGATGACAGTAATTATTTGTACCTACCTATATTTCTAATACGTCTTTATGAAATGGACATGGGACCTTGATAATATAAAATAATTGTTTAGGTAATAAATATTGTAATTAGGTACAAACATAACCTATTGATGAAAATTTCCCGCCAAAACACAATTCAGCCCAAACAATAAAAAAGGCGGGAATAAATTATCTAATTTCAAAGGTTACTCCTCTAAACAAAAATAACTTAATGAATTTCAAGTATGCGCTAGCATTTTCGTTTTATAATTACGCTATAACCAGCGCCGCCATATTGACAGGGCGTCGCGTAGCTTACCTCGGCCGTAAGATATTCCAGAATGGCTGCAGAGTACACCGCCGCTGTGGCACCGACGCGTCCATGACTAGTTGTCCTATTTTTGAGATGTCTGTGAATCCTACCCACGGGAAACTGAAAAATAAATTATGATTTCAGCCACTTATTGATTATTTCCTTTGACGAAGTTGGTGGCCGCCATACTGCGGGTCATTTAGATTATTCAATTTTATGAAACGCTGATACAAAGCTAAATATAAGAATTGAACATCACGAAAATTCCTAATGTAAATTAAGATTAAAAATGAACATACCTGTAACCCTGCCCTGGCCGATCTGGATACTGCTTTAGCCTTAGCTTTACCAGAATCTTTACCCGCTTTACCGCCAGCCTAAAATTGATGAAAAATCCCATTAATTTTCCTTGTACGAAGCTGAAACTTCGCCAGTAAGTAATATACAACACTGTTCACCGAAACACACAGCTTAACCACAGTAATAAGAACTAAATTTCACAAAATCTTGCAAAACTCACCATTTTGAAACGTGTAACTCACTATTACCACTACAGACAGTGAATAAGCAACACAGGAAAGGCGCCAAGCTAAAACGCAAAATACAAGATGGCTGCGCTACCGCGATGTTCGATGCAATCAGGGCAGCCAATTGCACGCAAGCGGAAGTGTCGTAAAAAACAAACAACTCTCGTGTAGTAGCGCTCGTCCAATCAGCGTTGGTTGAAATGGCGGGAGAGAAAGAATCTATAGTGCTGCCAAGCCACTGTGTGGCCGGAAAAATAACTATTGTTATTTTTATGTTACGTTTCGTTCTACGATACGAGTGTAAATTTGATTGAAAATGACAGTCAGTTATATCCAAGGAGGAAATTATCTTTGGTTATATCATTTGATGCTCTATCAGTTCCACCATAGTCTAACTTTACTTTTTGTAAGGTTTTATTTTTCATTGCCATCACAGGGTCATTAATCACTACGTTTTATTGCCATCAGAGGAGTTCGTACTAAGACTGTACAGCGCTTTTTATGGGTGTCCTCTACACCAATAATAATAATAATAATAAATAAACCGCAGAGCAGCTTGTGGCGGGCTGAATGTGAGTGGCGACACTGCGGTCTCGAATGCCCCAGAGAGTCGGTCAGGGCCTTGTCTCCGGCTTGCCTTTATTGGCACTCCGGAGTGGACTGACAAGAGCGCCCGCAGGACTCTCAGCTCTGGCTTACCTTAATTGGTTGATCAGAGAGGGGTCGCCAGAGCTATATGCTCGGGGGTAGAAGTGTCATTTTCAAGGGCATAACTACGGGGAAACCCGCTCTCGGGTCTCAGACCCCCGATGGTGAAACCGGCGCCGCACCGCTCGATACCCCTAGCCGCGCACTATGGTGTTGCCCTTATGCCTGTGGGCTGTTGCCCATGTCGGTTGTTTCAAGGGGCCCATCTAGTGTATAGGCGAGTCACCGTCTGCCTATTTTACATTTAGAGTATATCCCAACTTTTAAATGATGGCAGGCGACGTTTTATCCCATAATCATTGTAAATCAGTCCATCGAACACCCAATCCCAAAATTATTTGATTTCTCATATTGCAATAGCTCTACACTTACCATAGGCATGTCATGGCTGTACTGCAATAGTGCAGCTGTGGCATGACTATGGTAAGCGTCTCATCCCATTTTAAATTAAAATTCTCTAAGGGCCTCTGCGTCACAGTAAACGTTGTTTACTGTGTCTGCGTGTTGGATCTATGTCCCCGCGTAAGCCTTCCAAAGGCCCGGGTATTCTCCTTGAATGATGGGAAAATACCCGTGATAAAGAGAGACATAATAATAATCGTTTATTCATAAAACAGAAATGCAATACATTTACAATAGATAGTAAATTTAAAACTAAGTACAAAAATAATAATCATTAGCGTCCTTGTTTTGTTTATTAGGACTAGGACCCTAAGATTATAATATTACTAGCTGTTGCCCGCGGCTCCGCCCGCGTGGATGTCGGTTATCGCTGCAAAAAGTAGCCTATGTGTTATTCCAGACCATAATCTATCTGTGTGCCAATTTCATCCAGATCCGTTCAGTAGTTTTTACGTGAAAGAGTAACAAACATCCATCCATCCATCCATTCATCCATCCATTCTTACAAACTTTCACATTTATAATATTAGAAAGGATAATCTAAGCCTGGGTCATTAGAAATATTATAAGTACGCGGTACCACTTGTTTAAATTTTTAGTAGGTAGGTATGTAAGTAGCTACAATATTATAGATGTTACTTCCTACTTTAGATCCTACCTCTTATTGAAGAAAGTTATTTCTTTATCGAAAAAATATTCTTACAAAAAGCTTTTTATATAGGTAGGTAAGTGCTGTTAAGCCAGAGTTTCCAAGACAAATCTTTGCGTGATGATCATTTATGTTCCTTGTCTGGGCAGTGCCGGCTAGCACATTACGACTGTCCGGAGTCCGGTGTGATCGTCTGTTCTGCCCTGCCAACGAATAACGCTACAACTATATGAAAACTGCTACAGGAAAAACGCATTTAAGGTGTTCAAGTTCGATCGTCTGTTTACCCTTTTAGTACTACCGGCGCCCCTTGGGCGAAGATGGCTAGGTATATGAGAGATGATGATGTTATGAGACTCTTACTATATTTTAGTCTCAGACTAATAGAATAAGATTTTAGTCCACAGTGATGTCACAGCTGCACTACAAATAGGTCTATGTATTATATTATCTGTGACTAGCCAAGGCTCTAGTATAGCTCAAGGATCTTTTATAGCTACTGAGCTATAAAACCAGAAACCAAAAAGGTAAGGCTACAGAGTAACTAATCACTAGTACGTTTTAGGTGCGGCTGAGACTGTCTATTGGTGGATGCAGAGCTATTGTAATTGAGATCAAATCAAATATTTACATAAAGTGTGGTACAAAAGTCCGGTTTATATTTATCGGTGTAAAAAGAGTTGCGATCCGTTCAGCATCCATCCATCCATACTTACAAACTTTCACATTTATAATATTAGTAAGGAAGTAAGGATATTAGTAGGTAAGCACTCTGTGTTCACCAAAAGACAAACTTCAGACTACCTAATATACCTAATATAGTATTAGTCTGAGCGACAAACGTGACCCTGTTTTTCTCGATACAATACAGGCTAGCCTAATGAGAAGATATAGGTACCGGTATAAGTAACATTATTATATTATTATACAATTAAACCTCAGCTTTCGATAAGTAATTTCTGTCTCTATAGAAAATACACGCAAGTGATACCTCTGGTAATGCAAGCGTCTATAGGCTACGGATACTGCTTAACATCAGGTGGGCCGTATGCTTGTTTGCCACCCAGGTAGTATAAAAAAAAAAAAAAAAA
The DNA here is from genome assembly GCA_947095525.1 of Trisateles emortualis. Lineage (NCBI taxonomy): Eukaryota > Metazoa > Arthropoda > Insecta > Lepidoptera > Erebidae > Trisateles > Trisateles emortualis. The sequence goes on along the minus strand of OX352739.1, from coordinate 20,470,685 downwards.
AATCGTAACATTGAAATATTTTTCTCCTGTAAATATTATTGTTACTCATGTGTTTAAGTGCAGTCTGCAGTGCAATAAATATATTATCATTTTCATCACATTTTGTCAAGTTTGTCATGCAAATTTTCGTTATCCTCATATTAACAGAGTTAATTCCGCATTTTTAATATTAGTAATATTAAAAATGCGGAATTAACACTGTCTATCTGTGTATTACGCAATCACGCCGAAACCACTGATTACTAAATAGTTACTACCGAAACTATGAATCAATCAGCCCGTCGCAGTCCACTGCTGGAAATAGACTCTCCGAATTATTTAAATGCAATTTGGTACAGAGATAGTCTAGAGCCTAAGAAAGGACATACAAGAGCAAAATAGGGCTGTAAGGGGTTGAAATAGGGGATGAAAGTTTGTGTGGAAATTAAGTCATTTTTAAGCTTTAAAAATGACTATTTTATATTAGTTTGAAACTTATTTGCTATTCCAGACTATAATATATCTGTATGCCAAATTTCATCCAGATCCGTTCAGTAGTTATTGCGTGAAAGAGTAACAAACATCCATCTATCCATCAATACATCCATACTCACAAACTTTCACATTTATAATATTAGTAGGATGACATTCATAACTTTGTAACCTAAATAAATAAATTGAGTTTAGTCCAGGGTTCTTATCATGTTTTAATTTATTTATTTTTCTGATTGTCTCTGTTGACTGGTGGTACCTACTGAACTGATACCTCTATCATTTGAAAACGCAGCGTTGGTCGACCTCCCAGCAGGTGTAGCTTCTGCAGACACTAGATACAGGCCACTTAAGACCTGCCTTTTTATTTTATTTATTTATTCAGAAAACAAACGGTCATACACAAACAAAATTTTGAAAAATATGAGTACAAAAAGACCTATAGTTTCATTAATTGAAACACAATCACAATAAAATAAAACATCGAAACATTTGGTAAGGTACAGCACTACTGTAGTTGCAAATTTTTATACAAGAATTAACAATACATATACTATATACTGCATACATAGTTTTGTTGTTTTAGGTTACTTTTAATTTTAATAACTATTCTTGTAAATATCTTATGATTACAATAGAAATATATACACACATAAATACACACACACACACACACACACACACACACACACACACATATATATTATAGGGAAATTATAAGTCTAGCCACAAAAATATTTATTGGACACGTGATTAAACTTCTAATTTTATTACTAAGCAACGGGAAAATGACATAGCCTCTAATAAACTAATTCGTCTTTTTTACAACGCCCGCTAAATATTCTATAGAAAGCGTCAAGTAAAGATCATCAATTATTGTGACTTGTCCTTCTTATTTATGCATTACCACCTAATTTACTAACTCGGCCACGGATTTTACATCTCGTCACCATTTTACGTTTTACAGCTTCTACGCAATGTCCTCAAAAAAATATAATTCAAGCTTCTACAGAAAGCACCATTTATTATAACTTAGCATGTAAAATAATACATCATATTCTTTTATCGTGAAATAAGATACTGTAAATTCTAGCCCTGCGACTAAATTAATAGGTGGGCGACTAAATTACTAAGTGACCGACTAGAAAGTCATGCATTTGAATATTATTATATATTCATGCATTTGCTACCAGAAACGAGATGCTATCAGACAAGTAGGTTAGGTTAGGTTAGAACTGTGACCCTAACAACGCGCGAGCCGAGCGAGCGAAGCGAGCGTGCCGCGGCAGCGGCCGGCGAAGCGCTAATTTTTATAAATTGTGTTCGCCCTCAGTTTTTAGCTCACTTAGTATTTCTGTACCCCATATACAGTATTTCTGTGCGCCATATTCAGTAATGTTGGCACCCATAAATTGAATTTGTGTTTGCCCTTAGTTTGTCACTCACTTAGTATTTCTGTACGCCATATTCAGTAATTTGGACACCCATAAATTGAATTTATAGTCGCTCGTTTAAATACTAGCCCTTTTCATATGTTTCTATTATTTCTATAAGTAAAATGATGGTTATTCAATAAACAAATTGATTTTTCAAAAATAAAGTCTTTTATTTTGTATCTCCTCAATAGCTTCTGATAATATTAGTGGCCAATATACCGACTATTTGATGACATTTTTAGCAAAATTTTGACTATCGATTTATATGGGATGAGTTACATTTTAAACGTACTCAGTTAAAAAGTTAGATGCTAAATAAATATATATTTTGATGTCATTTAATAGTATTTTAGAAGTTTACTATTAGAATGCATGCTACAAATTTAGATGCTAAAAAATAATCATTATGCTGAATAGTATTTAGAGTGGTTCACATAGAAGATAACTAGTGGCTAAGATAGTATTATTTTGATGCTCGTTAATTGTGGCTGACTTAGTAATTTAGAAGGCAACATACATTTTTGGGGGCGAATAATGATACTAAAAAGAAGCCTGTTTAATTAGCACCCTATATTATATACACTCATAAAAAAATAAAATGCATTCTAACACAAAAATTGCACGTGAGTGCAGTATATAAAAAATAAATAAGTATTATAAAAAAAAAATACAAGTGGTTATAATAATATAAATAAAGATTTGGAACTTAGGAACTAAAAGCATTTTTCAGTGAGGTAATTGAACAACAGAAAATGTCTACATTAGCCAATTTTTCATGTTCGTTATAAAGTCTACAGGCACGCTTCAAAAACACATTTCTACAGTAACAAGTCCTACTTCTAGGGATGTAAAATAAATCCTTTTGACGACAGTGACGTTCACAAGCACGGGGAACTCTAAAATAAATATTATGCAGCAGTAAGGGGACATCGCAAACGCCATGAATTATTTTGCTGAGTACCTATAACAGAATCTACGCAATTACGACGTAACTCCAGGGATTTCAGTTTATGATGCTTTAGAGAATCTTCATAACTAGAACAAATATAATATGTCCAGTTCTGTAATTTAGTGTTTTAATATTTTTTTCTGTACTCTTTCGATTCGAGTTGTGTGACATTTATAAGAAGGATTCCAAACAGAACAAGCAAATTCAAGTCGGCTTACAACAAAGCTGTTGTACAAATTTTATACGTTGAAGGGCTTACTGACTCGTAGTGTGAAACCTAATTGTTTATATGAATTATCCAAGATAGAATCGATGTGTGGGATAAAAGTCAGCTTGGAATCCATGGTAACACCGAGATCTCGGATCTGTGTTACCCTGTTAACCTGATTACCGCACAGATTGTAATTGTAATGTATTATATTAAGTTTTTTAGAAAAAGTTATTGTGTGGCATTTATCAAAATTTAAAAATAAGTTATTAATATCACAAAAATGAGCAAACTCATCAAGATCTTTCTGTAGCAATTCGCAATCTTTACTGTCACGGATAACCCTAACGATTTTAGTATCATCCGCATATAGCAATACATTAGAATGCGAAATGTATTTATCTATATTATTTAAATATAACATGAATAGCAGGGGACCTAAATGGGATCCCTGCGGAACCCCAGAGCTAACATGTTTATTCTGTGATATAAAGCCAGAGAGAACAACACATTGATTTCTGTTTTCAATGTATGACTTTATCCAACGGAAGAGATCCCCATGGAAACCGAGTAGCCAAAGCTTAATTAATAATGTTTTATGACAGATTTTGTCAAAATGTGTGGAAGTATATTCAGAAGGCCTACAGTAGTCATCACGGAGACCGGGCTGAGTCGATGATGATAAACTAATCGTAGATTGTAAGCACTGGCAGACGTATGATATGTTGAGGGGGAGCTGGTGTGTAATAATGAGGCACAAGTACAAAGTCTTTACGGTTTTATTGTAAAACATCTACTTAACTTTTGGTAGCATCATCACAGTAATAGCTATTTACAAACATAATGAAAAATAAAAAAGTTATTTTTATTTTTGGTAAAATCAATAAAAGTTAAGTACCTATGTAACGACAGTAACGTATATTTAAGTATTATCTAGTTAAAGTACAATGTGTACGGTGTGTAATGGCAGTGATTCGTGCCGGCGGCGGCGCGGCTAGAAGCCGACTGCCGGGTCGTCCGTGAACTCGTCGCAGCGGTCCTCCAGCTCGTACTGAAACACAAGGCAGTTGTGTAGTGAGTGTAGCTCAGAGGGCGAGCACTAGTCGAGCGGCGAGCTGGTTACCTCGTCGAGCTGCAGGCACTTGCCCCACTCGGCGAGCGTGATGCGGTGGTCGTCGTCCTCGTCGCAGTGGTCCAGGAAGGGCGCGATGCAGTGCTCCAGCGCCATCAGCGGCGCGCGGATCGGGAACAGCTCGTGCAACGATACGAACCTGCCCCACACAAACGTAAGTATATATAAGTTGCCCACTTATTGATATCTACGTGAGCAACACTAATTCCAATTGGGATAGGTTAGGTACCTGTCGTTGTCATGCGCGTCGAGGTCGCACCACTTCCAGATGGCGGCGTTGGTCCAGCGCTGCGTCAGGTTGGACTCGGCCTCCCGCTCCATGGCGAGGTAGTGCGGGGACAGCTCGCGCCGCTCGGCCATGTCGCGCATTATGTTGAACAGCCATTCGCGCATGCGCCGCGGGAAGTCCGACATCTCACTCTCAGTGCACTCCTACACACCATCATGTGTTAATGATTAATAACGCCGGTAGAGACACCTATTTCTACTACCATCATCGCCAGTTCATGTTAAAATGGAGATGTAACAAACATTGTAGCCTATAGACGCTTGCAATACCAGAAGCATCCTTGGATAAAACCTACCTAGGTATATACATACCTAAACTGGTTTCACCACTGTGTGTAGTTATTTAACTGTGGTCTTCTGTAAGGTGTAAGTACGTCCCCACCTACACCTTACAGAAGACCACATAAAGTAGTGGTAAATTTCATCAAGTTTAAATGTAAAAGTCGTAATTAGTTGATTGTTACAATAAAATAAAGTAATAAGGTAAGTAGATAGGTGTTATACTGACGGGCATCTCGCGACACATGCCGTAGTACTCGATCTGCACGTGGTGGTACTGCGGGCCGCGGCACAGCTCGGACCCGTCCAGGCACTGGCAGCGCTGCTGGTACACCTCGCAGTCCGAGGTCCAGGTCTCGTTGTGGTTGGTGCACACCTTGCGCCGCGAGTCTGTCTCGTAGGGGCACTCCTTGATGCAGTTGCACACCGCGTCGCCGTGCTCGTCGATCTCGCACACGCGCCCCGCGCTGCAGTGCACCTTCAGGCACGGGTCTGCACCAACAACAAGCCACACCATACTTTGTACACATTACCTACGGCGATTCAATGGCGAACTACCTACCGATAGGTACCGATTACCAAAAAATATATTTTCAGAGAATATAATGACCAACGACGGCGACGACGGTCAGATCAGGAGTGAATGCCGTGGACGTTCTTGGGTGAGGCTTAAGTATATATCCACCTGTGGACGTCTTTTAGCTAAGATGACGGTTAATTAAAAAACAAGGAGCATCGATGATACTAGTGGTACCTACGGTAAGAACGGTGAACAATCGAAGAGTCTAGAGTTTGTACTAACCATAGCGCGTATAATTAACATTAGCGCTTATATTTTATTGACTGAAGTGTAGTATCAGTCAATAAAATATATTTAATAATATTTTGGCGTGAAAGAGAAGCATGTCGCAGGTGAAGCCCAATCGAATACCTATCTACCTCTCTACCTATCCACTTATATCTAGCAATACAATATACATATAATTACCGTCCAACATGTTTTCACCATCGCCGCCTTCCGGTGAGCTTTCGCGAGAACCTTCGTTCATGAGTTCATTGACGCGTCTTCTCTCTGCCTCCTGCAACACATTATTTAATCACTCCAAACTGGAAGGCGAGGCTGAGGGTGTGAGGGAGAACGAACGACTATAAAACAAAGTAAATGGAAAGCGAGGGTGAAGGTGAGAAAGTGTAGGTACGAGAGATACCTACATGTTTTGTTCTCTCTTCTTTCCTAATTTAATTTAGGATGGAATCTTTAAAATGTTTTCCCTCTTTAAATCAGGATGTCGGAATACTTATTAGCTAGATAGTGTGGCAGATAAAATATTCCTAAATAGGTACAACTAGTTTAGGTACAACATTTTTCGAACCTAATCCGATAGACATAAAAGACTTGTAGTATTTACTAAGTGTTCTGTGTGTAGGTATATTGTGTAGGGTACCTGGAAGCGCTTCTCGTCAAGTCTCTCGGCCATGCCCAGCTCGAGGTGTTCGGCCTCGGCGTCCTCCCGCTGGATCACGAGCCCCTCCGTCTGCGGCGTGCGCTCGGTGGTGGTGGTGCGCAGCCGACGGTGCTTCCGCCGGTGACGCTAAACATAACAAAAAATACAACTGTACGTTTATTACATTGTAAACATAAAATATACCTACTTACATATCACATTAGTATATTAGGTAGAGTGGATCTATGAAATAATAAACCAACAGACAGACATTTACCTACGAAAATCTTTTCGTAGGTAAATGTCTGTGTGAGAGTTAAAAAGTGGAAGTCTAGGGTTTACCCTTACGCGCGGTGGGCAAACGGCGTGATTTTATGTAGGGACCTATTTATATAAAGCAAAATAGCGGTAACTGACGATACCTCAGCATCTACGGAGCACAAGACCGCGACCGCCAGGGCCAGGAACAGTACAGCCCTCATCTTGTCGCCTTATTACCTGTCACAAACAACAAAAGGATTAATTAAACATCTTATATAAGCAGTAGAAACTTATAAATATCTTATTTTATATTATATCATTCTTCTGTAAGTGTCTATGTCACTGCACTCGTCCTAAACGGGTTGCCCGATTTTAATCAAATTTGTGGGTGTGATGGTTTAAATTTAAAAAATGAACCCAGTTATGTTGTGGCACTGCAGGACAACAACGTAACATATCCGCTAGTAATATCTACCTATTATAAATACCTAATATTCTGATATATTTTATAACAAACACCTGTAAAGAACATATAATTATTTAGAACGTAAAGAAGGCACACAAGGCGCGAGATCGCGTACCTATGTTATAATTCATAATTTAGGATCTAATTTCGTCGCGGCCGTACCACGAAGTCCCACCACAGACTATAAACAAGAGCATGTGAATTCAACAAGCTTGGAAACTTGACCGTTCTCATCTCAACACACGTTGAACATACATTATAATAAACATGTAGTCAGCTGTTAGTTATTAGACTCGTCAGGCAGCTGCCTACTGCGAAACTGTTGTTATCCTGTCCATTGAGCTTCCTGAACTGATAAAATGACAAACTTGAATAGCTGTAGGTAGCTGTACTCGTACTAACTATGTAATGAACTGTAATTATTTTATATCTATGCGACAATATAACGATTATTTTGTCCTTTGGTAATTAATTACAAATATTACAATGTCATTGATTCTCCTAGTGCCACAGAATACTTAATAGTACAGGTACTAGTGCGGAAATAGTTTACTTTCAACTCGATTTAACAATTACAAGAACAGATTACTTTGTAGGTACAATAACTCTGTCACCTGGTTGTTATTAACCAAACCATAAGAAGAAAAATAAACATATTATAAGCCCTACGTCGCCGGCGCGGGGGACTTTACAAACATTTCCCGGATACGTGCACCCCAACGCGGTGAAACTATAGAATTGTACATAGGTACACATTAATATTTGTCACCTGTGTGTAGGAATCGAACCCACAATACCAGCCATTTGTAGATTTACCAGCAGGCTGAGTAGGCTATGGCGTTCTAAGGCGGGACATTTCCGGGGCGGCAGACTATTTAAAAAAAAAAGTATTTGTTACAACAACACAAACATCCGGTAGATGCTTGTATCCTCTTGTAGTTTGTTTGACTCGACTGTTTTCTGATGTTTTGAAATATCTTCCAAAGACTTTCACAGAATACTTAATAGTACAGGTACCAAGTCAAGAAAAAATAGGGTCCTCCGATCGGAACTACGATTGGCATAAGGAGCGGAAAAATGCTTTGGCTCTTTTGTGCATAGAGTCGGAACTAATGAGCAAGATGACATATGACATCATTCAAGATTTTGCTAACGAAAAATCGCGCAATAAGATTTGTAGGTAGGTACGAAACTTTTGGAATTTTAAACATTTGTATTTTCATAGGTAATTGTAGGTTTGTAAGCAATAAAGACCATTTTCTGATTTTCGTCTCTTTGTTATTAAGTTTATAAGGGACAGGCGCAAATATAACTACTTACTTACTAGTTAAAACTTGTTTAGTATGATTGTTAAAGTTTTGCGACACAGCTTGGTCATTGTTACAATTGAAGCCATTAAAGCATTTCAGTAGCAACAGTTCTAAACTATACCTAGACTCATATAAGTAGTAAGTAATACGGTGCTAGGTGATGGCGTTGTTAGTCTCGGTCGCAGCTAGGTACTAAGTAGAGACGCACCGTGTGATTGCCGTAGCGACACTGCAGCCATTGGAACCGTGTCAAAAGTTTGGCTACCTAGATCCAGGTTAACTGTCTGTAAGTACATTATGTATGTTTTATGTGGTGCTATTTGCGAACACCAGCGACTAGCGAACACGTAAGACAATGTAAGTACTCGTAAATATATGCCCGGGATACACACGTGGGTAATATTAGGAGTGAACTCATTATCATCGTATCGTCGGTACGTACTCGAAGCATGCAGACAGTCTACAGTTCTACACAGATACGTGTTATAGAGCTGATGCAAAATACGCGCTTCGATACAGAGTTGCAGAAAACAGCCCGCTATACCATATCTGATAATCTAAGCATTTTATTAATGACTATCTGACCCAGCAAACGTTGTTTTGCTACTAAAATAGTAATATCGCTATGAAAAAATAGGGGTTGATCGTAAAGGGGTGAAAATTAAGAGCTGTATGTATTTTTTAATGTTGTATCATAGAAACAAAAAAAATGGGTAAAAAATAAAATAACAAATTTAGGGTGATGAAAAATAGATGTTGTCCGATTCGCAGATCTAACCGATATGCACACAAAATTTCACGAAAATCGGTCGAGCCATTTCGAGGGAGTTTAATTACAAACACCGTGACACGAGAATTTTATATAAATATAAGATTAAAGTACCTTTTTTAATGGTACTAAAACTCTGATGTTATTAGGCTGTAAGGTTGGCAACGCACGAGTGACACTGACACTCCTGTTATTGCCATTGCAAGCGTTCATAGGGTACAGGTAGAGCTGCAACGAGGCACTTGCAGGCCCATGTTCAACAGTGGACGTGTTCATGTTGAGATGACATGACGTGACGATGACGATAATGTTGTGTGCGCTGCTATGGGTTTGGTAAGTACGAGTATGTCGCTGCCATCTCGTTCGAATGTTGTCGACTGATACAGATACTGTCGTCGTGTGGATCTGTATTATATATATAAGTGTACCTAATGTAAGTGGTGCAGGGTTCACGATGTCAATGGCACGCTTGTGTGAGCTATCTGAACGCGCCCCGCCGCCCGAGCCCGCCCGCGCCCCTCCGGGGGCAACGCACCGCACCCCAATGCCATAGTACGCTTGCGCGACTTACATACTCCTACTACCACAGAATACCTAATATGCCAGGACTTTGGAAGAATTCAATGATTTTTCAGATTCATAACATGAACACAATCAATTAATATAAAATTTCACAACTTGATTAAAATAATCAGATTTGAATTGCCTACTATTGTTTACCTCTCAGACTGGGACGGTTAGGTCATAAAAAAAGTCTACGGCAACTTTTAGGCTGACTAGACATTAAGTAAGACGCAAATTATTAAGAGTACCTAGCTACTTTCCGTACTATTATAAGGGTTGTGGTGTGGTAAGTACGATCGCGGTCTCATATCTCCCGAAGCGATGCCATGACTCATAGCGTAACTATTGTAGGTGCTTTCGATGAGTGAAACCTTCTCAAGAGTTCACCTGCTTGAATTCCCACCCCGATCAATCGGGTCATGCAGGTTCATCCTCGCCACACAATCAATACATTGACTAACGCTTGTTTCCCGGAACTATCCTTCCAGGAAACAGGTCGCAGTAGCAGAGGCTACCAATTTCCATACCTACGCAGGTAGAGTAAGGAATAACTAGTTAACTGTTGCAAAACGTCCGAAATTACTCACTGAATAATATATTCTGCTTTTTTGTGGTTTATGATTGTCAATCACGATATACCTACCTATGTACAGATACGTCCCTTGATACCTACTTGTGGGGTGAAATCATTTGCTAAAAAAGCTTTTACGAAAATCCACGTCCTAAAGGCGCAATGAGTCAAATGAGGTTTAGAGAATTGTATGAAAGTTATGTTATCCGGTCACGGGAGTAACAAGTACAAATATGTGTAAGTTGTAGGTTAGTGCCGCTCATAAAGTTCCAACTAGCAGTGTAAGTAATAAGCAAGGGCATTATTGTTATGTTATTGCATAATAACTAATAACTACGAGTCGATAAGAATTGCCTGACAGTCAAATACAGGGATACAATTTTATTATTATAAAACAACTAAGTGTCAAAGTGCCTCTGACATAATTATGTAGGTACTACATAATTATACCTACTGCTACCATTTGAGGGTTAAACACTTGTGATCAAATGTTCTGCTTATTCACAGTGATCATGATCAAATAACATCAAGCCAAAAAGTTACTAGCAGCCATAATATGGCCACTTGATTGTTAATAAACTAAAATTCTCGAATATTCAATTGCGTAGATTGAAATGTTTATTAAATTTGATAACCTTAAGCTCCAGTTATTTATAAAACGATAAAAAATGTGACGAGCTCTACAACATATTTGTTGGTATCGCGACACGACATAGCCACTACACGTTATATATTAGTACGAGTACCTACCTACATATATGTAACGCTTCGATCGAATATAAGTACAATTGTTAGATTATATGTACCTATCATCTCAATCCATAAACGTCCCACTGCTGGGCACAGGTCTCCTCCATAAATTTGGAGGGATATTAGCCTATATATTATGATTATATGTACCTATATGTAACGCATACCAATCTCAGAAGAATGCAAACAAAATTAATAATAATTTTAACAAAAAAAAAACCGACTTCAGTACGGCAAGTTGTAAAATTTTCAAATATTTGTTTGTTACAATCGAATAAAATCGACTGAGCGTCGGGCTGAACACAGGTCAAGTAGGTATTAAAAGCTATATTTAATCTGTGCAATCCGCGCTCAATTAATTCACGTAATTATTTCTTATTAATAGTTGCTTAGCAACAATAACCGAAACTTATCTAATCGCCATCAGTAAAATACTTATTATTGAGAAGTTCAGATGGCCAACTGTGGTCTTCTTCATCAGTTTTACTTCACCAAATTACACGTTCTGAATGCAAATGATTGATTTATTGTTAATAATATTGAAATTGCTATATGTGTGCCTATAACTTTTGAGGAGTTCCCTCAATTCCTCATGGATCTCATCATCAGAACTTTCTTTTGATGATAATGGGACCAAACTCGAGGTATGTCCAGTCAGACAATAAAAGAATTTTTCAAATCGGTCCATAAATGACGGAGTTATGCGGTAACAAACATTAAAAAAAATAAAAATACACACGAATTGATAACCTCCTCTTTTTGAAGTCGGTTAAAAAATAGCCATCAACCCTACAGCTGGGCGTGATGATGATGATTTCAATTGGTTTTCCAATAGCAGAGTGATTTTTACATATTCATCTTGCATATAAATATGTTACGATTATTATAATAACCACCATAGTTTGATATTTTAACCATTCGAGATAAAGGCATTTCGTTGTGTCCCCTGCGACATCCTGGCATTATCATATTTATTACACCAAGTAGAACAAATAAACAAAAAAAAATCTTCTTAAAAATATAATACCATTAATTTACGTCGGGATTTCGCAGGGGACACAACAAAACGCCTTTATAGGAGTTATAGGGTTATTTGTAAATTAATGTCTAACAAACATATTATGATAATATGACTCATGAGAAAAAACAGTAAAATTACTGAGGCCTCCCCCGGTCTGGGGGCACGGGAGACATGTCTTGACGCAGGGGCACTCCCGTGCCTCTAGGTAGGTAAGTAATGCCCTGTGTTTTCCATGTCATGACAAGGAAAGCACAGGGCACTACCTACCTTTTCTCGAAGTGTTTAGTCGTATATTTGTACCCTTAAATTAACTTCATTGATACCTATCTAAAATAGCCAGATTTCGTCACTTACTGCAAATATAAGCAAATCGTTTGGACAGAATGGCCGCGACCGGACGAACTTGTGATTAGATTTCATAAAGTATTGATTCTGCGATTTAATGGCGGCTGGAAATATACACGGAGGGTAGGTAGGTACATAACAAGCGCACAATTAAGTGATATAACATGCTGATTTGTTGTTTGAGAGTGAGGTCATCTACACAGGCACACATCTGGGGCACGAACCACGGCACGTTGCAAGCTTCATCACTTCTAAGAAATCAACGTGGGCGTTGCGCCTGTATAACACATTCAGTTCACTTTGCTTCTAGCTTTATATTTCCAGTAATAAATACCTACCTGCCTATATCACACACGATTCCCGAGCTTTATGTTAGATATTAGTAAGTAGGACCAAGTAATAAAGGTTGAGCACTATTTCTAGACAGATAGATGACCTATGTTATATGTCCAATATCTCATAGATTAAAAATTGTTTTGTTATCTGAAGTCCTCCTAATCGAAATTCGTTAACAGTGGGAGACTAGCATCCGCACAGGTAGATATTAAAGTGCACAAGTATACAATGTGCGCAAACACAACTCTATTTTTCCTTACTTTATTTGCATGGGGTTGTCAAGAAAGGAGTTATAAGGTTTCTGAAGGGTCGGCAACGTGCGAGTGATACCCCTGGTGTTGCAGGCGTCTATAGGCTACGGTAACTGTTTACCACCAGGCGGGCCGTATGCTTGTTTTCCTCCTTGGTAATAAAAAAAAAGCAGAAACATTTTTTTTAAATAAGGGCTTGACAAAATCCTACCAGAGGTTAGGTACAACGGGCAGAGTAAAGTTTTGAATAATATGAACTTGCCGGTCTGCATTTCTTTCCAAAAAGCCAATAATAAACAAATTTGTAATAGATCTGTGTCTATGAAATTGGTTTTTAACCAAAATCAAAAAATGAGGAGGTTCTATGTTTGTCTGTATGTTGTATATTATTTTGTACTCGTACGTTCGACAGAGGAGGCGGGCGCGCGACGCGTGCGCGTGCGCATGCAGCGACAGCGAGCCGTGTGTCACCTACTTGCACCAGCTTCCTCAAAATGTATACTAATTTCCGTGCCAATGTTTGTCTTGTTCTTTCCGTATTTACCACGTCGAGTACCTACACTATTGCCTTGCCAAAAGAAAACTGAATTAATAGAATGCGAGTTTATTTTAACCGACTTCAAAAAAGGTGGAGGTTTCTTAATTCGACCGTATATCTGCTTTTTTATGTTTGTTCGCGGATAACATCGTTGTTTATGAACCGATTCTCAAAATTATTTTTTTTATTTGAAAGAGAGGTGGTTCCCGTTGGCACCAAGCCAAGATCTGATTATGGAATCCCAGGGAAATCAAGGGCAACCCTCAAATGTTTAAACCGTGTTTCTTAGCAAATACAATTCTATTCTATTCTAATGTTTTAGGCATTAACATGTTTTTCGTATATTTTTTACTTTTATTTTATCAATAAAAAATTAAAAATAAAAAAAATATGAAAAAAACTGAAACCGACTTATTTTTAGGTTTTTGAACTCGGTTTGCGGCTAATCTCAACGGAGACTGGCCATCTGCGCGGGAGATATTATAGTGCACAAGTTGTGCGCAAACACAAGTGCACTCTTTATTCCCTCACTCTCATCGTCCGATGGGACGGTAATCCGACACGACTGGAGAGAGATCAGGCGTAGGACCAACGGCGTTACGTGCTTTCCGAGGTAAGGGGGTGTAAACACTACCAATATCCAAACTCCGGGCATCTATTGTGAATTTCTATAATATCGATTTTTGGCCCGACCCGGGAATCGAACCCGCGATCTCGTGATCAGCAGTCACACACATCGACCACTGAGCCACAGAGGCAGTAAATAATATGTAGGTAGTATGTTAATTATTGGAACAGTGAACAGAATATGCGCACCGATAAAGTGGCGGTCTGACGTCAGGCGCAGCGCAGGCGCACGCAGGCGGTGTGGCGGTCCTGACCCTGCTGCGCTGCAACACAATTGCCTCAATTGGCCCGTCAACTCATACTACTTATTATATTGGTTGCCCATCGGTTGACTATGTTTGTTCTAATCATCATCATTGTAGTTCCCTCACTGCTGAACATCGCGACCACATACGACACGTCTCCAAGCTATGCGGTCTTCTGTAGTGTGAACCGCACGGTACATGCTACCTTCGAACACCTTCTTCTTCTTCTGTTTGTTGTAATAGTGATAGTGCAACTTCAATCTGTTATTCAGTTGTTTTTGTCGTACATTATCTTGCTCAGTTTAGTGTGCTGTTGTAGGTATTGGACGAGTATTTCCCTTCCTATGATATCGTGTAGGGGAAGGTTTTGCAACTGTTACCAAAGGTCACTCATACTAAAAGTAACCCACTTTAAAAAAAAAACTACTAGTGAGCAAGTCTGACTGGGTAAGGACCTCCACCTTACAAAAGATCACAGCCAAATGACTACACACAGCGGTGTAGTTGTGTGCCTGTGTGTGAGTACAGGTATTTGCCACCTAAGTAGAATAAAAAAAACCACCTCCAAAAATAGGAAAATAACAGCTGATCTACATTTTTGATTGCCAAGACAAATAGGTAGAAAGGCTACAGCTTGGTCCTCTCCTACTAACTATCTTACTTTTACCATTTGGATATTATGGTTTTTAAGAATAAAAATATGTTAAAGTTGTCTGGAAAACCGGGGAAAAACTAAAAGCTCTTTTTATTATTTTAAATATTTTTGAGCGCCTATTTTAACACATAGGTAACTTGTATGTCAAAAGTGATTTTTACCAACGTTCCTTATTACATTTGAGCATTGATTGTCGCATCACAACCACATATGAATAGAACGTATGTACTCGTAATGCTTCTATTGACCCAAATAGTTGTGTTCCAAAACAATCACACCAATTGGGTTGATTTGTCGCTGCATTTTGCAACGCAACGTTACCAATCACAATAATATAATAAATCACTACTTCACTCGATTTTACGACATTTTAATTATAAGAATTTTAGGCTACTTATAGCAACTACTTTTTTCTTTTGCGGCTGTCGTGTTGTATACCGTGTGTACGTACCTATTGAAGGAATGATTCGGATCAGTACCAGGACTCTTTACTGCTAGGTACACTTATGAGCTATCTACTTTACGCTTTGCTTCTTAGTCTTGGCACGTGACTTGTCATCACTCGGAAGATGTGTACGCGGTCGGGCCGCTTTCCATGTTGGTGCCTTGGGGCACAGATTCATCGTCATCATCATCTCAACCCAAAAATGTACCACTGCTGGGCACGGGTCTCCTCCACACAATTGGAGGGATATTAGCCTACTATACCACGCTGGCCAGACAGGTTGGCATAGGGTTTTGTTTCGAGTTTTCCCTTTCTTGCAGTAGATATTGTCTGTCTAACTCACAATTCCCTTAGTCGACTCTTACGACACCCACGGGATAGAATGGGGTGGTGACATTTGTATTCTTAATCCGTCACCACACGGAGGCACAGATTACTAAATAGTTATTCTTGGGGGCCCTATGAATCAACCGTGGAACATTGTTTTTCATAACTTCATCAACGAGTTTGCATACATGAATCTACTTTACATCTGAGAGCTGTAGTTCGCGTGAAACGTCCCAGATTTATTGGATAGCAGATTGGTCTAAATTAGACCACAAAGGTAATAAATATATTAGTGCACTCGTACAGCAGAAACTGTTGGTCTACTCCGTAAAATATATTAAAACTAAAATTAGTTGAGTGAGCCTGCGTGTAACTAGGTAGGTACCTTGACATCATTCATGCCTCAATATTAGTGCACAAAATAAACTCTAAACCTAAATCGTGATGAGCAGTGTGGGTAGCTACTGAGTTACATCATCACAGTTTATTAGGGAACCTATAACGGCTATAACATAGCTAGTTATATGAATCACATTACAGTATTATTGTTGTTGTATTTATGCAGGCCGGACATTAGCCACAGGAAGGCACTCGGTGAGTAACGATACAATGACATGACGACGCGGACACGGACCGAGTGATTAGTATCACAGGCGCGGCGCACAGATGGGCACTGGCCACTGTGGCCACTGGGCACAGTGGCCACCCACTACAGATGTCAGCTAGGAATGTATAATGTGTTTAATACATATAGGCACCGCCGACGTTAAACACATACATAATTAGGTAGGTACTTAATGTGTTTCTTTTCATTCGCTATATTATAAACGCTTTACTAACAAATAAAAGTTGACCGCCACTTTACGTGAACCATTATTAGGTAGAGATGCCTACTTATCTCTCTTATAGTGAAGAGATAAAAATAGGCCACTTCGGCAATTATCTACTTATATTAAAAACACAAAGAACATGTTATAATCTGAAACCCAATTCATATGTATTAAAATAATGAATAGATTAAAGTGGGATGTCATCATTATTTTTGAACCTCGCTATCGGCGCGCGATAGCCTGCGTGCGCGCCGCCTGCGCCCGCGCGGCCTCGCACCGAACTATGTCGCTTCGCTCGTTACTCGTTACTCGGCAGCGCACCGCGTATACACTATACATACAACGGGACCAAAAGTTCCGCCAGTTTACGACTACGCGGAATAGAATAATAAAAGCTTCAGTTGAACATAAACATGACTCATATTAGTCACAGATATTAGTTTAACGTCCCCGAGCTCCGGGACCAGTAGCACTCACTCAATATGTAGGTAAACATTTATAATGTGAGAATACGATAAGGTACCTACCTCCTAGTGCATCACAACTCAAACTTATAAAACCTCATCTAAGGATAAGAATAATCACATAGTCAGACGATAACTGTTATAAGCAGAAAACAAAGAAACTGGTTTTCGCATTTAGTACCTGGAGTGACCTGGACCCGTGTGTCTCCCGTGTCTTTCTGTTATGTGAAGTATTGAGCAAAGCGTCTACCTGTACGATTGGAACAACGATATTAATTTTACTGAATGCACCGATGTCAAGGATCTCGATTTGTATCATACCCTGATGTGAAACACCGCGGTTATTTTTTATGTGACCACGAAGCGTCTTTGGTTAGTAAATCCGAATGGATTTGCCTTCGAGCCTTCGAGCATGCCTCGCAGCGAAACATTGCATTACTAAATTCCTAAGATGAGAAAAAATAAAGGAATTGCAAGACGCACCGACAATACCTGAAAGATATGAGATATTTCTTTTCCTCTTCTCATTAAAAGTAGACTCATCCGATATATGCATTCTTTTCATCCATACAATTAATTCACAAACATGGTCTTTGACGAATGCAACAGAGGTCCATGCTCGAAGTTTTTTAAAGAGCCGTCGAATGGAACGTACCTAGTATTCTAAGTATTAAACTTACACACGGTAAGCAAAAAAAATACTGACGTCCGTCACTTGGAAAACTGCCACGTTAAAACTGGAACTGAGCTGGACACAGCCGCATGTCAATGGGCTAAACACACGATCCAGTGGGTCCTTCTAAAACGGCAAGCGACATCGCGGTGGACCTAGGCGAAGATAGTAGAATGAGTTGGAATCGTCCTTAGCGGTCCTGGACAAAGAGAGATAGAAGAAAAATAGGGATGCCGTTATGATTATGAAAATATGTCTAAAAGCTGTCATTAGACACATACAAATCTAAGAATATACGATATCTTTGTCTCTCATTCTGGACAGTGATAAGCTCCCGTTGGACTAAGGTCTCCTACTCTCGTCTGATGTTATCACTAGCTATCTCCGTATGTTTACCTAACGACGTTCATAAGTACCTCCTGGTATTTCAGGAGCTAATCACACATTTACCTCGCACATAAGCAACCTATGCAATAAACAGAATAATAATCTCTTCTTTGTATAAGTTTAAAGAAAATTAGAGTTCAATCTGACTGTTTAAGTAATCATTGTGCAAAACTTAGTGAATTAGGTCATGTTGTGACGATTAGTGCGGGTGTTCCGGTGGCGAGGGGCGCGGAGGGTGCGGTGACTGCGGTGGTCAGGCCAACGTGATTCGCGCGGCGCGGACGGAAGCGCTGCGCGCTGGCCGCTGCGTATCGTGTCCGCCGATAGCGGGCTGACCCCCGAGACCAGATAAATATATTAAAAACATCGCTTTTTGTGTCAACCAGTAATCGTGCTATTTAAGTTTGATCTCATTTTATACAAACATTTGATCGTTTAATTAATTTATCATTGGTTTGCTATCAGCACTATCAAACCAACAGAGGTTCGGTATATTTACCTACCTACTTATTTTATGAGTTAAGAACTTACTACGTATGTATATGTATAAGTATATTATAACACTGTGTGTACTATCTATACTAATATTATAAAGCTGAAGAGTTTGTTTGTTTGTTTGGTTGAACGACCCTAATCTCAGAAAGTACTGGATTAGAATTTTTTCGTTGAATAGTGCATTTATCCAGGAAGGCTATAGGCTATATAACATCACGCTATGATCAATAGGAGCAAAGCAGTAGGTAGTGAGATATGTTGCAAAATACGTTCCAAATTACCACGCGGCGACCCCTAGTAGGTACATGATATAGGTACATGACCAATCTGCAATCCAATATGGTACCTATATTATTTTTATCCTAGCCTCATCAGGCTGCGTGTAAGTAGATACGCACGAGCAAGTGATATAAATAGACAAAAACAAAAAGTAGGTTACCTACCCACTACCTAGGTTTAACGTAACTGTCGAAAAATTACATTCGCAACGAGCATAAGATTTTCGGAATAGCGTGCGTCGCAATATCATCATCATTCAAATGTACGGTCGGCAACGGAGTTAGCTGTACAGGGCCGCTATATGAAGATTCGGTTTTTAAGAAAACCATCCTTAGTAGCCTATGTGTTATTCCAGACCATAATATATCTCTGTGCCAAATTTCATCCAGATCCGTTCAGTAGTTTTTACGTGAAAAAGTAACAAACATTCATCCATCCATCCATCCATTCTTACAAATTTTCACATTTATAATATTAGTAAGGATGGTTTTCTTAAAAACCGAATCTTCATATAGCAGCCCTGTGCAGCTAACTCCGTTGCCGTGTGTACCTATATCTGTTCAAGTTGAAAATATAGAAGGGGTAGGACACTCACGTACGAGATATTTTGTTAAAATGTACCTACAAAATATGTAGGTTGTAATAACAGTGTTTCGTTACACACGCTGTTTGACGACTATGCACATTCTAGGTCCTGGGTTCGAATCAAGTTTCATTACAAGGTACCTAGGCGAGTGGGTGAGCATTACAATTATAAGCGTCAGTAATGTAATGGAAATTTAAAAAATAAGCGAAATACGACCTCTGTCACATTGTGTTCCATTAGAATTGTTAGTTATGAACAAATGACCAACCTACTACAAAATCCTTACTTAAATGGGAAAGTTTGTAAGTATGGATGTTTGTTACGCTTTCAGGCAAAAACTACTGAACGGCTCTGGATAAAATTTGGCACAGAGATAGATTATAGTCTGGAAAATCATATAGGCTAATTTTTATCGCGATAACCGACATCTACGCGGGCGGAGCCGCGGGCAACAACACTAGTTGTTGCCCGCGGCTCAAAGTGAAATATATAACATACTAATGTTATATATTTCACTTTGATGCCCCCTATGTCTACTAGCATACGTAACTAACTAATGGATCGTCATAGTATATGTTTATGTAATAACCTACAAAGCATAACATACTATATTACGCCTCTTTCCCTAAGGGGTAGGCAGAGGCGAAATGAGGGACTGTCCAACGTTCACCAGCTATGTTAGATCTTAGGTCACATGATACATGATCACTACGGGGCGAGTCTATTGTTTTATACATTACTAGGGGTCGCCCGCGACCTCGTCCGCGTGGTAATTTGGAATATTTTGCCCGATTTTGCAACATATCTCCTACTGCTCCGCTCCTATTGATCATAGCGTGATGTTATATAGCCTATATTCTTGGATAAATGCACTATCCAACAAAAAAAGATTTTTTCTAATCGAACCAGTACTTTCTGAGATTAGCGCGTTCAACCAAACAAACAAACAAACTCTTCAGCTTTATAATATTAAGTATAGATACCGGCATAATTAATCACTTATAACAGCCCACAATATCCCATTGCTGGGCCGGGTCTCTTTTATCAAGAGAGAATTTAGCCTTATTATAGGGCAGACTAGTCTTCCGTATTTACCGAACGACAATGTGTGTTAAAGGAGCAAATACAGAGACGGGATCCGAGTCTAGCGGACCTGTGCCTACCCACGGATTACGAGTCCAGCCACTGCCGGGCAGCACTAACAACTGTATAATAAGTAGGAGCAGGACAATAAATCTTGCGGAGTCTTGTGACGACTCTCTATATCGTGCCTTCTAACTGCAGCTGGAACCTTTCATCAAATATTAACTAGACAATGACGGTATTGCTCGTGAATAAAACTAGGTCTCGACAGAGCTAGATGATTAATGTATGAGACCTGACAGAGACAAGGGCTGCTTGTGTGTCTCGACCGCTCGACCCTGGGCGGCTGTAACGCACGGCGCGATCTGTCTGTGCACTATACACAGAGAGCCCCTAAGGACACTTTGTAACTATCGTGTCTGTCGCGACCATCTTGACTGCCATCGGCCGCGGCCCAGTGCTAGGTGGCCTCTGTCCAGGGTGGAAACAAAACATGCCTATCAAGACCTACGTGATAACTATTAATAGGTATACCTACCTAATGTAAATAATGTAAGGAGAAAATAAATAAATATATTATTATTAAATACATAATAGGGTGAATATGGATAATGTCGGTCAACCGAAAACGGCCGAAATTAGGGTTTTTCGCCACCCGTGCATTTAAAAGCTTCCTGGTTTTTTTTTTTATAACTACGTAAGATTTAATGGAAGCAAATTTTTATTCATAAGGATATCCATAACTATGTTAAACGTATCCCTTGTACCTACCATAAAATATGGCAGCTATAAAGGTTCAAAGATCAAAAATTCTTAAGGGGCCGATATTTAGCGTAATCACCCTATCTACATAGTATAGGTACAGGCAAACCCGCAAGTAGTTAGGTATAAACATTGCGCAAGTTCGCCTGATATTGTAAACTTCTAAATTGACCTAAATAAAACCAACGTGACTGCCTGCACTAACCGGGCGAACGATCAGCCGCGCGATTTTTGTCAAAATAAAATAAATCAACATGAGGATTTCTTAAACTGGTTTAGTGTGAATGCTTATTGGTACCATCGCATCCAGGCTCTTAACCTAATGTGAGCGCTTGTTAAAAAATAATTAGGTAACAAAATTACAGAGAAAATAATTTTGACATTATCCATCTATAATAATAACAACCCATATAAGTCCTGCTACCGGGCAGAGTAAGTAGGAACATATAAATAGGTACTTATTCATCTAAATAAATGTTTTCTTTGTTTCATTAAAAAAAACAAAAAAAATAAGTATTAATTTTTAAACCAGAATAAATCTTAAAATAAAAATAAACTAAAAATTGATCAGTTAACCCTAACATACACACGGCTGAATGAAACGGATGCGCCGTTTAAGCTGTATGTATAGCAAAAACTAATAAAAAGATAAATAAGTATTTTTTACAAATTAATGTGAGTTGACAAAATAAAAAGTAGTAGTGAAACACTTACCGCGTGTGTGTGTTGTGTTGTGTTAGATCGTTGTCACCAGTGCAACTGTCACCAGCGACGCTCCCCGGCGGAGTGGCGCGCGGCGGCGCCCGCGCAGCGGCGGCGGGTGCGTGCGCGCGCGCTCCCGCCCGCTCCCGCCCTACACTAGGTACGTCATGTCGACCCACCGATGGAACTCTCTGATGATCCTCTTTAAAGTTCAACAGTTTGTTCTAGACTAGTTATCATCACTAGTATCTGCCTACTTTATGTAAGTAGGTCACAACACAGTTCGTGACTTGTGAAGTTTTAAAACTTTGTCAGTTTATTTTTCACAATAAAAGGTCAATGCTTAATTTACCTACTTTTTAAAATTCTGTAGGTACCAAAAAGCACCAGGAGTGACTTACAAAGCTCGGGGGTGCTTGCGCACGCGCCTTACTTATTTCTAAAGTGCGTAATAGGTAATCTAGTGGGTAGGCTGAGATGCACAGAATATGTATGTGTATGTAATAATAGTCTTATAAAAATTGTGTAAACATAGTAGTTACTTAAATATTAAAGCAATGTGGAAAAAGACGAGCCCGGAGCAGGATTCGAACCTGCGCCTCTCGGGTTACGGCCCGGCGCACTACCAACTGTGCCATCCGAGCTCCAACTCCGGCATTCGAATTTGTCTACCGCTTTACGTATATTTGAGCTGGTTGGCATAGCAAAAATGCTAAGAATATATAAGAGTTATTACGTGTTGTAACAGTCTTGTTGCACTGTGGCTACCTTCCGTGCTGGTGCATTGACAAATAATATATCCTAAGGGTATCACATAAGTAGATAATCCACACCTGTAGTTCTATGAAGAACTTAACCTGCGAAATTAGTTTTACTTATAAAGAGTTTCATAGGCGAAGTCTGGGGTGCACCGCTAATAGAATAATAGTAGGGCACTATTACTAGCGAGCAAGCCCGACTGAGGAAGGACCTACAACTTATAGAAGACCACAGCCAAATAACTACACACAGCGGTGTAGTTGTATTCCTGTGTGTGACAGGTGTACAGGTCTCCAGCGTTCATATATGGATGCGTTTAGAAAGGAACGTTTTCCTATCCCAAGGATACTCTATCTTAAAGCCCTGGCGTAAAAAAATGGGTCGGCAATCGGCAACACTTAAGTGATACCTCTGGTATTGCGAGCGTCCATAGGCTACGGTAACCGCTTAACATCAGGCGGGCCGAGTGCTTCTTTGCCACCCAAGTAGTATAAAAAATGTGCTAATTAGTTTTAAAACACGCTAATAAGATTTTAAGTTTTAATAAGAATCTTCATAGCGCCTGTTACAATCTAACAAGACGTTCAATCTTAAATGTGGATTTGTACATATTTTAAGAACATTTTGCTACCTTACTTGGTCCCTACTAAGAAACCATATTCCTACCTATATCCTGGTCTAAGTGCGTCTTGTACCTAATTAAAAGTTTTGATAGATAATAATAAGAAAGAAGAAAGAAAGAAAGAAAATTACATTTATTGACAGTCACATTTTTGGTATTTACACATTGTACCCTATAATTACTGTATCAATGAGGTTACCACTCAGCATAATGCTATGTTGTGGTAACAACACAGCGCTGATTTACAGTGGTAACCCCAAGTGACGAACGGATATTAAGCTATATAAAAACAACAAAAAAGTTAACGTATAAAAATGCAGTTAAAAATATACTAACATATTATTATACTAATACATACATTGTATAAGTACCTACTTATTAGGTTGGTATCTAATAGTGACGATTTCCAACACCCTCCATAGATGATAGGTTTGGTAGGTTAGGTACCTAATCTGTGGCCATAGTATAGAAGTAGGTATAAATAAAGTAACTAGTTACTAGATACGTACACTTACAATTATTTATTCTGTGGAATAGGTAATTTAAAATTAATAAACAGGTATTATATAAAAGTTAAAAACCTATTGTGTACGGCGTAATAAACAGTATAGTGTCGTGTGACGTCACATGCCTAGTAGGCGACGGTGGGGTCCTCCGCGAAGTCATTGCAGCGGTCGTCCAGCTCATTCTGCAACAATAGGTGGGTGCTCAGTCCTGCAAGCGCACGTGACACATCTGAGACCAGTGTCCAGTGCTGCCACTAACTACTGACTAGCCAAAGTTACCTGATCGAGCTGAAGGCACTTGCCCCACTCGGTGAGCGTGATGCGGTGGTCCTCGTCCACGTCGCAGTGGTCCAGGAAGGGCGCGATGCAGTGCTCCACCGAGGACAGCGACTTGTGCACCGGGAACACCTCGTGCACCGACACGGCCCTGCCCACACAAACTAATGCATTTAACTAGTGCACCCTCACCAACTATTTCGTCGTTGACAACCAATATTGCTACCACGTTGCAACTTGACAACTTTCATGTTGTAAGTAGGTATGGACTTACTTTTTGTCAGTAAACAATCCAGTCCAGAGTATGCGCTAAATGTCGGTGATGTAGGAAGTGTACCTGGCGCTGTCGTCCGAGTTGATGTCGCACCACCTCCAGATGGCGCTGTTGGCCCAGCGCTGGGTGGGCGGGTACTGCGCGCGCTTCAGAGCGCGGTAGTGCGGCGTCAGCTCGTGGTGCTCCTCCATCTCGCGCATCGCGCTGAACAGCCAGTCGCGCATGCGCCCGGGCACCTCCAACAACTGCTCCTTGGAGCACTCCTACACGTCACAGATGCACTGATCACTACCAACATTATCAACACACAAACTTATACCTACTTGTTGTACGAGCGGTTATTACCTAAAACTAACAAAGCGCACGTTGGATCCACTAACTCCCATGGACCAGCTAGCGTGTTAATCCTCTCATCTCTCTTGGTTATAGGTACATAGTATGTGGACTTCGTATCGTTCTATTCAATATGTAAATAAAAGGAGTCCCGTGCCAAGGAGTGTTGTTAAACACTCGCTAAGGAAGGTGGAGGGCCGGGTGACACAATAAACGAATCTTGTGACCAGCAACGGTGTGATAGGTATAATTAATCTAGGTGTAGGTACCTACTATGTGTAATATATATATTATACTAGCTGTTTCCCGCGGCTCCGCCCGCGTGGATGTCGGTTATCGATGCAAAAAGTAGCCTACGTGTTATTCCAGACCATAATCTATCTCTGTGCTAAATTTCATCCAGATCCGTTCAGTGGTTTTTACGTGAAAGAGTAACAAACATCCATCCATACATCCATCCATTCTTACAAACTTTCATATTTATAATATTAGTAAGGATATATATAAGTAGTAGGTACTTACGGAGACATCGCGGCAGTTGCCGTAGTATTTGATCTGCATGTGTTGGTACTTGTAGTCGCGGCACAGGTCCGAGCTCTCGATGCACAGGCAGCGCTGCTGGTACACCTCGCAGTCGGAGCGGAAGGTCTCGTCGTAGTTGGTGCACACCGTTTCCTCCTTCCCCGCTTCGTGCGGGCACTCCTTGACGCAGCTGCACATCGCCTCGCCGAACTCGTCGAAGTCGCACTCGCGCCCCGCGCTGCAGTGCACGTACAGGCACGCTACCATTACATTACATTTATGTTACAACGCCATTTTGACACAAACATTATTATTGTCATTTATCTATTCATTAAGATTGACATAAGAATCATCAAAAGCGGCCTGCGCGTTTAGTCTTTAGAGCGCCACAAAGGAACAAACATATAAGGCTCATAGGCTAATGAACACATTACCCGCCGCAGAGTAAAAATAAGACGACCCTCGGACTACGGAGCCAACCTCTGTTGTGTCGCGACAGATTCAAAGTGGCTACGACCTCCGTTAGAAGGTATACAGTATACACCTTCAATCACACACATATCTTCTAGTGTGAAACTCTGCAGATCATCTCCACAATAGTTGGGCCAGAAGGACCGCATTCGCCACACATGTAGTTAATTTTTCGACAGCCCTGGAGGACGAAACACCTACACTACACACCTAAACATCGGTAAATATTATGTCCAATATTCAATAAAAAAAGAAACGTTAGATACCTTTGTACCGTGCTTTGTACGGACGGTTAATAACCAGTTCATCAATTACCTTAAACTATACCTAATCTCATATAATCTGTCATATCGAGGTGAAATACAAGTATCTATGTAGGTAATAACAGTTCAGTACCGTTAATGCCTTCTTCAAGGAGCGCTTCTAAAGGACCATCGTGTACGTCTATGCCAAGTGCTTTAACGCGCTTCTTCTCTGCTGCCTGCAACGTTACAAGACAATAAAACGAAACTAAAAAGCATGTGGATCTAATAAATAACAGATAAATAAAAAGTCATAGCATATTGCTGGCTTCCACTTCTTAGCGCTTACAAATATTCGATATTTTTAAGTAAGTATTTCTATATTTTGTGCACTTCACAGTATGCAGTAGACTCGAATTACTATTCGAGTCTACTAGGCTAGGTATATTTAATTTGGTTTAATAATAATTTATTTAATGGAACAAAAAGATTTACATGGGTTTTTTGTGCACGGTAATAACTGCATTAGTTTAAAAAAAAATGTGTCGCGCAGTCATTAACACCCACCTCCAGGACGTTTAGTTTAGTTCCAGCTTACAGAATAATAAAACATTAAAACAATAGAAAATAGCTCATACTTGTTTGATATTTATAAATATAGGTATAATCTACCATTAAATACATAATATTTTAATAATAAGCGCTATCGTGAGTGACTGCGTATGTACGCGTTTGTGAGTGTGTGTGTGTGTGTGTTTATATCATAGGCGTAAATAGGGAGGGGGGGGGGGGGGCGGGTGGGCCGTGCCCACCCCAGAATGGTCTGGTGCCCACCCCAGAATATTGGGTGAACTCTAGGCTGCGCAGATCTGACCGATTTTTTTTTCATAATCATAAAATATATTTTTACGCGTCAACGCAGGTGGCGGCTTATGTTAGCGTGTACAAAATCACGGAAAATTGCCCGCTCCAGCAGTAGCCCGGCCGGCCTGCCATGCCACGCCGTATGCGCAGTGCTAACGTCTGCGTGAAACGAGAATCTTGACAGTTACCTAGGGTGGATATGGGTAATGTCGGCCTGCTACACATTTTCGTTTGCATTTATGAAATTATGAGAGAAATAGCAATGTTTTCAGTTGAATTACAACCTTAGTTAATCTGCTTTATTTTAAAATAAAAAATAACCCTCTACCTCAATTACACATTGTGTTACGAAGTACGAAAGAGTGTAGAGAAAATAAGTAAAACAAGAAAAATTACACACCTAATCTGGTGTGTAATTTTTCTTGTTTTACTTATTTTAGTTTTGGATATTTTTGCAAAGAAGAAACGTAAATTGAAATTGGTTTTATCTACTTCTATTAGATCCATAATATATTTATATATAAGAGTTATTCATCAACTTCCTACTGACTGTCTGATTTATCAACGCAGAGCCTAAACCGCTGGGGCTACAAACTTCCTTAAATGACGTAAGTGAGCACTAAGAAGGGATTTATGGAAAATTCAACCCTGAGGGGTTAACATGAGGGATGAAAGCTAGAAGCAAGCAATTTCACAAACTTGCTTCTAGGTAAAAATAAATGTATAGGGTTTTTCGGAATTTTAGCCCTTACACGGTTGAAATAAGGGATGAACGGTTTGTACCTATAGCACTACCGTCATTTTTAAAGTAAGATGCACAAAACTTCATATGCTGCTATGCCTGCTAAAGGTTAAAAATAAAACCTATATTTATTAAACCTCATGATTGTGTCTAACGCGTTGATGTAGGTATTCATTTGGAAGTTGATTATGAAGTAATTAAGTAAAAAATAATTTAAAAAGACCGACACAAAAATCATTTTATAATAAATAGTAGCAACATATAATAGGTCGGGGAAAAAGTTCTTCGCATTAAACAGGTGTGAGGTTTAGCGTTATCAGATGAAAAACCACACCCCTTTTGTTGATCAATTCCGACCGCTTTCTCTCAACTTCTTGCTTTAATTCTTGTCGTAAGTGATCCACTTTTAATCACCAGTTATCAGCTTCTTTAAAAATGGTTCGGTTTCATTACGTCGTAATAAAGAATCACAAATGAGTAGGTACACGGTTCGTTAGGTTACTTTCAGTGAGCACGTGAGGTACCCAAATATCGAGCTTTTTTGTGTACCCAGTTTGTTTCAAATGCGCCAAAACTGTTTTGTGGTCAATTCCCAGTTCTTCAGCTACGTCGTAACTACTGATATGCCGATCTTGCTCCACTTTTTCAAAAATGGCATCTATTTTATCCGTAATAGGGTGACCAGAGCCACGTGCATCTTTGACATCAACATTTCCGGATTGAAAACGCTTAAACCAAACTTGTGCTACTCTCAGACACTGCACAAGGTGCATAAAGATCGCAATTTTTTTTCGCGGCTTGCGTTGCATTTTTACCTTTTTGTAGTAAAATTTTAAAATGTATCGAATTTCTTCATTAGATTTACTCATCTTGACAGTACGAAAAACATATGAAAAGCACACATTTTCCTAATTTGAATTTGGAACTATAATATACTATAATGCGAAAAGACTTTTTCCCCAACCTAATATGTCACACAGCTGGCTTTATTTTCATTGGATCCCAGTTTTGGATCCCATTTTTTTAGGTATTATCGATGAATCCCATTTGCTATTTCAATTGAATCCCATGTTAAAAAGCCATGTGTACTGATCAGAAGAAAAGTGTTCAACTTTATCAAACATTAAAAAAACAGCTGGTGTTCGGCCCACCGACTATTAAATCATAATTAATTATATATTAATAATACATAGGAAACATAAATATTATGGAAACATATTTATTATACAATGACAAGCTATATATCCTATGTATTATAAATATATATAAATTTTCATATGTATATAGGGTTGAGGATAAATCATCGACTTGGCACAACCTAGACTCTGGTGTTCCTCAAGGCGTTATACTTTCTCCTATTATTTTCTCATTGTTCATCAATCTTCTTAGTCACGAACTTCGCAATGCGTATCACCTATACGCCGATGACTTGCAGCTTTACTCTCAGGCAAGAATCGATGATCTGAGTACGGCCATTGACAGCGTGAACCAAGACCTAAACATATTAGGTACAGAAATGGTCTGAACGGCTTTGGCTGTCAATCGGTCCAAATGCCAGACCATTATTATAGGCAGTCCTCGAATGATGGCTAGGGTGGACATCACAAGACTTCCATCCGTGATTTTTATCTATGCTGTATTCTCTACTGAACTCCCCTAATGCTCCTACTTACTTGACTCCCCATTTCCAATATATGTGTAGTACTCATAACAGAAACTTGCGTTCGTCTAAGAATTTCCTTCTTTGTCCTGCTCATAAGTCTTGTTCATTCTTCTTTCTATATTCAAGCTATTCTTCTTTGGAATCCACTCCCTCTCAAATACAGGATGTCGACCAACCGTGAAATCTTCAAGGCTAGAGTACGTCAGCTTTACATCAAATATTATGCAGAATCATCACAACATTTATAGTATATTAACTATATATGTTATTTATTTATGTATTGTATCGTGTTATATATATCATATATATATTATGATTTTTATTTGATGTATATCTATTTAGTATCGCAATTATTAAGTAATGTTATTGTTTTAGTTAACTTTCTACGTTTCTTTTCTCTCTGCATCACCCAAAGGTTGACTTGTAGAGAATGCCTTTGGCATTATTTTGTGCTAAAGTTTTTAAATAAAATAAAAATAAATAAATAAAAGAATTTATACTTTTCTTGCACACAACCATACTGATATAGGCCAGGTCAACTTTTTACACTAAATTCGAAACAGTCTTACAGAGATTTCTTACTTTTATTTTGTTGCAAGACATATTTTATCCATCCCGTTTTTTCTTGACTCTCAACATTTCGATTACTTGTTTGTTGCATATAAAAGAACTGTACCACTGTAATTTTACACAATATAACTCCAGTCACTGTTAACTCTATATTTTATGCAATGATTATTCAAGTAAATAGATAGTCAGTCAATATAAAACACACCTTCATTTTAATATAAACAGTTTTGTTGTTGAAAGTACCCGCGGTCAGATTTTTTTAAGCATTTGAAATCCAACGGAAATAGTTTTTGGGGTTTAACGACAATAAAACGTAATTACAAACCACATGTGTGTGGCCCCCTGAACTTCTCAATAATAAGTATATCACGAATGGCGATTAGATAAATCTCAGGGTTGATAAGCAACTACTACTAAGCAAATGTAATGTAGCAAATAAAAATGGTACAATTGAACTGATGATTAAGCCGGAAGGTTACGGAACACTAAAATTTAATAATGTAATGTAGCCGTGTTTGGGCTTATTTTGCTATATATTAATGCTCATGCTCACTTTAGCTGTAAATGATCAGATTTTATAAAAACCGTCTTTAAGAGCGTTCATCCGTTAGAATCACGAAAAAGCTCAAAATTGATGACGGGAAGAAAAATGGGAGTAGAGTTTGTATGAAAGTTCTTCCTGTTTAAATAATATAGACTTGGTATTTTAGGGTTTTTGAAAATTCTACAAATTATGTGATTCAAGCTTCGTCGGCGTTATTCGTATTCAAATTTTATTTTCTAGCGGTCCCTTAACACGCGATTTTATATGCTTTTTGTATCAGGGGTTTTAAAATTTTTATTTCATACGTATTACGACCATTCTAATGAGCCTAAACACGCTATATCTGCTGTTAATTGTTGAGGAGTTGAGTATCACGCAAACAACTTGATTTTGCAGCATCAGCTCAAGGTTATCATGTCATGGAAATATCATCGAAATAACAGTAAACCCAATTTAAAATAAATTGGATTGGGGAAGTTAGTAAAATCCCTTCAAAAATAGTCCTTAAACTCCTGAATACAAAAATTAAAGCTAGGAATCATCTCCATTATGTCAGCTTTTAAACAAAAAACCACATCACAGTCCGTTCACTTCTAAGAGCTATGCTACCACGGATAGACCCAATACACCCTTCTTTTTGGGTCGGGGGTTAAAAACGTAAAATTACGTTACAGTGACAAGGTACATATAGCGTTATCGACCTTCGGATTCGATCTCAGGGGCCGGGCCCCCCCTGGAAAAATAGTCTAGTTACGCCAATGGTTTATATACACTTTTGTATCTGTCATTTATGTGACCTACGTTTTGATCAATAGTTCGACTTGGTCATAATTTAGAGTATCAAACCATTTCTCCATAAGTGTTCGGCATTCTCGTATGGTAAGTGGGTATATAGTCGGTTCTGCATTAACTCTGATATACAGAATTGGGCTCAGAAACTGAAATTGCCGACGTACTAGCATAACTCTGGCTGGTTCTATCTGGCAGACTCTATCGGATCTTCTTTTTTTTTGTCAATTCAGGGTCAAATGGAAGATTTGACTGTTTGCGCAGTATAACACTAAGGAGGAATGACTTTCTAACAGTTGGTACCTTACACATGGAATATAGTTCAGTAGTGGGAAATCGAAAAGGGTTGTGCGCCATAACCTTTAGCACAGCCCTAAGCGCCCTTTCAAGACGCAGCATGGCACTTACCCGAACTACCCCATACAGCAATACAGTAGGTAAGTATAGAATGGGCTAGTGCAAAATAAACTGTACGAAGTGTACCAAAATCAGCTGAAGCTCTTAAATTTTTAAAAACAAAAATTAGTTTCCTTACTCTTGCTACTAGCGCTTGTGTTTGCCCATTCCATGATAAAGTACCTACTGTCAATCATAACACCCAAGTACTTAATGTGTACGTATTATTGGAAACAGCTTTGTCATTGATTTGGTGTAACGCACAATAAATATAATATAATATACATATATGCGCTGTTAAAGAGAAGGGAGATCGTGGTTGTGAATCCAGTTTTGGAGCAATGTAATAAATTTGGTCTTATCAAGATTTAGTGTGAGTAAATTTTCACGAAGCCACTTTATTACAGTGTGAAGAGATGCCTCCATGCATGACTTGGCCTCCATTGATGACACTGTTGTGCTTACTCAGGGAAGGGATTGCTTCCCTGAGTAAGCACAACAGTGTCATCGGCATATGTAATTATTTGAGTGTTATTGAGGGAGAGGCTAGAGATCATTTATGTAGATCAAAAATACGATTAGGACACTAACTTGAGGTACTCCATCCATACCTAACTGAGAAATTGCTCATTGCTAACGGTGTTTTTAATTGTATCCACTTGAGTACGCCCATTTAAATAACTTCTGAAAATATTAAGACTCAGTCCTCTGGACTGGGGACAGAGACAGTGCCAAATGCCTTAGAAAGATCAAGAAACGCACCTACAGTTTTATGATTTTTATGTATGTTTTCAGCTATAGCTCCCGTTAGTTCAAGTACTGCATCTTCGGCTTTTAGCTTTTCCCAGAACGAAAACCGTATTGATTATCAAAAATTATGTTATGTGAATTAAGGTTAATTGGCAATTAAGAATTTTTTCCAGGATTTTTGATATAACAGAAAGAACAGAAATAGGCCTATAGTTGTTGACACTGTCTCTGCCTCCACTCTTGTAAATAGGGTGGACAAGTGCTTTTTTAAAAACATTTGGAAAGATTCCGTTCATGAGTGTGAGTTAAAAACATGAGTAATAACCGGGATAAGTATAATAATATGCCTAGCTTCTTTTATCGCTGTGTAGTTTAAGACCAAGGATGACATGCTCAATTTAAAGGTTTAAGTTTAATCGAGTAAGGTATAACTTTATCATGTAGGCTAGTTTAAATTTAATAACTTTAACAAAAAAACCGACTATAATACTAATAAATTGAAAACTTTTCAAAAGTCTGTTTAAAATAATTAAACAGAATTATTCTGTATAAGAACTAATGCGCTCGTTAGACGGTTTTTTAAAAGCTGATAATTTACAGTTCGAGTGCATCTCGTGACCATTCCGACAAGACCAAACACGGCTAGATTATTGTTTAATTATGGAGTTCCGTTACCTACATTCCGACTTCATCATCAGATCAGATCTCATCCCATAGACATCCCACTGCTGGGCATGGGATGTTTTATGTAAGTTTACTATACCACGCTGGCCAGACGGGTTGGTATAGGGTTTTGTTTCGAGTTTTTCAGTGGATATTCGACTCTTACGACACCCTCGGGATGAAACGGGGTGGTGACATTTGTATTCTTAATCCATCACCACACGGACAATCATTACATTTGCTTTATTACTATTGGGATTATCTAATCGCCATCTGTAAAATAATCTCATCATTGAGAGGTTCAGATGGCCACCTGTTCTGTGGTCTTCTGCATCAGTTTCTTTATCAAATGATTGATTTCTTGCAGAAAATGACAAAATCGCTTTACATGTACCTATGACTATAATATGCATTCAAACATTTAAAAAAGTTACACTCGAATTAATTACCTCCACTTGGAAGTCAGTTACAAAGTGTAGATACCTACAGAGTTATCACTTTTGAAATGTCACCTAGCCTATATCGATCGATAACTCGAGGTTCCTGTGCATAAGTAAGCTGCACATTTATGTTTTTTTAAATAAAAGGTATTGTACTTGGAAGCGCTTGTCGTCGAGTCTCTCGGCCATGCCGAGCTCGAGCCGCTCCGCCTCGGCGTCCTCGCGCGCCGGCTGCGGCGGCGGCGGCGGCTGCGACTGCCCCTGCTCGTGCTCCTGCTCCTCGGACGGCGGCTCACGCGTCGTCGGCAGCATCGTCGTCGTGCGCCGGCTCCATTTCTTTTTGTCACGAAATCGACCCTGACGTTGAACCATACACAGAGAAGTAAGTACCAATAACAAACCATGTTAGCTCACGAGTATAAGAGAGCGATTATACTTCCATAACCCGAAACAAAACTAAGGTAGGTACTTAGGTATAAGTTTTTATTCTAAAAAATATGTTACTGGCCACTTTTTCTTCAAATCCAAAATGAATAAGAACATTTATTAATCAGTAACACGTATCTATTAGCTAAGTGTTTAAATTTGTTTTACGCACACAAGGGAAAGTGATAGACGTACCCTCTGGTGGCTGCACAGGTAGGTACGCTGCAGCCAACTTTAACTAAAGTAGATATATATATATAAGATAGTTACCTATTTGGGAACACAAACGGTAACTCAATTTTCGTATTCTAAGGTAGGCTTAAAGTATGAGTACTTGTTCTCCACATTTTAATTTATGAATTAAGTACTTACCTATGTTATATGTAGTAGGAAGGTAAATATTGAATAAATAGTTAGTTAGATACCTATTTTTAAATAAAGTTGTTGGTGGTTAAGTATATACTTAGTGTGGGCCAAAAAAAACAAATGAATACCTAGATATTCATTTGTTTTTTTTTGGCTTACCAACTAAAATACATACCTACTGTCGGATTGCCGTCCCATCGGACTATGAGAGTGAGGAAATAAAGAATGCACTTTGCACACACACTTGTGCACTATAATATCTCCCGCGCAGATGGCTAGTTTCCAGATTTGCCGCCGTGACCGAAATTCGGTTAGGAGGACATTATATATATATTATTATGCACAACATACATTGTAATAATTGACTGACCTCAAAGTCAGCATCTACGGAGCAGAAGAGTGCGAGCGCCAGCGCCAGCCACAGTGCAGCCCTCATCTTGTCTCGTTATTACCTGTCACAACAAACAACAATCTATCTAACAATAACAATCAATTCATTAAATGTCAATACTCTTTGATTGGTGAAACACTGTGTAGATGTCATCCTTGCACCTCAAACATGCCGTACCGCAAGATTTCAGAGGAATTTCTTACCACGTACGATTAGGCTGTGGACTGAGCTCCCTTGAGATTTTATCAAGAGACTAAAGCATGGGGTTCTTCAAGAAAGGAGGTATGAGGTTTTTAAATAGACGGCAACGCGTGAGTGACACCCTTGGTGTTGCAAACGTCCATAGGCTACGGTAACTGCTTACCATCAGGCGGGCCGTATGCTTGTTTGCCGCCTTGGTAGTATAAAAAAAAGATGTATTTAGTGTTTCTGACACTACTGCTGCAACAGAAAGCCAACTAGGTATTTAATTAATATTGTTGCAGCAGCGACAGATAGTTAGGTACTTAAGAAGGTTATTTATAAAACAGCTGATAGTGCTTGTGTATCCGTACGAGTATTGGTCACACAATCAGTGCCGCCTTAAGAACTACCGCCGCCCTTCAGCGAATAAGAGAGGTAGGGCACCATACTAGCGAGCAAGCCCGACTGCGGAAGGACTTCCACCTTACAGAAGACCACAGCCAAATAACTACACACAGCAATGTAGTTGTGTTCCTGTGTATACAGGTCTCCAGCGCTCATTGAGGATACGTTTTGAAAGAAACGTATTCCTATCCCAGGGTTACTCCATCTACAATGATATGTGTGACGTACGCCACACAAGATATTATTATTGTTTTGATGTCCTTTGTTTAAATGTGTGTTTGTGTGTTGTGCGTCATTTGCTTGTGAAAATAAATTGTTTTTCTTTCTTTCTTTCATCTTAAAGCCCCGGTGTATAAAAACGGGTCGGGAACACGCAAGTGATACCTCAGGTATTGCAAGCGTCCATAGGCTACGTAACTGCTTATCATCAGAAGGCCGTATGCTTGTTTGCCACCCAAGTAGTATAAAAAAAAAAAAGATCTGTCGCAATTTCGCGCGATGCCGATACCGCGACCGAACGCAGAGAGTCACCAAAATACGATGCAGCATCGATACAGTTGCAAGATCGCTGATCGCAAATGCTGAAAACAGCAAGTCTGCTGAATCACCATTGTGTTGACCATTGGTGTGACCGTAGACCCTGCGGTCAAGGATATAAACCCCACCTCCCTCCCCCAAAGAAGATCTCAGCCAAATGACTACACACAGCGGTGTAGTTGTGTTCCTCTGTGTGACCATAAGTTTCCAGAGCTCATTTAGGAAGTTCATATAACGAAACGTACCTAATTTTATCCCAGGGATTTTTGGGTTTTTGGTAGCGCCGGGACCTCGTCGCGGTCATTGGAGTAGACCTGTCGCTGCCGGCCGTGGGGCGGTCCATGGTCACCAGCGACAGGGAATGGACGGCGGTCGCATCCTTCTGCGAGGCGGAGCGGATCAGAGAGGAAAGTCTCCTCGCTGATCCGATCCGCCGCCGGCGAACTGGGCGGCGTCTCGGCGCGCCTACGAGCGTCTGATGCCGCCATAGTGAGGTTGCGGGGAGACTGGGGCAGCAGAGTCGCACCCGCACCCTTCCGCGGAGGGACAGTGTCCCCGGTGCGCCCGGACACTGTCACTAGGGATGGAGCCCACGTAAAGCAGGCAGCCGCTGGGTGAACCACTGACGTCATATCAGGTTTCGGTGGTCCACCCGTGAAAGCGAGCGTTGGTGCACCGGAGGGTTTTAGTCGGTATGCCGGCCGGATACCATCTTTAGGCCGGAGAGTCCGACATAA
Source organism: Trisateles emortualis (assembly GCA_947095525.1). Taxonomy (NCBI): domain Eukaryota; kingdom Metazoa; phylum Arthropoda; class Insecta; order Lepidoptera; family Erebidae; genus Trisateles; species Trisateles emortualis. The sequence goes on along the minus strand of OX352739.1, from coordinate 20,434,264 downwards.
CCGCCCCGCTTCTCCGGGCGGGGCGGTAGGTATGCGTAAAGCATTTCCCCTCTACCAAAAAAAAAAACAAAAAAAAAGCACGCCTCTGGTATTGCAAGCGGTCATAGGTTACGGCTGCTTACTATTAGGTGGGCCACATGCTTTTTTACCACCTATGTAGCATACAAACAAGCAGTCGGTGTGAGCTGAAGAGTCCTCTCTATATGGTCTATATAGTCCTCCAGCTGGCAGCACAGCACAGTGGCTACTCTAGTAAGTGACGAGTACTCACCTGGGGGATCACAACACTACACTTATGTTATTTACAACTGCTCTTTTCTGCAGGGTTTGCTCCTTATCCTGCCGCTCCAAATTTCATAAATTAACGGCGTCCAGAACTGGGCATGTCTGTGCTTGAATCGCAGAGTATTTTAATTGATGTTAAGAGCTGCCAACATTTTCAATAAGGAGTTATTTCGTGGAGAGCCAATCCTCGAGTAACTCGTCCTGCATTACTTAAGGCACGACGTCGACGGTTACACTAAAGCAAATATAAATCGTTATATTATAATAATAGAATAACGTCAGTACCTATTTAGAATGTTCAATAACAATCATAATATTTACTACTTCTATAAATCACTCTTTATTCTATAGACAATAGATAATCGTTAGCCTATACAACTATAGGAAGGTTTTTAGAATTTGATGTGGATAATGCCTATTTTTCAAAAGGATCGACTTATGAGTAAACTTCCTAGATCACCCTAATAATTCTTTCCTGATGAATATATTTGTTTATGTTTATTTGCCATTGTTGGTAGACGAGTTAACACGACGCACCTGATAGTGACCTTATAAACTTGAGCGGTGTCGGTGCCCATTGTCAGGTTTGAAGTGGTGATGCTGCGTGGATAAAACAGCTCGGAGCGTTACTGCTGGTCGCTGACATCTTGGTGTGAATTTACTTATTTTCAAGCTTAATGTGTTATTTTCCAATGCCAATAAACTCTTACTAGAATCTACGTAGTTAATAAAGTAATCGAAAACGTATGAGTAGGTGTATTGTAAAAGTTTTATAAAACGTAACGAAATCCTACCTCGTCACGTATCTCATCAAGATTAAAATTATGGGTATATCTGTGGGGGCAGCCATGACAGTCGTTAAGTTAGGGTCAAGTCAAATTACGTTTCAACAAGGGTAGGTTGCAAGTTAGGGTTACTAGAAAAGTTTGGTATCAAAGACTATTTGCAATTTTTTTTTTAAATTTTATCGTAGTACATACTTAGTTACCTGCTATGTACTATGATAAAGACTTTAAAAAAAACGTGAACGAGCTGCGGTAGCCCAGAACCTTACTGATTACGGTCAAGAGTACATTACAGCGAGTACAGAGGGTCGCGTGCATGGCGGCGACGGGTTGTATGAGGACAACACCGACCGCGGCACTCACAGCTATGTTAGGTATATCGCCGTTACATCTGTTTATTCAGCAGGAGGCGTCGCGTCGATGGCAACCATACGACTATAAAAACACTAGACCTGTAGAGTGCGAGCAGTAAGTGACCGCATACCGAAACAGTTCCTCTTTGACAAGAAATACAAGACACAGCTGTTTGAAGACCAACGATGGCCACGGAACTCCGGATCTTCACGGATGGATCTAAGACAGGTACAGGCATTGGAGCCGAGATTTTCTCGCAAGATCTAAAGGTTCACATAGCTACACCGCTGAGGGCCCACAACACTGTTTTCCAGGCCGATGGCATTGGTATCTCTCTAGCGGCTGAGGCAATCATGTCTAGACAGGTAAAGAATCAGCCTATTCGTATCTTGTCGGACACCAGAGCCGTCCTGCAGGAATAAAGACTGCCATTCATTCAACTTAGGACTGATCTACCTACGGTGTCCCTAAAGACTTAAAAAGGTAGGCGAACACAATAAACTAACCTGGATCAAGAGACACAGTGGCTCCCGTGGCAACGATGTTGTGAATGAGCTCGCTAGAAGAGGATTAGACATGGTGACGGTGGGGCCGGCGCCCATAGTGGCCTTGCCCTTCGGACAGCTACGCGCTTTGGTGAGGAAGCGCATCAAGGACTTACCTACACCGCAACCATTGGATCAACCACGGCGAATGCAGACAGATTAAAGAAGAACTCCCTATGCTGGATTGCCGCTTCACCAAACAGGCTCTGAGACTTACAAAGCAGCAGCTGCGTATAGTCACTGCTGCCATCACAGGTCATGGTTCCTTTTAAAATTTATTTGTTATATAATTTACTGACAGTCCCACCTGCAGAGCCGAGCGGCGCATGTGCTGCTGCACTGCCTGGAGGTCACCACATACAGGGAGAAGTACCAGGGCCGCCCAGGCACCCTACCGGAGGCGGTCGACAGCGTCAAGACTCTGCTGGCCTTTTTCGACGAGCTGGGGTGGAATGAGTGATTCCCTGACGTCCACCCGTACGCTTAATACCTACGCGAAATAAAGTGAATGCAAGCCCGTCTAGAGAAGAACCTTCACATTACAGAAGACCACAACCAAATAACTACACACAGCGGCGTAGTTGTATTCCTATGTGTGTGAGTACAGGTATTCAGCGCTCATTTAGGGATAAGTTTTCCTTACTCACATACTCCACACGTAAGTGATACCTTTGGTATTGCAAGCGTCCGTAGGTTACGGTGACTGCTAAACATAAGGCGTGCCACCCAAGTAGTAACTATTAAAAAAAAGAAAATAAAAACTATTTAATACTTACAGCCATCTGCACGGGAGATATTATTGAGCACCAGTGTGTGTGCAAACATACTTATATTATTACTTCACAACTTCCCTAAAATTCAATTCCACACCCATTCTCTCCCTCATTCCTTCTAAATTATTGATGACCTTTTTGTAAGGTTAAACCAACACTACATAATATTTTTTGGTATTTCTTGTAAAGACCTCCACGACACAGGCTTCTTTCTAGTGTGGTATTTTTGTACCAATCAACCAATTTGTTTATTTTTCAAATATGGGGCATAATGATGTTTACTATTCTGCAGGTATTCAAGTTAGCGAATTTTCATGACTTATGACAAAACTCTACGTTGCTGGCTCTCCCACTATAACTAGTTAGTACCAAGCATGGGTATATAGGTAGGTGCAGTCGGTTCGACCGAGCTGAATATTATACTTACTATACCTACCTACTTTAGTTTGTGAACACCACGAGTACTTACCACGACGTGCACGTCGTTATATATACATGTACATACACATGACATTGCTCGAACCTGCTTAAGAGACTGTTACTGCAGTCTGTACAACTATACATATAACAGACTTTAAAATAGGGGAAGTTATCAATTTGTGCTTTGTTTGATACCGCAAAACTCCTTCATTTAAGAACTGGTGTGATAATTTATTTTGAAAGGATAAACTGCCAGTTAGATCCCATTTTCATCAAAAGGCAGTTTTGATGATGGGAGCCATGAGGAATTGATGGAGCTCCTCAAATATTATTGGCATACACATGACCTATTACTATGGTATTTTTTACAACAAATCAAACATTTGCATTAAAAAACATATCATTCGGCGAAGTTAAACTGAAGAAAGAGACCACGGATGCCCACCAAAACTTCTCAATTATAATGATTTCACAATTGGCGATTGCTAGGTAATTTAATTGGGATTGCGAGGTAAACTAATCAATACGGTTTTAATTTGAGCTAATATGTCAGGATAGGTTAAGGGTTGTCAAAATAAAACGCCATATTGTTACAAAAAGTACATCTCTATTAGAGAGTGTGCGGGCGCGCGACGTGCCGGCGGCGGGCGCGGGGCGGGTGCGGGGCGGGGGCGGGACACGCCGCCGCCCCGCTGCCGCCACGTCGCGCGCGCGCACGCATACATTTTACTGAACAAAAACACTGTATTACACAAATTTTAGACCCCATCGTATCACTAGGTACTTATATATTATGAAGTGGACATCATGTCAAGTGCATATGTAGCGCGTCATCAACAGCGCGCACAACCCTCTGGCCGGCCGCCACCTGACGCGACACGTCATCACACGTCACGTTACGTGAGACACAGTAACAGCCCTACACAAGATAATGAGATCACAAGAGTAATGGCACAGTTACACACTGCGAGTGTCACACTGTAGGTAGCTGTCCTACCTTGTGAAACTAGCAGCGTGTAAATGACGCTTCATAAATAGCGTATACGTGTTTCGTGACATGACCACCGAACATAGCGCGTGCACACGACGGGAACTTGACGATACAAGGCCGAACACCGAGATAGTGGGGTCTCAAGTTTGTTTACAGGAGTACTTATTGCTTTACTTGAAAACGTTGACGATAGACGAGAGACGAGAGGACAATATATAGAGAACATCACAATTACTGCGCAATATACTATTATATATAATGTATATATATAAGGTAAGACATTGTCGCCGTGATCATTGACGCAACTACTATATATGTATATTTACATATATCATATAATTTAAGTGATTTAGTCTATTTGTATTCTATGGATCTGTATGTACTGCGCACCCTCAGTGGGTAAACGACGTAAAGATGTACAATCTAGGTCTGTTAGGCAATTTCAATCTTGTGTTCAGTAAGATAAGGTTAATAATTGTCATATGGAATTTCACTAAACATTCGTTTTGCCACCGAGGGTCCGTCGTACAACAAACTGGTACAACACATACAGTTAACAGTTCAAAATTGCAGCTCGTATAGCTTAATATTTTATATAAGCAACGTAAAAAGCTTTTGTATGATGAATTATATTGAGAGGTGTTTCGAGTTCGTAGTTTAACCGACTTTATAACAAAGTAACCATGTACAAAATGCACACAAGCGTTCAGTCTCTGATCCCAAGTCAGTAACAGTACATTTGAGTCATATCTAACGACCAATATGACTCGTCAAATTGCTATTTTGTCCAACAGGAATCATCCTTCTATATTATGGTAATTCCCCTTTATTGCATAGTAGTATTACTATGGTTAAGTCAAATATTCTGCCGACGTCGAGTGTTAATCATTCTTCTAGTAAAAATCAAGAATAAAAAGATTTTAAAACTTGAATAAAATGCAACGTTGCCGACCATCCGATAAACTAAAAGACGATCTGCACAACAATCCTACAGAGTGACAAATTATTTGTGACTTGTAGTTACAATTGATCTGAATATAATTTAATTTATCGACACAGAATGGGCCATTTTATTGCAAAAAGAAGCTTTATTGTGCTTCACGATCTTTGAATATAGCCTTAAATACAGTTACAAGGTATTTCCACTCTGGTAGTGTGTGGTGTAGGTCACCGGGTCCGAGTGCGGGGGGTGTGATCAACGTTAACAAGTAAGTGTTCATATATATGTAGTGTAGTAAGGGCGGACCGACATCGGTAGTACACCGCAGCGCTGCACCAGCACACGGGGCCCTCGCACGTATCACACGTGTACTATACTACCGTAGAACACATAATAAACACACTGTACAAACAACGTACAATTTCATTGCAAAACAGACAATGTCGCCGTATCCTCGCTACTTACGCCCATTCGATGGAATTCTCTTCTAATTCATAATTACAAGTACCGAATCATATTTTCACGTTTTAAAAACGATTGATTTTTAACGTTTTCCTATTTCTACCGCATAATACATGACACTGATCCCCGCGGCGACACTTTTACGAGGGTAGGTATGTACACCACTTCTACAATGTTGTTATTACGAGTTCTACGGCTAGTACTGACCGCTATCACCATGAGGGACTCGTCACCCTGACGTATGTACAACCTATATTTGGGAACGACGAACGACCGTCATTAATAAAAGATCTCCTAAAAATGTTCAGATAGTGAATGCAGTGAATCCGTTGTACCAAGGCACAACTAACGAGTACACACAAGTTATTAAATAATCAACATAACATATAATTGTACCAACTTCATTAGTTTTATGAAGCAGATAACACATATTATATTGTTATAGTGTGTGTCTGCACTACACAATATCAAATCTAATAGTATCAACGAGAATATCATAAAAGTAACATAATATATATGTGAACAACAATTATTGTTCATCACATAAATAATATATTGCTTTTATGATATTCTCGTTGATGTTACACCCGCTCGGAGAGTACCGTCATGTGAAATGGATTTAAGTTTTCATCCTTTATTGTCATGTTTGGAAATCCACTTTTTGTGTGACAATAGATAAAACAAAGTCAAAATTTTTCTTTGATTGCATGCATGGCTTGGTGGTTTTTCCCGCCATTGATTATTTACGACGCTGTGTAATAATAGTTTATTTAGTGTCGGTATCTCCAATGTAAAAACTTGCCGCGATACAGGTATCAGTCCCTAATGCGACGCGACTACTTTTCAATATCAAAATACATTTAATTTTTATGTAAACTCATTGGATATATATATATTTATAATGATAGAATGCATTTGAGCATTATTGTAATAATTATTATTCAAACAATCAGCTTGTTTCACTTAACTGACGACATTTATATTAAGATTGAAGTAATTTAAATATTAACTTTAACTTCATAAATAAAATCGTCATTTATATTCCTAGTAGGTGTAGTATGAGTTTATAAGCGCCACCCGATCACGAACCGAATGTTTGCAGAAACATAACATTTAAAATCTGAACATTATGTGAGTGACGAGTTATTGATGACGGCCTACGAACGTTGCGACACACTCTACGAACCGAGTGCTCAGCGGTCACAGCAAGTGTGCATGTACCACGTGACTATTGGGAACATTCATTATTGCTCTTTGAGCACGTTCAAGTACGAGCCAGTAGCTAGTACACGGGGAGGGTGGGCAGTGCGGGCAGTGGACTGTACAAACGCGATGTCCGTCCTCGCTACAGTGAAACGAGACTCTCGAATATTATTTACAATAAATAAGTACACGAAATTTTGCACAAAACATGTGGCCACAGCGAGTGCAGCCGCCTATCTCACAACTCAATAGAAAAAAATAATGTACTTACGACATATTAGTAGTACAGTTAAAAAAGATGAAAAACTAAATAAAAAATAGTCACTGCCATTTTTTAGTTTTTTTTTCCAACTAATATTAATAATATTAGAATATAATACAGTTTCAAATTATTATATTATCGATGCGGGCGCGCAGTACCGCGGGCGGGCAGTACCGCGGGCCGCGCGGCTACTGCGCCCTCTGCACCCGTTACATAATTACTTCAATACAGGCCAAGTAAATGCATAAGAACATGTGCAACATCATCGTTTCGCGAACCGACACAGAACATACATTTTAAATACAAAATACGTTATTTATAGTTCTGAAAACGTTTCGAAGCTAGTTCTACGATCTATTATTTTCCATAAGTAGCGACGGGCCGCTCGGGCCCCGTTCCCGAAATAAAACCTAACAACTATTTACACTCATATGTATTTTATATTTTATCGTTTCGTGCGGCGCGTCGCACGCGCTCGACGCCAAAATGAACCCAAACAGGATCGTCGAACAGCACGAGCCGCGGGCCGCGTACAGTACGGGGAACACTGGGAACGGTTCGTTAAGCACTCATTACAACACAATTTAGACGAAGGCGCCGGCGCCGGCCTCTCGTACAATAAATAACTAGGAGTATTGTGCTGCGACACTACAGCGGGAGCCGGCGGAATTATTAGTTACTAGCTAGCTACGGTAGATGGCGCCGGGCGGTGTGGCGGGGCGGCGGAGTGGCGGTGGTGCGCGCTAGCGGCGGTAGGCGGCGCGCGGCACGAAGGCGCGGTGCGACGACAGCGGGCGGCGGCGCGCCGGCTCGCGGCCCCCGCGCGTCTTCTTCTCCTCCACGTTGAGCTTGACGCCGTCGGGCGCGTCGGGCGGGAAGTACAGCGGCGCCGCGTTGAGGCAGTCGTGCGCCGCCTGGCTGCTCTCGTACGTGATGAACCCGTAGTTGGGGTGCCGCGGCGCGCCTGCCGCGCTGGGCTTCGAGTGCACGCGCAGCTCGGCCACGGGCCCGAAGCGCCCGAACAGCGCGCGCAGCTCCTCCTCCGTGGCGCAGTGCGGCAGGTTGCCCAGGAACAGCTGCTGCGCGTCCGAGTAGCGCCGCCCGCCGCCGCCGCCACCGCCCTCCGCTTTAGACAATACAAACATGTTTTCATTAGAGGTTACTCGCGAAAGAACGACATATAATTGGCTATGTGAAAAACACTCAACGCTCCAATCTAAACCTGCAACGTTGAAAGTTTGACCCCACGATTTCAATCGTAACCCATATACGTCCCACTACTGGACACAGGTCTCCTCCATCCTCTTAGAAAGATATTAGCCTACTATACCACGCTGGCCAAACGGGTTGGTATAGGGTTTTGTTTCGAGATGACTCCGCGATTTATTAATGGTTATTGCAAAAATATCTTTACCACCGCAATCGCTCTGTCCCTGCATTTAAATCTATAATATCTTTGAAAATATTCATTTAAATTACACAATGTATTTATAGATAAGGACCATCAATGCTGTTTTGCTTAAAATCGTTCAAAAATAAGTCATTATTTTTCGTAAAAAGTAAAAGATAAAACCCAATTATTGTGGGTTATCCCTAAGAGAAAAATATATACCATCACGGACTTTTTTGTAGAATTCTTTAGGATGTATAATACTATCATTATTTTGATTTATTAGATTGGAGAAAAAGTCCTTTCGCAATATAGTATGCATGAACTTGTAATAAAATCTCTTTGACTATACTATTTGTATCTGGCTGGTTTTGGTATCAATCCAAGATTCAAATTCAAATTACAAAAATGTGTGATTTTCAATTTTTTTAGTACTGTCAAAATGAGTGAATCTAATGAAGAAATTCGATACATTTTAAAATTTTGTGTTACGGGGAACTTTACAAACATACAATCAACGGACAAAAATTACACCCAAACTTAGAACAATTCCTTGTGGGTCACACAAAGTTTTGTCCTGTGTGGGAATCGAACCCACAACCTCGTGCACAGCAGGTGCATACTGCGGCCACTGGACCACCAAGGCAGTCAAAGAAGATGTGGTTTATTCAATTATACATATATTTAAATATATAATAACTTTTACTGGTACCAGATTTAAGAAATAATTACAATATATATTAAAAAGAAATATATATTGTGCGCCTGCACATAATATTAATATGCGTGAGCAGCATTTCCCGACAAGTACATCTGTCGTGTCGCTACATTTAATAGATCTAAACGTCTAGCTAGTTTGTTTTATAATATGTAGTGAGGGCGTACCTGGAGGCGGTGCAGCGTGAGGCGGGCGAGGCAGGCGCGCGCGCGGCTCGTGCGCGTGCGCGTGCGCCGGCGGGGCCGCGGGGGGCCCGCCCGCCGCGGGGCGCGCCGCCGGCCCGTGCGCGCCGTGCGCCGCGCCCGGCCCGCCCGACCCCGACTTCACCAGGTTGGCGTACGTCTTGGGCTCCGGGGCCGCCGCGGCTGTCCAACACAATATTACATAAGGTAAAGAAGCGGCGACATGAACTCGCGTCGTGCAACAGCTAAAAGGAGGACGACTGCGCCCCGCTCGTCGTTTATCTGTGCTAAGGTCGACAGGTAAATTATACTGTGTAGTGTTGTGACGTTAAGTCGTCCACCACTAGCTACCATACCGCGGCGCGCTCGCTCGAGGCGGCTTACCTATATAATCCCCCCTGGGCGATTTCTTTTCTCCTACGCATCGCCAGCCAGTTAAGTACACATTACTTAACAGATTCTCCACGAATCTTAGAACACTGAGTGTTCTATTTTGTAACTGGTTCTTACATAACTATATATACACTGACGGACTCATAAACTGCATCAAAGTTCAGGATTATTTTTAAAATGATTTTTTAATAAGTATGATAACTTTTTAGATTAAATTATATAAATATGGAAAGACTGGCTCTTAATCTCAAAAAAAAAGGAAAATTTAAAAATAGAACTGCAGTAAAACAAATGAATATAGCCGGGAAAAGAAAATTTACTCGTAGTATCAGATTTGCGTGTTATTTATAGCAAAGTTTTAAATTGATTATCATTGATTTTTTATTCTTTTGTCAATTGAATTATTGTTACCAGCAGAATTGTTGGGTTAGTTTTTTAACTCATCAAGAGTTTTTGAACCATAATATGGATACTTCGTCCGAACAAGCGGCTCAAATTGTAGCATTGGTGCGGGAGGGCTTGGATCAACGAACGATTGGTAGAAATTTAAATTTAAACCAGTCTACGGTTTCTAGAATATACAGAAGGTTTGTGGAGACAGATTCTTACAGAAGGAGACGTGGTACAGGCAGGACTCGAGCAACCACCGGTCGTGATGACCGATTTATTGTTACAACTTCCCTGCGAAATCGTTTCCTCACGTCTGTTAACATCAAAACAGAGCTTAATGAAGTGCGTGGAGTAAACGTGAGTGCACGAACAATAAGAAGAAGGTTAAAGGAAGCGGATATCACCCCTTTTAGACCAGCAAATGGTCCAAAGTTGTCTGTAGCTCACAGACAAGCTCGCTTAAGATTTGCGCGTGATCATCTGAATTGGACAGAAGAGCAATGGACCTCCGTATTGTTCACGGACGAGTGTAGGACATGTTTATATGGTGCAGATGGTCGCAGAAGAGTCTATCGTCGACGTGGGGAGCGATATGCTCAAAGTTGCATTGAGGAGCGTGTTCCTTTTGGAGGTGGTTCGTGTATGGTCTGGGGTGGCATATCGATGAACGGGCGAACAGAACTTGTGTTCATAGACATGGTCCGTCAAAACGGTAATAGAGGGGGTTTGACTGCACATCGCTACATAACAGAGATCTTAGAAGATCACGTGGCCTTACATGGGATTCATAGGCGAAAATTTTACTTTAATGCAGGATAATGCCCGGCCGCACGCTGCTGCACAAGTTCGACAATATTGCGAAGAGGTTGGGATACGTACAATGAATTGGCCAGCACGCAGCCCGGATCTTAATCCCATTGAGCATGTTTGGAACAATTTAAAAAGAGCTGTATATGCGAGAAACCCTTTGCCCACGACAGTGGCAGCACTAAGAACAGCACTTTCAGAAGAATGGGACAATATTCCGCAAGATCTTTTAATAACCCTAATAAAATCTATGCGGAACAGATTAGAATCCGTAATAAGGGCACGTGGAGGTAATACACCTTATTAAAACATAAATAAACCCTTGCATAAAGTTTGTGTCTATTGTTAAAACCAATTTTTTAATTAAACCAATTTTCCTTAAATTTCTGTTTTTCTTCAAAAAAAGTCTTAAGGTCCTTTCCAGTACACAAACTTAACTTAAGGATATGACCCTACACTGTTTTAAAGTTCACGAACCAATCTAGAGGTTTCAATTTAAATCTGTATAGAAAGTTTGACTACTTGGTTAAAATATTTATTTCAAAGTCGTCTATTACTTTGATGCAGTTTATGAGTCCGTCAGTGTAATATATTCAAAAAGTGTTTCTTTTCTTGTGTTTCTGGGTCGGCCATGCGGGCCAACTAGCTCAAGTAGTCGAAAGTCTTTCTACACAACATTACAGTATAATCGCGTAAAAATAATACAAACAAAATGAAATAAAATATTATAGTTTGAAATATCATTGTTTATCATAGAGAATAATATTATACCTATTAGGTACAATATTATTCTCTCACAATAATTACAGCATGCCTTAACGTCTAATGACATTGCAATATTAATTTGTATAAGTATGCGAATGCCATTATTGAAATTAAATGAATGCTAATATTGTGTAGGTCATCCGTATACACCGTTTTACTTATAATATTGTGACGAGGCACAGGTCAACGTTGAACAATATAAGAGTCTACATCGAGTAGAGCAACTGAATAGTCCGTTGTGAAAACAGCGATACAAGAGATACATCGGAACGTTATTGGAAGACTTTAGTGAAGTGCTTTGTGTTAACGTGTTTGTTCCGAAACTCAGTCGTTATCGTGTAAGCTGACAAGTAAGTGTAGTGCACGTACGTGGGTGGACGTGGGGGTGGACGTGCGGCGGCGGCGTGGGCTCCTGCTCGGGCTCGGAGTCGGGCGCGGGCTCGGGCGGCGCGGGGCCGGGCTCGGGCGCGCCCCCCGCCGGCTCGCCCTCCGCCTCGCCCGCGCCCGCGCCCGCGCCGTACATGGACGCGCCGTCCACGCGCAACTCTGCTAAAGTTCAATACCAAACTGTTACTTGCTGCAATATCGACATGCTAACACAACCATCTTCATAGTTAGAACAACCACTGGGACTCCAACATATTCTTATTTTATTTGCATAAAAATAACTATGACTACGAGGATTAGATAATCTGTGCATTACAAGACTCGAAACGCGGGCGGCACTATGTTTGAGCATCCTTCGACCGCTACTTTGTACAAAATACCTGATATCTCTGTTTTATTAAATTAATATTTGAGGTAGGGCAACATACTAGCAAGCAAACCCGACTCGGGAAAGGACGTCCACCTTACAAAAGAACGTTTTTCGGGATATTCTTTTTTAAATTAGATATGTCTTAAAGCCCTGGTAATTAAAAAAAAATGGATCGGCAACACAAATCATACCTCTGGTATTGCAAGCGTCCATCGGCTACCGTAACTGCTTAACACAGGTATACTTATTTGCCACCTTGATAGTATAAAATAAAAACAAACCCAACTTAAGCGCGAGCGAAGCTGCTCCATCTGTTTATCTTATGAATGTACGAATAGACATTTTTCTTCATTTCTTTAAACGCACAATTGCGGTAAAATATTAATTCAATATAAAAGTTTTAATTACTTTGAGCATGAAATCTTGAAAAAAGTCGTTGATTGTATTTGTGAATGAGCTGATTATTAATTTGAATTGATTGAGATTTCATTAAAATGGTGATATACTGCTTCGATCAATTAATATACAATAGATGCACGATCGCCACTCAATAAACATTAACTAAACTGGGCCCTAATCAAAAAGCACAGTTTCGCTCTCAGCGCGCCGCGCTAGCAGTGCAACACATTTCACGATGCCTAAGTGCTGTCAAAAATGAATATATTCAACGAAACCTAGTTTATTTTCTGAACGGCATTTTAAATGCATACTCATATAAAACTACGTTGTTTTGGTATGATACTGTGTGTATCTAAGATTTACTGGCCTAATATGAAAATTAATAACATTTTTTAAATAGTTAGTTAAAATAAAACATCGTTTACGTTAAGCTACGTTCTCAGTGATTGTCAAATGTGTCAAAAGAGATATCGTTATTGAATGGACTATAAGTAGCGAGCTTTTGTAATCAAAATAACGCGTCAATTTAGTGCGACGACGACATCACACTGAGGGAGGAACTCGTCTAAATCGACTATATAAGGTTATGATGAATGTACATGCCTTGTACGGCGGCCACGAACTGACGCGACACGGGGTCGTCGTGCTGCTGCGGGTGTCCGTTGACGTGCGGCGCGGCGGGCGGCGCCGGCGCGGCGGGGGCGGGCGCGGGCGGCGCGGGCGCGGGCGCCTGCGCGGCGGGCGGCGCGGGCGGCGCCGGGAACGTGGCGGGCGGGAACGCCGACGCGGGCGGCGGCGGCGGGAAGTACCCGCCCGTGCCACCCGCCTCCTCCTCCTCGCCCTCCGACCGTCCGGAACCCTCGCCTTCCTCGTCCGAGAATACTATGTCCTAAAAAACGAACAATCACATTAAATTTCTACCCATTGCTGAAATGATGTCCAGCGAGAGACTTACGAGCTAAACGCCACGGCAAAATATATATTATTAAAGTGAAAACTTCTTTTAGCACGGTACGCATATTTTTAGATGAGATAAAATCTCTGACACTGTTACGAGACGCAGCTTGACATATCCGAAAAATCATCATTCCTTGTGCGAATGAATAAGGTTTTGTAAACAACATGATTTTGATATGTTTAATACCAGTGTGTCTTCAGTCAGAAAGTGCTTAAGTCTTAACTTCTTCAACCAAAACAGGTAATAACTTCTTGTGTCGTGTCCGTCCTTGTATTTCAAGTGTTATATTTTTGTAATAGTTAAGCATTACATAGTTAATGTAGCCTTATGCTGATCTCTTGATGGCAGTACTTTGTTGTTCACAGTAATTTTAACGAGTTTTTTTTTTTAAAGAGGCTATATATGCATGTACATATAGCAGACCGCGAACGCGTCTAGATAAATAAAAAAAAACATTTAGTGCTATAATTTTCGACCACTGTTTTGCCTGGCGTTTTCATATTGTATCTGGCAATTGAAACCAGTAACCAGTGTCGGAGAGCTATACTCGTACTACGCACCTGGTAGCGGAAGATGTCGTTATGCACGTAGTACTTCTTGGGCGACTGCGCGGCGAGCACGAACGTCTGCGTGAAGCGGCGCATGGGCGCGCCGCCGTTGGACAGCTCGCCCGTCACCTGCACCACCACGCCGTTGCCCAGCGTGGCCTGCGCGTCCACCTGCCGACAGACACCAGCACTGCTCAGAACACCACCGTGCCTCACCACGCTCACCGCCACGACTAGAGCACAGCGGTCAATGTTACCTGGCTGATCTTGGCATGGCAGTCGCGGAAGTTGAGTTGCTGGATGCGGTTGTGGATCTGCTTCTGTCCCACCACCGGCAGCGTCTCGCGGTTGGGCGCGTCGAGACCTCCGTGCACGAACGACGAGTAGTTGTTGTAAAACCTACAAATCATACATCATTATTACATATTACTAGATGGGATCTTTATACTAACAAACAACCATACGGCCCGCCTTATGTTAAGCAGTTACCGTAGCCGATGGACGCTTGCAATACCAGAGGTATCGCTTGTGTGTTGGCAAGCCATTTTTTTAACACCAGGGCTTTAAGATATGATATAAGTAGTATCTCTAGGATAGGTAAACATTTCGTAAAAACACGTCGTCAAACATTCGTTTAAGACCAAATTAACTATATAGTTTCTGAATAATTGCTTATACAACCTCCATAATTATTTAATGTGACATAATTTAATGAATAAAATTTGTATTAGTATAATGCTATAAAATAACTTCGATTTTCCTAGTATGTATTGTAGGTTGTTATATTATACACACCATTGCTATAGTAGAATGTACTGAACTAATATTGTAATTATTATCATTAACTACATTCTGATAATTAATTTGCATTAATAGTGCACCCACTCATTATACATCTACAAAATCAGTCAAAAGTACTTTTAACCAACATGTTTGGTTAATAATACTTTTGACATTTTTTTATGACAAAAGTACTTTTAACCCGTTAAGAGTTTTGACTGTAACATACACATTAACTCCTGATGATCACTATCATGAGTTAAATTTCATTTTTGCCACCTGATAAAGGTTATATTTTTAATATGGAAACAAGTACTTTTCAAAATACTTGAGGAATATTAATAATAAAATGATATTTAGATATCTTGAAAACTAGTTCAGAACCGACCGAGTGTTCTCATGCAAGCCAATGTTAAACAACAAACAACACAATTCTCAACACGTCAACTCACCACTGACTCACCAGCCCCGCTACACAAGTGCCAGCCAGACAGCCACCACCAGCACTAGCTTATGTCTAATCACATACATATTCTATTCTATACTACTATCGTTTATGCCACTTGTCTAGAGGGGCTGGTGTGGCGTGGACATGTGGTGAGCGGTTACCGCAGCCTATTAGCGCTTGCAATGCCAGACTATATACCTACTAGTATATTACTATAAATGAGGCAGAATGTATGATACTATGATGGTATCTACAGTAGCCCGCCGCCGGTAGGTATACTACACACGGAAATTCCCGAGTTCAAGATGGTATGTACTTGTATATCTGGGAGTGGCTGGTTTTCTCGATAACACCGCACACAATACACTTACTTTAGATATAAATAATGTTTCCTCCTTTGTGATTTTTTTGTGTACATTATATTTATTTAAATATGTATCAATTTGTACATTTGGTACACACATTATCCTGTGTTATTTGTTGTCCAACTGTGAAGTATTTATTATACATGTACATGTATCATCTACTCTTCGCTATGGTGTTATACTTTGGGGAAACTCCACAAACATAGAATGTGTGTTTCGAGCACAAAAAAGGTGTGTTAGAGCTATTTGTTGTCTAAAACAATTGGACTCGTGCAGGACTCACTTCCAAACATTAAAAATTTTAACATTACCCTGTATGTATATTTATGAGACAGTGATATTTATTAAATGTAACATTCATTTGTTTGAGCACCGCACTAGGAAACGTCATTTAGATAAATTATGTATTCGAGCTTCCAAAACAACACTCCTAAACAAAAGTATATTTTGTATGGGTCCTAAAATATATAACAAGATACCATCAGACATACGTAATGAAAATAACATTATTTTACTCAAAAAGAGCCTACATGTCTTTCTTGTGACAAAGGCATATTACTCATTAAAAGAATTTATGGAGGATCCCACTTTATAGATTTTAATAATATTTAATAAAATTGAATGACGGATTTAATTTATATGTCTTTATTTCTTTTATTTTTATTTTTATGTAAAATTTTGTAAAACAATGTTTTTTATCTATTTTAATTCTATAAGTATTTGACATAATAATTTTAATTTTAATGTAATGTATTCCATAAATTATTTAAATTTTTGCATGCTGTAAGGCTGAATATGGTGAGACATATTTACTATGTAACAACTTTTGTAAAACCCATATTATGCAAATAAAGAGTTTTGAATTTGAATTTTGAATGTGTTCAAAGTCATGAAAATGGACACACTAACTCTTATATACCTTTGTACTAAAATAAGCTGCTCTTGTAGCAACTCTCCGCGGCTGAAGTGTTTAACCCTAAAATAACAAAGAGGGTAAGAAATAATGTTTAATTTGGTTATAGTATCAGTCCTACAAATTGTAGTAAATGATATTGACAGTATTCTCTGTTTATAAAAATGATTGCCGGAATATTTTTGACCCTTCTAATTGTCGCTAGTACGCTGTAAAAATGTATAAGGGTTGCTACAAGAGCAGTTTATATGTATATAAGAGTTAGTGTCCATTTTCATGTCTTACGGAATGACAAAAGTAAATAAGTTACTGGCTCTTGGTCCATAAGCAGGTACATATATCCACTATATGAAAAGTACTAGCTTTCACCTTTGTGTGCAATCAAGTGTTTCTTTTTAGGGATAAAAGCCAGAACTGTGCTGTGGTGTATGTGAGTAGTTCTTGTTTTTCGTTTTAAAAAAGACAACTCCCGCACTAGAGAACAAGCTCTGTCTCGACTCTTGACTTTACAAACATACAATTAACGGACACTAATTACACCCAGACTCAGAACAATTCTTTGTGGGTCACACAAAGTTTTGTCCTGTTTGGGAATCGAACCCACAACCTCGTGCACAGCAGGCGCATACTGCGGCCACTGGACCACCGAGGCAGTCGATACTATAGTATATTTGACATAGCATGGGTATTGTGACGTTTGACATTTGAAGATAAATATCAATGAATATGAAAGACAATTAAATTAAAAACTATCGATTGAATACTCTAGGCTCTTGATCATTCAATTATATAATTGGTTAGATAAATTCAATCATGTTCATGCATCTTCATCGTAAAATGTTAAACAACATAGTACCCATGCTATGTCAAATACACTATAGTAAGTATGTGTGTAACTGTTTAAGTAAGTTTATGTTATAATTGTATCTTTTAGTAATAACCGGGCTTTCACGGGATTCAATTGTGTGCCCATCTCATGGCACCCTGCAATGTGCAGGTGCGACGTTATCGCCAACTGCATGGGTGTAAGATTACATAGTGCATCAGGCCGGTGGGAACGTGGGCGCAATACGCAGTACGCAAGATCAGCAAAATGGCTGGAACTTTCACACTTTCAGCAGAACTTGATCCAGAGTAATAAACAAACACCCATCCAAACTTTGGCATGTTCTTTTTTCTTTTTTTTAAAGACAACTCCCGCACTAGAGAACAAGCTCTGTGTCGCTGGAGACTTTGCAAAAATACAATTAACGGACACAAATTACACTCAGACTCAGAACAATTCTTTATGGGTCACACAAAGTTTTGTCCTGTGTGGGAATCGAACCCACAACCTCGTGCACAGCAGGCGCATACTGCGGCCACTGGACCACTGAGGCAGTCAATAATATCAATATACAAAGGCATGTATAATAGACATAAGTGATAGTAACCTGTGCAGATGGGCAGGCGCCTTGTTCAGCAGCGTGTAGTACTGGCGGACGAACTCGCGGCCAACGCTCTGCGGGGATGGGGACGCCTCCATTACCATTGCTGTTGTTAACTCTGCGCCTATACAGCCCTCTGCTATACGCTGCCCTGCAATTGTACAATATACACCACTACATTATACCGTTCACTACTAATGTTATAGTTTAACACATAGACTGCCTTGGTGGTGCTGTGCACGAGGTTGTGGGTTCGATTCCCACACAGGACAAAACTTTGTGTGACCCACAAAGTGTTGTTCTGAGTCTGGGTGTAATTTGTGTCCGTTAATTGTATGTTTGTAAAGTCCCCCGCGACACAGAGCTTGTACTATAGTGCGGGAGTGGTCTTTAAAAAAAAAATAGTAACAATTGTTCTTACAAGTAGGTTGGTACCTACAATCATGTTAAAGACAACACCCGCACAAGGTACCAAGCCATGTCGCGGGGGACTTTACAAACATACAATTAACTGATAGAAAGTAAACCCAGACTACAACTACTAGACAGCCATTTGTGAATCACTCGTAGCTTTGTCCTGTGTGGGGATCAAACCCACATCACGCCGCGCAGTGCTAAATGTAACTACTTAAGAAACAGAACCAACCGTGTAGTCGGACACTGACTGCACGGTGGCTTCAGGCACACTTGACTTATTCACCTAATTGTGTCAGACATGAGTGGAAGATATTACAACTAAGCTACAGGAGGCCTGGTCCTTCAAGTTGTCTTTCAAGGATGTTGAAGGACAACCTGACCAACAAACTGGTTTAAAACACCACTGACAATAATAATACTACTTATCTTGTTTTAAACAGTATTTAATTTAAGAGAGGTAGGGCACCACACTAGCGAGCAAGCCCGACTGGGGAAGGAACCCCCACCTTACAAAAGACCACAGCCAAATAACTACACACAGTGGTGTAGTTGTGTTCCTGTGTGTGAGTACAGGTCTCCAACTCTCTTTTAAAGATGCGTTTTGAAAGAAACGTGTCCTATTTCAGGGTTACTTCATCTTAAAGGCCTGGTGTAAAAATACGGGTAGGCAACACGTAAGTGATATCTATGGTATTGCAAGCATCCATAGGCTACGGTTATTGCTTAACATCAAGCAGGCCGTATGCTTGTTTGCCACCCAGGAAGTATAAAAAAATAATTATAAATGTACCTACAGTATTTTGGTCAGTGATTAAAAGCTTTTATTTGTACATATATGTGTATTGTGTATGTATATAAGCTTGTATAAAGGTGTTGCTGTCATAATTGTCACTATTTTAAATAGACACACATGACAAGTTGATAGGTGTGTACACACCAATCAAAGCAAGCACAAGTATCTCAAATACAAGGTGCAAGCTACAAACTAAGAGCTATAGAACGGTGGATATGATGCAATAGACATAATGAGTCATCAGTGAGTGAGTCAGGAGCTGGCTCCACTGTATCTCACAACAAAGACATCACTTTCAACAGTATAATGTTTTGTATATAACAAAATAAACATTGCATTTTTTACAGCAAAAGATAGCCTATTATTAAAAGAATTTTAAGAATTGGATTAGAGATTACATCTGCCTCCAAACTTTACTTCTTTTTTATATACATAATATAACTATTAAATTTAAACAAGCAATTCTTTTACAAATTATATAATTTAAATTATAGAATAATATTATATAATTTCATATGATAATAATATTATTATTTATAAAGTCTCTTTCCCGAATATACAAAACAATACAATGTATATTAATAGACATTGACAGTCTTATTAATAAACATGGTATAGAATAGGTGTAATTTTATTATATAATCTCTCATTCTGTCATGCATCATAATCTGACAGGTATTAAGACTTCCCTGATCATAATAAATTTATCATATGTATATTATATTTTTTTGTAAATAAAATAATGTTGTTATAGTTTGTAACCAACCATTCACCTAAATTTGTATTTTTTTTAGCAATTTATGCACACAATGTACAAAAGTGGGCTTAATGCCAAAGGCATTCTCTACCACATTTTTTTTTTTTACTACTAGGACAGACAAAAGAAATGTAAGTATAGTACAAGTCACTGATCAATTATAATATTATTATGTGAATTGTAAAAAAATTGATCCTATTTGAAGATCTCATCCCCATAGGTGTGTGTTTATATGAAGAAGGAGCGGGGGAAAGTTGAGATACAAATACATGAGATACATTAAAATTAAAAAGATTTCCTGTTTACAACATGTGACATATTTGTAAAAAGAACATTTTGCAGGTGACTAACAGAACACAATTCATTCAAATTATAATTATGCAATGACTATATATATAGGTATAGATACTTTTTGACAAATGGCCTCAATAGTATTAAAAACTTTGAAAATTACTGAATGATAGTGGTGACCACTTGGCACCCGCAAAGTATCAATTAGCAAACAAATAAGAATTAGTTTTGTACTGATTACATAGCATAAAGGTAGGTTACTATAAGTTATGCTATTCCTAAATCTACATAAAAGACAATATCATAGGAAGAATTTCATCTCTCTATAGGGAGGACCTGTTTGACTGGCTAACAAGTATGGACCGCAACATGGCTTGCACGGGGCACCCACGCTATGGTGACAGTCAGTTTGGTACCAAGTGTCTGCACAAATCCACTACATACTTGTCAATAGAGAAACATTAGCAATTCACTAAAACTTACATCAATGACATGAGTCAATTACTTAGTCCTTTGTGAATTGCTTTTTTTTAACCAATGACAGATGTCTAGTTAAACTCTGTGAGTACTAGGTGCAGAAAGATGTGGCAATCTTTTAAAAGTACTCTCACTGTATATTCATGTACTTTACTAACCCTCACAAATATAGCATGACATTTATGTTAAAAAAGCAGAATCTAAATATTTTACCCACAGGACTAAATGTGGTGAACCTAATGACAAAACAATGCCCGAGTGATAGGCATGCAGTGGAGGCTCATGCATTCGTTCTTATCTTGACATCTAACTACACAGTAATCAGTTGTGCATTGTGCACAAAATACTCAGTGTAGTAAACAAACGGAAAATATTCGCGCTGCGCTGCTGTTACATCTACATACATCACATTTGTTGGGTAAACAACCACTTACGCGAGTCTGCCTCGCCGTGCATACTTCAATAGAAAGGACTAATCTAATTCGTATTGTCAAAGCACGCATGGCGACTCTGATCCAACTATCGGCTACTTGTGTCACACAAATACTGTTGTCGTCATAAAAAAATCACTAGTTTACGGTCAAAGTACCAAAATATCATATTTTACAGGCAGATATCACTGAACAATGCGTGTAGCTAATAAAACACAATTTTTTTAAGCATTAACCTTTAAAAAGAAATACGTCTGCCGACTACCAAAATATTATAATTCTGCGTTTTAGAACAGTGTTTTTATTTGGTGAAACTTACCCTAGTAAAATTTAGGCATCAAAGTGGTGTAATCGGGAACAAATTATCACGAAAATCGCGTAAAATTCACGATAAATAAGGACTGAAAACAGAAAAAGAGCCTACCTCACCGTTCGGGGTGTCAATTTAGTATGAATGTTACCATAAGTAAAAAATAATAATATTTTGTTTTTCCGGCATACTCCTAAAAAAGTAATCGTGAAATGCATTCTTTTTAACAGATTATAATATTAATTTACATATATACATATCATCACGCCAGTCTCTCATTAGGGCAGGCTGAGACTATTAAATAGTCTCTGCCTACCCCAATGAGAGACGTTGAAAGTAATTAGTTTTTTACTTTTTGTTCTCAAACTTTACCTGGTATCAGACTATAAGAATTAACTGCTTTTAAGTTGAACTATCATTATTCGATTTTGTCTTGCCAACATGGGGAAAAGACATGAGAGTTAGTGCTTAAAATTACATATTTATTTTATGTTATTGCATATTGTTTGATTCCTAAAGATATTTCCTTACATCAAATTCAAATAAAAATTATTTCAATAAAATAATACATACATGAAAATACATGACAAACACACAACTTAGTTTTTAATAATGACCTATTATGATAAGCCTGATTCTCTAATTTTCTTACAAAAAAAAATCTATTTTGATTTATTTACTTGTTAAAGGTTTTCATTTCAACATACCTACTTGGTGCTGATGCCTATTTTTTAAAATATTGTTCTTTTTTGTTATGATAGGCCAAGCACTTCAAGGAATTAATCTTCATTATCGGTAATACGCTGATATAAGATAATATATCAAATGTTTGGTATCTTTATAAATAAATTATATTTTATTTGAAAAGCAAAATAACAATTTTTTGACAAAAATTGTATAAAAATCTTGAGAATAATAATGTTGACCGTGATCCCATTTTATTTTGTAATATCAAAAACATTAAGCATAAGATAGGGGTTGAGCTGTTGTGTGGTACATAATCTATATTTTTTTTATATTGACCTCTTGCAAACAAGTAATATAATAATAATATATTCATTGTAATTTTATTTCTTTGTATCATATCATTGCGAAAAAAATAACGCGGTAACTTTTATGTTTTCAAGTTGGTAGTAAGTTATTGATTCATGAATTGTTAAATACTACATACGTCCTTTTCCTTTACGTTCAAGTTCTTATGCTATCCTTGTCAATAACGGGATGGACGCCATTGACCTCTTTCCACTACTGTTCTCTGATTGGCTTGCAAGAGTGGTAGGGATGTTTTGTTTGCAAAAAAAACCGCGTCTCTGTAAACGTTACCAACATAACGGGTGATTTCGCGCCGACTCATCACGCATTTCCTTTCTTTCTTCTGCATTTGGCATTCGGTGTTAAAGGTCGCGTGGACCTTAGGTTTAAGTTTATTATTAATTTTAGCCTAAACATAAGTCATGGCCAATAACGATAATTTTGCACAAGACGTTACTGAGAATCAACTAAATGGAAATGCAGAGAACGGTGGTGGAGACTCACAGCAAGAAAATAACAGTGCTGAAGCCCCTGGACGCGATGATGACAGGTAAAGTTGGATTTCATTATAAGTAGTTACTATTTCTTGATGTATATTTGCTCAATACAAGTGAAATAGTGTTATTTATTCATTTTAATGGTGATATTCATTACTATATGTGTAATTATTGCAGTTTTTATTACGGCCCGCTTAATGGCGGCGCGTCTGCCATTAACCGTTTAGTCATACCGCTTCAATCTATTTTAATCGTGACGATCTATTCAAAATTGTAATTTTTCATCTTTGCAGCGCGTTCCCATCAATTTAAGTTCAGACCCAGAAGTCATAGTTTTTATTTCAGAACATTTCCAGGATTATTTTATTAAAAATATAGATTATCTTCGAGCCGCATGAAGTAAAATGGCGTCTTATTTGCGCGTCTCTTTTGCACCCGGCACCGGCTCGGTTCAGTTATCGATTTTTCGTGTCGTTGTTCAATTTGTTTATTAGCATAATTTGTGGTTCGTGTGTTACGTGTCGACAGCGGCCGTCCGCCGTTTGTAAGCTAGGAGTAAAGCGTACGTAGGTAGTTGCAAGATTTTAAATCGGTAACGCGTCGTTCGTCGGTGAGGGGTCTACGCCCTCCCGGCGTCGGCGACGGGCGGGGCGGCGGTCAGTTTGGCGCTACTAACGCTATGTCTCTCTGCAGGTGTGAGCCTGCGCCGCCGCCGCAGCTGCCTCCGGAGGACGTCATGGTATATATCCGCTGGGCTCACACTAAAGTAAAGCTTATGACCAAACTGACTAGATTGTATGGGCCACTTAATTTTGGGCCTCGTTCACATTTGCCAATTTCAAATCTTGCGTTATCACTGTAACATCCTTGTTTCGTTGTCCTGATTTATAATGTAAATTTCCAGACTTTACCTTTTGAAACTTACAGGTTGCCTATTTGATTTGCTGCAGTGCTTGGAGTTTGTTTTGAAAAAAAAAAAAAAAGTAGCTGTAAAGTACTGTAAACAAGTACTGCATAGTGATAATTGATAAATTGTAATTTTTAAGTCAGTTTTTAAATCGAGACACAAGTCTGCATTATCCATTTCTTCACTTTCTAATCTTACACATCGAAATGTTCACAGAAAACTGTTTGTTGGAGGCCTGAGCTGGGAGACCACAGACAGTAAGTTTGACGTTTTGTTACTTACCTTTAAATTGACAGAATAATATTATTTTGATAGAATAGACTTGGCCGAGTGATATGTCATGCTCCTGTTGTGCAATCCATACAAAACTGCATATACACAGGTTCTTTAACAGTGCTGCATTCTTTTGACAATTATAACCAAAGCAATCACTTAACATAATTTGAAAAGATAACAATTATTTGACTTTCACATGATGATTGTTTACAGTTCTGCTTCTGAAGTATTCTTGAAGATAACTTAACCCACATTCCTGATTTTTTTTACAAATAACATTTTGATCAGTTCAATCAAGATTCCTATTAAAATTGTTGTTTTCTAACTTTCAGAGGAATTACGTGATCACTTCAGTGCTTATGGTGAAATAGAGAGCATCAATGTTAAGACTGATCCTAACACTGGCCGATCACGAGGGTTTGCCTTTATTGTATTCAAGGCACCTGATTCTATAGACAAAGTGATGGCCGCTGGTGAACACACTATCAACAACAAAAAAGTGGACCCTAAAAAGGCTAAAGCGAGACATGGCAAGATCTTTGTTGGTGGCCTTAGCAGTGAAATATCCGATGATGAAATCAAAAACTTTTTCAGCAACTTTGGCACTGTAAGTATATATAGAAAATCTTGTAACTAGTACTTAGTACTTAAAAAAATAAATTGTTGTGATGACAAATCCGGTTTTGGTGAGATAATTATTTACTAGACTTATCTGAAGAGGAATCCGGGCCACTGAATAAATACTATTTTTTGTAGCATAATACAATTTTAGCTTTAATATTTTTTAACTCAAATTATTTGTTTGTTGTAGATCATAGAAGTCGAGATGCCTTTCGACAAGACAAAGAACCAGAGGAAGGGATTCTGCTTCATCACATTTGAATCCGAACAAGTGGTCAACGAGCTGCTCAAGACCCCTAAGCAGACCATTTCTGGCAAGGAGGTCAGTATGGTGTACCGAATTTAAATTTCCAATGAAGCAATGTGATGATTTCATACAGTTCTGCTTCTGAAAATTGTTGAAGATACCTTTACCCACAAATCTGACTTCAATATTACTAACCGTATAATGCGGGATGACAGAGTTTTTATTAACCGGGGAGGTGTGATTCCGCAGGTGGACGTGAAGCGCGCCACACCGAAGCCCGACGGGCCCGGCGGCATGGGAGGGCGCGGCGGGCGAGGAGGCCGCGGGTTGCGCGGGGGCCGCGGCCGCGGGGCCTACGGCGGCCAGGGCGCGTGGGGCAACGGTGGCTACGGCGGCTATGGCTACGGCCAGGGCGGCTATGGCGGCGGCTACGATGGATACGGCTACGGTGGCTACGGATACGACGGCTACGGGGGCTACGGCGGTTACGATTACTCCGGATACCCCAATTACGGTAAACGCGGCAAGCAGTACTAGTATAGTAGCGAGCCCCTGCTAGCCCGCTCACCGACACATTACCTCGACTGATGTTACCTGATCCTAGGATATAATGTAAAACGTAGTAGAGTAAGGCGGGCGCTAGGTTAGCGACGCGAGCGAGGCGCGACTCCGTCCTCGAGATATGCCTATTTACATTATAGTGAACGTTTATTTTACGAGGAGATCGACATCACGCGAAGCTTAGGTATTTAATTTAGTGTGTAGGAAAATATTTATTTTTCTATATATTTAATGTTCTATCGAGATAATGTGTAGTGAATGTTGTCGAGGCGACAGTGTATAATCTGAATATAATCGCAGCTCTGTCTAAATTTGGAGAACCTAGGATTAATCATCTCGTATAACTTTGCTAAATCATATTTAGTTGCATTATTTTGTTTTTTTCTGCGAGCGCCCGCGCTCGTGCCTAGCTGGTAGTGCAGTTGCCCATTCGGCTATCGCTCTTTATCATTGTTTCAACGGGTATAACTATATTCTGTACATATGTATGTTACCTGCCTTATGTTATAAGCGTTCGTTTGTAATACCACTTTTGACATATGTAGCCATGTTGCTCGAGTATTAATATTAATTCTTTTTTGGTAATTAAGTTACCTAACGACGCTCTCGCTACATGCTACATTTGGGAAATGGGGTAAATATGGAGAGACATTGTGAAAGTGATAAAGATATGATGAAGCTTTTGAATAAAGCACTGTTACAAAAATTCTCAATGTGTTTCCATATGTCACCCTAGTCCACTCCCTGCCCTATCTGACTCACTGATGCTTCATGATATTATTGAACCAACCAAAATATTTTACTAATCGCATGCATTAGATTTCGGATGTGCTAAGAATGAAATATAGCATAAAAAAGAATCTGAACCATAGCAGTAGTAACTTTAAATACATAAATAAAGTACCTACTAGTAATTGTTAAATGAAAATTTACCGAGTTACATGTCTTATGTAATATACAATTTCCTATCACTATTACTCTAATGGAGACAGTCTTCGAATTCTAACATTACACTTGACTCTTGGATAGATAGAGATGCGCCACACTTAAATTTTTCTGTTATGGCAGTGTTTACTAATGGTTCAGTGGATTACTATTTCGAAAGTTCATAGGTTACGGTATCTCATTGCCATCACAAGCAAGACATGCTTGTAATATTTAAATAGCCGCTCTTGAAAGCCAAATGTTTGGAAATTGATCAAGATTCTATTTATTACTGCTGCCACCTGGCTGTGCATGTGTTAGGGGCGGTTTGAGACTCGTTATTGCATAGGTACGCGCTTATACAGGCGCGTAACATTGTCAACAAACTGAATATGCGCGTATGCCGCTCGTTGTTAGTGCGTTCGCGTGAGTCAGTGGCGACGATACGGTTTATGAGCGCCTGCGCTCGAGATGCGCGCGTAGGTATCCACGAGCGTACCACAAAGCGCGAGCGACATATGCTCAGAACAAACGTCAAGCTGAAAGCATCCATAAACTATTACTAATGTTGCAGCGTATCTATGTAAAAGAGAAACGCTAAATACGTGGGATTTTGCGAGCGTAATTTTTCTTAATCCGTTAAAAGTAATAAGAAATGTCGTTTAGTGTTTTATTATTTAATAATTTAAAAAAATACACTATCGAATGTTAGGCGGCGTCCTATTTATTTTTATTTTACCAAGGTGGCAAACAAGCATACGGCCCGCCTGATGGTAAGCAGTTACCGTTACCTATGGTTGCTGACCCTGGTGATTGTTTCCGCAATCATCGCCAGTTTTCATTTCTTAGTGTTTCTCTACACCTTAGTATATAGTGGATAAACTGAATAATGTAACAATATCGATTATTCATATTATATAAACTAAGATGAGATAAGAAGATATTAGGATGAAAAAGTTTGCACGATTTACAAGTACGGTACTCGGAAAGGTAGAAAGAAACCTATTACTTGCTTTTAGGACAGATTTTACCAAACACGGTATAAGCATTTAACTCAGGATTATATTGGCAATTAATATAAAGCATTCCAGTTTTAAGGCTAATACAGAAGAGTTAGTGAAATCTGCCCTTAAATAGTTTCGTTAGTAGTGCTTAGTGCGTCGAATGCCGACTAGGTATGCCTCGCCTCACGCGCGCCAGGTGCCCGGCAAGTACAGGTAGTTCTGTAAGATATTAATGCCCCTACGCTAGATCTGCAGCTCGCCGGCCGCACTCACTACAGTATGTTTTGTGTTGGGCAGACTACGGCGGGTACGGAGGGTACGAGGGCGGGTACGGCGCGCGCGCGACCCCCCGCGGCAAAGGTACTGCACTGCCTTGTCTGTCTAGTGTCTTGTAGAGTAGGTGCCACCGCGCTCTAGCGGGTCGCATGACACTTTATCTCGCTTTCGGTGCTTAGAACGAATACCTATTTGGCGGCCCGAATCACCGAACGAAATTACTTCCTTGATTCGTTGTATCAAAATTTTTTGTCTCCTTCAATAGTAACATACACGTCTGGTCGACCGTCGATTGGCTATAAAAACGGTTCGACCGCTATTTAATTTATTTGAACTCCTACTAATGATAGACCCGTGTAGGTGCCGTGCGACCGAAGCGCCTCACGAGTCGTGCATCGACGCGAGCTTTTGTGTGTATTGAGTAAATTAATTTTGTCTTATTATCATTAGTCACGTATCACGACCGATTCGACCGTGACCGTTCGTGTTAACGTTGAGCCCGGTCTAATCGGGTGCGATATTTAGAATTAGACGTTAACTTAACATCTTATCATCCAGTTGTAACACCGTTGTATTGGTGCATTCATTGCATGATTAAAAAGCGTGAAGTTGTCAATAAAGAACACTGAAAAGCTTAATAACTAAGTAAAGGAGAGCGTATAGAGCAACGCGTTACAAGTGCGTGACGTTACAGCCGGGTACCAGGGGGGCAAGCAGCGCGGAGGCGGCGGCGGCAGTGGCCGCGCCAACCAGAGGCACCAGCCCTACTAAACACGCGAGTACCTGCCGATAGTCATCTCAGTCCAATAGTGAGGTGAGCTATCTACACTACCCTTAGCGTTTTACATCCACTCCATCATTGTAAACAGTTGCATCTTTTTTATTACTTTTAACATATACTTCAACATGATACTTCTTCATTAATGTTTGGAAGGCCATAAATTTATCTGCTAAAAAGATTTGACGAGTAGTATTTTTAAAAATGTAGTGACAGCTGTTTTAATTTGTTGTTCTCAGGTTAAGTCACCGGTCATGAGTGTCCCCCGCGCCTCGCCTCGCCGCGCTGGGGGCACGTCATTTCATTCCACATAATTAATTTAAGGAAGTAATTGATAACATTTTAAGAAGATTTTTTAAGGGTAAAATACTGTCAGTTGCGATAAAGCCGCCTCATTCGGCTCTAGCGTAAATTTAATAATAATATAGTATGGATTATAGATTCACTGAGTATTATTGCAGATTGATTAGATATGATTGACATTTGTCTTGAAATTTACCTTACGTACTGAACTGTAGAATTAATAGTTAATTATAATTACAGAGCTTATAAATTTGTAACAATGTCCCTGTACGCCGGCGAGCCGTCATAAGACGTGTGACGTGTTGTGTGTGTGTGTCTGTATGTGTGAGAGCGCGTACGCGAGTGTGTACGCGTGCGCGTCTGTGCGTGTGTCGTGTGGACGTTAGTAGTCGCCCTCATCTCTGTGTCACTCTGTCTGTTGATCTGGATCTCATCGCAAATATGTAGTTTTGTACTTTAATTTGGTAAAGGATTGAGCAATCAGAATCATGTATTTTATACAAATTAGATGTTTCTTCCATTGATTAGGGATGAAATTAAATTTTTAGACTAAGTAATCGGTCATGAACAAACTGGAGATATACAAGTGTATGTCTAATAAAACTAATGTGTAAATAAAATATTGACTTTTTGTCTGTGTTTATGTCACTGAACGAGCCGTCATCCGCTGTACATAGGTAGGTCTTTGTGAAAAACCACATTATAATTTAGTAGATTAGTACATACCTAACTGATACAATGTTTTTTCCTTGATTATTACTATTATATTTGCTCTGAAAAATTGATGTTGAAGTAGTGTAATAAAATAAAGAATGAAATTGTAGTATGATTATAATTTAACATCGAGATCTAATATTTTCTTCATACTTATAAACATAAATCACTTTGTATATTATAGTGGTGGTACGTACTTCATAAATTGAATGCATATTAAACAATGTTTGTCCTGTATTGTCAAGGTGTTCTAGTTACTCTAAATACCACAAAAAATATTAGTCTTAAAAATAACCATTTTAGAACCGCCAAATGGGTACAGTTTTTCTCCTATCCCCCATCCACCTCATATTTGAATAAACTTACCTTACCTATCTATAGGTACCTAGTTACAGAATTTGTAGGTAGGTACTTCTGTTGCAGTTTCTGACAAGCATTAGCACCGAGAGAGCACGAGAACGGTAGGTACACTCTAAATAAAATTATTTCTGATAGGATTGTTTGACGAAACGTTAGATAGAAGGTACCTAGCTAGGTACCTACATATTTTATATATTTAGAATTTTGCCATGTAGGTACCACCTATCTAACTACCAACAATCTGCACGCACAAACGCTACCCTTTAGTTATTGATCCGGAGCCTTTAGGTATCTTGCTCCTAGCAAGATACCTAAAGGCTCAATAATTAGACTCTATAACTAAAGGGTAAATTCCTTTAGGTAAGTACCGAGCCTAAGTGGATACCTCCGTAGGTGGTCGCACACGGGCCACAGGCGACAGCCACACAACTCTGCCACCGACCTATTTCTTGTAGTTTTCCTACTACACACGGATGACGCCGGTGGTCGTCGCCACTCGCTACCTACAAATAAAATGTATGACAGGTCTGTGACGGTGTTTTGTGGCCCGTGTGCGGCCACCCATGGTAACTAGGTAGGCTCGGTAGGTACCTAAAAGGAATGAGTAGGTAGGTATCTTGCACCCACCCCATGGTAAGAAGGTGGTATGCAGGTATCCACACTAAAGGGATTAGGTAGGTACCTACCTATAGTGCAAGATGCCTACCTACTAAGGCTCATAACTTAAGGGTCTGACTACGCGTTTGTGTGTGCACGTAATAGGCGTTAGGTACTTTGCTAGAATGGGTTGTTCCCAGACATCTATATACGATTCCGGCTACAAAGCAAAATATTCAACCCATTGATTTCGAAAAATAAAACCATACCTACATTATTCCCCCGATCGCTATGTCGTGGAGGTCGGGGTAGGTACCTAACTAATGTATGAAAAGTTGTGGATGTCTGGGCACAAACCCGTTAGAATAAGGGTGAATGTGTTACCTACTTATGCTAAGTTTTTAGTAAAGGATTTTAGTCTTGATTCGATGCGCTTCTACTCTACGCTAGTATGAATAAATTGGACCCTTACATCTAGTCGCGTTCATTCAACTGAAGTTCAATGTCAGAACATTGAACTTTGAAGTTCAACGCTCTGACAAAAAAATGAAACTGGTTATTGCGATTAGTTATGCGAGACTTAGTTGGTAGGTACGTACCTACCTACCTATCTTACAATTTTGTTAGTGTAGAAAAATTGTGGGATCAGTCCTCGACTTTGTAGGTAGTATTATACTACTACCTACCTACAAAGTCGAGGACTGATCCTAAAATTTTTTTAAACTTTTAATTTCAGGAAGATACGATATAAGAAATGACTCCTCTCAATCCATACGGACATTTTAGATAGGTAGGTAGGTACCCACTAACAAGTGCAAGATAGGTAGTAGAAGACCAACTAGTCTCGCATTAACTTACATAATTAACTTCTAGTCCGATCAATAAATTAGTTGTAGAGTGCATGAGCGGGAACCTAAGCGATTTATTCAGAATACTAATAAGTAGTAATATGGTCCATTTATTACACAAATTAATGTATATATACCTATATATACAAGATTAATATGAAAAAACTTATTTATACTAACTAAACCTAAATATGAAAAACTAATTACCTAATTTTTGTTTGTTTTTTATTGTTTGAAATGTTTTTGTTTGGGGGGTTTTTTTTTGTTAGGTACAAATCAAATAGGTTTCAATGGCAAAAAAACATTACGCATACCCGCAGTGGAAATGTGTGTGTGTGCACCGAGGAACCATACCGGGGATTTGGTTTTTTAGGCACACGTGCTACACCCACTTCGCCGTTCTATCTAGATTTATTTCTGAGGTGGAGATACCTATAATGATAGGTACTGTAGAGGTTTATTGGTGGTCACTAGCTGGCCGTGTGACCATAAAACCTCCACAGTACCTACTTAACCATGTATTAAGGAAGGTATGTCCGTATGGATATGTATTGAGGAGCCATTTTTCGTCGTATCTTAATCAAATTAATAGGTAGGTACCTATACTTTAGAAGTAAGTTTAAAAAAATTGTAGGATAAGTCCTCGATTTTTTAGTAGGTTCAAAAGTTATATAAACATAAAGGTGTCTCCTCAATTGAGAGAGATTGATGAGCCACGTTAGAACTATGGAACATTATGGATGAATATTTATCATAATTTGGTATGATTTTGTAGCATTTGAGAGTAGTTAATAGACAAATCCTGTTCGGTAGTAGGTATTGAAATTAAAAAAGTTATCATAAATTGAACTACTGCTTCTTTATAAATGACTAGTCGTATTATTTAATGGTCAGAGGAACCACATATTTATAATGAATGGTAACTTTTTTAATTTTAATACTACCCACTACCGAGCTCAGATTGTGTCTACCAAAGATAAATGATTACATAGATCGAACATATTTTAAAATGAACTTCAAACATCGGATTTCTCTTTCCACTAGTTAGTTTGACGGGGCTTTTTCCGCACCTGGCCGCTCAAGTGGGCCTTTGTGCGTTCTCTTTCCACGTCAACGAAATGTCATATCAGACTTAACCATGTAATTTTCTGTCACTGAGTCGCTAAATCTATTGCTTAAAATTTAATGCATCAATGTAATTGAAAATACAGTTGGTAATGTTTTCGAGTAGGTATCGTATTTTTGTAGTCTGTGCAGCAACAAATAACGGATTGGCCTGTTTAATGGAAGATTTAGTATCTACAGTATATAAAAAGAACTAAACAAGCTGTAAAATGAAACTCCTTTTAAGTGTAGAGTTCACAATGTCAAGAACTTTAGTCGTAATGATTTATTTTATTCATGAACTAGGTACTCAGAACCTTAAATACAGATGTCGATAATTTCCCGGTGGTAAAATGTAAAAAATCCTTTCGTTATTTTCAGATAATACTCATTTTAAACTGACAACCAATAGCTTCACAAGCCATAGTTCATAGAGACAAATGCTCAACAATTAGTTTTTCGAAAGGAATTGTAAACTCACGTAAAATAGGTACCTTTGCAAATTGTCAACAAGGTTGATGGTAGCCATATGGCTACCTACGATGACTTCAAGTCGGAAAACTGTATAGGTATGTTATCTCCAGCTATGTTCGCTCCTTGGTGTCTTACTTTCATTTTCATCTTAGAACATTTTTGCTAAAACGCACATTTTTTGAGATATTAGCGAAAAACCTAAAATTGAGTCCTTTGTCAACCCCCCCTCCTAGGCGTCAGGACTTTTAGTAGTTTTCTCTCTAAAAAAAACATTTCAAACTATAAAACGAACAAACCATGCAACGTGGTAATGGAGAGGAGTTAGCAGATATGTAGATAGACGCGGCAAGACTTTGTTTTTTATCATGTAATGATGACGCGTACGGCGCGGGTTCGGTTATCGAATGCGCGGGCCGCATGATCATTACACTAGTCTGTCACGCAATACAGGCTGCAACCGCATATAATAGCAACCCATATATGTCCCACTGCTGGGCACGGGTCTCCTCTCCTCTATCAAGAGAGAAAGAAGGTTTAGGCCTTAATTCACACACGCTGGCCTAATGCGGGTTGGTGAATTAGGCATGTCTTTAGAATTACTTCTAAGACATGCGGGTTTCCTCACGATGTTTTCCTTCACCGTTAGCAGACGGCGAATCATTTGATTAGTACATATAAACTCCACAAAGTGAAATTTACATTGGTACTGCCGCCCGGGATCGAACTCGCACCTCTTGCGTGCAAGTCGGTTACTTTCCCACCCGGCCACCACCGCTTTTAGGCTGCAACCGCATACCTCAGTCTATAAAAGGTACTCTATGCCGCATATGGCCAACTAGAAGACTGTTTACCTCAGTTGGTAACCGAATAGGTACCTACGGGATGTTACAAAGTTGTATTACGATGAATAGATATTGTCCACCACCAATATATTTACCGCCTAAGGCATTGCTGCTACTAACCACCAGAATTTGCTCTATTTTTTCTGTCAGGCACTGCTCAAAAAATGACTCTTGTCGATATCTTTATTGCCGTGATAGTTACAAAATTGTCGTTTTAAAAATAAGCAAATGAGAAGCAATGACCACCGTAAACTTCAAAAATTCTCTTTTTCAGGGTCACTGCGTCTAGGTGACCGGCCGTTCTGATATCAGAATGAACGGTCACCTTTAAATGTTTTGTTTCTTCTGGAATACGATGGAAGCAATTACCTGAGGATAGGAAGTAAAAATAAGCAATAGGGATGCAATTCTTGGGCATAAATGCAACGTTAATAAGCATAGTGACGGTCACCACCATGTTCTACAATTAACTTTCATTATTTAAATAAGATACATTCAACAAGTATCATTTCGTATAGTAAAACTGATATGTATAGAAGACCACTGATGGCCACCG
This sequence comes from Trisateles emortualis, assembly GCA_947095525.1. NCBI lineage: Eukaryota > Metazoa > Arthropoda > Insecta > Lepidoptera > Erebidae > Trisateles > Trisateles emortualis. The sequence goes on along the minus strand of OX352739.1, from coordinate 20,399,607 downwards.
GAACTTCTCAAAAATAAGTGAGAGTGTTAAGCGACTCTTACAAAGCAAATCTAAATGTTTCTTACGATAATTGTACCATTAAACTGATCTGATGATAAAGCTGGAAGGTAAGCATCTGAAACAATGTAGGTATCCTAGCTGTTTGTGCTTATGGAATGGTCATGAGATGCACTTTAGCTGTAAATTATCTGATTTTAGAAAATTCCGTCTTTAAAACACTCCAAAGAGAAATTCAAACCCTAATAACCTAACCCCCTAGTAACCTATACCCTGATATCCCAAATCAGGGCCCTTGCAAATTCTAATTGTTGTATTTGGAGTCGGTCTTTTTGGTAATTTATTTGTAACTACCTACTATTACCTATTTGACTACTACCTATTTACCTATTTGATATCTTTTTAATTATCATCTTTTTAATAAGGCTATCTCATAAAGGCAAGGATACCGGTGGACAAGATCAGTTCAGGACCATGTGCTGTGGAAATCCTTGGTGAATTCCACAGCACTTGGTGTATCTTCAGGAGTGGACGTCATTTGGCTAAGATGATGATGATTGCAAAGTTTTTTTTTACCAGTAGTAAGTAAATAGGCATTTTAGTTATAAATTCAAATACTTACTAAGATAGGTAGGTACTTACGTAATTTTCAAGTACCTAACCTAGGCTTTCAAAGTGTATGCGTTACATGTAGGTTGGTACCTAGACTACCTAGTTGTTTATCGTTCAAGTGTATGAATAAGGAGTATATACTTGAACACGCTCTTAGTACATACGAGTACGTGCAGCAAGCAATCGCATACTTAGTCTCAGTAGCTACGTGGCTAGTTCACCAGCCTGCGTAATGGTGCCGTCCTACCTGGTGTTGGCGCTTTGTTTAGTCCTCAAAACAAGCTCACAGGAACAAGTCTCCGACCTCAGCACGATGTAAGTGTTGCACACTTTTAATTCATATTGTAGGTACCTACTTACGAACAGTGAGCTTCATTTAAAAACTTTATTTGTGAGTGATTTCGTAAAATAACACGAAGATGAAGAGCTGTGTGCTACTTGACGTACACCACATCATATACACTTGGTGATGTATTATAAATGGCACTACTTATATAAACACGTAATGGAAAACGTAGATTTATTTTTGTATGCTTCATGTCCTTTATGTGCGAAAATTAGACCAGGTATGGAAGAGACTTTTACCTACTAAAATATAACTTTTCATTGTAAAATAATAATGAAACGGGTGATGCCAACTATTACGTACCGTATTATCATCTACAAATTACAAATACCTGGAAGGTGAGGTTGTTAATTGATCTAAATGTGCGTTGTGCGCAACTGTGAGCTTATAATTTTTTTTAATTAAACCGACGATTTTTTATTTAAAATTCTAACCAACCAACTTAAAGTAAGAAGGTAGGTACCTAGGTCTACAATATTCTATATTTAAAAAAAAATCTAAATGAGACTATCTACCTACTTGCTTACTCCCGTAAAAAGTTAGGGGCCTTCAAATTTGTCACTCCGCAGCAGCGCGGTTGCAGCGCTGCGGCCGCGCTGTTTCATAAATCTATTATATTATTATAATTCAAAAACGCGCGACTGCCGCGCTGCAGCCGCGGTAATTTGACACTAAAACTAGTCGAACCACGCGATAGCAGTGCGGCTGCAGCGCTACAACTGCACTGTCTTCGCGCGACACTTTGCAGCAAATTTGAAGGTGGGCTTAATACGTGGGCAAATATCCTATTCCAGGCCTAGAATCGACATCTGTGCAAAATGTATGTTTGCAGTCAATACAAATTCATATTTATTTTCTTTAGTCATCTTAAGTATGGCTATATATATACATACATATATCTTGTATATATATATGGCTATTTATAAAATATACATATGGCTGTACTTATTGCGTCTTACCTATAAATAGGAAAATGAGTCATTGGTAAAATTAAGAGTTGGTAAAATTAAGAATTTTCATAAAGATGAATTCGTCCCGATAATAACTAATCGCCCAAATTAATCATAAGATATTAATCGCTGACACATTAGCTACTTATTGGTGCCACTTTCTACTTCCTGGACCATCTTGTAAATTTAATGTATTCAGGTACCTTTCTACCGATCTTAATTTTTTTTTTTTTTTATACTACCAAGGAGGCAAACAAGCATACGGCCCACCTGATCGTAAGCAGTTACCGTAGCCTATGGACGCTTGCAACACCAGGGGTATCACTCGCGCGTTGCCGACCATTTAGAAACCTTATAACTCCTTTCTTGAAGAACCCCATGCTATAGTCTCTCGGGAAAACCTCGGCAGGAAGCTCATTCCACAACTAGTAGTAGTTATTAAACGTAGCTTTTTGATCAGGTTGCGCCTGTACTCAACGGAGCGTTGCGTGCAGAACTCTGTGACGCCGGTGTCATGTGGTGACGCCAACAGCGAGGACGGGCTAATGCCGCACCCGGATGACTGCCAGCTGTTCTACTATTGCGTGCACGCTTACCTGCCACCCATGTGCCGCCAGTGCCCAAGTAACCTGCACTTCAATCCTACCATACACGTATGTGATTGGCCAAGTCAAGCCGGCTGCAACCTAGCGACTACAACTGCAGCTCAGACACAGACAGTAACGGCAGATTCGGTGATAATGGATTCCACTTCAGCCACGAGCGAGAGCGAGACTACTACAGCGACTAAAGAGAGTAGTACTACTACATCAACCGAGAGTGAGAGTGAGACAACTCAAGAATCGCACACAGCTACTGAACCACCAATAAGTTGGTTCCCAGATAATTATACAATCACTAACTGGACAACAACTATTTCTATAAATACGACCACATCAAGAACAACCCCAGATGTTTTAACATCTACCCCAACAAGATCCACACCAACATCTACTACGCCAAGAACATCCACACCAACAACGACCTCAAGTACTTCGACAGCCACGCCAACAATTACATTACCAACATCTACCACACCAACAACGACCCCAAGTACTTCGACAGCCACGCCAACAACTACTTTACCGACATCTACCACACCAACAACGACCCCAAGTACTTCGACAGCCACTCCAACAACTACTTTACCAACATCTACCACACCAACAACGTCCACACCAACAACGACCCCAAGTACTTCGACATCCACGCCAACAACTACTTTATTAACATCTACCACACCAACAACATCCACACCAACAACGACCCCAAGTACTTCGACATCCACGCCAACAACTACTTTATCAACATCTACCACACCAACAACATCCACACCAACAACGACCCCAAGTACTTCGACATCCACGCCAACAACTACTTTACCAACATCTACCACACCAACAACATCCACACCAACAACGACCCCAAGTACTTCGACATCCACGCCAACAACTACTTTATCAACATCTACCACACCAACAACATCCACACCAACAACGACCCCAAGTACTTCGACATCCACGCCAACAACTACTTTACCAACATCTACCACACCAACAACGACCCCAAGTACTTCGACAGCCACGCCAACAACTACTTTACCAACATCTACCACACCAACAACATCCACACCAACAACGACCCCAAGTACTTCAACAGCCACGCCAACAACTACTTTACCAACATCTACCACACCAACAACATCCACACCAACAACGACCCCAAGTACTTCGACAGCCACGCCAACAACTACTTTACCAACATCTACCACACCAACAACATCCACACCAACAACGACCCCAAGTACTTCGACAGCCACGCCAACAACTACTTTACCAACATCTAGCACACCAACAACGACCCCAAGTACTTCGACAGCCACGCCAACAACTACTTTACCAACATCTACCACACCAACAACATCCACACCAACAACGACCCCAAGTACTTCAACAGCCACGCAAACAACTACTTTACCAACATCTACCACACCAACAACGACCCCAAGTACTTCGACAGCCACGCCAACAACTACTTTACCAACACCTACCACACCAACAACATCCACACCAACAACGACCTCAAGTACTTCGACAGCCACGCTAACAACTACATTACCAACATCTACCACACCAACAACGACCCCAAGTACTTCGACAGCCACGCCAACAACTACTTTACCAACATCTACCACACCAACAACGACCCCAAGTACTTCGACATCCACGCCAACAACTATTACATCTTCTACGACTTCGGATATTTCAACAAGCACAGCAAGTGAGACTGAAGGTACAAAAGCACCCTTAGGCCAAAAAACGACAAAAAATTGGAAACATTTAAGCGCAATATCTTAAAAGATAGGTAATTTTACTTAGTGTAGATAATATAATTTAATCATTAACTTATGTCGTGAATTATTATTTTTGTCCTAAAATGTGTGCATAGTTTTTATTTATAATAAAATGGACAAAAAAGAAAATGGACGTGTGTATTCATTTTTCTGTTTTGTGTTTCAATCAATCATCCTATCGCAGTCCACTGCTGGACATAGGCCTCTACCAACACGAGCCACAGCACACGGTCCTCCGCCTTTCTCATCCAGTCCGTCCCAGCGTCCTTTTTTAGGTCGTCGGTCCACCTAACTGCGGGCCGCCCTACCTAACGCTTTGTTTATTAATAATAAATTATTAGTGAGCTAACACAAATTGTACTAGAATAGGTAGGTATCTTCTAACAAAGGGCCCTGATTCCGTTATTAAGTCAAATATAAGTAGGGTTACTGGTTTTGTGGTGAGCACAGCCACAGAATACTAAATATATATTTTTTTAATATTGAGCGATGTGGCGCATGGCAGTTAACTTAAAGGAAAGGTATATTTCGACGCTTAAACAACAGTCTTCATTTGTATTATGTTTTTCCTTTTTTAGTATTTATGTTTAAATTAGTTTTTCATATTTAGGTTTAGTTAGTTTAAATAAGTTTCTAATATTATTTTTGTATATATAGCATTAATTAACCATGAATAAAGGAATTTATCTTCTAAATAGAATATAATAATATAATAAATTCTAAATAGAAGATAAATATATATAGCATATGCTATAAAAAAAAGAAAAAGAAAACAAAAACAAGGAATGCTCCACATCACTAACCACAGGAAACGTGCCCAGAAGGATGGTGGTATTGCCACTACTTATTCTCTGTGCAAGAAGCAGGGTAGCTTTATAATTACGATCGATCAGTTTCGCTACATCACTGTACTGGAAACGAGCACTTGGACCCCATGAACTGGACCCAAACGGCTCAAAAACGTAAATTCCAACTAAATTATTTAATTTGCGCCGTTTCGCAGCTGCAGCAGCAGCGCCAGCACAACCTGCTGTACTTGGAAGACAAAGAATATTTCGACCCACGTTATAGCCTTGGTATCCTATATCAAAAGCCACTAATTAATATATATTTATGTTTTAGTAGATTTACGGGGCGAATAATAACTATAGAAGTATGTAATTCTAGCTTTAAGTTGCCTTTGTGGAAGATAAATAAATAATAATAGTAATTATTATTAAAAAAATATGTATTTTATAATATCAAGGCATAACTGTGAGCCGTGTCTTTTCAGTTATCCTGTGCACTAGCTAACTTACACTACTACCTTTAATAAAACACGGTATGATAAGTTTCCACTCGTATAATGTAAACAAGACGAGACAAACGAGACGACACACAAGGACGACGACGGGATGAGACGACGGGACGTGGACGTGGCGAGCTAGCAGGGCTGCGAGCTGGCGGTCGCGTGCAGCACGTCGAGCGCGTTGCACAGCGCGCGGTAGTTCACCTGCAACCATGCACACGGTCAGACACACCCACCACTTGTTTAAGCACAATATTCGTTCGCACACAAGAGCTGCTTCCTTTTTTTCCCCCTTTTTTTAAAAGACAACTCTCGCACTAGAGAACAAGCTGTGTCGCGGGGGACTTTACAAACATACATACAATTAACGGACACAAATAACACCCAGACAACTCTTTATGGGTCACACAAAGTTTTGTTCTGTGTGGGAATCGAACCCTCAACCTCGTGCACAGCAGGCGTATACTGCGGCCACTGGACCACCAAGGTAGGCACACAGTTCGTCTATCAGTGTGTTCGGCTTTCAAATCAGATTAGATTAGATCGACCAGAATCCAACCATATAGAAAGAATAATGTTTCTTTTAAATTATGAATGATTCGAAGATTATAAGTATTAGTGTCGTGTGACTCGAGTGGTGTACCTCTAGGCCGCAGCCGCGACTGTAGCCGAAGCACTTGTAGATGAGGTCGCGCTCTCGCGCCGACACCAGCTGCAGCAGCGAGCGCATGCACAGAGCGCGCTCCACGCACACGCGCGGGATCGTGCCGCACCGCTCCTTGTCCATGTCCTGCACACACATAACACATACCAGTCTATTTAGTGCAGTCAAACCACTTATGTATAGACCATAAGTCACAATAGCGAGCATTCAGTTTCTCTTTGTAGCGAATATAAAACTTGTTTGAAACGACTTGTTGTGTTCTCACTGATGCGCAGAAACGCTTAGAAAATCCTTACTAATATTATAAATGTGAAAGTTTGTAAGAATGGATGGATGGATAGATGGATGTTTGTTACTCTTTCACGTAAAAACTACTGAACGGATCTGGATGAAATTTGGCACAGAGATAGATGATGGTCTGGAATAACACATAGGCTACTTTTTGCAGCGATAACCGACATCCACGCGGGCGGAGCCGTGGGCAACAGCTGGTACATGAATAATACTGTAATATAGAAATGCTCAATGAATGCGAGCTCGTTGTAACAGCAGCCTTACCTGGAACAATTCGAGTATGTTGGACAGCTGGTCGGGGTACTTGGAGAGCTTCTTGAGCGCGCCCGACACAATGTTCCTCTCCTCGAAGTTGAGGTAGTTGAGGGGCGAGTCGATAGTGGGGATGTGGGGGATGGGCTCCAGCAGCGGCGCGCGCTCCAGGCCCGTCTGCACCAGCGCCTCGCCCACCACCGTGCTGAAGCGCTCGTACTCCACGTAGCGCCGCCGCCCAGGTGCGCTGAACCTGCACACCGAACACTTTCACTCCACGGCGAGTTAGTAGCTACTAATAAAGTTAGCTGCCTACTAACTAATTCAACATATCACTAACAATATTGATGAAAAATGTTTTTGGTAACAAAAGGAATAAAAACTAAATCTATATATCACACCGTATGTCGTAGGGAAAAATGCTGGCATTTGTTTTTATGACGCTCACAATTAACATGCAAGTGATCTAAATGAATAAATACGAGTATAACTTTGATAAACAAAGAATTACATTTAATTTACTTAGTTTATGTATTGACATAATTTTTATTTGATTTCTTTTTAATAATTTATGCGTTAACAATACTTGTACGAATATAATATGTGTGTGTTTAAAATTGTAATAATGCAGTAATATAACATACACTTCCATGAGCGTATCCATTTCGAGTGGTGTCAACGACAGGCCGGCGGAGGCGAGGCCGCGGTAGAAGTCCGCGCGAGGGATGATCAGCTCGTTGCGCGGGTCAAACTGCTTCAGGAACTCGCGCGGTCGAACGCCCTCGCGGACCATCTTAACAACAGTCATCACACATCATAATACATCCTACCTACTACTGTACTAAACCATCTCTACCGACTTCGCTCACACACATCCACACTACATCGAAAACTGGGCTAGGATACAATTTTTGCTATAGTCTCAAACTCTTGAGAGCTGAACTGAATCCCATGATCGGTGTTTTTAATGTCAAGAGAACTTATTAAACTGGCGCCCAATGATAAGTTTGAAACTTTGAATAATGAAATTCAATCACTAGCCAACCATCAGGCCGTCAGGTTACATCAATAGTATTTTAGGTAGGTAACTTAATAAATAAATAGATTTGCTAAAAAAAGGGCCAAATTAAAAGTACCCAGAATCGACGTTCATGCATGAAGAGGTTCATTCATTTGGCTCGAAGCTATTGGCGTACCATAGTCTCTGCCTACCCCACTGGGAGATGGGCGTGATGATAATATGTATGTATGTATACTAATAAATAAATAAAATGTAAAGCGTCACACTATAGTATGTACAAGGAACAGGTCATGTGTACCTTTCCCTTGATCTTGGCGAGTATCAGCACGATGTCGGTCTCTGCTGGGTCTCGCGCTTTCGACGACTGTGCGCTGCTCTTAGCAATAGGCGGCGCTGAGATCGTCGCGCTCTCAGCCGGCCGTTCCTCCATCTAGCATATCATAACAGAATAATCAAATTACTTATCATCGAGCCAAATGATACCTACACTTACTCAAGTTCGTAGCAACCCATATATGTCCCATTCATTGCTGGGCACGGGTCTCCTCTCCTCTATCAAGAGGGAGAGAGGGTTTAGGCCTGAATTCACACACGCTGGCCTAATGCGGGTTGGTGAATCAGAAATGTCTTTAGAATTTCATCTAAGACATGTGGGTTTCCTCACGATGTTTTCCTTTACCGTTAGTAGATGGCGAATCACTTGATTAGTACATATAAACTCCACAAAGGGAAATTTACCACCGCTACTTAAGTATCGAGTATTTAAAAATGATCATTTGAACATTAAACATGGTACGGGAGATAACAAATGTGAACACTGGATGTTCCGCAATATCTATATGAAATCAAACAATGTTACTGAAAAAACCATTTCCGTGGCCATTTTCTAGGCTGAAAAGTTTCTAGATAGTAACATAATGTAGAGTAGTACCTCTTCAAGGAGGCGCACGTAGCTGAAGCCGCAGTCGTCGAGGTAGCGCGCCTCGAGCGCGCGCACCTGCGCCGACGACGGCAGCACGCCCAGCCGCGCCAGCACGCGCCGCACTTGCGCGCGCGACACGTGCCCGTTGTTGTGACTGCACAGTACAACCCAAGGGGAGTTCATTATATCAATATCTTAACATTCACTGGCTATATTTAATAATTCCAATATCTACTGAAATGGTGAAAGAGAACGATACGCTGCGTCACGGATGGTGACGCCGCTTAGTACCCAACCAATACTCTATTTTCCTTTTTTGGAAGCGTTTCCATTTCATTATTTTTCCCGCACTAGAGAATAAGCTCTGGGGACTATAAACATACAATTAACGTACACAAATTACACCCAGACTCAGAACAACTCTTTGTGGGTCACACAAAGTTTTGGCCTGGGAATCGAAACTCAACCTCGTGCACAGCAGGCGCATACTGCGGCCACTGGACCACCAAGGCAGTCAAATATAATATAATATAGTATAAAATGTACGAGGTAGATACCTGCCACAGTAAACTTTAAGTAGGTGGGTAGTTGAATAAAACAGATGAGTGGCAAGACAGTGGCACTTACTCATCGTGCTCAGAGAAGGCGGGTCGCAGGTCGATGGCGCGCTCGCGGCACGCGTCCCGCACGCGCAGCAGCGCCGCCTGCGCAGCGTCCAGGTCGGCAGCGCTCTCGCCCTCGCCGCGGTCCGCCGCAGACCCCACCGGCGGCAGCTCTGCTAACACCTCCGCCGCATTGCCCGCCACAGCCTCCGGGTGCTTCTCCAATTCCTTGATTGTAAATACTGGAAACACATACACGCACGAACATTATGTTATATTATTTGTAAGGTATTATAGTATTCGAATTCATATTCTTCTTTCTCTTTGATTCTAAGGTGGATTTATGACAGAGCAGTAATTCTACTAAATAAGTACTTAGTGGTATTTTTTTGAAAATAAATAAAGCCATGTCACTCAGTGACAATATAGCACTTTACTAAAGATTCTTTAAAAATCGGTCCAGAAGTTTTTAGGTTTATCTATTACATACAAAAATACATATCTTTTATTTTTATAATAGTAGTGTCAATAGACGGCTTTTAATATATTGTTTAGTGCAAATTGATTAACTGTAACCACAAATAATCAAGTTTAGTTATTATACAAAATAATATGCATACATGCGCTGAGGTTCTCTGCAATACGTACCCTGGTCGCAGTCATCCTCGAAGGTGCGCCAGCAGATCCTCTGCGGGTCGTTGGGATCGAGGTAGTGCCTCATGATGCAGATCACCTCGTCCGGCGTGATGATCGTGCCCACGCCCATCACGTCCAACGCGCGACGAAACTCCAGCGGTGGGATACGGCCACTGTTCAGAGGGTCATAATCCTGAGGGACGAAGTTTTCACTTTGTTTTATTCTTGTCATTTTAAGTTATACGTTGTATTTTATTTAAAATGGAGCATAATTGTTGATCGCCTATAGGTGGGTGTACCTACACCAATAACGTATTCATTTTTTTTCCAAATGCAGATTTGTCTTTTTAACTAAAATCTAAACGCTGGTAGCATAGGTAAAGGGTGTAGTATCGTTGTACGTAGCCTTGGGTCTCGTAGCACAGTAACACTCGTAGCTGTTAGCGTAGGTGAAAAGTGTGGCATGGTTGTGTGTACTGTGTAATCACGGGTCCCGTAGCACAGTAACACTCGTAGCTGTTCTCGTAGGTGATAAGTGTGGCATTGTTGTGTACTGTGTAATCACGGGTCCCGTAGCACAGTAACACTCGTAGCACAGTAACACTCGTAGCACAGTAACACTCGTAGCTGTCAGCGTAGGTGACAAGTGTGGCATGGTTGTGTGTACTGTGTAATCACGGGTCCCGTAGCACAGTAACACTCGTAGCTGTCAGCGTAGGTGACAAGTGTGGCATGGTTGCGTGTACTGTGTAATCACGGGTCTCGTAGCACAGTAATACTCGTAGCTGTTAGCGTAGGTGACAAGTGTGGCATGGTTGTGTGCACTGTGTATAATCACGGGTCTCGTAGCACTGTAACACTCGTAGCTGTTCTCGTAGGTGATAAGTGTGGCATGCTTGTGTGTACTGTGTAATCACGGGTCCCGTAGCACAGTAACACTCGTAGCTGTCAGCGTAGGTGACAAGTGTGGCATGGTTGCGTGTACTGTGTAATCACGGGTCTCGTAGCACAGTAACACTCGTAGCTGACAGCGTAGGTGACAAGTGTGGCATGGTTGTGTGTACTGTGTAATCACGGGTCTCGTAGCACAGTAACTCTCGTAGCTGACAGCGTAGGTGACAAGTGTGGCATGGTTGTGTGTACTGTGTAATCACGGGTCTCGTAGCACAGTAACTCTCGTAGCTGTTAGCGTAGGTGACAAGTGTGGCATGGTTGTGTGTACTGTGTAATCACGGGTCCCGTAGCACAGTAACACTCGTAGCTGTTAGCGTAGGTGACAAGTGTGGCATGGTTGTGTGTACTGTGTAATCACGGGTCCCGTAGCACTGTAATACTCGTAGCTGTTAGCGTAGGTGACAAGTGTGGCATGGTTGTGTGCACTGTGTATAATCACGGGTCTCGTAGCGTAGTAACACTCGTAGCTGTTCTCGTAGGTGATATGTGTGGCACCGTTGTGTGTACTGTGTAATCACGGATCTCGTAGCTCAGTAACATTCGTAGCTGTTCTCGTAGGTGATAAGTGTGGCATCGTTATATGTACTGTGTAATCACGGGTCTCGTAGCACAGTGACACTCGTAGCTGTTAGCATAGGTGACAAGTGTGGCATGGTAGAAGCTATAGAACATCTCACCCTAAAGAACTCGGAGACTCTGATCCTGCGCGACTTTACAAACTCTTGAACACGCAGCATGAGATCAATGAGTTGTCGGGTGGGGGGTCGCTGCGACAGCGCAGGGTGGAATATGTCGTTCTCGCCCAGCGGAGCCGTCGACAAGCCCGCGGTCACCTCCGGACGCACTATTTTAGGTAACGTCGTATCGATCACCGCCGCTGGGTTCATGTACTCCTGTATATCAACTACTATATCAGCATCATACACTCATTATTATCACATCATTATCTCAGTATTTAATCGTAAAATTATAAAGATTTCTATTGTACAGCAATCTCTATTAGAAAATAGTAAATGTTAGTTTAAATGATGTTATCTGAAATACTTTAGAAGCGTATGCGTGGAGCAAGCGCGCTAGTAGACAACACCAGCAGGACCAGCAACTTGGATACATATCTTCAGAATGGGATATTATGACTACGAAAAGGTTACCACACACCTATCTATAAATTAGTGAAGTCAGGCGGCGTATCATGATGTGTTATATATTATACGTGAGTCTTTAGATCGAGAAAGAATTACGGAGCTAGACACTCTATATATATCCGTCCCTCTTTCTCACTCGTTTCAACACGTCATGGTACGCCCTCTGGTCCGGTTAATAAAAGGTAATATGTCTGACCGGTCCGAGGCCCTGGATGCCTTCCTTCTTGACAGCTTCCACGGCTTTGAGGAACTCGACATAGTCGAGCGTGTACGAGTCCTTGATGAACTTGCGCACGAGCAGGTTGAAGTCCTCCGGCGACACGATCACACCGATGAACGTGAGCACGCGGGCGAAGTGCGCAAACGTTATACGACCATCGTTCTTAGCCACCTGCAACCACACACACACACACATACATACACACATTAAACTATATGTACACAATATAATATAATAAATATATAATATAATATTTCCGGGACAATTTACACATCGCTAACTGAGCCCAAACTAGGCAGAGCCTGTAGTATGGTAACTAGACAACTGATAAACATACTTATTATAGATAAATTACACCCAGACACAGAACAAACATTCGTGCTCATCACACAAAGATTTGTCCTGGGTGGGAATCGAACCCACGACCTCCGGCGTAGCAGTCAGAGTCACTAACCACTAGACCAACAGTTCAGTCATAAATATCGGCAGGAGACGAGCGTAAAACATATGTTCCTGTTGTTTAACACGTTGTAATGAACTAACAACTATTAATTACTCCTACGCAAGTCAAGTTAACAGATATATAATTAAAAATAATATTTACATACCACACCTACGCGCATTATTTTAGTTGTATTTGATTAGGGGCGACAATTAGTCTTCGTAATCAATATTACGAAGACGAAGACAAATGGAATGAAGAATGCAGTCTTGCAACGCTAGTCTGAAAATATTGAAAGAATTATGTACCAGTTCATAGTCTTGGAAGTACGGTTTGAGTGGTATGTTGCGGTCGGCGATGGTGGCGAGCAGGCAGCACAGGCGGCGCGTCTGCCACTGATCCAGCTTGTGGCACTCCGGCTCCGGGGGCGGGGGACACGCCTCCAGGAGGCAGTCCGCCGACGTCTTATCGCGCCCGCCGGCATCTGAATGCATTGTCAAATTTCATATTTTATCGCCAGAATTAAAATAAGCTTCAGATTTAAGAACTTTTGGCGTTTTTTTTGAAAGAACTCCCGCACTAGAGAAAAAGCTCTGTATTTCGGGGGAATTTTACAAACATACAATTAACGGACACAAATTACACCCAGACTGAGAACAACTCTTTGTAGGTCACACAAAGTTGTGTGGGAATCGAACCCACAACCTCGTGCACAGCAGGCGCATACTGCGGCCACTGGACCACCAAGGCAGTCATTTTAATTATTGACAATTATACCTTTACCTACCCCACAGCTACAATCTTGTAATGCAAGATTAACAGTATAGTTGTATCTTGTAAAAATACTAAATATGCTACAACAATTCTTTTAGATGTCTGGTTAAGTTTAGTATTACGTTATGACATCTTATGCCAGTAACATTTATTTGCTTTATCGTAATTAGAAAGTTCGGCGGTATACTGTCAGACGGTCAATGAGACCCAGTGGTCTTGTAGCTGTAATGACGGCGGTTATTAGCTTTAGGAAATGATTAACTTCTTGGTAGTTATATAAAAAGTACTTTAAAAACACGAATCTATAAAGTAAATATAACAATTATGTATTATCTATGAAGATTACACATTTGAAAATTTTGTTTACTATTAAATGAAATCAATGTGGTATTATTTCTTTTAGCCAAACTGATCCCAATAACACTGATTTACTTTCTGATACATTTCGCAAAAAGCTTGTTCTCGATTTTCGAGAACTGGAACGGTCCTTAGATCACCCCGGTATGAGAATAGCGAGGAGCCACACCGATAAAATACCTCCACCTGTCATAGAACCGCAGAAGAGTTTATTAGTGTTACACTTTTAACATTGTCACTAGTTAATTAGCTGACCATAGACAAGAAAAGAAGAAGGGAAATCTACTGAACAACTTAAAACATCTACATTTTCAATTTGGTTTCCGACCAAATCAAATAGTTATCTTTAATGATTGTTAGTTTTTTAACGGTTGGAACTGTTTGCAGGCAACTGGTTACCATCATACGAGCCGTATACTTGTCCATCATATTAGTAGCAGGTATAATTTTTTATTTTCTTTTTTATTCTACCAAGGTAGTAAACAAACATACGGCCCGCCTGCGGGTAAGCATTTACCGTAGCCTATGGACGTTTGTAACACCAGGGGTGTCACTCACTCGTTGCCGACCCTTTAAAAACCTTATAACTCCTTTCTTGAAGAACCCCATGCTTTAGTCTCTTGGGAAAACCTCAGAGCTCATTTCACAGCCTAATCGTACGTGGTAAGTAATTCCTCTGGAATCTTACGGTACGGCATGTTTAAGGTACAAGGATGTGAGGATGAACTCCCTGTCGGTGGCGAGAGGTGCGTTGATAAAATGTGGCCGTGGGCATCATCTCGATTTCCGTGATTTCTGTACAATGTAATACAATTACGAGTATGTATATTACTTAGAAAGCGTGTGTCATCAGTTGTTTATTAGTCAGTGATATTTGTATATTATCTATTAAGTAGACAATTGATATTTAAGTAGGTACTTAGGTAGTAGTAAGTAGGTATTGATTTATATAACCGATAATGACAAATATATTAAGAGGTTTGTTATACTTGTTTACAGATAATTATCATTGCATCATGATGTGAAAATGATATCACAGCGATGGGCGATGGTAATCTACAACGCCTCGGTCGGGTATAGCCGACAAATGAAATTGTGCTCATCACGCCATAGTCGTCGACAAGGACTGACGAAAATAAAATAATTTGCACGGCGCGAAATACAGCTTCAATTATTTTGTATAATATGTGATAGGCACTACAAATTAATTTCTTCATTGTTAGTGATACCATCAAACAATGATCTCCAGGGTTGATGGTACCAAAACTAGTTAAGTTAACTACACCTATTTTTTTAAAATAATAATCTTTATTGTTCAGAAAAAATACATAGTTACGAATAGACAGATCACTGGTCTCTACACTAGGATTCCCTGTGTCGTGGAGGCCAGTCTCTTTCATCGTGGTTCAGAGAAAATAAATATGTCATTGTAGAATATACACTTCTGTATAACAAAAGAAAAACAAAATAATAATGATGATACATGGCTTCTTGCAATAAATGTGTAGAAGTGTTGTATATATGTGAGTGTGTGTGTGAATGTGTGCGCGTGTGTGTGTGCATGTGTGCATAGTTGTCTAATAGTAATGAACTATGACCGAATTATGGTCACTGGACTACCACTAGAGATAGGAGCTCTTCGAATATTAATATATCTTTAATTTTAAGTTAAAGAAAAAAGAAATAATAAAGAAAAGTATGACTTTAATGTTTTACTGGCAAAATTATCAAAATTACATAAGAAATGAAAATTTAGTTTAGTAAGGTGCCGGCCATTCGCAGAGTTGATTATTATTGTGATCACACGACAGCGCCTTGTCTGAAACGATAAGGTGACACTATACACACTTTACTACCAGGGCCTGAAGGCTTTCGAATGAAAACTAAAATGTTCCATTGATTAAAAAAAACGTATACTTATATAGTTCCGCATATTTGAGTTTGTGTGAATGCGAAATGTTTTACGATGTCAAACATAATCACCGGTCAGGCCGAGTGGGCTTGACTCGTCGATAATGGCGCTGGCGTGAGCCTTGTGTAATATTGTGAATGCAGTTTTAATTATTTTATTTTAAAAAAGACAACTCCCGCACTAGAGAACAAGCTCTGTGTCGCGGGGGACTTTACAAACATACAATTAACGGACACAAATTACGCCCAGACTCAGAACAATTCTTTGTGGGTCACACAAAGTTTTGTCCTGTGTGGGAATCGAACCCTCGTGCACAGCAGACGCATACTGCGGCCACTGAATCACCAAGGCAGTCATAATTGTGTGGAGTGCGTATTTATATATTACAGAGAAGAAACTATTTTTATTTATTTATTAAAATTTTAAAAGCTATGCAAGTATTAATATTTTCGTGCAATTTATACTAAAAACTACCGTTGAATAATAATATGAACTTATACACTTTGAGATATATGCCGGCTGAATCAAATATGCCGTTACAACTTTGACTAGGACATGTGGGTTTCCTAACGAAGATTTCACATATAAATTCCAGTAAAACATACATATATGCTGCGGGCCAGTGCCAGGGCCATTCTACCAGGTCGAACTCACATCTCGTGGTTACAATTTTCGAGTTTTTTTCTTTTTCTAAAAAGACAACTCCCGCACTAGAGAAATGGTCTGCGACGTGGGAGGGACTATACAAACATACAGTTAACAGACACAAATAACACACAGACTCAGAACAACACTGTGGGTTACACAAAGTTTTGTCCATGTGGGAATCGAACCCACAACCTCGTGCACAGCAGGCGCATACTTCGGCCACTGGACCGCCAAGGCAGTCAAAACTACTTATACATTGACTTAAAAGACAGTCGAGTATATTATTATTCCCTTTATATATTACTACCACACGTGACAATAGGCAGCGTGTCAATAAAACACGAACCTACATGTGTAGCTGTATATACCACCTGCCTCTAATTAATATTATCTTACCACAATATTTCACAAATCGTAACTTCTTATTTGCACGCTAAACATACACTAATATTTACGATCTCGTTCACTTTATATACGCCATATCGACATGAAAGCTTACGTCAAGCTATTTCTGTCTACTAGAGAGTAGGCCAATTACATCATTAAAAGAATTAATAGCCAACTAGCATAGTCAGTATACCTACTTTTAATAATAGTTCATACGATATCGTTTCATTACAGAGTGAAGAAAAACACGAAGGCAAAAAATTTACCTATTTCCACGGCAGCGGTTGCCACATGCATAGAGAGTGTAAGCATTTTATTTTATATAATATAATAATAATAAAAGAGGTAGGGCAGCATACTAGCGAGCAAGCCCGACTAGGCAAGAACCTCCACCTTACGGAAGACCACAGCCAAATAACTACACAGTGGTGTAGTTGTGTTCCTGTGTGTGAGTAGGTCTCCAGCGCTCATTTAGGGATGGGTTTTGAAATAAACGTATTCCTATCCCAGGGATGCTCCCATCTTAAAGCCTTTGTGTAAAAAAATGGGTTGGCAACACGCAAGTGATACCTCTGGTATTGCAAGCGTCCATAGGCTACGGTAACTGCTTATCAGGCGGGCCGTATGCTTGTTAGCCACCCAAGTAGTATAAAAAATAGGTACATAGGTTAGTGACCATGATTCATTAACCGGTGGTCGTGGGTCCTATTGCCACATGGTACAAAACGGGACTGATAAAAAGACCACAGATGGCCACCGAATCTTGTTAATGATAAGTATGTCACAGATGGCGATAAGATAGCCTCGACTAAACAAAGCAACTCTGCATTACAGTTGCTTTGCTAATTAAAATAATATATTTTAACTGATCTGGATGATGAAGCTGGAAGGTAGGCGACGAAACTCCATAATTAAACTATCCACAATGTAAACTAGCCAATGAAAGCCGTGTTTGAGCTTTTGGGGCTGGCCATGAGATGCAAATGAGATAAAAATAATTAGATTTAAAAAATAAAACCGTCTAAGGAGGGGAAAGATGGATTAGTTTGTATGAAACTTCATCCTCTTTAATTCTTTGATACTGTACTTTAAAACAGGCTTTAGAAAATTAGTATTTAAATAGTATTTGAAATCGGTTTTTTGTTGCTGAATAAATAAATACATACAATAAATAATATATCTACATTTGGAAAAGCTAACAGGTTTTTACGAATAGTACTAGAGCAACACTTCACTTACGGCGATTAGCAATAAAAAATAAATTTGATTATTCGTGCGGCGAGTGTGCTCGCTATGAGTCACGTCATCATACAGTCTACTTAATGACTTTACTCACTAACTAATATAAGAATTACTAAATGACATAACTCTTAGTGTTTATATTTGCCTTATAATTGTTATTATCACCATTTCTATGGATTCATATTTGCTTTCATAAACAATGACTAAATAAAGGCCTGAGTTTCGTGCTAGTTTAAAAAAAATACAGCGTTTCTGGCAGTTGGCGAATTCGGCTGACATTATTTTATAATAAGTAGTTACGTATTTATAGTACATTTTACTACATCAATTATTTGTGTAAATATATTTTTTTAATTTGCCTAAATTTTAATGATATAAGTGTATTCCTCACCTTCGCCATGTATGATCTGGCACAGCTGGTGGTAGAGCACGCGGCCATCCTGCGCTCTGAAGTAGTCTGCGATCTGCGCGATCTCCGCGTCCGACAGACCGATCACCGAGCGCAGCGGGCCCGCCAATATAGACACGAACTTCGACTCTACATCACGAAACAATACATTCAATTAGCAATAATATAAAAGTTTTATGGCGAGGATAGAAAAAGTGTCGGGGCCATATTATAAATTCGTCGATCATTTCCTAAAATGCAACTTTTGCATGAAAAGTAATGCTATCTATTGGCACTTCATAATGTGTCCTGGCCCAATCATTGAAAGTTTCTGGTAATCAAATGTGATGAGATGATTTAGGAGGCAGTTACTATTA
Organism: Trisateles emortualis; assembly: GCA_947095525.1. Taxonomy (NCBI): domain Eukaryota; kingdom Metazoa; phylum Arthropoda; class Insecta; order Lepidoptera; family Erebidae; genus Trisateles; species Trisateles emortualis. The sequence goes on along the minus strand of OX352739.1, from coordinate 20,380,785 downwards.
TAGGAGGTAATTGGTCCCATAAAAAATATCCAAAATTAATAAAATCAGTTTCTTCCGTATTAAGTATATATATATATACTAGTTGTTGCCTGCGGCTCCGCTCGCGTGGATGTCGGTTATCGCTGTAAAAAGTAGCCTATGTGTTATTCTAGACCATAATCTATCTCAGTGCCAAATTTCACCCAGATCCGTTCAGTAGTTTTTACGTGAAAGAGTAACAAACATCCATCCATCCATACATACTTACAAACTTTCGCATTTATAATATTAGTAGGATATCTGTTTTTTTTCAGGGGTGCCAGGCTAGTTTGGAAGTAAGGTAGTAGTATTAGTAGGCACGCCACTTTACAGAAGTAGCCAGTAGATATATAGTATAAGTTCCAAGTACCTGAGATGAGCGAGTTCCCCTCTGGGTCGAGTGGCCGGTACCAGTCCCACAGGTTGAGTCCGACGCGGAATGCCGCCGCGCGGATCTTGTTGCACGTCTTCCACACATTTGCCAACCGGATTATCTGCACACACAATACTCTTGTTAGTATCTTCTATTATACCACGAACAACCACCTCCACCAATGCCAACACTGACTGCTGTGTAACACATCTATGTATTATATAGTAAGTATACCACAAACCACCTTAGGCACCTTACTCTACAAAAAGCCATCGAAATGGTGGACTCGAAGAGATCGCTTATAGTACTAAGACCACCCATTGTACTGCTCTCTACAATTCAAACTATTATTTTATACTGTTATATTTTTGTTTGTTGTGCAAAACAGCTTCGTATAAACTAACTATGCCAAATCTTACACTGATCCGTGTGCTTAAAATTAAGTACAAAGTTTTTCTTCACGTACTTATTATTAATAAGATATAACATATCTACTTCTGTGAAAGAATGTGACGCATAGCAGCTAATTATTAACGAGATTGTGAGGGTCTCAGGTTTAGGGTTCAATTGTAGTTATTATCTTACCGTGTCATGCATTTTGATGCGTTAAGTACAGCCAAAATGTTGTTGTAACTATTGTTGTTTTATATGATTAATGTATCAGTTGTTTCACATGGACGCAATTTTGAAAAAAAAGTTGTTAAATCCAAATAATTTTGATAATCTTACTACACTATGTAGTCGCTACAACATTGATTTACATTGACAATTCATTTGACGGCATGATTTGATACATGTTTTTTGTTTGATTTTGGAACTTTTTATTTTTTGTCTATAGCCTACAAAAACCTTATTGGTAGGGTTATTGTTCTGAGTTGGTAGGTATTTTTCTTTTTTTTTTTTATTTATTAAAAGGACCTTGTCACTGAGCGATTACATCGTCCTATGTGGACAACAATTAGATAAAAACAATACAAAAAGAAATGAAATCTTAAAAACTAACTTAAGCATAGATCTGCCAACTTTATAAGGATTGGTATATCCTGTGACCCTGGATATATATGCGGTTTATCAATACTAAGGATCGTCAAAATGATAAACTTATAACCATTGAAAATACTCTTTAACCAACTTACGATTCTGTCCTTTTTACCCGATTATGGCGAAGGAAAGGAAGTGTAATGATTTAACAGGCTATGCAGGTTATTAATCTTCAGAAAATAATTTTTCGAAGGTCAAAAATTGCGGTAATAGGTACCAATAGGTAGATTACGATTTAAAATAGTATTAAAACATACTAGACCAATAGAAAGAAAGAAATAAACATTTATTTGATGCAACAAAAGAAATCAGTACAATTTATGCATGTACATGCTTAGTAGGTACGAGCAGAAATAAAAACAGAAATTTAAATATAAAAATAAAACAAAATATTTAAATGACAAAAACAAATTAGATACTTATAATTAAAACTAGCAAGTAATGATAGACAACCGGCCATATTCAGTAATCATTATAATTATGTGTGTGGGTGTTTGACGTAGGTGTTACCTATCCTCCTTATCAGCTAGGTAGTTAGTCACCCCGACGCGCGACGAGTCCCGAGCTCTCCTGACGTGCGATACCATTACAAATACCACTCATCAATCAATTTGTCAATGGGCCGGCAGCCCGTACCTGCCCGTTACGTTACACCTCCCTGCTACAGCACACCCTTTGCTCTTTAACAAACAACACATACACCGCTGGCCGACATACACAGTGTACAAAAGCTTTGGAGGAAACCCATCAATGTATATGAAAGTCCATGATAAGATCAGAGGTTGTAGAATGTGGGAGCTTTCGGCGCGCATGCGTGGTTCCGTTTTCAGGGAGCCAATGACGTCAGGGATCGATCGTGGCTGGTGGCGGCGCGCCTCGCTCCGCAAGCAGCCAACTGTCACACCACCACGTGAGCTGGCTACGACGATGCGCTCATCTCTTACGTAAGGGGGGGCAGCACGTGCACGACCCATGGTACCCACCCATGTGCGGGCTAAGCTTCAGGACTAGGAATAGCCCTTCACAGAAAACCTCCCTCCGATGGGGCGACAGCTGCCTGACCGCCGCCAGGCCTAACATATAGCACCGCGGACTCGACTGTGATTGTGTTGTGTTTATATTCATTGTGATTGACCAGACAAATGGTTGCTGTTTGAGCAGATTACGGAGCTTATTCTACATATATACGTAAGTATCTATCTATGTTATAACTAGAATACACAAAACTGCAATGTAACAATTATTGAACATCGACCAGGAGGTCTGCTCGCATGTCGACGATGCTGGGCTATTTCACCTTGTAATTAAAAACCTGTCATACGTCTTATCCTCCAAAATAGTCAGATATAAACCAGCTAAGTTAATACCCAGGTAATTTAACAGTATATATATATAGATGACAGGTCTGAATCCCTCATACACATAGACTAGTCGATAGTAAAACTATAGTTATCATTTAGAAGTCATTAACGTGATATGCTGTCGATGTCTCGGAATATGTGTCGAGGTGCACCGACCGTGAGCTCGCGCTCGGGTTGACGTAAGTAGCCACCTATAATCTATAGTTACTGTACATTCCTATACTGATACGATCGTTAAAGCTTCGCTTCGATTCAATATAACGTTGTAAGTATATAAATAACATTGTGTAAAAGTTGGTTTTATCACTGAACAAGCAAAATGTGTTGAAGAACATTATTGTTAAGCTAAATATTTGCATTGCATAATAGTAACTTAGCTGTCAGTACTATGGAGCATAGGAGTGTCTAAATAATGCTATTTTTATTAGGTTATTCATTTTTGATATAGGTGTATATTGTCTACTCATTTTATGGTGAAAATTTTCGAAAATACTTACCTTAGGCTTCAGCTTCAGTATTTTTGGCGGTCTGCTCGAATATCAGAGATGCAAATGAAAAAACAAAATCGCCCTTCTTTGTTGCATCACAGCTTGCTATATACCTACGATATAGTTAAGATGCTATATTATATAGGTGTGCTCTTTGAATGATTTTGTTTATCTGGCGTGTCTTTTCTGGGCTAGACTTGATAAGTTTTAACACAGAAAGGTTTTAATAATTAACTTCTTGTCACCCGACTTGTTGTAAGTTTAATCCTAACACAGGCGAATATAACTGTATGATTCACAACCGGTTCTTGCGAGTTAAGGTGTTATTTTAGTCAGTCATTTAATGGTCGTAAAACTCCCCGCGATGCAGAGTATATTCCGTAGGGCGGGGTGCGAGAGTCTTTAAAAAAATCGTTTCTCGATTGGATTACACCGATGTTTCACTTTTGTACTGATCATAAATACTGATGTGGTACTGGTAGTGGGATGACGTCTGCGCACTGTGCTGATACAGTGATTTATTTATTTTGTGTGCGTTTGTGTGGGTGTTTCTACATATCACAATAATATTCTTATAGTTTTTTTTACTACCAAGGTGGCAAACAAGTATACGGCCCGCCTGATGGTAAGCAGTTACCGTAGCCTATGGACGTTTGCAACACCAGGGGTGTCGCTCACGCGTTGCCGACCCTTTAAAAACCTTATAACTCCTTTCTTGAAGAACCCCATGCTATAGTCTCTTGGGAAAACTGAGATGCTTGAATACAAGAAGCATAAGAGATGTTTATGAAAAAATATTGGGTAACATATAATTACGTTCCTAAACGCCAAAGTTCGCTAAATAATGTTAAGAGGCAAAGATGTAATGAAAAAGCTCATAAAGTACTTGCCGAGCTAATAAGTTAAGCAGCCTAATTATTTAACTCATTAAAATTCTTTCAATGGATCGCGTGCTCATGTAATATTAAATGAATTAAAAGCGTTGGCGTATCTTTGACAGCATAAACGTTTTGATCTATTTCAATGACATAACTCACATTATAATGAAAATTTTGAAGTACTGTGATATGTGACAGTATACCTGTGTACCAGCGCTACAGCAGTAGCAGTACTGTATCATGCCAATCTTAATAAAGTAAGAGAGGTAGGGCACCATACATGTAAACAATCCCAACTTAGGTAGGACCACAGAAAATAGAATAGAACCTCCACGTTAAAGAGACCACAACCAAATAACTACACAGCGATGTAATTATGTTTCTGAGCGTAAATACAGGTCTCTGTTCTCATTTAGGGAAGCGTTATTAAAAAAACGTTTTCCTATCCCAGGGATACTAATTCTCAAATCCCTGAGATTAAACCTCCTTGCATTAATCAAAAGATATTTCAAGCGTGCATAGGCTACGGTAACTGCTTACCATCAGGTGGGCCTTATGCTTGTTTGCCACCTAAGTAGTATAAAAAAATAACCTCTAAAACTTTTTGTTGTATGCAGACAAAGGACAAAAGAAATCAATAAAGATGATCAACATAGCGGGCGTGGTGTCCATCGTGCTGTTCTACGTGCTGATCCTGGCGGTGGGCATCTGGGCTGGGCGCAAGAAGCCCCCCGGCAATGACTCTGAGGAGGAGGTCATGCTCGCCGGACGATCCATCGGGCTATTTGTCGGCATATTTACTATGACCGGTGAGTTATAATTACTATAACTATATTGAATAACGTATAGACCTGTAACGGCTCACGTTTGAATGAAGCTGAGGTCACTCCAAGACGTAAACAAGCGGTGGACAAATTCGAACTCCGGAGTAGGAGCTCGGATGGCACAGTTGGTATTGCGCTGGGCCGGAACCCGAGAGGCGCAGGTTAGAATCCTATTCGGGCTCGGTCTTTTCCATATTGCTCTAATATTTAAGTATATATTGAATATTTTTCCCCGAAGGGATAGGCAGGGGTGTCATGCTTATTGCCACATAGATGTATATAGGGCACAACTCCAGGCTTTATGCTGTTGATGACTCCATCCACTCAGTACTATTAATAGAGGGCAGAAGACTGCTCAAATTCCACCCAGAGTCGAAACAAACATTTATGAATCACATAAAGTTTTGTCCTGTTTGGGAATCGAACCCTCCCGACCTACTAACCCGACCGACGTACCTCCGACTACTTAAGCATTCATAATCACTAACCACAAGACCAATAGGCCAATCAAAAACAAGTTAATTGGTTATTATATTAAAAAATACCCATGTATGGGAAAAAATTAACGATTACCTACATTTTCTATTTTTATACATATGTAGTATTCTACTTGTTACTTAATCTATTACTAATAGTATATAACTACTAAGTGCAGAACGAAAAAACCGCGTTGTTGCTATGTTCCTGACAAGACATCTTACGAATTTGAAATAAAGATCGAAAATAAATCGATGCAAGCACATGGTACGACCCCAAGTCTTAGAATAACTAAAATACAAAATAAATCTCTATAATTGAAATGATAGTACGTTAATTGAATACCCAATTAGGTCGACATGTTTACTTAATACGTCATTTGTAACGTAACACCCTGCCTCTCTCTCTCTATCTATCTCTGTCTATCTCTGAAGCCATTCAATTTAATGAGCTTCACGTTTGTATTGATTGGTTGTTAAGTAATTAGTGTCATTAGTAAAGATATACGATATTGGGTAGGTATGAGTATACTTACTGTTCGGGAGGTGAGGGAGACGAGCTTGTGTCACGAGGTGGATACCGTGGGACGTAGGCACTTATCTCTTTGTGTCGGTCAATGTGTACAATACAATACTAAAATAGAAATAAAAATATTGTATCGTAATAAGTTACCGAAGATTTAACCTTTTTAGGGTTCCGAAGTAAACAAGGAACCCTTATAGTCTGTCCGCAGCTTAGCTCAAAGACCCTTAGCCTTAAAAAGCTGTAATTTAGCACGAATATACATATTAGTCATGCCGACAAAGTGGCGAAATAAAATGTTGAAAAATCTTTTTTAGGGTATCTCCTGTACATGTAATGTGGGGATGTTTATTTATTTTCGCAATTACCTATAAACTGTAGGAGTTATTTTCATAATTACTTTTGATGTACTTTGTGTCCGAAAATTATATGTTTTGTAAAGACCACCGCGATACAGGGCTAACCCATTTAGGGATTGAATTTCCAGAAATCCCTTCTTACGGTTGCTTCCTACAATAAATAAACCTTTGTCCAAATGTTCACTTTTTTGACTTAGTAGTTGACAGAGTAAGTCAGGACAGACAGGGAGCCCTGCCTTCTATTATTATTATGATATATTGTATGGATGAGCAGTGAGGTCGTTTGTTCAGCTTACATCAGGGCCGTTGAGGCGTTGTACCGCGAACAACGCCCGCTACACACTCGAGTGAACATTAACTCGTCCACCGGTCAAGTGGCTAGTGGGCACACACCACACCAACGTGTGACTACTGAACAGTGTCACCATTATCCACCTAATATATATATATATTTATACTACCAAGGAGGCAAACTTGATGGCCCGCTTGATGGTAAGCAGTTACCGTAGCCTATGGACGCTTGCAACACCAGGTGTGTCAATCGTGCGTTGCGGACCCTTATAACTCTTTTCTTGAAGAACCCTATGCAGATGTTCAGATATGTTCTTTTGGTCCGTACCGCGGCGTCGCTTCTTATCAGCGTCACGAGCCAAAAACTCTGAATGTAAAGCAGCCATAAGAAGGCAAAATAGCCCTTCGTAGCATATTTGTAGGTACGCCACTGAACGAGGCGAAAAAGCCGACTCGCGATTGATCGGAGCGTATCTATTTACCGTATCAAGACGCCGTACCACCGTACCGAATCGAACGGGCGTTTTTGGATCACTACTGTGATACCAAAGGGAGGTACGGTGCGGTATGGATCATCATCTCAGCCAAAGGACTTCCACTGCTGGATACAGGCCTCCCCCAAAGATTTCCACAGTATCCGGTCCTGAGCCGACCGTATCCATCGATACCCGCGACCTTTACCAGGTCATCGGTCCACCTTGTTGGAGGCCTACCCACGCTGCGTCTTCCAGTTCGTGGTTGCCACTTGAGAAGTTTTCTGCCCCAACGGCCATCAGTTTTACGAGCTACGGGCCCTGCCCATTGCCACTTAATTGAGGCTATTCTTGTTATTTTATTCTTACGGTACGGATAAAAGAACATAATATTTGGGCACAGCTTTAGGTGAATATTGTGTAGCGCTACGGCGCTACGGTGCTACGGCATAACTCTACGAGCGCCTACGATAATCTGTGTTTATTACTTATATTAGTGGTCGCCCGCGACTTCGTCCGCGTGGTAATTTGGAATATTTTCCCTGATTTTGCAACATATCTCATTACTGCTCCGCTCCTTTTGATCATAGCGTGATGTTATATAGCCTATAGCCTTCCTGGATAAATGCACTATTCAACAAAAAAATATATTTTCTAATCGAACCAGTACTTTTTGAGATTAGCGCGTTTAACCAAACAAACAAACAAACTCTTCAGCTTTATAATATTAAGTATAGATTTGTGTTTATGAAATAATTGTTTTTTTTTACATTTTTTTATTATTTCACGTGAAGGTTTCCTAGTGTATTTAGTATGGTATAGTAATGTGTGTGTTGGTTACAGCGACATGGGTGGGTGGCGGCTACATCAACGGGACGGCCGAGGCTATCTACACGTCGGGGCTGGTGTGGTGCCAGGCACCCTTCGGATACGCTCTCTCTCTAGTGTTCGGTGAGTCCTCTACACTACAAGTGTCTAGTGCATGCGCACAGGTCACTTGCGCATTGTCACTTTGAAAAAAGAATTAGCTGTACATTAAGATTAAGAGGCAAAATCCTCAGTCTTCCAGTACAGCACAAAGGAGAGTTCTATTAAGACACGCTGTACTAAAAATATATATAGGTAGCGGCTCGCTTCGACTTCATCTGGGGTAAACCATGTTCTGTGCAATTTTCTTATTTTTTCCTTCTACAAAGTATAAGACAACTTTTAAAAAACGATAAATGAAATCGGTAGAATAATTCCTAAATTAAAGCGAGACCAAAGGATATAGGGAATGATTTTTATTTATAAAGATATCTACTACCTGACAGCGATCCTTCCCGGCTTCGAAAATATAGTAAAGTTAATTAGTTTTCCATTTTTTTTGGAAAATAAAATACAGCCCGTGTTATTTGCTGATAGCTTTTTTTTATACTACTTAGGTGGCAAACAAGCATACGGTCCGCCTGATGTTAAGCAGTTACCGTAACCTATGGACGCTTGCAATAGGTACCAGAAGTATCACTTGCGTGTTGCCAACCCATTTTTTTACACGAGGGCTTTATGATGGGAGTATCCCTGGGATAGGAATACGTTTCTTTCAAGCTTTCTAAATTAAAGAACTTTTATAATCAGTAATATTTTAGTTTTATCAATTTTAACATTAGTGTGGATCCCACTCACCAGCACTGCATCGACCGAGTGGACTCACCTCTCTAATAAGTGCGATATTTGCTTGTTAGTTTGTTAGATACATCTCTGGTCGAATATATTGAAAATACCTTTAACTAAGTTAGCTATAGCATATAGTTTGACGTAGTTGTTGGTGTGCAGGTGGGATATTCTTCGCGAACCCGATGCGCAAGCAAGGCTACGTGACGATGCTGGATCCTCTGCAAGACTCGTTCGGCAGCCGCATGGGGGGGCTGCTGTTCTTGCCCGCGCTCTGCGGGGAGGTCTTCTGGGCGGCTGGTATACTAGCAGCTCTTGGTAAGTTACCTTCGTTAGCTCTAGCACGTGGCATACTGTTGTGATAGTGACATTAACGTATAATATAATATGTTCACTGAGTCCATACCATACTCCTCTGAAACGGCTTGACCGATTTTAATGAAATTTAATATATATATTCAGTAGGTCTGAGAATAGGTTGTTATTTATTTTTAATACCCCTAAGGTCCACCACATTTTTCTATTTTTTGGACAAAATGTTTTATTTTTATGACGTGATATTAAAAATTACATACAACTCTAAATTTTACCTTACTACCACCGACCCTTATATTACTATTTTTACTTGATATGGAAAAACAACGTTTGCTGGGTCAGCTAGCTAGTTGTTATATAAATACCTACTAACCTTCGCTTACGGCTCTACATATATCTGCAATATAAAATAATTTTAACAAAAAAAAACCGACTTCAGTACGGCAAGTTGTAAAATTTTCAAATATTTGTTTGTTACAATCGAATAAAATCGACTGAGCGTCGGGCTGAACACAGGTCAAGTAGGTATTAAAAGCTATATTTAATCTGTGCAATCCGCGCTCAATTAATTCACATAATTATTTCTTATTAATAGTTGCTTAGCAACAATAACCGAAACTTATCTAATCGCCATCAGTAAAATACTTATAATTGAAAAGTTCAGATGGCCATCTGTGGTCTTCTTCATCAGTTTTACTTCACCAAATTACACTTTCTGAATGTAAATGATTGATTAGTTGTTAAAAATATTGAAATTGCTATATGTGTGCCTATAACTTTTGAGGAGTTCCCTCAATTCCTCATGGATCCCATCATGAGAACTTTCTTTTGATGATAATGGGACCAAACTGAAAGTATGTCCAGTCAGACAAAAAAAGAATTTTTCAAATCGGTCCATAAATGACGGAGATATGCGGTCACAAACATAAAAAAAAAATAAAAAAATAAAATACACACGAATTGATAACCTCCTCTTTTTGAAATCGGTTAAAAATGGGTGACACTAAACGAGATAAAATGTTTGTATCGCTTAAGTTGGACACCAATACAACATTTCATTAAAATGTGCAATGGTGCAGTAAGTTAGCGTGAACAAACATCGTGACATGAGATTTGTTTATGTTAGTAAGAGAAAAGCTGAACACTAATGTCCTAAGTTAAATATATATTATAATAGCTGTTGCCCGCGGCTCCACCCGCGTGGATGTCGGTTATCACTGTAAAAAGTCACCTATGTGTTATTCCAGACCATAATCTATCTCAGTGTCAAATTTCATCCAGATTCAGTCAGTAGTTTTTACGTGAAAGAGTAACAAACATCCATCCATCTATCCGTACTCACAAACTTTCACATTTATAATATTAGTAAGGATGTATTTTGTCTCATATATATCTAAAACATGACCGTTTTATTGGTACGCGTCGGTGCTCCCAATCCCCGGCGGGCACTACATTACATCCTGCTATTACATTTCCAATACGAATACGTATTGGAAATGTAAAACGTTTTGCTTATTTGACGCAAAACGAACATAAAAATATTGTAAATGAAAATAAAAGTGATATAAGTAGAGAGTGTATTGTAGGAGGATTGCTCTAGTATTGTGACAACACTTTTGATGATATACAACTTGTATGGAAAAGGGCTTTATGATGGAGTATCCCTGGGGTAGGAATACGTTTCTTTCAAAACGCATCCCTAAATGAGCGCTGAAGACCTGACCCTCTAGACAAGTGGCATAAACGGTAGTCGAATCGAAAAGTAAAAAAAATTTATGGGATTTGACGTAAGTCTACGATATAATGTCGTTAACTTACGTCAAACCCCATACATTTGCTTTTTTGACTTTTTGATTCGACAATCGCTTATGCCACTTGTCTAGAGGCTCTGTACTCACATACAGGAACACAATTACACCGCTTGCTCGCTAAAATGGTGCCTTACCTCTCTTAATGCAATATATATGTATGTATGCGCTATAGCATGCAAACGCTAACTCGTGTGCGTATGCGTATTGCGTCACTGACAGTGTCACAAGAGAGCGGCAAACGATAAGCCTTGGAGGCAATCAAACTTAGCTCTCATAGGTCCCGTAGTTTAAGGTCCTCCGTGGTGCTCCTTTTCATAGGTTACAAACCTATACAGATTTATTTTGTCTCCCGCTTTGCTATGGAGGGAAGTGGAAACTTTTCTTTCTAACTACTCCTATTTACTTCTGATTAAATTCGTTGCGGGGTCCAAGACAGTAGGTTTAGTTGTCCACGGGACGCACGAGTGTCAAAACTCGGTGTATCAGTTGGTTACTCCGCTGTTAATCCTGGCTCACAGGAGTCACAGCGGTGGGCATGTGGGTGGGATTGTTTCGTTAAAAGCCTCGGAGGTAATAATAGATCCAACCAATCAAAGCCCTGGACTTACTTTTAGTTTCAATTAGGTCAAGAACTCATCATGCATTGTTTTATGTTATACTAGCGAACCGTCCCTTCTTCACACGAGTAGCTATAAATAAATATATATGTGTTAATACGATCTACCAAAATTAACTGTGCTCCTAGGCAGGGTTAATCTGAAGATTGCCTGACCATTATATATGACCGTTCATAATTGTGCGAAGGCGTGGTAACGTTTGATGGATGGCTTGACTGTTTGTTCGGTTTTAATGACCTTTCAGTTAGTGTACAATTCAATAATTTATACATAGTGTATAGGCGATATTAGAGGTATGTGTAAACCTTTAGTTTTGTTTCTACACTCGATTACTAAGTTACAGTTACTATGCAAGTAACACTAACAAAACATTTACATAAAATACTATTTTATTTTATTTTATGTAAATGTTTTGTTAGTGTTAGTGATTTAAATATTTTCTGTTTTTTGTCCATGCGGTACCCACCTGTAAAAAATTGTGACACTTAATTCAAACTGTGTCAATTATTTTTAACTATGCTTAGTGTGTACAATTGTTGGTGAGTCGTAAATAAATAAACTCAAACATAAAGATTACGTTGTCTTTGTCTCACTTGAAAAAAGTAGAAGCTACCCGCTTTTAATTAACAGCAATTATTCAAGAAAGATATAATAAAGAAACTTTTGATATCTGCAGCTATGCTTATTAAAATAAAAAAGCTATAGCTTTTTTATATATTAATTTGTAGTTTTAGGCTTAGTTTGTAATGGTATGGCCACAAGGAAAAAACTTTCTTCTTAGCGTGTCGATGGCAATCTAAATTGTGTCGGCCCAGAACCTAGCTACGAGTTTTGCATTTCAGTAGCGTCCATAAACTCATCTAAGGTGCAGGTATCAGGGCACGCGGGACATGATATCAAGTGCCCCATGGTTTGTGGCTCAGAACCACATTTACACTCCAGGTTGGAATCGTTTATAAATCCCCACCTGCGCAGCTTTTCTTTGCGACCAACCAAAAAAAAATATACTGTAAAATATCACACTAATAACACTAAATTAATTCAATAAGCGGTCGTTTGCCTTCAGTATTTTGCCTTCAGATATTTTTGCGCCATTACGAATGCGTTTACTAATAATTATTTAAAACATATACTAATGACTTTATATTGTGGCTTTGCTTGTGTCAAGTTTGGTGTTTAATGGGGCAATAATTAACGTTATTATGCACCAAATACCTACTTTAGTACAAGAGTCGCCACATATATACGTACCATTTCCTGATCGTTTCAATCCGAATCAAAATCTAAACGCATCAAACCTACCTACTATGTAAGTAACAATAAGCGAAAAATATATAAATATGTAAATCTAAAGTGAAGCGTTTTAGTGTGTTATGTGTCTATCAAGTGAGACTGATTCAACAATAGGGAACATTGTGCACAATACTCGTAGCTGATTCTGTTCCATAATGAGAACGGACAGGCAGACGACAGTCCCCTGAATATTGGAGTATCTACTAGTATTTATAGCCATTCTGTGATACATTCCTGTCCGAGCCCAGAGAGGTATATTTAGCGCTGAATTTTGTAGTAGCCCTCGGCGAACGGAGCGGCGCGCGGCGGCGCTAATGGCGGGAACGTGTACTAAATCAATATGGCCGATATCTGGTGACACTGCCTACCTTTGTTATGTTAATGCTTTTGTTAATGTATATTCTGACGAGTAATTACAGTAGGTACAATATACACTAATGTAATATATATTAAATTCTGTTTTTACATTTTTATTCACAAGTAATTTACCACTACAACTATAAATCTAATAATAAAAACAACACAAGAAAGGAATGGAGGGACTGCTTAGTAGGCGTCCGCAATTCCGTCCGTAAATTCCTCCGCATCTAATGTATATTTGACTTTATTTCAATGTTGTTTACTATGCTAAATTATTTCTAGTAACTTTATCTAAACGTTAATTTTTCTATTAATAAATTTCGCGTATCTCGGCATTTTTTTATACTACTTGGGTGGCAAACAAACATACAGCACGCCTGATATTAAGCAGTTACCGTAGCCTATGGACGCTTCCAATACCAGAGGTATCACTTGCGTGCTGCCCATTTTTTTACAACAGGGCTTTAAGATCGAGTATCCCTGGTATAGGAATACGTTTCTTTTAAAACGCATACCTTGATGAGCGTTGGAGACCTGTACTCACACACAGGAACACAACTACACCACTTTGTGAAGTTATTTGGCTGTGGTCTTCTGTAAGGTGGAGGTCCTTCCCCAGTCGGGCTTGCTCGCTAGTATGGTGCCCTACCACTTTTTTAAACAATTTAGATCAAATTTTGTATTAAGTAGATAATAAATCTAGTTTAGCTTTCAAAGTCTATGTATATCGTTGCCTTTCGTGAAAAAACTGAAGCACGTTCAGTTTCGGTACTATAATTAAAGTGACAAAATAATTATCACCATAAAACAATAACATTAATTATGAGTCGGCAGTTTGTTTAGTCTGTTTGTTCACACGACATGAACACACCTGTACAAGCCGTGTTGAAATTACATACAAATTATTACTTTGCCTGAGGCACTATTGTTTATTATATAAGTTTAAGTATATCGTCCACAGGACAAAGAGATAATGTATTTATTTAATTTGTACCTTTCAAACTTAATTACAAAGAGTTCTTACCTACTCAGCAAAGCCGTAGGTATAATACTACTAGCTGTTGCCCGCAGCTCCGCCCGTGTGGGTATCGGTTATCGCGATAAAAAAATAGTTTTTTGTTACATTTCGTTTTCGGCATAACTAATATTTATATTAGTGCCAAATAACAGCTTTCTAGGTCTAAGGGTCTCTGAGCTAAGCTGCGGATAGACGTACCGTCGGACGGATGGACATAGCAAAACTATAAGGGTTCCTTGTTTACTTCGGAACCCTAAAACTGCCAGATCTAAATCTGTGTGTAGAAAACCTAATGTTAGATCCACACGTGACAAAGGCAAGTGGTACCTACAGTGGCACAAAAGAGACAATAAAGTGACACAAACGATAATGGACAGGCTGAGTGCTCCGACGTCGACGGGCATAGGGGACACGCAGTGGACAAGGGACAGAGTATATAATAAGTATATGTATGTAGGTGTTACTACTGTGTAGGCACCGGGAGGCTGTCGTCTAGGGATGAGGTGGAACAAGCGGCTTACTTGAACAATAGATACCTAACAGCTAGATAGATTATTAGAGTATTCTACAAGACTAACTTACTTAGTCTTTCTAAATATTTTTTTAATTCTTTATTGTACACACACACACTATTAAACAGAAGGTTAGGTAATAATTTGTTCACATTCTCTTTCTTGTTTTTATTTTTTAGTCCGTTGTACACTTCATTTGCTATCTCGCTTTACTTTTTCCTCTACCACTATGAGATTCGCTGATAGAAAACTCATTATGAGTTAAGCTCGCCTCTCGAGGCTATTTCTCGATAGGTATAGGCTTGCCTAGTGAGAAGATCATCAGTAATGTAACTTAACTCCTGCATTTAACAAGACTATCTATTCTAAAACTAGTTCTAATTTATTTAAAATTGTGATTTATTTTGTAATAGTAAAACTGAGTCAAAATGCTGAAATGAATAATTTTTCATTTACATTTAAAGTTAATATTTGCTATCGTACTCGCACGTAAAACAACTTTTTTTTTTTAAAACAACTCCGGGGACTTTACAAACATACAATTACGGATACAAATTACACACAGACTCAGAACAACTCTTTATGGGTCACACATAGTTTTGTCCCTATGTGGGAATTGAACCCACAACCTCGTGCACAGCAGGCACATACTGCGCCCACTGGACCACCAAGGCAGTGCAAGGCAACTGTAACTAGATGCCTAGAATATTGCATAAACAATGTTATATCGTTAAAAAAATATTTACTAAATTGCCCATGGAAAACAATAAAACGTAAAATTAAAAGAAGTCGCGTGCAAAAGATTGTGTTGTTATAGCAGCCATCAATGAGTATGGCAATCAAAACATGTTGTTATATTATTAACATTGTATTCACTTCAAATATTAAATAAATAATTCCATCCCACTCCTCCCACAACCCCCCACCCCTTCTCGCTGCCGCACACCCCTTCTAACTGAATATTTGAGTGGCTAATATCTACAACAAACTACGTACGTTTAAAAATAAACTTAACGCCTGTAGTTTGAGCGCTTATTGCTTTTATTATTACTTTTCTTATATAAGTTTATTATACAATCTATAGAACGATTTTACGTTGACCATCGAACTTAACTAATAATTCTAGATTAATAAAACTATAAAATACGTTAAAATTACGTTTATAGCCTGGTCCCTCTGACGGTGAAATTAATTATAGTTTCAGTAACAGGAACCGCTTTTTGACATGCCTTTATTTAATAACATTCTTGGTTCAGTGACATAATAGTGAGATAAATAAATATATATAATAATAAATATAATATAATAATAAATTTTTCTCTATTTTCCGGTACTTTCCCATCCCAGTGGCACAAAGCCTACGTTATTCCCCTACCCAAGATCCAAAATCCTTCACTACCCAATCACTTTCGTCCTATTTCCATTCTCCCCTTTTTATCCAAAGTGCTTGAGGCCTGTGTACACAAGCAGCTGTCCAGGTTTATCGATCTGAACAAGCTTTTGAGCCCGTTGCAATCTGGTTTTAGACCAGGCCACAGCACTGTCTCCGCACTCCTTAAAGTGACTGACGATATTAGGGAGGGCATGGAAGGCACTAAAGTCACTGTGCTGGCTTTAGTTGACTTTTCGAACGCCTTCAATACCGTCAGTCACGATATCCTTCTATCCATCCTAGCTTACAATATGGTCTCGCCCAATGCTCTGGAATGGTTCTCATCTTATCTTCGAGGACGCCAGCAGTCGGTCCGCTTTGATGACGCATCATCAAGCTGGTGTGACATTAACTCTGGTGTTCCTCAAGGCGGTATATTGTCTCCTTTACTATTTTCAATTTTTATTAATCTCATAACAAAAAATCTTCAGTGTGCGTATCACCTGTATGCCGATGACTTGCAGATTTACTCGCAAGCAAGCGTTGACTGTATCTCAATGGCTGTTGATCAAGTAAATAGAGATCTTGAACATATTAAGTGCTGGTCTGACAAGTTTGGTTTAACTGTCAACCCAACTAAGTGTCAAGCCATCATCGTGGGCAGCCAACGATTGATAAGTGGACTGGACACTAGTACACTTCCATCAATTATGTTTAATGGGACTACCATTTAGCTGTGTCCTAGTGTAAAAAACCTAGGTTTAAATATGGACTCTACTCTTAATTGGAGAACCCAAGTGGCACAGGTCAGTCAGAAAGTTACTGGCACCCTGCGTACTCTTTATTGACTTAAGAACTTTCTGCCTTGTAAAACTAAGACAATGCTTGTGCAGACTTTGGTTTTCCCTCTGATCGACTATGGTGATGTGTGTTATTTCGACCTGAATGCAGATCTTCTCAACAAACTCGACCGTCTTCTCAATAACTGCATTCGATTTATTTTTAATCTTCGCAAGTATGACCATGTGTCTACTTACCGCTCACAATTAAATTGGCTCCCCATTCGTCAGCGCCGTAGTTTGCGCGCTCTCTCTACTCTTTACTCCGTCCTTATGTCTCCTAATGCCCCAGCTTATTTAACCCCGCATTTTCAATATCTTCATTCTACACACGAAAGAAATCTTCGCTCTTCGAACAATCTCCTACTCTTTTGTCCTTCTCATAACTCTGATTTCATTCACTCATCCTTTCATATACAGTCTATCCTTCTTTGGAATGCCCTCCCTCTAGAAATCAGGATGTCCACCAGCCATGACACATTTAAGCGTAAGGTTCGGCAACTTTTTCTTGATAGTTTGGCAGAATTATCACAATAGCATATATATATATATATATATATATTTGTATACAGGTATATATTGTATGTAATGTATTGGTAATGTATGTTAGTTTATGTATATATACATATATGTATTTTTTTTTCTTATTTTTAATATATTTTACTTGTACTTGTACTTTAATAACCCCAAGTTCAGACTTAAATGCACCTACTACTTATTATCTCTGCATCACCCTTTTGGATGACTGGTAGAGAATGCCTCTGGCATTAAGTCCGCCATTATACATGTTGTGTATATGAAGTTTAAATAAATAAAATAAATAAATAAATAAATTAGTAACCTGGAAGTTCTCGAGAAGCACACTAATAAATGTAATTACCTACTTACTTATTTATAATTACAAAAAGTGTAGGGTAAAGCGGTTTTTAGACTTCGCTATAATATAAGAGCATATAGTATATAGCTCATAGCACAACAATATCGCGCACCATACATTGTTATGTACATATATAGTACAGCACAGTGTGAACGTGTGTTCACACTGTGCTGTACTATATATTACTAGCTGTTGCCCGCGGCTCCGCCCGCGTGGATGTCGGTTATCGCTGTAAAAATTAGTAGTAGCATATGTGTTATTCCAGACCATAATCTATCTCTGTACCAAATTTCATCCCGATCCGTTCAATAGTTTTTACGTGAAAGAGTAACAAAGATCCATCCATTCTTACAAACTTTCACATTTATAATATTAGTAAGGATTGACTTACTATACGCTATAAGTATTAGTTCTCTCTTCGCTATACTATATAGCACAATAGTATAGCGCAGTCTGAAACTAGCTAAATATCAAACAAGCTGCCTCGGGCTATTGTCACCTCCAGGCAGGTAGGCAGGTAGGTAGGTACACACTAGCTTTGTGAGCGATTGTTTCTATTGAACAAACGTTCTGTGAAGACAGTGCACCAATTATACACTGAACATTGTATTGTTGGAGTTTCCTAGTGAAAGGAATCGTTTGCGAGGAAACTTGCCGACGGCTATAAGGTTACGTTTAACGAGCTCTTGCTGTACTGAGCATATTCTAATATCTATTTCTATGGCATATCTAATTTAGTGTTAAAGTACTGGTTTATGTAAGAAGATAACATTCCAATACTTATCGGCCTACGTAAGTACCTCCTTAGTTTGATTCGCAGCTAGGTTTTCTACGTATAAGAAGAGTAATATAAAGAAAGAAAACATTATTGTATTTAAACATACCCAGGACAAAAGAATTAAAGTATTAAATTGAAACGAAAACAACGACATCTCTATGTCGCGGCGCTGAAAAGTAGCTTTTCAGTGCCGCGACATAGAGATGTCGAACTGTATGACGTCACAAGTTAAGTTAATTTAATTCATAGAAAGGCTTATGCCTAACTGTGCGTGCCATTGCTCAATTAACTAATAATATAATAATAATAATTACACAAAGCGCCTAATAAAAAAATGTGAGCAAATTGTTGCAATCCGAATATCTAATAGGTAGTAGGTACCTATGCAACATAAAATAAGCAAATGAGATATTTGAGACACGCGTAGTCATAGGTCATAGTCTACGTAGGTAGGTACCTACCAAATATATTTGGGAGTAACACAGTAAGTCTGTAACAATGTTATTATTATTATATCTCTTTACCACAATGAAGTGGCAATGGGCTGGCTAAAGACTGAGGGTTAAAAGTCGTAATTATCGTTTAGTTTAATTACGCCGGTAACAACACGAGGTCGAGGTCAGGTCACTTCTCAAGCTATCCTGTTGGATGGAATCTTTTAGAAGATAATTATCGATATAATTATCTTTTAGATGTTGAGCCGTGTTTGTAATATCTCGGCTTTTCTCGTCTGGTTATAAATGTATAAATAAATAGCTGTTGCCCACGGCTCGGTCCGCGTGGATGTCGGTTATCGCTGTAAAAAGTAGCCTATGTGTTATTCTAGATCATAATCCATCTCTGTAACAAATTTCATCCAGATCCGTTTAGTAGTTTTTACGTGAAAGAGTAACAAACTAATAATAAATAAAATAATGTATAATGTTTTATTTATTTCCACAAATAACATAATTAAAAACTTGCACATTGGTAACTTGTACTTCATTGTTTGCGACTACTGACTAATATTGATATTTCATCACAGTTTTTTTTATACTACTTGGGTGGCAAGAAGCATACGGCCCACCTGATGTTAAGCAGTTACCGTAGCCTATGGACGCTTGCAATACCATAAGTGTCACTTGCGTGTTGCCAACTCATTTTTTTACACCAGTGCTTTATGATGGGAGTATCCCTGGAATATGAATACGTTTCTTTCAAAACGCATCCCTAAATGAGCGCTCGAGACCTGTACTCACACACAGGAACACAACTACACCGCCGTGTGTAGTTATTTGGCTGTGGTATTGTGTAAGGTGGAGGTCCTTCCCCAGTCGGGCTCGCTCGCTAGTATGGTGTCCCACTTCTAAAGAAAGAGATTGTCTGTGTAAACATGCATCAGTGTAAACCTAACGGGACTACTCGCCTCACGCCTGGTTAGACCTAAGTCCTCGACTCACTCTAGTCAAGTGCGGATCAGTCAACATATCCTCGTGCCATGATCATTCTAATCAAAATCCTAAACCTACAACACGAAGCAGTAGTTTACTCAGCGTCCCTTTACACCCGCCGACCTTTCATTCAAAGACCTTTAATTCCGAACGAATTCAAGTGAACCCACTTGAAGCTCCTTGTACAAACAACTAATTACTTAAATAACTAACGTCCTGATGTGAACGAGTGTACTTACTCATTACCTATGTACTACATATATACCTGTTTTATGTATATTCAATACTATAAGTAACTATATTTATATCTATACTTATTAATATTATAAAGAGGAAAGATTTGTATTTTTGTGTGTGTGTGTGTGTGTGTGTGTGTGTATGTTTGTAATGAATAAACTTAAAAACTACTGTGCCGATTTCAAAAATTCTTTCACCATTGAAAAGCGACATTCACCTTGAGTGACATAGGCTATATTAATTGCTAGAAAAGATTAGGGTTCTTTACTAAAACTTAAGTAACGTAACCCAAGGTGTAAAAAAGTGACCTAAAACGTCTTTCTTTTTGTCCACCCGTGCGAATCCGGGACGGGCTGCTAGTCTGTACTTAATTAAAAAACAAACATTATTTTTAAGAGAGGTACGGCACCATATTAGCAATCAGGCCCGACTGGGGAAGGACCTCCACGACAACGTTGTGTTTCTGTGTGTGAGTACAGGTCTCCAGCGCTAATTTAGGGATGCGTTTTGAAAGAAACGTATTCCTATCCCAGAATTACTTCCATCTTAAAGCCCTGGTGTCCAAAAATAGGTTGGCAACACGCAAGTGACACCTCTGGTATTGCAAGCGTCCATAGGCTACGATTACTGCTCAACATCAGGTGGGCCGTATGCTTGTTTGCCAACCAAGTAATATAAAAAAAATTATGTCATTTTTGTTTTTGTTTTGTAATTACAGAAATAGAAGAATTATTTTTCAAAGAAAAACTTGAGCTATATTTAATTATCTCCGTGTTGTTATTATGCTTCATATATTAAAGCTGTGACATACTTGAAGCTTAACGGCCCAGTTACGAGTAAGGGCTGCTATCGCGCTCCGTGACGCTGGAGACCTTGTGACGAGTAGCATAGTAGTAGATAGTAGTAGATAACTAATAGTGGATGTTTTGTATAAGTGTATAGCCTTTAAATCGAAGCGATGCAGACGCGGCGGCATGAATTGTTAAACACTATTGATTTATTATATATCGTATCTTAAAATAGCCCGAGGGTGTAATGGTTGACAGTCAGCAACTGTATGATGGTGCTCAAGCGATGGAATATTTGATGATTTATGAATTTGTGGTAAGAAGACGGCTGTTTATGTTGTTCAGGTTCTGTTTTTTTAATAATCTTGGGTGGCAGGGTAGCATACGGCTCGCCTGATGTTAAGCAAGTTATTGATTGTATATTGTACCATTTTATATTTATGATATTACTAGCTGTTGCCCGCGGCTCCACCCGCGTGGATGTCGGTTATCGCTGTAAAAAGCCTATGTGTTATTCCAGACCATAATATATCTCTGTGTAAAATTTAATCCAGATCCGTTCAGTAGTTTTTACGTGTAAGAGTAATAAATATCCATCCAGCCACCCATACTTACAAACTTTCGCGTTTATAATATTAGTAGGACTAGTAGGATCTTCTAGTACCTACCTACACATCTATTTATACTTAGGTACTAATATTAGTGGATCGCACTGAACTGTAACACTTAAAAAATATTTTTGTCTCATTAATTCGCCTTACAAATTTCGTGATATTCCGATCAGCGTTATTCGAGCTATCGTCAAACAAACCTTTATACATACTTTTTTTAAAATATACATACATACAAGTACAAACGTTGGATTGTTCCAGTAGACTCGGAGAAGTCACTAGTTAACTATGTAATTATTATTTTCTTCTTTTCCTAAATATTTAGTTTTTTTTTTATTTCGCCAAATATTTGTTTACTTTCCGTTTATCCAATACTTTAGTGCATAAAGTGTTTAAATTAAAAAATATAAAATAATGATATTATATAAAGTAGATAAAATAATCATTTTTACAATTTGGGGTAAACCGTTAACTAAGATAACAAGGCAAATGTGGAGCAAGTTGACCCTCGAGCGATACCGAAGCTCGTGTTCGAGACGAGGTCGTTAGGTGAGGAGATTTGTGCCACGTATTGATCCACAACGTGACCCAACTTGCGCTACCCTGTTATACAACTGTTATACCTACCTGGTCTTATTATATTTACTTACTAGCTTTGGCCCGCGGCTTCGCCCGCGTGGATGTCGGTTATCGCTGCAAAAAGTAGCTTATGTGTTATTCCAGACCATAATCTATCTCTGTGCCAAATTTCGTCATCCGTTCAGTAGTTTTTACGTGAAAGAGTAACAAACATCCATCCATCCATTCTCACAAACTTTCACATTTATAATATATATTTTTTAATTTATTGAAAGGGTTTTGTCGCTCAGCGACGATATCACCCTAATAATAATATTAGTAAGGATTTTAACCAAATTCCCTTTATAATAAAAGAAAATTCAGTTTCCATAATTAATTTATAAGTTGTTGCTGTTAACAGAAGTTATACTTACTCTTATGGCTGTTATAATCTACAATTATTTTTTACTTTGTTCTTTTATACTATTTGAGTGGAAAACAAGCATACGGCCCGCTGATGTTTAGCAGTTACCGTAGCCTATGGACGCTTGCAATACCAGAGATATCACTTGCGTGTTGCCAACCCATTTTTTATACTAGGGCTTTAACATGGGAGTATCCCTGGGATAGGAATTAGTTTCCCTAAATGAACGCTGGAGACCTGTACTCACACACAGAAACACAACTACACCGCTGTGTGCAGTTATATGGCTGTGGTCGTAAGGTTGAGGTGCTTACCCAGTCGGGCTCGCTCGCTAGTATGGTGCCCTACCTCTCTCTGTGAAGTTGTTCTTATTAGTTTTCAACATTTATTAATCAATTAAGAAAAAAAAAGTACTTGTTTAGAGTATGTACATTGTTTTCGCATATTTGTTATAAATTGGTATAGGAATTAACAATGCAAATTGACCTATAATTTTAACAAATTATGAATAAAAAAGTTTATCAGGATTATTTATTTATTTAATACGAAAAACCTTCTAAATATTACACAATTTAGACCCGTTAATTATAGTAATAATTAATGTTACAATAATGAAGCATGAATGTATTAATCTTTATAACAAGTAAGTTATATATTCAACGAGACAGTCGTGCAATTAGGCGCAGACATTCATCGTCTTGATCACGTCTTGATTGAGCTTAATGAACCGTCCTATTTACATGAACAAGAAAACCTTAATTTTGCCAGTACTATATACATTTATATTTCTACAAATTCGTTTACAAAATAAATGGTACAATTTGGTATATTCTGCGCGATATTTCACCTGCCAATCCGTAGATTGGTTATGTCTTTCAACTGTCGGTAGCAATCGTTTGGATAAAATTTCATTTTACTCGACTACGGTATATACTTATTATAGAATATATTTTTACTATCGTGTGTTGTTTGGGGATTTACATTATTTATTTACAAGTAAACTAATTTATAATTGCCTGTAGGAAGTTATGTGCATATGTGCATCTCTGATCACTATTTTCCATTTCAATAATGTGTTGCACTTGTTGAATCGAGACTTAGATACAGCATCTTACTCTGGGTTAATAGTTATAAATATAATGTTAATTCAGCTTTTGTAATGCAAAAGAGGGCGCTAAGAACCATATTACGAATCAATCAGACGGAATCGTGCAGAAATCATTTTTTTGACCTAAAAATTTTGACTGTTCCATGTCTCTACATCTTAGTATTGCTTACTGATTTGATAAAAAACCTAGATAAGTTCGAGTCCAAGACAGAAAGAGAGCTAAGATTGAGCACACGTAGGAAGGACCTGAAAAATGTTGTTCACCCCAGCTTGAATGTGGTGCAACATAGTGCTAAGGTGCAGGCGGTAAAACTATATAATAAACTGCCTCAGGAGTTCAAAAGCATGCTTTGTATTACTACTTTTAAAAATAAACTAAAATCACACTTGCTGGAAAATTTTTATTACAGTATTGAACATTTTATAGGGAGCAAATAATGATTATCATCAATTTTACTTTTAATGCCAATAACTTTAATTATAATATGACATGCCGATTTATGCTACAACCATTGATGACATTTAATGTAATACCACAAATTTATTCTATTTCTTTAATTTCCTTATATATATAATTGTATCTGTATTGGACTTAGCTAATTTTAAGTATAATTGTTATTTTTTATGAATTTATTAGATGTAAGCGTAAAATTTTCTACACAATTGTATATTGTTTCTGAAATAAATGACTTATGACTTATGTTGTCACTGAGTCTGTAATTTTATAATTACCTAAGTAATTACATACTGGTGAGATACTGGTCTGGTATGTTAAAAAGTATTGAGAAAATCTTTAAAAATGAGAGAAACATAATGAAAAGTCTCCACTTTTGTGTAAGTGCTATTTTTATCGCTTGGTCAAGCCGTTTTGGAGTCAATAGGAACATACGTAAACATATCGATTTTCAGATTTATTATTAAAGATAAAGATAAGGACATTAGTTGATTGTAGTCTGTTTGTCGTAGGTGCAACCCTGGCCGTCATCATCGACATGGACCAGGGCACGTCGGTGATCTTCAGCGCATGCGTGGCGGTGTTCTACACGCTTTTCGGAGGACTTTACTCAGTCGCTTACACTGACGTCATACAGCTGTTCTGCATATTTATAGGTTAAGACCTAGTACTAAGGCTATGATGACTATTCATCATAGAGAAGGATCTAAATTATCTAGAAGAACCTACTGTGGTAAAGGATGTTATAGAAAAGGTAGAAAAATAAACAGTGAGGTTCGATGTAGAACCGCGTTTTTCCACTGACAAGTGTTTGTAATAATGCAATTCTTATCTTATCATGTTCGGTGAAATATACATATGTATAAACCCTCGACTACTGTCAACATCTAGCGATTTTAGCCAAAGTATTTTTTACGCTTGTAAATAAATAAAAAATCCATAGGTAAGTAGCCGAGCACCAAATTGTTCGATAGTACATCACTGTGTTATCTGGCATCTTTCACTTCGCTTGGGATCGATTAAAATTTACACGATTTTAACTATATCAGTTTATTTCTTGACGATATGGTTTTATTACCCAGGACTTTGGATGTGTATACCGTTCGCATGGGCCAATGAACACGTGAAGCCGCTCAGCTCGATGGAGGTGGACTGGATTGGCAAGGTGGACCCTGAATACTACTGGTTCTACGTAGACTATGGACTGCTGCTCATCTTCGGAGGGATACCCTGGCAGGTCAGTTATGTACTAATAGTGCAATACAAATATACGCTCATCCAAATCTCTATTATCTGGTTTATATTATAATAAAAATAATATATACTTACAGCATTTTATTCTTCTTCTTCATAGCATGTCGATGGCAATCTAAATTGTGTCTAGGCTCAGAACGTAGCTATGAGTTTTGCATTTTCGGTAGCGTTATCTAAGGTGCAGGTATCAGAGCACGCTGGACAAGACATCAAGTGTCCCATTGTTTATGGCTCAGCACCACATTCACAATTCAGGTTGGAATTGTCTGTAATCCCCACCTGAGCAGGTTTTCTTTGACCCGGGGATCATTTATACCTTAATTCTGCTAATATTATATATTATGATTGGTCTGTTTTTTTGCCAGTTGTTCTAATAACCATTACCCTAGTCTGTTTTTTAGTTTTTATGAGGTCCATAAGTATCATGTCAATGACTTTCACATAGTCTCAGCCTTGATTTGATTGATTTGACTGTGTACCACCATGAGTTAGCTGGTATAACTCCATCATGAGTCTACTAACAAAGCTCCATTACCTCCAGGTATATTTCCAACGCGTGCTAAGTAGCAAGACAGCCGGACGAGCTCAGATCCTCTCGTACGTGGCCGCTATCGGCTGCATATTCATGGCCATCCCACCGGTGCTCATTGGAGCCATTGCCAAAGGAACAGGTAACTTCACTCTTTACATTTTAAACGAGATAGAAGTTTCCAGACTTATTCTACGTCCATTGCTGGACATAGGCCTGCTAAAAAGATTTTTACAGCATTAATAAGTTGATCTTGATTATTTTTTAAGGATATTTTTAAGGATGTTAGGTTTTAAACAATAGTAAGTCCTAAATGAATGCCATCTATCCAGCTTGGAACGAGACGGACTTCACGGGTGACCTGACCCCTGATGGCCAGCTGACCTCTGATCAGACGTCGATGATCTTGCCGCTGGTGCTGCAGCACCTCACGCCTGACTTCGTGTCGTTCTTCGGGCTGGGCGCTGTGTCCGCCGCGGTCATGTCCTCGGCGGACTCCAGCGTGCTCAGTGCCAGCTCCATGTTCGCTAGGTAATACGATTTAAATTTGTATGTTTAATACAAAAATGTTTGGAGTAATTATAAGGTACCTATTTGTAGTAAACGACTAATGAACGAAATAAAAATATTGAAAAGATGAATAATTTTAAATCTATAAAGCGAGTTAGAGTGTTTAAATATTATATTACTAGCTGTTGCCCGCGGCTCCACCTGCGTGGATGTCAGTTATACACAGTTATCAAGGTCTCCAGCGCTCATTTAGGGATGCGTTGAAGGAAACGTATTCCTATCCCAGGGATAGCCCCATCATAAAGCCCCGATATAAAAAATAGATTGGCAAAATGCAAGTGATACTTCTGGTATTGCAAGCATCCATAGGCTACGGTAACTGCTTAATATCAGGCGGTCCGTATGCTTGTTTTGCCACCTAAGTAGTATTAAAAAAAATCAACAATATAATTTTTTTCAACAGATCCAAGCGAGAGTCAAGATGTGATTCTCTCTTCACAAAATTATTCAATGTTTTTGTCATGCCAGGAACGTTTACAAGCTGATCTTCAGGCAGAGGGCGTCGGAGATGGAGATCATCTGGGTGATGAGGGTGTCCATCCTGGTGGTGGGCTTCCTCGCCACGCTCATGGCGCTCACCATACCCTCGATCTACGGCCTCTGGTATGTTTATTATTTTTTAGAAAGTAAGAGAACCGGACAAGTGCATGTCGGGTCACGCACAATGTAGGGTTCCGAAATTGTCATTCCCAATAATGCAGCATACATGACTTCTAAAAACATAGGACAATGGTAACAATTTTAAAATAAAATTATTTAGGTATAATATTTAAAACACTTAAGTTTGCATAGCTTGTTTTTTAGCGATTGTATAGCACTAAAATGATGACCCAGTTTATAAACAAGTAAGTTGGAGCACGACCTTCACAGAAAGCTCCTGCTAAGAGTAGGTATAGTATGACATTGGCGTGTGTAAGGGTAACGCGCGGAGGTCGTCGCGCGTACCTACGAGTACGTTTGATGCGCACCCTGTTCTATTTTTAGCTGAACAGACAGCCATTTTGTTTTTTATTGTTAAGCGAAAGTAGGAAAATAAGCGTAGGGATTTAGTTCAGCTACAAAACTTGGTGGTCCAGTGGCCACAGTAAGCGCCTGCAGTGCACGAGGTTGTGGGTTCAATTCCCACACAGGACTAAACTTTGTTGTGACCCACAAAGAATTGTTCTGAGTCTGGGTGTAATTTGTGTACGTTAATTGTATGTTTGTAAAGTCCCCCGCGACACAGAGCTTGTTCTCTAGTGCGGGAGTTGTCTTTAAAAAAAAAAAACTACTTTAATTTTTAGATTTTGAAAACATAAATAGATTTGATTTTTATTATTTTCGATCTGTATTTAACATGCTATGTAATAAAAATAACTATAAGTATAAATAACTATTTCGTAAGTTATTATTCCTTGTGTCCTCTGACTGGGACATTACACCATGGACAGATGGACACTATGGGACAAATGAGTTGTACGTCATTAGCTACATTTATAATGATGTCGCAAGATAAACTAACTAACACTAGTGATATACTACAGTTTTATTTGTCTACTTGTTTCTATTTATTGTATTGTGGGCAACTTAAGTGTATTGAATTTAAGCCAATAATATTTTAATAGAAAATCAGGGTGATACGGATCATTTCTCTGTAGAAAACCTTTTAATATTTATCTGGGGAACGAACCGAAGACCTTAGCGTGACAGTTATACACACTACCACACTTGCGGTGTTCGTCTATTACGTCCACTGCTGGACATATGTAGGTCTTCCCCATTAATGTCTACCGCGCCAATATACAATTGCCTAATCTGTTAAAAGCTTGTACTTTGATAACGCATGCAAAGTTTATCGGTATAAGTATATCCTGAATTTATAGGATTGTTAAGCTTTTGTTCAGAAAACGTATCCATACCTAAGTAAAATTTCCAGGAATATTTTATTTATATAATAAATGTTCAGTGATGTCCTGTGCCCTGCCAGTTAATTATAAAATGGTTCCGCTAAAGATTTAACAAATGTCCCTATACCCACTATGGAGTTACCATCGCGCGCCGTTTTAATATCAAATCTACCATCATTTTCCAAGATGTCCTCACACATACAGACATACAGATGCCCGCTGACCACCTCAGCATGGTGTTAGCACATAACGATTATATCCGCCGGCCATTGACCCACATACACATGTACGTACGAGTACAAACTAATGCTCCTCACCGAACATTGATGACGATGCCATCCATTATTATAATATGTTTATGATTGGTCCGTTTTCGTGATAACTTTAGTAACTACTCTTGATACTTTAAGTGTTGTAAGGGACCTTGGTTTAGTTGTCAGACTGTCACCCAATTATAGAGGTGCATCTATACTTGCGTCTATTACGAAGCACGTACTCAAACTACAAACTAATGTCAATAAACTTAAATACTTTTTGTTATCAATAGTTACTCAAGTAAATTATTTTACTACTAAAATGACAAACAAACTGCTTCTTAATGTAATTGAAAAAGATTCACGCACTGGAACACAACTACTTATTGGCTGAGGTATTTTATATGATGGAGGACTTTTCACTAGCGAAAGGCTGCTTCAGTGCTTTACCTCTTTTATAACAGATTTAAATCAAATAAAATATTTTATTTTGCTGTTCAATTTTCCTCTTTTCCATAAGCTAAACCCTGTTCTAAAAGTTTACTCCACCCGCGTATTCCTTCTTTGTAAGAGGAAATTCAATACTAAATCCCCATCTCACCTTCAAAGTAAATATTTACTCGTGCTAATTTGTACAAACTATGTTGACAATGCCAATATACCAGCTGTTCCAATGGACGTTCGTAATCCGAGCAGACTTCAACATTGCTACGAGCGCGAGGTGGTAGTACAACGCTTGGATAATCCCGGTGCACCGAAGCTAAGCTGCTAATTGAAATATAATCCTCACTGCATCACGGTCCACGGCTCCACCCCCCTCCTTTATCCTCGTAGGGGTGGCAAACGGGTGAAATATTCTACTACTTTAATATACAATTTACTAAATTGAATTTGCAGAGCGTGCGTCTAGATAAAACTTTAAGTTTTATGTTGTAAAAGTAGCTTATATTGGTAAATGGCATGCTTATGTATTTAATCGTTGTGGATTAAATTACGAAAATGATTTTATTAAACTAAATTCTTTGGCAAGCAATATTTCGGAAGACGACGTGAAGGATAGGATGAAGTGGGGGAAGTATACGAAGAGACCTTAATACCATGTGGGATAAATACTCGGGAAGAGGAGAGAGAGACAGACATTGGTTAGGTGGATTAGCGTTCAGTTTTTAAGTTGGCTATCTGGATCCAGTATTTGTGAAATAATGGTGTGCTATTTGTGTTGTTCAGGTTGGGTAAAATGTCGAACCTCTGAGATTTGGCAACCTAGGCATTAAATAGAACAGCGCTGCCTACTATTACCTCTTCGGGGAAAAATAAAGTTTACAAACCGCAATAAAGTTTGTAGAAACAGTTAATTTTATCAACGTAAAAGTGGAATAACAATGAGGTGCTATTATTATATTTTGTTTACTACACAAATATATGTATGTGTCGTATGTATCTACCGTATGTATCTCAAAATAAAATGAACAGACAGACTGAAATATACCAGCCCTATATACCCCTGCCTCCCTCCAACACGTGGCACCACACCACCCACCACCCTTATTTAAACAGCGAGCTCTGGTTACACCTGCAGTCAAATTGAAAATTTAACCCTACTGTTACTTTGTCGGACTTTGAATAAAACTGTTTTGTATTTTACATTTAGATTTCATGTTACGTTTTGTAAATGTTTCAATTTATTAACATTTGTTTTGATGTTGTATTTAGTGAAGGTTTATAGGAATAGATTACGTTACTGACGATATCTCTTATCACTCTCTACAGACAAGCTTATGTTGTAAATTTCTATATTTAAAAAAAAAATTAAATCTTAAAAATCATTGAATAAACTTGTATCTCATCCGATCAATGAAGGTAAATATTTATAACTAATGCTTTTAAGGCGCTGATAACAGCTAAATAGCCTTTTTAGCCAAATCTGTTTCACTTATAACGACAAAAATTATATATGTTGTTTTTCACTATATTTACTTTTAAAGAGTCGTACTCCATATACATTTAATTAAAGAAAACATATATAAAAACAAAGTCAAACGTCAAACTACACAAAGAGAGTTCTTCCCACTACGATTGGGTATAGTGGTTTCCCCTGATGAGATTTTCCCGATGAAATGAGGACCGGTACAAGGTTTTAATACGGTCTTAGTACCTATATGAAAACATTGTACTGTATTCCATAAAAGTGCAGCGGGCGGGTATTGACTACAAATATCGTGCTGAGCTTAAGATATTATAGTAAATACATAACATTTTATTGCAACTACCAATAAAACTTAAAAGAACCAATAAATTATATAGTTTGTGCAATAACACGTTTGAAACAATGTAGAGAGGTGTTGTGAGATGTCGGCGTCGCTCCAATTTACCTTCAGTGCTAATATTATGCATAAATGTTTGATGGATCGATAAATATATATGATGAGCAATCCGCCGAGTGTGATCGTGAACACGCCACGACCATTACTCTGATTATTTGATGCCTTCTCATACGAACAAATGGTTGGGATTTTATTCGTTAGCGGGAGATCATGGGTGCCATGGTCAGGTAATTACTGTATCGTTAAATGTAATCGACACGATATCTACAAATCGATACATATTTCATACTAGCTGCTGCCCGCGGCTCCGCCCGCGTGTATGTCGGTTATCGCTGTAAAAAGTAGCCTATGTGTTATTCCAGACCATAATCTATCCCTGTGCCAAATTTCATCCAGATCCGTTTAGTAGTTTTTACGCGAAAGAGTAACAAACATCCATCCATCCATCCGTCCATACTCACAAACTTTCACATTTATAATATTAGTAAGGATAAAAATTTACCTTCTTGCCTAATGATATAATAGTAAGAAAGATGTAGATATCTTACTAGCGCGAGTGAATTGTTGCCGTCAACAGTAGCTAAGTAGCTTCGTTTCATATAAAATTATCACTGTATACGTCTTCATTTTTCTATTTTTTTTTTTTTTGGCTAACAAGAAGATAATTGAGATAAAATAAATAGTTATTATGCTCTAAAACAGCAGCTAGTTTAAGAACATTTTGTCTAGGATGTTTTATTTTTGGGAAAAAAATTGTTTGAGTTTACAAAATTACAATAATTGTTTCGGTGTTTTTTATGTTTTTAAAAATAAAAATATTAGTACCTAATATTTATTTATTTATGAAACTTCATGCACACAAGTACATAGGCGGACTTAATGCCTATCATCATACGTTGAGTACCCACGATTATGGCCTGACATTTTGCGGGGTACACCATCGTGTTAATCGTGTATTCATGGATAATCTTTGTCCATAGGTCCATGTGTTCAGACCTGGTATACGTGATCCTGTTCCCTCAACTCCTGATGGTGGTCCACTTCAAGAGACACTGCAACACGTACGGGTCACTGGCCGCCTACATCGTGGCCATGTTGGTGCGCCTGACTGGTGGGGAGAAGCTCTTGGGTCTCCCTGCGCTGATACACTACCCAGGGTGGGACCCGAAGACGGAGGTGCAGCTGTTCCCGTTCAGGACAATGGCGATGGTTATGTCACTGTTCACCCTGGCGTTCATCTCTTGGCTGTCTGTGTAAGTATTCATTCTTTTTTTTTACCAATGACGTCGATCCCAGAATAAATTAAAAAGAGATAGGGCACCATACTAGCGAGCAAGTCCGACTGGTGGAAGTACCTTACAGAAGACCTCAGTCAAATAACTACAAAAAATGGTGTAGATTTGATCATGTGTGTGAGTACAGGTCTCCAGCGCTCATTTAGGGATGCGTTTTGAAAGAAACGTATTCCTATCCCAGGAATACTTCATCGCAAGTGATACCTTCGGTATTGCAAGCGTCCATAGGCTACGGTAACTGCTTAACATCAGGCGGGCCGTATGCTTGTTAGCCACTAAAGTTGATTAAAAAAAAGAAAATGCTTTGAAGCTTGTCTTATCTTTTCATTATAATTTATGGAACCACTTATTTATTTTACGAAGTAACGTGTTTTTACACCGCCTTAGACGTTGTGGTTTTAGGTAACTTAACATTTTACCGTCCTTACCAATTACTGTGTAATAAAATACTTTTAATTAAATGTAAGTAATATTTAATTGTAATTCGTCTTCACTGATATTGTTTACTGCCCCAACAGGCTTCAGCAATGGAATTAAATTTTGCTAATTGTTGTGAATAACTCATCTCGTTGTTGGAAGCTCAGTAAAATATGTATATGTATTATATTCCTAAGAATAAAAGTGTTTATAAAAGCAATGATATTATAAAGAAAGATAAGCTTCTTCATATTGAGCGGCGTATATGTTTGTTCTCATATTTTTGTGAGTAGTTGTATATCCGTATGCTATACCTACTAGCGGCCCGCCCCGACTTTGCTCGGGTTAAATTGAAGGCACATATCGAGATAAACAATATCCTTAAAACTACATACAGTGTACAAAAAAAATATTAAAATCGGTTCAGTAGTTTATAGGGGACAAATATCGTGACACGTAATTTATATATATATATTTATTTATTTATTGGATCTCAAACAAAAAACAAATTACAAGAAAAAATTACATGATTATATTAAGATTATAAGGAGGTAAAGTTTCAATGTGTTTGTGACGTTGTCGGGGGTAATCTCTGGATCTACTGAACCACGTTATTTGTGAATGTCATAGGCTATATTTTATTGACAAAAACATTACGAGACCCCGGGAAATACTTTGGGAAACATCTCGAGATGTTAAGTCGGCGCCCGCACCACAAACGAATTGAAGTAGCTGCTGTGTCGCGGTTCCAACTTCTCGACTCTCATTCTTGATCTTGATATACTCCACAATTTCCTCAGCTTTTGTGGAGTAATGCAGACGGGACACGTATAGCTGCGTCGTAGGTGTAGCAGGACGCAGTAGCATATTGGGTCCTGTCAGCGCGATACCACACTGATTCTTACAAGGAGGCTTCTTTTTCTTCTTCACAACCTTAATGAAGTTATAATACATTAATATACATTTCAAGTATGAATGCGATGATAATACGGAACGTAATGATACAGAGAGAGAGAAAGAGAGAGATAGTAATATATATGTATATAGAATGAAGCTATTTAGCTACAGTTGACGCAACAATATCTACGTCTTTCTTATTATAATATCATTGTATGAAAGAGATATTTATTGACAAGGCAACGAGGTATTGTTGCTACCAAGAGAACGCTTCACAATAAATTGATTGATTCAATTTAGTTGTGTCAGTAATACGATGACGCTGGTGGAATCGATGCGTCTTCGTTATGTATGATAACTGATACCAATTATGCATAACAGGTTGTATGTGTACACATACATTCATATATTTATAATCTTACCCTTTTACCTTTTAAAAAGACACCTCCCGCACTAGAGAACAAGCTCTGTGTCGCGGGGGACTTTACAAACATACAATTAACAGACACAAATTACACTCAGATTCAGAACAACTCTTTGTGGGTCACACCAAGGTTTGTGAAGTGTGTAAATCGAACCCACAACCTCATACAGCAGGCGCATACTGCGGCCACTGGACCACTAAGGAAGTCAAATCACTTATAAATATATTTATATAACATAAGTGAACGTTGTGGATTGAAAGATGTAGTGACAAATGTTGAAAAGAGGATGTTAAGATGGTTTGGGCATTTAGATAGGATGGACGAAAGAAGAATAACAAAGTGAGCACTATGAAAGGACGTTTAGAAATTCAATCTCCAAAGGGGAACAATTCGACGCCGCTAGTTGCTGTTTAAAAATAAGAAAATATTTTTGATGGTGTTAGAAGAAATTACACAAGGTAGTAAGTACTGTGTGAGTAATAAATTGCAAACTAATCATACTTATTAAATTATCTACTTTACTCCTTCAAAGTTAAATAGAAAGGAAAGGTGGTTTATTCAATATTTTGTTTGAGAGAGAGAATACGGGAAGTTTGACGAGCGGGCTTGCAACTGAACTAGGTAGGTAACATGTTACTTTAGTTAACCAACCTTGTTACAGTTAGAGTATAAACTGTGGTTAAAGTTTAATTATCGTTTGTGAGGAAACTAACAGAGCATCTAGAGAATATATTATATTACTAGCTGTCGCCCGCGGCTCCGCCCGCGTGGATGTCGGTTATCGCAGCCTATGTGTTATTCCAGACCATAATCTATCTCTGTGCCAAATTTCATCCAGATCCGTTCAGTAGTTTTTACGTGAAAGAGTAACAAACATCCATCCATTCTTACAAACTTTCACATTTATAATATTAGTAAGGATTATTATATTATGTCGGTGTACCTATATAACGGCAGTTGCACACGATTTAAAGTGAACAAGGATATTTAAATAATAAATAAGTGGTGACATAATAATATAATACTTAGTCCAAATGATTATTTTTTAAATTAAAAGTTAAAAACATAAAAAACTATAGAATGATAAAAAGTGTTGTAGCATCAAAGTATTTCTTACCATCACTGTCTACAAGAAACGTGCCCAGGAGACTAGCGCTAGCGGTATTGCTACGCTGAATATAAATCCTACTAATATTATAAATGCGAAACTTTGTAAGAATGGATGGATGGATGGATGTTTGTTACTCTTTCACGTAAAATCTACTGAACAAATCTGGATGAAATTTGGCACTGAGATAGATTATGGTCTGGAATAACTCATAGGCTAATTTTTACAGCGATAACCGACATCAACGCGGGCGGAGCCGCGGGCAACAACTATACTTAATAAAATTATAAGATAGCTATACACTCTCTCTACGAAAAACAAACCAGCCCTCTGATCACGCGATGCGTCGATCAGTTGTTTGAAAATTAAATTCATTTTGAGAGATAAAAATAACATTTAAATTCTAAAAATAGCATCGCATTAGTACTTACTACATTAAATTGAGCAAAGCATTATAATAAGATCTATCTGCCTGGACTTCTGATTTTTCCCTTCGGCCGCCTACGAAACTGGAGTTACGTAACTAGTTACTAACTAAACATAATTCGTCCTTGTACGATACCAGTTACGTAGGAATAGGTTTTTTTCTTTATACGACACTTGGTTATGTTGTTACGAACAACACATAATTCTTCCATGTACGATACTGGTATTCTAGACAGACGGACAAACAGACACACAGCCTGACTGACAGACCGACAACAAAGTGATCTTATATGGGTTGTTTTTTATTACAAGCTTTTATTTAGCTTGCAATGTATGTTAGTTTGTTAGTTAGTTTGTATGTTAGCAAATCTTGTGAGCTAGATTTGAAGTACTTCCCGGTGTTTGATGGAGCTGAAATTTGGTATACCTACGTAACTTCGGTGACAATGCAATAATATGGTACCATGGAGCTGGTCTGATGATGCAGTCGGAGGATGGCCATAGGAACTCTTCAACGAAACAAGATAGCCGCGTCGGGTTTGAGTGTTTTGGATTTATCTAGACGAGAACTATATTATTAGATGGGTATTCAGAACGTGATGATGAAGCCGGAAGGTGGCCATGGCAACTCTTCAAGGAAACAAGATAGCTATGTCGTGTTTGGGTGTTTCGGATTAATCTTGACGAGAACTATATTCTTAGCTGGGTGTTCAGGACAAGATGGTGAAGCCGAAAGGTGGCCATGGCAACTCTTCAACGAAACAAGATAGCCGTGTCGTGTTTGGGTCTTTTGGATTTATCTTGACGAGTACTATTTTCTTAGATGGGTGTTCAGAACGTTATGATGAAGTCGCAAGGTGGCTACGGCAACTCTTCAACAAAACAAGGTAGCGGTGTCGTATTTGGGTGTTTTGGATTTATCTTGATGAGTATTATATACCTAGATGGATGTTTAGGACGTGATGATGAAGTCGGAAGATGGCTCTGGTGAACTCTTTAATGAAACAAGAAAGCCGCGTCGTTTTTGGATTTGTTGATATAGCTTCACGGCTAATGTATTTTAAGGTGGAGTTCAGTGTGTGATGATGATGTTCAAAGGTAGTCATAGAAACTTTTCAACGAAACAATACAGCCGTGTCGTGGTTGGGCTTTTTTAAGAATATTTAATGCATAAACACCCATGTATTACATAAATACACTATAAAAGCTTGTATTTAAAAATATTTTTTTATTATGTTGTAACTGGTTACAAACGGGCCGGTTCATTAAAGAGTTCCTATGGTCATCCTCCGACTGCATCATCAGACCAGCTCCATGGTACCATATTATTGCATTGTCACCGAAGTTACGTAGGTATACCAAATTTCAGCTCCATCAAACACCGGGAAGTACTTCAAATCTAGCTCACAAGATTTGCTAACATACAAACTAACTAACAAACTAACATACATTGCAAGCAAAATAAAAGCTTGTAAAAAACAACCCATATAAGATCACTTTGTTGTCGGTCTGTCAGTCAGGCTGTGTGTCTGTTTGTCCGTCTGTCTAGAATACCAGTATCGTACATGGAAGAATTATGTGTTGTTCGTAACAACATAACCAAGTGTCGTATAAAGAAAAAAACCTATTCCTACGTAACTGGTATCGTACAAGGACGAATTATGTTTAGTTAGTAACTAGTTACGTAACTCCAGTTTCGTAGGCGGCCGAAGGGTGATTTTTTTGAAGTTTCACTGCGCGATTCACTCTCATTCATCGTGATCGTATTTAGTGACGCCCACATCCATTTACCTGTCCATTTTATAATACAAATTTGATGCATTACTTCTACTGTCTAAAAGCACCATAAATTTAATTAAGTTTATTAAATAATTATGACTTTTTTTGTTCATAAATGCGCACATCTAAAAAGAAACCTATAATTATGGAGTTTTCAATATTCTAAGTTATCGTAAAAATATGACTACTACTGAGCTGTTAACGAAAGAAGTTGTTTAATAATATCGTTTTTAAGAAAAACTACTTCATCTATATATATATGTATATCAAATCATTTGTCCTGATTGACAATCATCAATTTTTACGGATAAAAAATAGTTTATCCCAGGCGACACCGGGGCGACCAGCTAGTTAATTATATAATATTTATATATTTGACTGCACGGCTTGTTCAGTGGCTTAAGTGGTTACCTCGCCATTTACTAGTGCGTGTTGTGGGTTCGATCCTCATACGGGAAAAAAAATTGTGTGATCCACAAATGGTTGTCCTGAGTTTGGGTGTGTTTTATGTCCGTTAATTTTATGTTTGTAAAGTCCCTCACGACACAGGGCTTGTTCCCTAGTGCGGAAGTTGTTTTTCTAAAAGAAAAAAATAATAATTAGTGTAAATAAGGGTAGGTATATAAAATAACTCACATTCTCTTGTTATTACTCAATACGATATACCTACCTACGATAAATTCTTCCGAATTAACATCGTATACGAGGTGTGTTGGTTCCAATGAAGGTCGGTATTAGGTAACCCTCCAGAATTAAATATTGAAGGGTTTAAGAGGGTTGGGGAGCACTTTCATTCATTATTCACGCGGAGAGAGACGGTCGACGACTGGAAACTATTATATTTTATTAATTAACCTGGCGCTTAGCCATTAGCTAGGTACACGTTTCATAAAGTTCCATTCATATTAGCTTTACATTTATAAATGAGCTGTAAATTTGAAAGCTGAATTAATAAGATACATTAAGAGTTAGTGTAATATAATGAAGGCCCCTATCTTAAAAGAAATATGAAAATAGAAACCATTTCTTGTAAGCATTTATAGACTGTAAAAAAATACATTATTAATCTACAAGATGTGTTTCATAAAAGGGTTTTGTCATAAATTGTATATTAACTCTAAATATGTGTAATAATATAAATATTTGTAAAAAGATCTTTGAATCAGCACCAAATTATTGAGATGTAACCACTTTATGACTTCAATTTTTATCAAATACTTAATACGAAAAAAAAAAGAATAAAGAAATATCAGAACTGCGACCTTAATCAGATATCTTATTTATAGGTTAAATAAAATTCATGTAAATATCTTATGATAAAAATAAATATTTAAAGAAAAGATACACCTATAATTTGGTTATGTTATATTTAGAATAAGTATATAAATTAATAAGACGACCATTCAAAGAGTACATCTGCTTGTATCCCTGCGTTCGCCTTGAGAATTAGTGTGGGGTGAGTCGTGTTCGCTTCGCCCATATGCTCAAGGTCGTTCGCAATATCCCAGGACTGATGATTTTGATGTTGAAAAGATTTGTATGTTAGCTAAATACCGCTATATAAGCGATTAATTACATGGATTAAAAAGTTCATTAGGAGCGAGGAAGCACATACGACGACCGCTATCGCGATGGCTACTGCTATTAATCTCTTCTTCTTCTTCTTCTCAACCTATAAACGTCCCATTGCTGGGCACGGGTCTCCTCCATACATTTGGAGGGATATTAGCCTACTATACCACGCTGGCCAGACGGGTTGGTATAGGCTTTTGTTTCGAGTTTTCCCTCTCTTGCAGTAGATATTGTTTGCCTGGCTTACTCCCTTAGTCGACTCTTACGACACCCTCGGGATGAAAGGGGATGGTGACATTTGTATTCTTAATCCGTCACCACACGGACCTGCCTGCCTGCTATTAATAGTGAAAATATATTATGTAAAGTTTATACGTTCATTTTGAAAATAGTGTACGGTTTTATCGTAGGTGCATCTACGTGATGTTCCTGGGCCTCAAATAATGATACATACAGATAATAATAATAATATTTATTTTCATAAGGCTTATACATTGAGAGAGAATACATAATTTTGTTAAATTAAGTATTGACAAAAGATAAAGCAAAACATAAATAATAATAACTGCCTTGGTGGTCCAGTGACCGCAGTATACGCCTGCTGTGCACGAGGTTGAGGGTTCGATTCCCACACGGGACAAAACTTTGTGTGACCCACAAAGAATTGTACTGAGTCTGGGCGTAATTTGTGTCCGTTAATTGTATGTTTGTAAAGTCCCCCGCGACACAGAGCTTGTTCTCTAGTGCGGGAGTTGTCTATTTAAGAAACAAAAAAAAACCAAAACATATGGATGTGGTTTATATTTTAGAAAAAATGCTCCACATTTAATTTTCGAGGATAAATAACATCCAATTCTTTGAATTTTTTTGTGTGTGTAAGAGAGACAGCAATACAGTTTTATGTTATCTGTCTTATTCGGACATTAGCGTATACTTTCATTATCAAACAACAGCGATGTAAGAGAAGTATAAACATCAATACATTTGCGAGTGTTTCACAACAATTATCACTTATGGACTATGGTACAGGAAGTTGCGCCTCGCGTTTATATTGTTTAGATAACTAATATGTTATTATGTTTGTTTGTCATTGAGGTTTGTGTGTCACTATGGACACTATTTATTTTAAACAACTTACCTTTAACTGTTAAAAGGTATTTTATGATTTGGCTACATTACCTACTGTTGGTACCTATAG
Organism: Trisateles emortualis; assembly: GCA_947095525.1. Classification (NCBI taxonomy): domain Eukaryota; kingdom Metazoa; phylum Arthropoda; class Insecta; order Lepidoptera; family Erebidae; genus Trisateles; species Trisateles emortualis. The sequence continues at coordinate 20,340,691 of OX352739.1, read as the reverse complement.
TGTTGTTATAGTGAAAGCTTCGTTTAGTTTGTCCACCGTAGCATATACTATTAAGGTACCAATACACAATTTACGTCGTGATATCATAGAGTTATACCGACTACAATGGTTCATAACTTATTTGCCACTTTAGTAATTAAGTAGGTAGAAAAATTAGTGGAATGAGTTATAGTGAAAATTGTTCACAATATCCTTGTATGTAGGCGAAGTGTACAGACAGGAACCACGTGGAAATAATAAATTTGTATTATTATATCAACCAAATTTAGTAATGTAAGTATGTAATTGTAATAAATCATTTTGAATTCAGTTACTACTAGAAATGCAACGGGTTTTAAATGCAGTTTTTAGCAATAAATAGAGTGATTCAAGATAAACGTTTATATGTAACATCATCTCATCATTATCTCAGCCAGAAGACGTTTACATCTGGACATAGCCCCCCCCCAAGCATTTTCACAACTCTCAATCTTGAGCTGACCTTGTCCATCGGTTGCCCGCACCTTTACCAAGTCGTTGGTCCACCTTGTTGGAGGCCTGCCCACGCTTCGTTTTCCAGTTTGTGATCACAACTCTAGAACCTTTCTACCCCAACGGCCATCAGTTCTGCCAGTTATGTGCTCCGCCCGTTGTCGCTGACTGCTGACAAGCTGACTTTCCTTGTCGACTACGGGACAATTGTTGTTGGGATACATTGCCACATATCTATTAAAATTTACGTAACTTCATAATACTTTGTACAAAGACGCAATTTGTAAATTGTGCACTTACGTAAAGTTAATAAAATCGATTTTAAGTCAAAATTGCAATATATAAGGGCTGTGCAATCATCGTAATGGTTCATCAGTTGATGAGATCGTGGCGCACAGACGTACAGATGGATCGTTTAGGTGCAGCAGTAATGAGTGGAAAGTGATTGTGAATCACGACCGCTCCGTGTATCGGCAGTTGTGGGACAAACGAACGGACGGACGACGGTACAATATTTACATATTGTTTACATTATTCGATGTCGTGTACGATATGGTGCAACCGAAGAATAAATAGCCCATTCACTAAAAGCCTAAGCTATTAATTATTTGAAGGTTTAACAGTACCTATTTACTGTATGCAAAATGTTTTTAAGTAACTACTGATGAACAGCACACTAAATGCTACCTATTTATTTTGGTTTTTTTTATACTACCAAGGAGGCAAACAAGCATACGTTCCGCCTGATGGTAAGCAGTTACCGTAGCCTATGGACGCTTGCAACACCAGGGGTATCACTCGCGCGTTGCCGACCCTTTAGAAACCTTATAACTCCTTTCTTAAGGAACCCCGTGCTATAGTCTCTCAGGAAAACCTCGACAGGGAGCTCATTCCACAACCTAATCGTACGTGGGAGGAAATTTCACTGAAACTGTATTATTATATTTATGCATCAATAGATTTTCAAAAATTTATGAGTAGGTAAAGATAAATTGAATTAAATAATACCAAATAATCTGTCACCACGTTTGGTTTAGTGTGGATAATGATTGATCCCCACACGTGACACAAAATTGTATGATCCTTAAATTTCGTAGTTGTTTCGAGTCTGGGTGTACTTCGTGTCCGTAAATTGTTTGTGTATGTTTAAAAATTCCCTCGCGACACAGGAGTTGTTCCCTAGTGCGGAAATTGTCTATTTAAAAGAAAGAACGAAATAATACGTCTATCTTAAAATAAAAATTTATCATCCTACTTCCTACTACTAATATTATAAATCTGAAAGTTTGTGAGGATGGTTCTATGTATGGATGTTTGTTACTTTTTCACGTATAAACTACTGAACGGATACAGATGCAATTTGCAATAGAGATAAATTATAGTCTGGAGTAGCGAATAGGGTACTTTTTATCACGATGACCCACATCCAAGCGGGCAGAGCTACGGGCAACAGCTGTAATAATAGTAATACTTGGGACAACTCATACAACATGCAATCTCATCCCAAACTAGGCAGAACCTGTATGTATTTTATTTGTATTTAAAATACATATGTGTATTTATAAAAGACAACCATTACTGACTGACTGGTGTAGCACAGCTCAAACCACTGAACAGATTGTGCTGAAATTTGGTACGTAGATAGTTATTATGACGTAGGCATCCGCTAAGAGCGGATTTTTAAAAATTTACTCTCTAAAGGAGTAAAATAGGGCATGAAAGTTTGTATGAAAGTCAGTTCATTTTGATTAAGGATCTTCAAATTTTGTTTAGGCTAACGGATTAAACTGACATCTACGCGGGCGAAGCCGCGGGCAGAAGCTAGTATATTATGAAATAAATTATCACTTTTAAACCAACTTTTTGTCCTAATGTAAATAAATACTTAGATGTTTTATATTTTGGAAGGTCCTATAAAAATAATTACTGTTCATCGCCAATATCTGTTTTTAAAAACGATATAGCCCCTATTTTTGTAAATTGACGTCCACATAGTATGTCATTCATGAGTACCTTCTCCCACAGGTTCCTCTTCAACAACGGCTACCTGAGCCCAGAGTCTGACTACTTCAACTGCGTCGTCAACATCCCAGAAGACATCCGTCGCGTGGACGAACCTTCTGAAGCTGGAGAGCAAATGTCCGTACTTGGAGGAGTACCGGGCAGACTTTACGGAGCCGCGCAAACTCTTGTAGGTCCTGACGAATCGTCTGGCAGGATCAATCCAGCTCTAGAACCAGATGATGATGACCTGGATGACCCCAACGATGGACCAACTCCTCTATTCGGCAGCAGCAACGCTCCTCCTCCAGTCCAGCCCTTTGGCAAGCAAACGGCTTTCTGAGACGATAAGTATTCTTATTAGTTTACTTATATGATGACGATGTATCTTTCACTCGGCTTGTCGATAACGTTAACGTTAGAAAAACGGATTATATTTTCCGATAAATTTTACTATATCTTATTTGTTCATTCGATTAGTAATTGTGTTAATACATCGAAGTATGGACATTAAAACTTCAGTATTTTTCGAATCGATTAGGATGTAATGCTCAAGATCGAAACGAAACATATCATTAGTATCATCTGTATCTTCCTACAAACAATTTTGTATGTGACGTATCTACCTACGTAACTACACATATGTATGTATTAGTGGTTCGGTTAATTGTTGTCGTTGACAAACGCAAACTGATATATACCTAATATATATTGTCATAAAGTATATTATCGTGTAGACATAATGCATAAAAGCAATAGATGTATATTTAATAGTTGGTGTATAAATGAATTAAGCTGTATTGTTTTGTAGTGAAAACATATTAATATTAATATATAAATGACTACGAAGTAACTCATACATATCAAAATGTGAATTAATTTATTGTTAGAATTATATTATAGTGACGTATATTGTTTATGTTAATGACGATTCCTTATTTAAGTCAATTATTGTAGAGAGAGGGCACACATTCATACGTGCTTGTTGATAGATGGACACGGTGTATGTGTGTGTGTGTCTGTGTGTAGGTGACCCTCATGTTCGTACAGTCATAAATATAAATGTTGAACTTTACCGAGTTTATATATATATATATATTAAATTATACGTATGTACACATAGCGCTTGTGAAGCATCCAACACGTGTTATATATAGCTGCGATGTAGCTTAGTACATTGAAATGAGTTATATCTACGCACAAATATATAACATTATTTAGAGAAATATTATTTTAGAATATAAAATATGACTATTATAAACAAAATTATTAAAAGAGAAAAAGTAGAGATAGGTTATTTGCGCTGCGTGAAGTGGTATGCGTTTCAACTGGTAAAGTTAGTAAACATTCGTTAAAGTTACAAAGTAACTCTGATAAAAGTAGTAACTTAACAAATGTTACGGGAAAATCTAAAAAATATAATTATGTTATAGGCAAATTGAGTGACGTACTTAGCATTTCGCTAAAAGTAACAGAACCCGCATAACTAACAAAAACTCAAGCCACTCCCACTTTATTCATCAGATAATAACAGTAACGTTTGCAACCAACAAAGCCTAATAACCTATCTGCCTCTTATAATAATTGTTAATTTTAACATAGATAGTCGAATTTAGTGACTGAACATTGTTTCTACAAGCTTTATTTACCTTTAGCAAAAGTTGTTATAATTTGTATTGTTTAGAGGTAATGAGTAGTGTGTTTGGAGACTATAACGTTATAATGAATATTGGTATACACTTAAAAAAGGATATAATATCAAAGCGATATGTTAAACTGGATCCTAACACTCTATGGCGATGTCAACTTCCTACATACGGTTCTACTCATTGTCGTAAGTTGGTGGGTGGTGAAATTTGGAACTAATTCAACATTATACATAACCAGGCTTTATTATTTGATTTTTAACAGTGTGAAATTTAGGAAATCCTGTCCGAGCGCCACCGTCTCTGCAAAGCTTCAGACTTCCTTATCTTGTAGGTATTGATTGAGTTTTGAGTAACATGAGCACCTTATCATTTATAAATTAGAAATATAAAGCCCAAGGAAAATTGACGAAGATTGTGTTATAAAGTTTTTCTGTCCATAACCTCGTCATTTATAGTGAAGTCTAGAAAGAGCAATGCAAAGCTCCTTGATAACCTTAAGATTATGTTAACTCGCTACGCTCTGTCAGCTTACACACATAACAATGGGCATGCAGACTCAATACCATCAATATATTCTGAGGATTTGGTGTCCGTTAGGTGCTTTGGACATCTTAATAACAGTTTGGTATTAGTTTAGCTCCCAGAAGCTATAATTATGAATATGACAGATATAATGTTACTACCACTGTAACTGTAACTTTGACATCGTCATAGCGAAACACCTCGTTGGCCTAAAGTCATAAAAAGCAAAAAATTACAAGTAAATGTTCTTAATCTTCACTTGAATGTACTTTATTGTATGTACTATGTATGATATATAAAGAGCTTTCTGATGTGGTCAATGTTGGCACATTAATACTGTGCCCACACCTGTGCACGTGCACGCACTGTGCAATCTATTACATGATAAACAGTGGGCTTGTTTGTCAGCTGTTCGTTCACATATCAGAACTGCCTTGCAATTTATATATTTGTGAGTTATGAACGGATTCGTGCATTATTCGTTAAATGAATGCAGCTGTTGAAACTGTTCGTGTCGTTCGTGCGTGTTCGTAAGCTAACATTAAATCATGCGATCACAGCTGTTCGCTGTACGATACATAATTGTAGGCGTGGTGTTCGTTCGCACGTGCATAGGATGAGGACGCACCTTAATAATAATCGGTATTTTTGAAATTATAAATGTATTGATGTTCACACTGTTCGTATTTTCCGGTTGTGCTCGGTGTTTCCAAATGTCTCATATAATAGTTATGTGTATACCTACTTGACGCTCGTCCAAGTTATATATGTATCTAAATATATTTAATAGCTTGTAGATTAAACTGTCGTTTTGGCAATTGTATTATCCTTCTTAAAGGGAAAATAACCTGCTATAGCATAGTTATAACTAGTGATGGAACTAACAGTTGTCCATATAAAATGGCAATATTAATTAAATTATTGTTAGTGAATTATTTAAAAAGCTAATAGCAATAATGCTATTGCCGTAACGATAAAGTAATAATTTAAAATTATAACGTCACTAGTTATCAACTAATATCATTTAGATATTTTGTGAACAAACTACTGTAGGTCCAAAATAAATGCTATATAATAATATTTAACACGTATTTTATCAAGCTTACAAATTGTTTTTTGATAATAATGTTTATATCTATATAAAATTGGAAATATTTACTATAATATAATACTATATGTTGCGATTTATAATTATAATGTGATAACCCTCTGGCTATCTTTGCTAAGACTACTTACGAACTCGATACATATCAAATCCGTGACTTAACATAAAACATATATATATATATATATATATACATATCATAGTGTTTAGTGTGGTTAATGGTACATATCATTATGTAAGAGTAGATTATAGGTATCGTTGTTGTTCTTCGGCGCCGCTTTCTGATTGTACATGTTTTATATATATATATCTTACTATATTATATATTTGAGATGTATTTACACAAAGAGTGTAACATAAATGTATTGTCATTTATTTATATATTGTTACAACTTGTCTTAATAAACACACAAAGTTATAATTGTTATTTTTGTGATAAATCTATAACAATATTTGTATTATATAATTATGTGTATTGTTATTGCTCTCACAAAGTCTTTCAGATCAGACTATATAAAAAAATAAAATATATTAATTTATTTTGATTTAAAACTTTTTGCAAACTAATTGCACTGGGCGGACTTAATGCCTAAAAGGTAGGTTGTTTACTTAGTTATGTAACATAATACCTATATGTATAGGCAAAACTCATGTGGGCGTTGTATAAAAACAACAAGTAAACTTAAGAAAGGTAATGGTAACGTCATAGCAACTGTTGTTTCTGCACTACGAAGACTAAAATATACAGACAAAAGAATTTTTCACTTAAAAAGACTTTTAACTGTATTAAATACTAGCAGCTCATCTCGGCTTTGCACGGGTTTTATCCCAATTTTTTTCAATAAAATATAGCCTATGTTACCCGCCGATAATGTAACTTTCTAATGGTAAAAGAATTTTTAAAATCTGTCGAGTAGTTTTTGAGTTTATTCGTAACATACAAAAATACAAATCTTTCCTCTTTATAAGAGTTATTAATTATATACTTGTTTGTGTTAAAGTATATGTATATCGAAACGATTTAAATTGTATCAAATTTGTCGAAACAATATATATAAAGTATATATTGTGAACATATGCATATATATTATATGCCCGTATGTATACAACGATCAGAAAGCGTGCGCACACTGTTAGTTGGTAGATATACCTAAACTATTGACTTATTCCTAGTTCTTGTTGAATATTTTGAAAAAGAAAATGTGTAAAAATATGTGTAATGTTGTGAACTCCTGCGTCGCTCCGGCGACATCTAAATAAAACATATAGTATGTTGATAAATTTGTTTTGTCTACTCCTCCTGTTAATCTCTTATTGTGAACCTCGAGTCGGGGGAAAAGAAGGGATTTATGCTACAACAACCTAACAACCCGGCGGGCTGATTCTCTAAGAAACAGCGATGGCAAACTGACAGTTGTGATTGCTGAGGTGACGGCACAATCTATTGACTAAACGTCAAAAAGGGTTCTTACGGAATACCGATTTTCAATCTGACAGCCAGATTTTGCTCGGTTTTTGCGGTGGCTCGATTTTTGCTCTTACGGAATACCCCTGCGGGTCTGAATTTGTACCCGATGTATGGTAATAGAGTCGCCTCTTATTACATAGTGAAACCCGGTAGGTATATCCCTTTAACTACCAGGTAAGTCATAATGATTCTTGGCCAGAATTAAAATCAGAGGTAGTCATATCACTACTTTTGATATCACATAATCGGGTGTAAGTATCGGCTTTCGGTATGAAATAAATTTTCCTCTATGTAACAGTTGCTATCTTTTATCTGCCAGGGTCCATTGTATTACCTATCCCAGGTATTGTTAGTTCAAGTTGTACACTCTGCTCAGTCTCTGTATGTTACATCAATAAATACACAATAATAATATTTACAAAATATTTAATTTATACAAAAAAGTATAATTATCCAGTACTTAAACTAAATTTTTGTACAATTTCATTAATTACAAATTAAATTAGAGCTAATACTTTTAAGCGTCGCTTACTCGGTAAGCACAGTGCGACAACATCTCGCTCGACATCATCGTCGTACGTCTATTTAACATCACTTTGCCAATTTCATCACAATTACAGTAGGTAGGTAACTTAGACATTGCTTCAAGCTGGTAACTTGCCATTTGGTAACATTTTTGTCTACATTTAACAACATGGTAACACCGAGACTGTCAAATTTCAACAATAAAATAGTCTTTCTCGAAGCATTCTACTACATATGTATATAATTATATAACTTTCAGTATAATATCTATAAGTTGTGAAGATAGTTTACCAACAGAATTACATACAACAATTTGTGGTATTCACATCAATACTGAGGGTGGTGTGATAACTTAATTATTGACTATTGTATACTTAGCACCTAGGACACGAGACCTCTCCGTCTAGTACACATAGCCACCGTTGGAGTCGTAGCTCTGGTTGATGGTGGCGGGCACGCCGCCGCCGCCGTGACCGCCTGACGAACCACCAGAGGAATAGCCGCCACCTCCACCGGATGAGAAGCCACCGCCGCCGCCGCCTCCACCACCCGACGAGTGTCCGCCTCCAAATCCAGAGCCACCTGAAGAGTGGCCGCCGCCAAATCCTGAGCCACCGCCGAATCCTGAACCACCAGATGAACCATGACCGCTGCTAGGAGCACCGTAAGAGCTCGAAGGGGCAGGAGCAGGTGCGCCGTACGAGTTGGATGGAGGAGAGGGAGCACCGTAAGAACTGGATGGTGGGCTGGCCGGAGCACCGTAACTCTGTGAGGGTCCACTTGAACCGAAGCCGCTGCCTCCGAAACCACTGCTGCCGAATCCACTACTGCCACTGCTGCTAAAACCACCGCTGCTAAAGCCACCACTGCTGCCACTGCTGCTGAAGCCACCACTGCTACCACCAGCCGAGGGAGCTCCGTACGATGATGACGGAGGGGAGGCAGGGGCGCCGTATGAGCTGGAAGGAGGAGAGGCTGGAGCGCCGTAAGAGCTAGAGGGTGGGGAAGGAGAGCCATATGAGCTGGATGGAGGAGAAGGAGCGCCATAAGAGCTGGAGGGACCAGATGATCCGCCACCGAAGCCGGATCCACCACCAAAACCGGATCCACCACCAAAGCCGGATCCACCCGAGGAATGTCCGCCTCCAAATCCTGAACCACCTGAAGAGTGGCCACCTCCGAATCCTGAGCCACCGCCGAATCCAGAGCCACCTGATGAACCGTGACCACCACTTGGAGCACCATATGAGCTAGATGGAGGAGAGGCTGGAGGGCCGTATGAGCTAACAGGTGGAGAAGGAGCGCCGTAGGAGCTTGAGGGAGGAGAAGGTGCGCCGTATGAGCTAGAAGGAGGAGCAGGAGCGCCGTAAGAGCTGGATGGTTTTGATGGTTTGGGTGCTCCGTAAGTCGTTGAAGGTCCGGTAGGTACTCCGTAGCTAGTCGCTGGAGGCCTCGCGGGTGCTCCGTACGAACTTGAAGGTTTAGGGGGAGGTGCTCCATAAGAGCTGGAAGGTCTGGGTGCAGGGGCGCCGTAGCTTGATGAAGGTGGGGGTCCGTAACTTGATGATGGTGGAGGTCCGTAGCTGCTTGCAGGTTTAGGCGGTGGTCCATAGCTTGGTTTGGGAGGGCCATAGCTAGGTTTAGGGGGACCATAACTGGGTTTAGGAGGGCCGTAAGACGAAGATGGTCTGCCACCGCCTCCGTGTCCACCTCCATGACCGCCGCCGTGACCACCACCGTGACCGCCTCCTCCATGGGAAGGCGGCAGGTAAGATGAGCTCAAGGGCGCTGCAAACAATGATATTGGTACTTTTATTTATCTATTGGTACTAATTGGTGGTTAGCTCGAACCTCTGTAAAGTTCTCACTAAGTAAGTGTAATATAATTAGATATTGAAATGGCTTTGCGAGCACTGATTGCGGTACAAAGCTTTAGCATTCAGAGTGCCTAGAGCGAATTATATTTACGTCAACGCCAGTCAACGCGATCGATACGGCTACCGCGTTTGGCTCCCTGATTGGTTAAGAACTTGGAGCGGGACAATCGGAGCGTGCGCCGGCGCCGACCGTCATGAACGCGTTGATCGCGTTGACGTAAAATAAACCCGCACTAGGTATACAACTACCCGCTCTGTATTTGATTGTGTGACGGTTTAGTGGTTTTAGTGTAAACTTCACTATGTCCACTGCGCGGCGGGTTGTAGATTCGATTACCAAGAGAAAAATAAAGTTATTGTTCTCAAGTAGTTTACTTGGAGTCCTTAGTTTCTATGTTTCTAACCAGAGTTAGTCATAACACAAATCCCTGAGTGTAAGCAGTTAGTAGCTTGTCATTTCACACAGTATTAAACTGTGTGAAATGACAAGCTACTACAATGATTCTATGAGCTGTTAAAATCGTTCAACTCTTACCATCTCTTTTGTAGTGTTTCTTGGGTGTGGCCGCGGCCAGCGACAGCAGCAACAGAGCTGGTACTACCTGTAACAAGCAACGACAGGAACATTAGCTATAGCTATAAGTAAACACCGAGTTATGGCGCCATATTGTATGGCTATTTTAAATAATTGTAGATTGAAGTTGCCAGCGTTATTTTAAAATCTCGTAATTTTAAATAAGCAATTCTTGTTTATTTCAAATCAAATCCTTTATTTAGTAAACATAGGTACAGATAGTTACAATGGATTGTTATTATATCATTTTGCCAGTATAAATCAAATCAAATCATTTATTTGCGTCATACAGATATTGATCTACCGTATGCCACCATTTCTGGTGTGCAAATTTTACATTAAAATAGGTATACATATATATAAAATAGGTACATTATTGATAAGTAAGGGGTGGCATACAAAATTAAATTAACTATGTATTTCTAAGTGCGATTATTATTTGCGGCAGGTTAAAACCGTGTGCCGTGGCGCATATTAGGAGAGGCCTATGTCCAGCAGTGGACCGTGATATGTAAAATTATTATATATTGGAATTGTTTATTCTCGTAAATAAACGGTAAGAAATATCAATAAAACATTATTATCTATGTCTTTGTGCTTCAAATTCTGTAAGTAATATTGATTATATTTTTTTTATTCAAAAAGCTTCGGCTTGTTAAGTTTATCTGTATTATATTTATTTTCAAAAAAAGTAACACTTTACAAACGCTGGTCGCTCAGTTACCTAATTGAATAAAAACGAGAATTAATTCGTAATTGTAATTGCAAGAATAAAAATGAGAATTAATTCGTAATTGTAATTGCAAGAATATAAAAGTTAGGTTATTGCCACCTTCCTTAGTTTATAAAATTCTAATCCGGCACTAAACCGTACTAGACATTTTGAAGGCCCATGTCTAATATAATGAGGGCTAAGATAATAGGTCCACTGTAGTTCTGTGGTCGTCTCCCAATTGTTACCGACGAGTTGCTCAACCTCCCAAGGTCGGTTGGCACACGTCTCATTTCTGCACCCAGCGTACTTGGATCTGCCTAATGCGCTGTTTAAAGGCCATTCAAATAAATTGTGCGGTTAAATACTTGTGTAACTGATGACCGATTACAGATTACATGCATTGTTATCTAAATGAGTGTTTAGTCCAACATTAGGGACGTAGTTGTTGCTAAATGTGCCGTGTAAATCGTTATTTTTGTTGATAAACAAAAAAGCGCCATTAGTCCATCTTAATGCCGTTTATTTTAGTGGTGTAAGTTGTCTTCGTTTACTTATGCTCAGTGTGTTGTGGGTTCGATTGCCACATGCCCCAAAAATGATATCCTTACTAATATTATAAATGTAAAAGTTTGTAAGTATGGATGGATGGATGTTTGTTACGCTTTCACGTAAAAACTACGGAACGGATCTGGATAAAATTTAGCACAGAGATACATTTTTTTTTCTTTTATTTAACATATTATGGTTTGGAATAACACATAGGCTTTTTACAGCGATAACCGACATCCACGCGGGCGGAGCCGCGGGCAACAGCTAGTTAATTATATACTAATAATATTTAATTTTATTAATTATATAATAATAATTATATTCTTGGCTTTATTAATAATATTATAATATTAATTGTTTATAGGTATACTAATTAAGCTAAAAATTAAAGATATTGGCACGATCTGGTCATAGACAAGTTAGCTGACGTCGTTTAATTATTTTCTTTGTAATTTGACATTCAAAAGAGTTGGTACTTTTTAACCCAAATGTGATTAGAATTTATTTATGGCGGTAAATTCCCAGAGTACTTTATATTACTGACACACAATGAATACAGTCGCTTTGGAACATGCTGCGACTACAAACTAGCGGGGTTGAACTCCTTATAACATTTTAATATTAAGCTTGAGTTGCGAAAAAAGCGAAGTATTCAAAAACGCATAAATTTAACAATTTATATTCAAATCACGTATAATCGTTTACAATGAGTAGGACAGTAATCCTTTCTAGTTCATTCATCTACGTGGGCTGAGTTAACGACGCGGTAGCAGTAGCAGGCACCCCGCGCTCCGCAGGCGCAGTAGGTATAATATGGTGGACTTTCCCGAATATTTTGATGTTATCGCTTTTTGTTTTAAGGCAAGTACACCAATATCATTTTTAAACAGATTCCTGCATCACTAAGAAACATGTTATTCCTATCGGAATCTTTACTAATGTAGAATTTACGGACACTCAGTATACATAGCGACTGGCCTGTAGTGGTTAGTGACTCTGTCTGCTAAGCCTGAGGTTCGATTCCCACGCAGGACAAATATTTTTGTGATGACCACGATTATTTGTTGTGTGTCTGGGTGTTATTTATCTATAAGATGTATTTAAAAAGATATAAGTATGTTTATCAGTTGTCTAGTTGCCAAGCTCTGCTTAGTTTGGGATGAGATGATGACGGATCGGATGGCGGTGTGTGAGTTGTCCCAAAATATTATTATTATAGTCTCGGATCAATTGTCTGTGTGTCACACAAATATAAGTTCATGTGGGGTTCAATCCGGGTCAATGTCAATACTGAGGCTCTACGTCCCACATTTAGTCATCAGTCAATAGTGAGAGAGAAAATTTTGAAAGTTTGTTGGAATGTATCTTAATATAACTGTCGTGAATAATAGATTCAAGACATAATTGTACTACGTGAGTAAAGTTACAAAGAAGCCAGGTTGAGGAAAACATATAACATAATTTTGCTACATCTAATTACTATGATGTCTAATGACATTACATTTATTAATAAAATAAAATATTTAAATATAAGTTTGTAATAATTACTACACGAAATAGTCATTATTTACACAATATAATTTCCTTGTTATTACTCATATATAATTAGCTTGTTTTGATCTTTGTTTTGTTGTTCACGTGTCTTTGTTTGTATGCAGTTTCACATTATAGAAATTCTTAAAAAACTTTAGTGTTGTAAACTTTCCTTGGACAGAGAGTCAGCTTTTTATAGATTGTCGACACGAACTCGTCTTGTTAAATAACAAATTTTATAAGTCCTCTTCTCACTGATCTTGGTCAATCTCAACAGATACTGGCATAAGGGTGTACGCAAACTCAAGTGCACTCATTATTCCCTCACTCTCATCTCGACTGCAAGGTGTAGGACCAACGTCTTTACACGGTTTCCGAGCCTCGGAGGTGTAAACACCGCCGATTTCTAAAATCCGGCCATCAATTGTGAATTTCTTGACAGAAATAAAAACAATATCAAATCAAAACTTCGTGATTACGAGTCACACATATCGACCACTGAGCCACCGATACCCTATTTCTACCATATACCTTCAGGTGTCAGTAGGAGATGTATCCGCGTCATTAGCCACACGTGTCGCAATGACATAATGTGTGTATGACACGTAGTTTAGCTACCTATTGACCTCACAGAGAAAGTCTCTAATGTCTCTCGTCTCTGATGGCGTTTTGCACAATATGCCATTTGTACGAATGTCGTGTAGGCACAATTAAGGTTGAAGCCTGATGGCGCATGTTTTTTAGCTAAATTCAATGATGTGCATACAAATTTGTAGAAAGACAATAAGAAAATTTATAATGTTTTCGAATATGTGTAAACTCTGAGTTAAAGTAGGTCAGCGCGGCGTGGTGGTTTATGTTCTAGCTTGAGAAGACCAGTACTTAACTGTATAATAGCTTTAAAATAGTAAAAAAAAAAGAGTTTATTGGCTAAATGGTGCAGTGGTAAGAGCCTTGACTTCAATTCTCTGGTTAGATAAAGTAAAATACCTATTGGGTTTATCTGTTAAGAAACTATTTCCTAGTCAGTCCGTACGATATGTAGTTTGGAATTGCATGTGTGAATTAAGGCCTAAGAAACCCTCTCTCTCTCTTGATAGAGGAGAGCAGACCCGTGCCCAGCAGTGGGACATTATATGGATTCAAAGAAAGAAGAAGAATAAGGCATATACTGCAATAATTCCAAGCCTATTACATAGTACCTATGTATAACAAAACTGATGAAACGTGGATATGTCTAGACAAGAGCGAATGTTAATGGTTTGATATTCTGGCTAAATGGGTCAGTGGAAAGCTATTTATGTTGCTGATTGTATACTAAGATCAATGAAACGGGTGGCGGAAGCTGGTACCTTATATGTTACTAGCTGACCCAGCCAACGCTGTTTTGCTTCTAAAATAGTAGGAGTTGATCGTAGAGGGTTGAAAATTTAGGATCGTATGTATTTTTTAATGCTGTATCATAAAAAATTGGGATGGACTTCCCTTAACATTTAGGGGGATGAAAAATAGATGTTGTCCGATTCTCAGACCTACCCAATATGCACACAAAATTTCATGAGAATCAGTCGAGCCGTTTCAGAGGAGTTCAATAACGTACACCGTAACACGAGAATTTTATATAATAGATAATACCAACACAGTTATATATATCATTATTATTATCATATTATGTTAATTTGGTTGGTTAAAAATGAGAACGTGCCACTGAGTTAATCCTGTAACCAAATTAAATAATTTAAATGTTCACTTTCACCTTATGAACATGTTTGTGTGATATAACAGTTAATTATGGTAAATAAAAGGTTTTACGTATAGAGCCAAGTGTTTAAGGAATTTTAGTGAAATTCTGTATTATTATGATGGAATAGCTAAGTAATACGTGGAAATATAAGTGATCATTTGCATAAAATGATGAGTTATATAAGTGATATACACGTTTTAATTATCTTGATTTAAAAAAAATCATGATACGAGTTTGCTGTGTTAGTCTAGTGGCGCTTAGGCGTGTCTGCCCCTGACCCTCTAGACAAGTGGCATAAATGTTAGTCAAATCGAAAACTCAAAAAAGCAAATGTATGGGATTTGACGTAAGTTTACGACATTATATCGTAGACTTACGTCAAATCCCATACATTTGCTTTTTTGAGTTTTCGATTCGACTACCGTCCTGTACTATTAAGTATTCTGTGCTACCGTTTATGCCATTTCTAGTGGCTCTGTGTAGAATAGGAAGCAAATGTATGGGAAGGATACGATATATATATTTTTTTCTTTTTTTAAAAGACAACTCCCGCAATATAGAAAAAGTTTGTGTCGCGAGGGACTTTACAAACATACAATTATTAACGGACATAAATTACACCCAGACTCAGAATAACACTTTGTGGGTCACACAAAGTTTTGTCCTGTGTGTGAATCGAACCCACAACCTCGTGCACAGCAGGCGCATACTTTGACGTAAATTTACGACATTATTGGACTGCCTTGGTGGTTCAGTGGCCGCAGTATGCGCCTGCTGTGCACGAGGTTGTGGGTTCGAGTCCCCCGAGACACAGAGCTTGTTCTCTAGTGCGGGAGATGTCTTCAAAAAAAACGCCGCGTTTTAAAAGCGCTATCGAGCGAATGAATACTAAGAATTCCATTCTTTTCAATTCAGCTCTTTTTAGACTGACAGATTTTCACCGCTTGTCCGAACGAGGCCTAGTACACCTACATACTACCATACTACGATTAATTTTCTATCAATAAACAAAAACTTAGGTTTAAACTAATTTATTGCCGAGCATTCTTGTCTCAAGTTCTACAGAGCAATAAACAGAAAGTGATGTGAAGCGAGGGCGGCGCGTGAGTGGCGTGCGACACAGTGTACCTATTAGTTACGCATGCTGGGCCATAACAACTGCGGTTATTTAGTAGCGGAATGCAACAGAACCGCTGCAAGCGGACGTCCTCCGTTACTATAGCTATAACAGTCTATATGAGATGTAAATACCTTTAATTGTCTTGGCAATTGATTATGTAGGTATCTAGTATATACGAAATTTTTAATAGCAGTCTATGTCAAAAATCTCTACCTCACCATATTTGTCACTGAAATCAGCATTGTGGACAAAGCTGAGAAAAAAAGAGATTTTCATTTTGTTACAATAATTTGCCTATTTGCATTTATTATCGACTGTATTTTGTACAAACATTGAAAAAACCACATCATCATCTCAGCCAAAAGACGTCCACTGCTGGACAAAGGCCTCATAACACGAAAAAATAATAGTGATACTATAGCATTCAAAAAAAACATTCATCACGCGTAATATTTAAAATACTTTTGTGGTATTTCGTAATAAAAAAAATAAATAACAAATGTTCAACTCGCTTGCGCCTGTATGTTTCAAATCGCTATTAGTATGGCCTCGTTAATCGGCTCGTTAAGCAAGTTCAACAGCCTGCAGGTGCCAGGGCACACAATAGTTTTATAAATGGCGTCTAAACAATTAATTAACGCAACAGGTACCCTCCATATTGTTATAAACACTAGGTTTTATCTAGACACGCATCTTATTGTTGCACAATGTTATGATGTAAGTTACTACTTACTATGATCACCATCAACAATGTGTATACAGTCGTTGACACTGCTCTATGTATGTGTGAAAACTACCTGGTTGATCTAGAGGTCGTTGAGATTCCGGGTTTCATTCCCGGTCTAAATAGCACCATCATACTAGCGAGCAAGCACGACTGGGGAAGGACCACAGCCAAATAACTACACACAGCGGTATAGTTGTGTTTACTGTGTGTGAGTACAGGTCTCCAGCGCTCATTTAGGGACGCGTTTTGAGAGAAACGTATTCCTATCTCTGGGTTACTTCCATCTTAAAGCCCTGGTGTAAAAAAATGGGTTGGCAACACGCATGTGATACCTCTGATATTGCAAGCGTCCATAGGCTACGATAACTGAAGTTCAGTATAGATGTCTGAAGTTTTGCAATTGGCAGTGACACCCTCGTGCCTCAGAAGTATTTTCTCTCCAGTCCTGTCGGATTGTCGTCACATCGGATTGTCGGACCATGACAGTAAGGAAATACCAATTGCACTATAATGTCGCATAATCGTGCAGATAAGCCGTAAGGCAGTTTCCCACCGCAATATTATACATTCAAAATCTTAGACTGCAATTCTGTCAAAAACTTTTCAAGGCTTCAATTACTTACTACTTGAAATCTCTTAGAATCCCGCAATTTTATCTCATACCAAACACTCTCAAAAAGTAATCTGCGTTAGATACAGTCGCAAAAATACCACCTATAATTCACTTCCTGTGTCGCTAAGGAAATGATCTCGTCAAACCGTCTCACACCAACGACACGACACGACACAACGACACGACGCGACGATGCACACACGCACACACCTACACTACCGGTTATAACTCTTATATCATATTTACAAGGCATCGAATCCAATGACGTTTATTACTTGTCAATTTACGAGACACTTCTTTAGGGATGGTGAAGTTGCTCTTAGCTTTGCGTAACAGGAAATTAAGTAGTTTGAGTATGAGAGATTTGCTGCCAGGTGAAAGGTAAAGGAATAATACCGAAAGAAATCAAATCAATCAACAATTTATTTAAATAAACGCAGAGGTTTTCTTTGGCCTCAAACCAAGCTAATGCTTGTGTTAAGGGCGCCGTTGGAATTAGTCGGTTATGAATATTATTTACTATACCTATCTATTGTTATAATATAAACTAAATATTATTTAAATTATACAAATAAAAATCTAAAATACACGTTTTAAATAGGAATTGATAATCTACTTGGCTATGTCGAGGGGCAAATCAGAAATTTCCTGTCAGAAAATCTATTTTTATCTGCTCCAGGGATGAGTAAGCTGCCCTTTATGACCCTCCTTCCCTTGGTTAAGTACACCGGTTTGTCTTGTTAAATTAAGTACATAAGTCTGCCAATCTAGACCGAGACAGTAGGTATGCTCAAGTGAGAGGATCCGTACTCAACAGTAGAACTTTTTATTACAATGTAACGTGAGGCAAACCGCGGGTGGCAGCTAGCGATAGATAAACATTACAGTTTAGTAACCCTATAGTTTGATAGGCGCGCATATATCACGCGTATGGTGGTATTTGCGCGTCTCACGGGAACGCGCATGCGCTGGGAACGCTCACAATGCGTCTGCGCAACGTATGAGCGCATTGTTCTGCTCCAAAATTGTGCGAATGCATCGTAAACTGTCTCAATAGGATTTGTTGTGTTGTGTGGTGGTCATATAGTTACGACAGAAAGATAGAACCCTGTCGTCGTGTAGGATTCACTTGTGTAGCAATTTGAATGAACGCAAATACTGTATTATGGTCGCATCAACATTTTTACATTTTAATAAAGTTTCTTTTATGGATATTATCGGGATTCTTTTCGGAATGTTTAAATGTATTGTTAAAGTCTAAAAATTGCAAAAAGATCCGTGTGAAGCCTATTGTAATTATAATTAACTGACATTAAAAGAACCATCACATGTCATGTTCCATTAATTTATGCCAACAGCATCCTGAAAATCATTGCAAATAGACCTGACAGTACGTTCCTAAGGCACTACTGCAAAATACATATGTACCAACATGTACCAGGAGACGGGCGTAGGCATTGAGGTAAACATAATAGAGATGCAATTCCATACAGTTTATGTCAAAATATTGAAGTCAGCTTTTCACTCGCATCGACAAGCTCGGTGTTGCACACTCTATAAAAAAAATCCCTTAATTTAATTAAATTTTTTGATCAGATGTAATTACATTTTTGAAATAATTGTATTATTGAAATTGGAACATATTCAATTAGATTAATTACATTGAATGTTATAATTTTCAACCTACATATTATGGAGGTCAGCAGGAAAATTTTGTTAAAGTAGCTTTTTTGTTATTTTGTTTGTTTTTCATTTGACAATATAAATTTAATTATTTTCTTATTTAATATTTGATTTAACTAATTTAAAAATTGGTATTTTTTTTAAATTATTTAAATCATTTTTTTAACTAATTTTAAATTTAATAAAAATGAAACAAATCTATTTGAAATATATTTCATTTAAATTTAAATATATTTCATTCAATACAAAAACCTCCCATAAACACAGGGAAACCGAACGTGGTTTTAACTGACAACCCTGAACTATGTGTTAGCCGCCAATATTTTTAATTAGTTTTTTTATGATTTACAACAATAATTAATTGAAAACACATTTATCTCACATGTGAAAAGTAATTTCGTTTGCCTTGTTACTTTTGCGAAACGTGCGTTTCGAAATCGCAAAATTTCACCATACATTTACTCATTTTCTTGTTTCGCGCCATTCGAACGCCATGCTCATGACAAAACAAAAGACAGTGGGACACATGCCCCGGGGCATGTGTTAGGTGGTAGTGTGTTTTCGCGGTTATTGCATATCTAGTGAAACATATAAATCTATGGGCGTAGGTATCACAGAATTAGAATAAAATTGTATGTAGAATAATAATAGAATATATATAATAGACTCAGACTAATAGAATAAGATAGACGGAGCGTGTAGAACAAATCAGTGAAGCCACAAAGCGCTATCAATGTCGTGTGACGTGGAAAACGATGTTGCCAGCAAATGAAATACTCCCAACAAAAGTTGAAACAAAACTGTTAACTCGTGATAATAATATGCAATATCAATATTAAAAATTATACTTCAAATTGTTTGTTTAAATAATGTTATTATTTATAATTATTTTACATTAATATTTCAAAATAAATAGGTAACAATAAACACTAACTACATCTTTTTAAATATAACATCATACATCTTAGCATTATGTTACATTAAAAAAAGGTTTCTGTTAACAAACATATCAAGACAAAATACAATATTATATTAAAAAAACAAACATAAAATACAAAACATATTACTCGTAAAACAAAACTGGCAAAAATTGTATCTAAAAAAATGTATATATATGGTGTATGCTTGTTTACTATCCAAGTAGTATAAAAAAAATTAAATATTTAGCGGCAAGCGGTAAGAACAAATTTTGTTCATACCGCTCGCCGCCGCCGCTCACAACCGTGGTTAGGATGTAAATACTTTTTTTTAAATAAATCATAAACCTAACATATCTACTTATTTTATGAATTTAAATGATCAATTATTATTATTATATTAATATTAATTGATCATCATCTGAATAACATAGAAAAACATTATCTAAGTACCTACCTAGGTACCTCTTAAAATCACTACAAAAATACGGAATTACTCGCTAAATGCAAACAACAATTTCTTTTTTTTTTCGCGTGGATCCCCAACTATCATTCAGATTTATTTTAAATAGTATATCGATAGACTGATTAATATTGTTTTATATTCCCACTAACACGTTGCAAAATATTTTAGGGAAAAAGATATGCTAAGAATGGCAACACTGTAGAACATGGTAGAGGTTTTGTGTTCCTAGTTTGTGTAACTAAAATATTTACGAAAACAATAAGAAATCTATAATGTTAAAATTATTTACCTATGGAACGATACTCCAGAACTCTTTTTGAGATTTGCTGAAGTATTTTTACAACGTTTTACTACACAATACGGCATTATGATAATATTTTTTTAGAACGTGTTTAGACGTGCGTACTCACTAGCGGCTCAAATCGACTGCGCGCGAAAACGTATGACATTGCTATTTAGTATTGCTTTTGGCGGCTTCACGCGCGAGTTCTACACGCTCCGTCTATCTTATTCTATTAGTCTGAGATAATAGATTAATGAATTAGAATAATAATAGAATATATATAATAGATTAATGAATGAGAATAATAATATAATTTACAAATTTGAAAAATATTTTACTAACATAGCTTAAGTTTGTATTTTACTAACATAAAATTGTATGGATTTTTTTCTGAAAATAAAAGTTATTATTACTTACTTACTACCTATTACTTACCTAAATTGTATCGTTATACTGTAAACACTCTAAATAATTTGTTTAGTTCAAGTTGCATGGTTAGATAAATTCTGTTATTAACGTGATAATTATTGCTACTTTAATACCGGAACCATTTCCGTAACTCCGAAGCTCTAAAGCTAAATTAATATGTCTTTGTCATCCGCTGAACTGTCTTCCATTCTAATTTGTAACATTCACTTTGATGAACGGTGTGAACTAATTTAATCATTATTTAATACTACAACAAACTTCCTAGCTTGTATCTTAAAAACCTAATCTATTTAAATCTTAAAAACAATATTAACTTCACACGCATTCATTGTTTACTTTAATACTTGTTTTCTGATTATTGAGGAAGCCATGACACTTTCAAACGCAAGATGGCTGACGTTTTTCCCGCCCATTTTCACCGCGTTATATCATTTAATAATAATAATGAGTTGTTACAATCAATAGTTGTACATTTATGGTAATAAATCGTGCATCATGTGACTTTTGTTTTAGTGCCACATTGTTTACAAGTTAAAAAGTTGTGTTTTTAAATGTCATAGATTATTAAGATTTTCACAATCAGCAATCAGGAAGAAACTAAAATGATGTATCGTGTATTTATTGGTGATTTCGCAATAGTTTTATGATTTGTGAATGTTTTATTAGTCGGCCTATCACCATTTAATGTTTATGTAATTTTATAACTATGACCCATGCGGTTGTTTTTGATTTACTATCCAATATATTTTTATAGCTATGGACTAAAATTATCTCAATAAAAAGTCCATTGTTGCAGTAAAATAAATATAATATATATTTATTTTACTGCAACAATGGAATGTAAAGGAAACTAGTTCCAGAATTATGGCCTAAAAGGGTTTATCTATAGCGCTTAGTTACAGTTTAAAAATAGTAACATACTTAAATAATAACTTTGAAAATATGTATAATTAAATAATCGAGTAATGAAACTTTTATTGAACTTGAAAATCGAACATAATCGAATCAATCACCTGCCAAATTAATTAAAGGCGACTGTCAAAAAGCTTCATTTTTAGTCATAGAGGAATGTTATTGACTTTTTTAAAAGTTTTATGTAATAGTTAAATTGTCCGGCGATATAAGAACTCATTTTGGAAGTAAGCTTTTATTCGAGTTATATTTAACTTTTCGCATGCAAAATGAGAACTGGTTGTAAAGTTCGCGCCAAATATGACGTATATTTTTGTAGTTTTTTATTTCTGTCTGTTGTTTTTTTATTGTTATTATGCATTTATTACATAAAGTACCAATTTAGTAGAGGGCTCATATAAATATTACGTTTTAAAACTTAAGCTTTTAAGATGTGATACTAAAATTTGCATGAAAAAGGCATACCTACCGGTTATTTTGTATCTGTTAAGGTTTGTATGGGAGTTTTTTAATAGTATTTATAGTGATAGACCTAGTCATCAGTAATAGGTACTTATTTGCAACTCGCAGTCTACACAATAGTGTTACGCTTTACCACTGCACCATCGAAACAGTAATCAGAACCTGAGTCTGGCAATAAACGTCAATATCAACAGATTCCATTAGATACACCTGGATGGGTGTTATTGTGTATGCCTTCCCTTATATTTTCGAAGGATACCATCTATATAATAGCAAAATTCCGTCGTATAAAGGCAACAGACAGACACAGCTCCTTTCGCATTTATAATGTTTAAAGGGATTATCTGCATCGTGTGACAAGCATAATACATTTAAGTCGGCTGACATAATAATCATAAATACAAATCCCACAAAAGTAAAAGGTGTTAAAAATTTCAAATAAATTATACATTGACGGTTTGTTAAGAGTATTACTTAACATTATTAGTACAAAGTCGCCAATGTACATCGATCGTGCGATACATTACGGTATTATGTAAGTGTATGACCCGCGTTTTTATGACGTCGACCTGTGTTAAGTTGTTTTGTTCATTTGCACATTTGTTATTGCTGTTGTAAGGAAACGTTCAGTCTTTTGTTGTTTTAAACATGATTATGCACGTATGTTATAGGGTTAAGTCTCCATATTGTATTTCTTCGTGGGATACATCGACTAAATTGTTTACCATCATATTTATTCTGGTGACAAGACATTGGGTGGGTTGAATATTATTTAAATATATCTTCGAATGTCTGTATTTAACATTGCACAAAACTATTGGACTATTACAACACTGTACAGTGTATTACTAAGCTAACAGAACACCCAGACTCAGACTATCTGGAAGTTCTATTATAAGTTTTATTGTATGACTGTTTGTTGATGGTTTTTATATCATACTAGGACCTGTGACTCCGGCTATCGGTTATCGCTGTAAAAAGTGCCCTATTTCCATCCCCAAGATATCAACTGCTTAGAATTTCATTAATTTTTGCATTACTTTTTTCTATAGATGCTTTGCTAACCAAACTATCGCTTTAAGGGCTGCAGACTGATTTTCAAGTGGTAATATTTTCCAGAAGTCCGTGTGGTAACGGATTAAGACTACAAATGTTACAACCCCGGTGTATCCCGAGGGTGTCGTAAGAGTCGACTAAGGGAGTAAGTCAGGCTGACAATATCCCCTGCAAGAGAGGGAAAACTCGAAACAAAACCCTATACCAACCCGTCTGGCCAGCGTGGTATAGTAGGCTAATATCCCTGCAAATGTACGGAGGAGACCCGTGCCCAGCAGTGGGACGTTTATGGATTGATATGATGATATTTGCCTGATAGCAACGTAGTGCCCATGAGTGCGGGACGACGGACACGGGCGGGCCAATACCATTGTGATTTACTGGTAGACTATCAATCTGTGACCATCATTAGTGCGCAATTTGACAAAAGGTGACTGGCCTGTTGGTCTAGTGGTTAGTGACACTGACTGCTACGCCGGAGGTCGTGGGTTCGATTCCCACCCAGGACAAATCTTTGTGTGATGAGCACGAATGTTTGTTCTGTGTCTGGGTGTAATTTATCTATAATATGTATGTATTTAGAAATATATAAGTATGTTTATCAGTTGTCTGGTTACCATAGTACAGGCTCTGCCTAGTTTGGGATCAGATAGCGATGTGTGAGTTGTCCCGAAAATATTATTATTATTATATTATTATTTATAAAACATTAAAATTAATAAGACGATATAGAGAGTAGAATTATAAATAACTAAGTAAGTTGTATAACATTAGAATAAACAAAATAATATGTAAATGTATTGACTATTCTATCTATACATCTGATTTGTTTCGATGAAGCGCTCAGGGAATTCTAGACTAGTTATGTAAATATAATATTTTAAATTTATGTTTCTAGGAATAATTAATTTTGATTAATTATTCATACTTACGCAGCTTTGATAATATGAGTGAAAGGGAGAGGTATGTGTGACGGAGTCAAAAGAAAATACGTGTTGAGGCAGATCGAGATCGTCGAGAAGAACAAGATCTTGATTTGATGTTAAAACGTTTATTTTAAAAACAATTTACTTGCTTTTTTGTAAAGACAACTCCCACACTAGGGAACGAATTGTTCTTCGTTTGTCCCGAAGTTCTGTCCCACTGTACAAAAATACAATTAACGGACACAAAGTTCACCCAGACTCGGGACAACGAGTTATGGATCACATACATTTTTGTCCGTTGGGAATCGAACCTACAACACGCCGCGCCGTGGTAAATGGCGAGGTAACCACTTAAGCCACTGAACCAACCATGCAGTCAAATGAACTTTGGAGATCTATACTATTACTTATGCACAAGAATATAACTACACCATTGCATTAGCTGTGGACTAACTACGAAACTATTTACTTGGATTGAATGGCAACAGGATTTTTGGGCTAAAATAACATACTTATTACCAAACCGATGGTTAGGTTTAGGTTGTGGAATGAGTTCCCTGCCGAGGTTTTCCCGAGAGACTATAGCATGGGCACAGATTACTAAATATCAAAGATCTTCAAAGTTCAAAGAAGTTATAATGTTTCTAAAGGTTCGGCAACGAGTGATACCCCTGGTGTTGTAAGCGTCCATAGGCTACGGCAACTGCTTACCATCAGGCGGGCCGTATGCTTGTTTGCCTCCTTGGTAGTATAAAAAAAAACCCGAACAGATAATATCAACCCACATACTTTTTTTTACTAGCATTATTAAAGTATTAATTTGTGACATTATAAGCATATAAAAAAATGTGATTTACAGCTACGCGGAAAGTGTAACAGCTCGTATGAATGAAAGCGAGAGAAACCAGGTGTCATTAGTGGTATGAATGGAGCGCTAGGTTTTGTTCGTACCACAATGAGATGAGAAAACTTTGTGGCGGGTACACGTAATAATACTAGATTAGTTTGTGTGACGAATAAGCATATAGGGTTAGAAAGAAAAGTGAAATATTCTGCTTTATCGACATAAAATTTAACTACATTACTAAGTCCACAGCTGGACATTTTAATTACTTTAAATTTTGTAATCAGAACGCAGCAAATTTTCATAGCGGGATTAAGTTTAGAAGTTCGGTATAATAACTAAAGCGAGTTGTCGAAGACGTCTGCTATGCGTCTATAATTAACTCAGAATTAAGAACTATATATGCTACTAATATTATAAACGCGAAAGTTTGTAAGTATGGATGGATGTGTGTTACTCTTTCACGTAAAAACTACTGAACGGATCTGGATGAAATTTGACACAGAGATAGATAATGGTCTGGAATAACTCATAGGCTTCTTTTTGCAGCGATAACCGACATCCACGCGGGCGGAGCCGCGGACAACAGCTAGTATTTACATAATAAGAAAGTCTGTGTATACGTATGTAAATAAACTCACGTGGCTCGTTATCTTGATCAAAGTGCTACAACCGGTCGGAGTTCATTTCCTATTGAAACATAATCACAAGGCAGATACGTAAACATATGTACCTACAAGTCATTTTTGATGACCTTTGGAGGCTTATGATGACGTAAAAAGATGACAGATAAGAATCACCACCATCTTTGAAAGCTGTTACCACATCTGTGGTCACGAATTGATGTCTAAGTTCGTAATTGTGTAATATAGTTCACTTGGTGAATCATCGCCGCATACATTTACAATTTATACAGAGTATATAAGTATCTAAGATTTAGGTGAATTATCAGAGCGGAATGTTGAACGGGTTTTAGAATAATTTACCGCGACAAGTGCAATAGAATATTTCGCGGAGTTTCGCGAAAACTGACGTGAGTCTACTCTAATAATAGTAGCCTCCTGCCCGAATTATCCGGCGGCCAGTCTACGTCTCAATCCATAAACGTCCCACTGCTGGGCACGGGTCTCCAAACATTTGGAGGGATATTAGCCTACTTGACACGCTGGCCAGACGGGTTGGTATAGGGTTTTGTTTAGAGTTTTCCCTCTTTTGCAGTGGATATTGTCTGCCTGACTTACTCCCTTAGTCGACTCTTACAACACTCACGGGATGGAACGGGGTGACATTTGTATTCTTAATCCGTCACCACACGGACTATCGACGGCCACTCTAAGACTAGCCAAACAAAGACATACAATTATGCACAAATACAGGTATCCTATTTCTTTATTCTCATAAGCTGATAAGAGCTGGAAAGAGATCGGGCGCAGCGATTTTTAAAAATCCACTGCTGATGCCGGATTAAGAAATCAAACCCGGTACCTCATGATTGGCCGCAAACTTATGTGGTAGACCATTGAAGTAACTCCTATTGACTAACTAACTCTCTAATTTCGTCGTACGTAATTCCTTCAGTAACCGTCTAACTTCGAATTCATGTCGCGACTACAGAGTTTGTCGACTGGTTGAACTGTGCTCTGTACTTATCAATCAGCAAAATTTAATATTACGTTTACGTAGTCTGTTTGTCACGAATGTAATCATCACTTTGCTTGCAAATAGTTTGGCGATTAAAGAGAGTGGTTTGAGTCAGTTCTTCTCATGGTTCTCACCCTTGTTAACAAACTGTTCGTAAGTAAATTACTGACATTGTTTATTATTGTCTCGAATTTCACAAGAGTTAGATAATTTGTAATCTAAATGAACAATAATATTAACAAGTTTTATTTTTACCACTTCCTCTACCTGTTTGTTATGGATGGACTTATTTCTTATTATCGTTTTGTCTTTTTTTATACTACTTGACTGGCAAACAAGCATACGGCCCGCCCGATGTTAAGCAGATGCTTGCAATACCAGAAATACCACTTGTGTGTTGCCAACCCATTTTGTACACCAGGGCTTAAAGAAGGGAGTGTCCCTTGGATAGGAAAAAAAAAACTTTCGGAATATTAAATCTAAAATAATTTTATATAATTGCCTTGTCAGAAATGTTTTGGAGTACGCTGCTGTTGTGTGGCGTCCCCACTTTGCAATTCACTCTCTCAGAATAGAGCGCATTCAGAAGAGATTTGTTCGGCACTTGGCATACAAGGTAGGAATGGGGGGAAAAAATGTGGAATATAAAACCAGGTTGGATTATTTCAAGATGATGGAACTATCTAAGAGGAGGGACGAAACTGATTTAGTGTTTTTGTTAAATTGTTAAGAAGTAAGATTGATTGCCCTGAGTTGTTACAAAAAATACGTTTTAAAGTTCCTTATAATATTCCACGTAAACCGATCACACCTTTAGCCCCTCCACTACGTAGAACTTTACTTGGCTCGAGCTCACCTCTTTGCCGAATGGCTAAATTATATAATGAATGCAAGGCAGACAAGGCTGATATACACCACGATTCATTACCACTATTTCGGAAAATTATTAATAAATGTTTGAGATCTAAATTAAGTAGCACATAAATAGAAAACAGTTTGTAACGCATAGCTCATTAAAATATGAATGCAGTGTTTACCTATAATTAACTAAACATTTAGATTTAAGCGAATGTTAAAGTTGTTATTTTTTAAGATTATTGTTAATGTTTTAGTTGTTGGTGAACCTAATAAATAAAATAAATAAAAATAGGAATACGTTTCTGCCAAAACGCATCCCTAAATGAGCGCTGGAGACCTGTACTCACACACAGGAACACAACTACACCGCTGTGTGTAGTTATTTGACTGTGGTCTTCTGTAAGGTAGAGGTCCTTCCCCAGTCGGGCTTGCTCACTAGTATGGTGCTCTACCTCTCTTTTATGATGGTTAGTGGCAGAGTTGTTTAGATCGCCTATAGCGACAGGTTCTTATCGTAATCAAAATCAAAGCATAGCCCTTCGAAGCATTGAGACGCTCAGGTAAAATACCACTATGCGGTCACTCATCAGCGATCCGTTTACCAATCAGTGAGTGCATTTGGCTATGAGCGCCACTAGACTTATAACTAAACTTTCAGAAACGACCTCTTCACTAAAGAATAGTGCATGTATCGAAAAAAGGTTTTAAAAATATAGAAATCGGAGAGGATATAGCACAAGACACGCTGCGCATTGATAAATGACGGCTAGCAAGCCACACATGCATGTGCCAGGGTATGGTTTCGTGAAAGTGAGTACACGTCGCACGCGAGGAGTTGGTATACGACCTCTGTTCCACTCCGGTACACAATAATGTACACCGAGATTGTCTCTAGAGCACAATTATATTTAATTTTGTTTGTTTTGTCTTTTGAGCTAGGTTAATGTAATATTGCCATGTTTATCACGACTATGTATTGTTTTAAATTTATTAATGTTGTCTGCTAGAATTCAGTAAGAATTGTATTAAATTATTTTACTTTTACAACATAATATAGGTGTATCAATGATCATTAATTGTTATATATTTTATAAATTTAAGTACCTAAATAAATTTCTAGAAATATAACTGAGCAAAGTATTTAAAACTCGTTTATTTATGCGAAGTTGTTATAATTTTTTTAAATATTAATGCATATTTTTAAATTAATTATTTTAAATTTACGTAAGATGTGGTATAGTTTTAAACTTAAGTATATTTGAATTATATTATTATAATAAAAGTAAATCAGATATTATGTTTTGAGATGTATTTTAGGCACACTCTCTCAGAAACACAACACTAAGTTATTGCCTCAGTCGGGCTCTCAAACATGACCAAGTATATCTGCCTCACAAAAACCTATATTCCTATACCTAACTATAATTATCAGCAACGATCACAAGAAACGTCATTCTGCAATCATTCGACATCATTATCTCGGCTTGAATCACTCTCAATGACGTTTATCGGAAGATCTCGTCATTACATAACGTAACATCTTCGATCACTTCCCATCACAACGCTTGGTGAACAATATACCGTTCCTTTCGCACGCTGACAGTAAATGCGCGGTTAAACTTGCGCGTGCGCACTCCGGAACTATTGTTACGTATGATTAATGTAGATCCGGCGTTTAGAAGAGTTTTATAGTCTGATTAGTGACTGTCGTTATTATTAATGGTGTAGACTGTTTTTAAGATGGTTTGTTTTTACTAATACTACTTTTAATGTGATGTTGGAGGTGACTTGACTTTTGATAATTGAAAACAGGAAATTCAAAATGAATCGTCTTCAATTCTTGTTGGGAGTTATAGGTCGTTTCGCCCGCCATTTGTTCGCCCGAGCGGGCCAAACGACCAAATAACAAAATTTATAATATTTGATTGGGCGTTCGCCCGATGGAGGTTTAATTACTTTTCATGTACAGACAAATTTTGATGCTGTCGGGCGAAACGCCCAATCAAATATTATAAATATTGTAATTTGGTCGTTTGGCCCGTTCGGGCGAACAAATGGCGGGCGAAACGACCTGTAACTCCTTGCTGGTAGTAAGATTGATTAAATGATAATATTTATTCGCAAAAGAAACTTAATTGTGAAAACAAAACCACGACACTCTAGGCTTTCAATTGTTACTTTGAGAGTTTTCATGAAAGGTTAATTTGCTCAAGATCGGTTATTGTGGAAACATGAGGAAGGCTTATGTTTAGCATTGGCCGTCATCGGCTTCAGGTGATAATGATACGGGTACTGGCGAGCTTACTCTATTCTGTGAATTTAGACAAGTTGCAAAAGTGGTAGTCGAATCGAAAAGTCAAAAAAACTAATGTATGGGCTTTAACGTAAGTTTACGATATTATATCGTAGACTTAAGTCAAATCCCATACATTTTATTTTTTGACTTTTCGATTCTACTATCGCTTATGCCACTTGTCTAGAGGTGCAGATATTTTCACGATACATAAATATACTTATTAAAGTATACTATATCTGTGCGTGAAAATACACGAGTGCCATAAATCGTAAGTCTGCCATAAGCTTTATAGACAATAACGATTTATCTGTGTTTGTGAGACGTTCATTATTGTACATAATTAATTATACTTAACGCTTTTGTTCAACATAACTATTAAGATTATACCGACGTACTTTTTGTGCTAAATATATTGTTATTGTGTATTATTTGACGGTAATTACCTTTTGTCGATTAAAATAAAGAGGATAGATAAACAGTTAGTAAAGATTCGTCTAGAGACGATAACGACTTGTCGATAGGAATAGCAACGTTAAGTTGTGTAACCAGAGCCTCTAGACAAGTGGCATAAGCGATAGTCTAATCGAAAAGTCAAAAAATAAAATGTATGGAATTTGACGTGAGTCAAAGATTTAATGTCGTAAACTTACGTCAAATCCCATACATATTCTTTTTTGACTTTTCGATTCGACTATCGCTTATGCCACTTGTCTAGAGGCTCAGCCCCTCTAGACAAGTGGCATAAACGGTAGTCGAATCGAAAATTCAAAAAAGCAAATGTATGGGCTTTGCGGTATGATTACGATATAATGTGGTAAACTTACGTCAAATTTTCACTTGTCTAGGGGGTCTGAATGGTTGCTGATTGTACAAGATAAAATTCATCACCAGAATTATTTGGAAAGCTCTTTTCTGAAACTTTTCTGTGCGACAACAAGGATCTTGCTCATTGGTCGACAGTAAAGCGATTGCCATTTTTCAGGTCTATAAAGCTACGCTTACTTTTCGTGTTTAATATTTTAGAGGTATTCAATAAAATACATGTCTTGATCTTTTACGTTTGTAACACAACTGTTTTTTTTTAGTAGATAATAAGGTAACTGTTTTCTTTCATTTATACTATTTAAGCATAATCCGTGGACATTAGTGTGGGTTACATGTTTACCAACGTGTTATACTTATTTAATTACTTGTAACTTAACATGTAACTGTTGTTTGTTCCTAATAAATAAAATAAAAATAAAAAAAAAACCTGAATGTCTCATAGAGCAGTGTGAAGCATGGTGTGTGCCGTGGCACATTGGTATACCGTGGTCATTAGTTGGAGTTCCTAACATCTTATGATGTTACATAGACAGACGGAAGAAAATGTAAAAGTTCAGTATAAATTTAAATTTGTTGATTAATAACACCTATTGATTTTTGTATAATATTACATATTTAATATTAATTCCTCCAAAATGTACCTTGAAGATTAAAAGATTGTGGACTACTGTCTTCAAGTCAAAGCTATTTGCGGCCTTTTTATTGAGGTTTAAGAAAGAGGATTTAAGACAGGAATCATCTGAATGTCTAAGGTAATTTGACATTTTGAGTACCAACCGGAAACAGGATGGGCTAGCATTAGTTCTTATGCATGTCACGAACCCAAAACGTAAATAAACCCTTGGTTCTAGGGTCATCAAGTAATATCTGTCATCAATTGATGTAGGTACGCAACAGTATTACAACAGTGGTATTGCACGTCAGATGATAGTAATAAGTACAATGTAACGCTGGTGTGCACGTGTCTTATATAACACTTATCGTACTAAACTATAAGGTTAGACACAAACAAAAGATGACTCGTTAACGCATAAATACGCATCATTTTATATAGGGTTGGCAGACACTTCAACCTCTTTGATATTGTAACTGTCTGTATGTTGCCTTTTCACAACGGATCTTAATGATTTAATTTGGCAAGAAGGTATCCTGATAAATAGGGTACTTTTTTATCATAATAACCGATATCCATTCGCTTTTGGATGGGCACCGTCTATTGTACGCAACTGTGTGAAATAAGAGAGGGAAAACTCGAAACAAAACTCTGTACCAATCCGTCTCGCCAGCGTGGTATAGTAGGCTGATATCTCTCCAAGTGCATGGAGGAGACTCGTGCCTAGCAGTGGGAGGTTTATGGATTGAGATGATGTGTGAAATAATATCTGTATCGTGAATGTAATTGGTGTACAATAAAGAGTTTTCTATCTATCTACGTGAAATATTTTGTTGTTAATAAAATCAAATGTTAAATTAGATTAACTTACACACAAACATACACTCTTTCCTATTACCATCATTAGTAGGTAGTTATATCAGAAACCTATCAGAGTCATACATTATCACATAAAGACTTACACACTATTTTGACGTTCGGTGAGATCAGAGGGTTGTGATTTACCTACATATTATTATCTGCCAAAGTCATTCCGATTAGAAGTCACGCATTTTTAACTTCCAGAATATATGACTGCCTTGGTGGTCCAGTGGCCGCAGTATGCACCTGCTGTGCACGAGGTTGTGGGTTCGATTCCCACACAGGACAAAACTTTGTGTGATCCACAAAGAGTTGTCCTGACTCTGGGTGTACTTCGTATCCGTTAATTGTATGTTTGTAAAGTCCCCTGCGAAACAGCGCTTGTTTTCTAGTGTTGTCTTTTAAAAGCATAAGATAAGCATAAGCATATACTGATCAAAAATACTATATTTTATATCTTTAGTATGTATACCAATATTTAGTATATTAGTATGAGTATGGAACATAAAAGTTTTATGTTATCTATGCATATTTACGCATCAAACGATGTCAAAGACGATATTTACGATATATTTATTTCCAATACATTTACATATTAAACATATACATACGTTTTATGTGTTAGAAATTCGCACAATGGCATAATATCCTACTTAAGTTTTCATGACGCAGTAAACATCATTTATTCTTGTCCTGATTTATTTTAATAAATGTTCAAATCCATCACTTCAGACAATATATATTCATGTTTACTTTGCAAACTTAATTGTAGGTCTTTTAGTTCAATATTTACAAGTTAAGACACTGCGTAAAATGCCCATTAAATACGTACGTATTAAAAGTACAAAACGTTTATCAACGTAACCTAACAAAATATCCCACTAACCTAGTGGCAACCCTAGTTTCTCTAATGACGTAACGTGCGGAAGAGCCGTGCCCTTGACCTTATTGACACTTTCTACGGCGCGCGCGCTGGACGCTTACGTCACGATCGTCTCCGACAACCGGCGGAAACGCCCGGGCGCGCGCCGGCCACAGGCATTAATACCACACACGCATATTATATTATATCTACGCATATTTACATTTTTATGATTCTCAATTTACCAGACCATTTTTTTACATTTTAATTATGTTGTAAGTGGCTTGGTTCTTGTTATAAATAACTGTATTAAGTACTGTTTATTTAATATTTAGCATTTTTTTTTATTTAGAACTTAATATACAGAACATGTATAAAGGCGGACTTAATGCCAGAGGCATTCTCTACCAGTCAACCTATAGGGCGATGCAGAGATGAAACATAGTGCATATTAGTGTGAATCCTTCTCCATGAAAAAAAATACGTGACAATTTTCATGGTGATTGGTCAATCGGTCGGTTTTAAATTTAGCGATTACAATATAAGTAAGTTTAAGAGTGTCCATTATAATAATTATATACAAAATTTGTTTTTGTTTAATACAAAATAATTCGACTTAGCGGTCTAATAACTTTCTTTCTTTCTTTAATTCTTTCTACTATTGGATCTACGTATGACACCGCCAATGAACATTTTTACAATTAAAAAATATGATATGGAAGGCAAACAAAGTAAAGAGAAATAAACTTGGACAACGCGCAACGTGTGTGGACTGTACAGGCAAGTCCGGGAATGTCTATTGTTGTCATGAAGCAATAGTATGACTAGGTATTATGTACAGACATAACGCTTTCAAAACATGTCTACCTGAAAGAAATGATGGTATTCGCACAAAAATGAACAGAATAGTGCATTGAGAATAACAAAGATGAATGACTCGAGACAGTGGGGCTTGTGTCGCTAACTGACGTGATGCAATGTGGCTTGCGGTTTGTTAGGGTTGTCCCGCTCACCTAATAACTTAAACTTTTATTTTAGCATCGTCGCTGCGCGTCGCACTACTGCACACCGCTACAATAAGCTGAGCCTAAGTTACTATTAATGTTTTGAAGACAAATTATGTTTGATTGTTATATTTGGGAACAACATGTTTTGTTGAATACAAATTTTAATATAGTTGTGTTCTAGAAGAGCAAACACTACCTTTTGACTTTTGTTCATTTGAAAAATGTTGGAAGGATTTAAGGGTATTTATAGAAGTTAATGTGAATTTAAAAATAAAATTATATTTAAGTAAGAACTTATTAAATATTTAGGCCAGCCCTGTGATCAGCGCAGTACGGTGCGGTCTGCGCAAATGATGCTGACGCAACACAAGCCGAGCAACACGTCTCTCGCACTGAGCGACAACGTCCTTCTTCTAACAGACACACGGCCTTACCGAATGTGGGTAAATACTCTTGATTGGACTAATTAGGTATTTAGAATTTAGTTTAATTCAATTAGGAATAAGATTCCTAACATGAGCACATCGACTATACACAACAAGTTTCGTAGCTATTGGAATGCTACACCCTGACCTCATGGGTCTTCATTCCTTAGTATTTGAGTAACGCTAACTGCAAGCGAAAATTGCTGTTTCTAGTAAATAGATAAACTCTAATAAATTATCTGAAAAGTACGGTATAGTGTTATATTCCATTATACCTCTAATTTAGAGCTGCCCGTCTAACTAACTAAATATGACTGTAATCTGCCACTAACAAATTGTAGTTATGCGTTCGGTGGGTAGGCAGAGTCATCAGCGCTCTAATTTAGTAGAAAAAAGAAGTGAGGCGAGATGTCTTCGATTGTCACGTTTGCACTCATTGACTTGAGGATGAAAAGGCGATGTCTAGGGCTTTCCCATTAAACCATTCGTTAGAACCAGAGTAAGCCAAAACAATAGGAAGCCATATAAACAATGTAGTAGTGTAGTGATATAAACATTAGCAACATTATTCCGTGTTTACAAATATATAAAAAAACAGAAAGTGCATGAGTCACGCCCGCATCATCATGCACAGTTGATAACTATTGCGTCATGTTCGACAGTGAGCTAGATTTAGGCTATTCTTGTCATTCTAAACTCTTCTGGGAATATACGAGGAGATATTGTACCTACGTACGTGAAAGTGTACGCTTTTTTACGACTTCTATTGTATTCTTAAAAAAATATATATAAAGATAGACAATCTAAAAAGAAAAATATAATACATTGTGGCCTAGTTTCTGAAATAAAACATTAAGAGATATACAATTTATTATCTGAAGCCACAAGATATGAAGATAAATTATAAATACATCTTTTAAAGAAATATTTTCTTCAAAAGATGTATTTATAATTTATCTTCATGTTGTTGCCACGATTAAAGAAATATCTAGACGACTCTATTGTCATGTTTTAGCATTTTCAACTGCTTCAATACTTAATTTTAAAACTATTATTTCGTATTAACTCGTATGATTCCTTTGTCTGGCTATTTTATATTCACTTGTTTCTGTCTAAACCACTAAAGTAAAAATTTTACAAATTTCTCTTCTATATATCATGTTTAAGTCAACTGCGGTCAACGTGCACACCATGAAATAGCACCTTATTTTGCAGCTCTCCATTTATTGTCACCCACAAATTAGTCTAATAAACTTGCACTAAATTACAAACAAAACAAGTAATAAAATATGCAATATTCTAAAAACTCAGAGTAATAAACTGACATCAGATGCATGTACATTAACCTGTATAACGAACACAGTAGCACACTTCCCGCGTCTCAACACACTTCTACGTATTGGAGTGACATACTCTTGTTTTTGGTTCAGTCGTTGCAGACAGACGTACGATAATTAGACATAGATGCAGGTAAGCGCTGTCTAAGAACTAGACGTATCTCGCCGTGTTATCGACAGTATACAGGTCGTTAAACTTTTTATACAATGTTCAATACTATTGTACCTCGGTTAATATATTTGAAATAATGAAATAATTATCATCATCCCAGCCGAAATACGTTAACAATGGGCATAGGCCTCCTGCAACAATTTTGACAGCATTCGTTCCTGAGCTGACCTTGTTCATAAGACTATTTTGTATATCCATTGCGCCTGTTGTACATTATTTTATCATCCAGTTATGAATTTGTTTTACATGCCAACACTATCCTTACTAATATTATAAATGTGAAAGTTTGTAAGAATGGATAGATGGATGGATTTTTGTTACTCTTTCACGTAAAAACTACTGAACGGATCTGGATGAAATTTGGCACAGAGATAGATTATGGTCTGGAATAACTCATAGGCTACTTTTTACAGCGATAACCGACATCCGCGCGGGCGGAGCCGCGGGCAACAGCTAGTAGTTTAATATTGGCTTGATCTTGTGAATTTTGAATCTTTTCGGTGTCCTTAGAAATTTAACACCCACACTGGACACTAAACACTGATCATAGGTACATATATTATACATGAGCGTGTCGTTTCAGGTTTAGACGTATGATAATAATATAAAGAGTCAAAAAGTTGAGTTTTTTGTTCTCAAATCTAGTTATAAAAATACTAGACGTAAGTAGATTGAAATGTATGTCAACATCAGAAACACAATTAAATAAATGATAATGAACTGGATACATGTAATAACAGTATATATGCAAATTATTGCACCATCAGTCCATCCACGTAACATAGGTAGGTATTAACTATATTGTTTATTTCACATAGAAACATCAATTTTTATTAGCATTACATTTCTGAAATTACTATTTTTATATTAAGAGCCACGTGTAATGAAATGCTAACTTACATTTATTATTATTTCATTTCGATATTTGATCAGTGTTTTTGTTTTGTGATATAAATGAATAGTGTTATTACATTTATTTGAGTTTCGATATTTTATGTTATTATTATTCACATATCATATCTTTATTTTAGAATTCCTTCTTGGGAGCTCAAAAGGCTAAAAGGGCTTCTATTTTGAAATTTTAATTTATATTTAAATGATTTAAATTTTGTTTGGATACATATATTTATATTATTACCGTGGAAATGCCTATAAAATCTAGATCTTTAATTATTAACTGTGTTATTGTTTGTTAATTTTAATTTGACACAATTTGATGTCTAATATTTTTTAGAAAATGTATTTTAACTTTTTTACTATTGTCTATCCAACATTACAAAGTAACTTACCACCAACTTGAAGTGAACCATCTTGGAAAACGGCTCTCTTTTTCTGGAACAATAAAATAACTTATTAAATATAATTTCCTTAATAACCTAATATAAATCGCACCTTAAATTGGCTTCGCATTATCCTCTTTTTGAAGTCATAAAAACTGCAAAAATTTAAATTGCACTTCGGAAGTGCCGACAGAAGTGAAAACACTAGGCAAAACAGTTGTTATAAATTTTGTAGCCATAAATGTTTTTTTTATTTATCTAGACGCGTTCGCGGTCTGCTATTTGTACATGCATGTATCGCCTCTTTGCTTTAATAACGTGACAGTCGAAAAAAGATTTTTCGGATATGTCAAGCTGCGTCTCGTAACGGTGTCGCGAATCCAAAGATTTTATCTCATCTAAAAATATGCGTACTGTGCTAAAAGAAGTTTTCACTTCAAAAATATAACTAGAAATGTTTAAAATAGCTAAATTCATACATGTTATGAAAATATTATTGTCCTCTTCATCATTATTATCACAATTTATGATTTGTGGTCAGACATAATCATTATCAGTCTAAAAGTACTTTTGAAAGTTTTCATTAAACGGAAATCTGTGAGGATGTACAGATTTCCGTGAAAAGTAACTGTAACATTTTTGTTATAACAGACGAAAGAATATATATCTAGTTTACCTATATGTATAATATAATATGATTTTACTAGGTATATAAAATAATTCTATACATAAATACATGTTTGCAATCCCTCACTTTGCTTAGTAAACATGTAGGTCCAACAAAAAGCGCGCGAAACATTTTTTCACGTAATAATTTTAACAATTTTGTCTCCTATAAAGATTAAGTTTTCCTTAAATTTTAAAACACAGTCTTATAACACAGCTTTAGAAGTATAAGTTATTTTAAGTTTTGTTATATTTATGTAATTATAAGTTAACAAAATAAATTATTTCGTAGTAATTTGCGGTTGAACTTAAACATTACTTGTAGCATAATGATCACGAGTTTTCAGTCATTATGTTGCGATTTAATTACACAATACTACGTTATATTTTAAGATGAGTAATAATAATATTATTTAAGGATATAATATATTTTCAAAGCATAATATTTCGTAAAAATAGAATTCAGTCGTAGGAAGATATCACACGCAGTTAAATGTTGTTTAAAAATAAAAATAAATCATTAACATAAAGGTAAATAAAATTATTATCTAAAAATATTTTTGGATACCTATTAAAATAATATAATTTTGCAAAATCAACCTATTTAAATACTTGACTTTGACTTTGAAAACTAATAAAACACGCACACACAAACTTACCAGTTAACCCACAGAATCCAAACACAAATAAATCGAACTTCAAAAAAAGAACTTCACAAACTTTGTCAAATTTTGGAGCGTCTCGGTCGACACGTGAAATGCTCACGCGCCGCTGCGGTGTTGAGGCTGCGCACGAGCATCTGTGCTTTATACCACGCCCCCCTCTACCCCCACCTCTGTCACCCTGGGAGGCAGCTCGAGGATATGTAACACCACTAAATATGCTCTAATAATTGGTGTAATGATAGCTTAGTTTATAGGGTGCTATCATCGTTTGGGAGTCACGTGTCTTGAAAGGGAAAGGGAGCATCTTAGTGTTCCAAGGTTTAAGCCCCATGAGAAAGGTATATTATTATATTATGATTTGGTTCTAAATATAAAGTGTGCTGTATTGTGTTGTTCTGCAGTTATTAGCACGTATGATACATACATATAATTGGCAAAGTACTATGTGATCAGTATTCTTGATTGCACAGTTGGTGCAGTGACTTAAGTGATTACCTTGCGCGGCGTGGTGTGGGTTCGATCCACATATGGGACCAAAATTTGTGTGATACATAAATGGTTATTTGGTCTAGGTGTACTTTGTGTCCGTTAATTGTATGTATGTAAAGTCCCCCGCGACACAGGGCTTGTTCCCTAGTGCGGGAGTTGTCTTTTTAGAAATGACATAACGTTCACATCGTCTCGGATAACACCTATTTATCAATCAAATAAATATTAATTGTCCTGTGTGGGTATCTTACTCACGACCCATGGCTCGGAATTAGTGGTGAGATGTCCACCATTATGGACCAAGAGCCAGCGATGTATTTACTTTTGTCATTTCAAAAGTCATGAAAGTTTTCAAACAAATTTTTTATCTACCTGCAAAATAATTAAATGCTTTTCTTTTAACCGTCTGCAGCCACCCCGGCGAAAGCAGGTTACCAGGTTTAACCCTAAAATAACAAAGAGGGTGAGTAAAAAAAACCTAATTTAAAATAGAAAATAGTGTCAATATCATTAACAATGAATTTTAGATCTCATATTTTAACCAAATTAAGTTTTATCTCTAACCCCGACCGTAGAATGTTGCGAGAAGAGCCTTTTACTATCCTGCAGGTATATAAGAGTTAGCTTGTGAATTTTCATTACTTTTAAATTGTAAATAGGTCGCTGGGTCTCCATCGATCACTTTATAAATGTCAGTCAGTCTTCATAAGTGATAGCCAAATGTTAGGCAAGAAACTATCTTTAAAGTTTGTAGACAACCTTAAATAAGACGGACTTTTTAGTGTTTTGGTACCGACTTAAGAATCTGTAACAGAAATTATTTTGAAGACTCGCACTTTCGTGTTGTTTTTTTTTTGTATTTGGTTTGTTTTGTTAATTAAATACACGTTATAGAGCTATTTTAACATTCGTATATGTATACATTAAAAGCACTTGTTGAGAGTGCTTTCTGATCAAGAGGTCCTGAGTTCAATTCCCGGGACAAGCCAAAATAGTCATCTGGTTAGAAGAAATTCACTACCTATAATACATATAATGCTTCGGGCATTTATAGGTAGTGAATTTCTTGACAAAGAATTTGAAGTTTGAATTTGAATTTGCGGTGTTTATTCTTCTGTGTTGCTTATAAATTACGTATGACTATAATGGGCAACGGGTCTAAATCGCGTAATATTTTAAAGGTTTTCAAACCTAAGCGTCGGGAAACAAAAAGCTATGAAAACCTTTAAAATATTACGCGCATTAGACCCGTTGTCCATTATAGTTATAATATGTGTACAAATCGTGAAAGTTTAAAAGAATTTATTAAAGTACGTATAGCCTGATCATTGCTTCAGATTGCCGTCCAATTAGATCATGACAGTAAAAGTATCCTGTATTTTGTGCACACACTTTTGCACTGTAATTATCTCAGATGGCTTGTCTCCGTCGGGACTTTAAAAACTAGGTTAAAAGAACTTTATTATTACCTGTGTGTTAACAATAAAAGTAACTAAAAGACAGGACTATAATTGTATGTACTCGTATGTGACAGTGAGGTAGTCACAATCTAGCTATCCCACTTAATTATCCACAGATAAATTTTGTTAACAGCTATCTTGTATTAGGTAAGTGTCTAATGAAAGCTTTTTGCATGGTTCTACTAACTGGTAACATGATGCATTCACTTAATTATTTGAACAGTGTGAAAATTGTGTAATTATACAGATGGACACTTGGCCGATGTTAAGCAGTTACCCTAGCAATCCATCCATAGACTAGCTTGGCCTATAGATGAAGTCTACAAAGTCAAATTCATTTAGATAACATACATAATAGCTATGAACGGCATAAAAACAAATGCCAGCATATTTTTCCTGCTGCCAATTCGCTGATTAGGGTAGGTCCTCAAGAAGAATTGGCAAGAAACTTGGGCCATTCTTTTTAATCGCCAGAATATAACATTTACCAATATACAAAACAAACAATATACAATATATATATTAAAAAATAATTTAGCTTTCCACTGTATGATAATGAGGGGTCGTCATTTTTAGTAAGTATAAAATGAAAACACTCTTAGTAAAACTATATACTTACTCAGAATAGGCTAGATTGATAGAAAAAGCTTTATTTATGCAAAGTGTATTCTCATGAGTATATAATACTTACAGACATGAACTTATCCATGATCATTCAGTTAGTGTTATCAGACAGTGGTAAATGGCGAGGTAACCTACAGCCACTGAACCAACCATGCAGTCAAATAATAACACAACAACAATTGTATAGTTTCATCAAATCTGTCCGATAGTTTTTGCGTATAGGAGTAACAAACATGCAAATTCATCTAAACTAAGTAAGTAGGATGTATATAAGTGTTCATGTCATTTTGTTTGTTTGTACAGTAGTACCTATTGATGCAAGATGATAGCCTACACGGCTGCAAGCTGTCCGGTACATAATTATCATCCCAATCACAATGTTTCTCGTAACATTGTTGAACAACGGTCCCTTAAACAGTTATCTCGTGTGTTGTTAAGTCACCAATTAGGTAAAGCATTAGGAGATTGATTACATTTGGGCTACGGATCATCATTATGGTGGCTAAAGTGGTACTTTACTTGTTTTATGTGGTAATTAAAAAAATAAAAACTTATACTAATACTAGCAAACCAAGCAGACGTCGTCCTACCCGGAAATGTTGACATACCGACAGCAGCGCTACCTACCGGGTCCAATTGTGAATCTAAACCAACCGGAGTCCTACTCTAACACACACACAAAATTTCATTAAAATCGGTCCAGCCGTTTAGGAGGAGTTCAGTGACATACACACGTACAGAAGAATTATATAAATAAACTAGCTGACCCGACGAACTTTGTACCGCCTTAAAATTTTCTAATTTTCTGCGCAATTTTCTTTTTTTTTACATAAGAATCTTCCCCTGACAATAACAAACACAACAAAGAAATAATTACTGAAATCGGTCTAGCCGTTCACGCGTGATGCCGTGACAAAGAGAAATAGGGATTCATTTTAGATAAAGATTATAAATGTTAAGTTTGTATATTTGTTACTCAAGCACGCCAAAACAGCTTATCGGATCTGGATGAAATTTGGCACAGAGATAGACTATTGTCTGGAATAGCACATAGGCTACTTTTTATCCTATAACAAAAAACTGTTCACGTAGAATTGTAAGTGCGGGTGGCGCCGCGGGCGG
This sequence comes from Trisateles emortualis, assembly GCA_947095525.1. NCBI lineage: Eukaryota > Metazoa > Arthropoda > Insecta > Lepidoptera > Erebidae > Trisateles > Trisateles emortualis. Next base: position 20,298,317 of record OX352739.1, on the reverse strand, counting down.
AATCTTGTATGGTATATTTTTAACTGAACTATGTAATGGTGATCCCGCAATAATGAACTAAGTCAAATTGTAAACCCAACATTTTAATTATGTCGGCAATAGTCTCTAAAATCATAAATTTTCTCTATCATTTTAGGTTTAAAGATTTTTAAAAATAATTAAGGGCCCCTTTTCCGAAATTAACGTTTCTAGATCGAGTTGTTTTCAGAGAAATCAATATATTAAAATTCGCAAAAAAATATATAGTACAGATACATGTTTGATCTAGTGACTTTTTTGGTTAAAAACGCAAAATTTTACTTTTTGCTCGATAAAAAAGAAGTCTGAAGTTAAGTCGATTTTGAAAGTATTTCAAGTTGTATGAGACTTGGGGGAACGCAACTTTTATGAAAATTTAACATTTCATTTACTAATCGGGTTTGACAAGGATATTATTGGATAGATTTATAAAATAGCCCTTATTTTTTTTTATATAAAATAAATACGTGAAAAACTGCTCGCGCGCGACGCGCGCACCGCGTCAGTGTCCTGCCGGACGTGATCGAGGGAGGACCTACGCAATTTTTGCTCGCGACCACATTATCGTCGCCACAATATAATACGTCACAATATAATACTGTAATGTTTTTCTCTACACAGAATAGCGAAGTCAGTATGACTAGAATTTTGAATCTTTAATATCTTTAATGAAAACATTCACCTTTACATATTTATACGTACTAACTGAGGATCAGAATGGCGCAGCGGTAGTGAGGCTGCCTTACGGACTTAGGGTCCCGGGTTCGAATCCCGGTAAGGGCAAATGTGCATGGACATTTGTTTCCGAGTCATGAATGTTTATACATTATAAGTACCTATACATAATAAGTACCTATACATAATAAGTATTTACAAAAAAAGTATATATGTATTATATCAACTATCTGGTGTCCACGATACAAGCCAACGATATTTATTTATTGACTAGTTGTTGTCCTCGACTTCGTTCGCGTGGAAATTTGAAAGAGTATTAAGAGCGTATTCACAAAATAGCGCAGCTACAGATTAGGTAATTATCGGTCGACCGGCCGTGGAGTGCGCGTGTGTGCGTGATCCTCGCACACATACATTGTTCGTGAAGTATATTCGGCACAGTGCAGGGTGCGTAAACTTTATTGTTATATTACGGTAAGATTTTTGGTGTTATAATATTATTGTTCATTTGTAGAATATGTTATTATTAGAGAAGTAAAGGAACACATTGGCATACCATATCTATTCTAATACATATTATTATTATAAATGCGAATGTTTGGATGAATTGATGTATCGTACCTAAGTACCTATGGAGCTTTTTCTTGCTTGTTTCTGCCTGGGGTTGTAAGTGCGGGTTACGTAGTAACTATTTAGTAATCTGTGGTGCGGGTGAAGCCGTGGGTGGAAACTAATGCCATAACATGGTACCTAGCCTACAAAAAAGTAGTAGGTACTACTTTTTTGTGGGCTACTTTTTTGTAGGCTAGGTAAGTACAAAAAACAAAAATGATCATAATATTAATAGACCACAGCCTAATTATTTATTTATTTAAAACTTTATGCACAATCGCACACAAGCGGACTTAATGCCATAGGTATTCTCTACCAGTCGACCTTGGGTGATACAGAGATGAACATAGCTAGTAATAGTCAAAAACAAAAAAAAATTGGATAAGACAAAGAAACAAATTTAAGATAGTAAGGATATAGATTCAACAATATCTAAAAAAATATATAATGAATATATATGCTGTGGTATATATAATATATAAAATAAATATAAGTACCTACTTACATAAATAAAATTTATAAATATAAACAAAATTGTTATGAAAGTGTTAGACGTACTAATTCCGGCGATTTATCAGCAAGAAGAGCCCGAATCTTTACTTAAATTACTACACACATTGGTGTAGTTGTGGTCTTGTGTGTGAGTAGTATAAGTACTCCAGGGCTCATTTAGAGATGCGTTTTGGAAGAAACGTTTCCTATCCCAGGGATACTCCATCATAAAGCCCTGGTGTTAAAAAAATGGGTCGGGAACACGCAAGTGATACCTTTGGTATTGCAAGCGTCCATGGGCTACGGTAACTGCTTATCATCAAGTGGGCCGTATGCTTGCTTATCATAAGGTGGTAGAACAAAAAAAATGCTTATTAAATTTGCATATTAGGTAAAATAAAAATAGCTACCTCACACTCACATAGATGCTAATACGCCATAAATCGATTTAGGTATAAACCTACCTACCTACCTACTACCTACCTACCTACTACCAAAAAAAAATAGTTGACCTCCTATTCCCGAGACCTACTGAATATACATACAAAATTTCATAAGAATCGGTCAAGCCGTTCCCGAGGAGTTTTGTTTGTTACAAACACTGTGACACGAGAATTTTATATATTATATCATCGCCTGCTTTGTCAATACATTCATAACAATATAAGTGTATTAGTGTTTACAGTCAATAGTGCAGTGGACATACATCAAGCTATACGTTTTTGTTGCAAACTAGCTCTTATTACCAGCACGCCAATAATATTTGAACTACTGATTATTTATACTGTGGCGTGCTCGCCCGCCGCCATAGGTCACCGGAGTTCATATCGCAACGGCTCCTGAGCAACGCGGGCGCAAGCCGTCTCCGTGCGTAAAATGCCTACTTTCGGGAAAAGGGGCCCTTAATGCAAATGCATTGCATTTTGATAACAAATAATCATCTTATAGAGTTGGTCTGTTAACGTTAATTTGTGTTGAAGTTTGCAGCCAATTCTGAATCTTGGATTCAATTTCCGAGTCTTACAAGGTGGTATTTTTTTTATTAGAAAAATCTTAGGAGCTGCAATGACTTTGAGAGAATTGTTTCTGGTACATGGTAATACGGCTTAGTATTTTAATTAATTTGCAAAGCACTGTATGTTTTCAAATCCTACTAATATTATAAACGCGAAAATTTGTAAGTATGGATGGATGGATGGATATTTGTTACTCTTTCACGTAAAAACTACTGAAAGGATCTGGATGAAAATTGGCACAGAGATATCGTATGGTCTGGAATAACACATAGGCTTTTTGCAGCGATAACCGACATAGATGCGGGTGGAGCCGCGGGCGACAGCTAGTTATTTATATAATTCTTCTGTACGTGTGTATGTCACTGAACTCCTCCTAAACGGCTGGACCGATTTTAATGAAAGTTTGTGTGTGTGTTTGAGTAGGGCCCCGGTTGGTTTAGATTTTTACAGCGATAACCGACATCCACGTGGGCGGAGCCGCGGGCAACAGCTAGTAACAAAATAATTTAGAAATAAATATACTTATACATACGTAGCTACTACCTAGGCTGGCTAGACCTAGCATAGTTAGCAAAGCCTAGGTGTCATATCACCATTGCCTACTTCTTTGAAAGGAATGTGCTATGATAAATCTAAAAATGACGTACAGTCAATATATTATTATCTTTATCTTTCTAAACCCCGTGTATATATTTCGCGAAAGTTTTTCGCTAAGAAATGCCTGTTAAATAATGAAGAATGTTTTTGGGTTTGTTTCTCAAATAAATAATAACCATGTAGAGGAAAACGTGTGCGAATTGTTGACAAAACAATTACAATAGGTACTTAGATAAATGAAAGTTTGCAGCTGCATACGTAATGAGACAGCCTACAAAGTAACCAGCTCGCTACTAAGTATTATATTATTGCTATTTACTATTTACGTCATATCATTCTGTAAAGCTTTCAATCTTTAAATGATTCTAACAAAAAAAACGACTTCAGTACGGCAAGTTGCAGAATTTTTAAACCCCTTGAAACCCCTAGTCTAACGTAGATATTTAAACAGAATGAACTTTCATTCAAACTCTTATCTCACTTTTCCTTCCTTAAAGACGGTTCTTTTTAATCTGATAATTTACAGCTATAGGTAGTGCATCTCATGACCATTCAAATAAGCCCAAACACGGCTAGATTACATTGTTTAATTATGAAGTTCCGTTGCCTAGCTACCGGCTTTATCATCAAATAGTTGCTTAGCAACCATAATGGAAACTTATCTAATCGCCTTCCGTAAAATACTTATTATTGAGAAGTTCAGGTGACCATCTGTGGTCTTCTTCATCAGTTTTACTTCATCATATTATACTTTCTGAATGCAAATGTTTGATGTGTTGTTAAAAATATTGAAATTGCTATATGTGTGCCTATAATTTTTGAGAAGATTCCTCAATTCCTCATAGATCCGAACTTTCAGAAATTATCAGAACTTTCTTTTGATCTCAGACAAATAATAATATATATAAAAAAATATATATATACACACGTATTGATAACCTCCTCGTTTTTGAAGTCGGTAAATAAAATACGTATACGTAAGGACGTGATAGATAGGCGCCATCTTTATTTATGTTCCTACAAACATCGTTATTACTTTTTTTATACTACCAAGGAGGCCACAAGTATAAGATCCACCTGATGGTAAGCAGTTACCGTAGCTTATGGCCGCTTGCAACACCAGGGGTATCACTCGCGCGTTGCCGACCCTTTAGAAACCTTATAACTCCTTTCTTGATGAACCCCATGCTATGGTCTCAAGGTATTATGTAACAATATATTATTTTATTTATAGATATTTTGATTTTGAGATACTTGTAGTTATGTAAGTTATAGTTTGGATCTTCACTTGCCGCGGTCAGTGAGTATCTGCTGGCCAAAACACATCGAGACCTATTCGTGGAAAAATGTAGACGTTGGTCCTACGGCTGATCTTTCCTTTCCATCGGACTATAACTATACTATCAGATAGTAGAATGTAGGTACTTCTTAGTTTGTGCACATACTTGTCTTGTGCATAATTATATTAATCGTGCAATTGGATAGACTCCTAGATTGGTCGTCGTGGCCAAAACCTGTCAAGACACATAACGAGAATATTGAGATAGGTTGTAGCCCGTGAGGGTTATATTTAAAGTGGTATCAAATACTGAAAAATGTGGTAGAGACAAACAATATGTACAGTTAATGTATAATATAAAGATATATTATTATATCTAGTGATACAGGAATACAGGACAAACTAAGAGTTTTTTGGAATGTGGGACAAAACTTCGGAACAGACGAAGAACAATTCTTTATTACACACAGACACAGGTATTATAAAGTACATATAAATTAGCCGGTACTCCAATTTCTACTATATAGGTATATGAATAGTAGATATAACGAAAAAAACATTAAATTGTAACGTATATCTTGAAGGATTTGGTATTCTGTGTCACCAAAAGTATTATTATGTAGTTTAAGAGAGAGTGTCAGTATTCGTTCTCGTAAATTAGGATCTTGGTTGCACTTCTAGGTGTTCTTGTTATATGCAATCACTTTATTTTTAATTGTAAAATTAAATAGTTGCATAATGATTACGCACAAATATACCGTTTTTTATAACTTAGCTTATATTTTAATTTAATTTATATTGCATAATATTTGCTATTTTCACTGTTCTCATTGTCAGTATATTTAAATTTATTTCGATCTGTATTTTAAACCGGACTTAAGATGGATTCTATAATATAGTTAATTTAATCTTAACCAAGGCCGACAACTGACCACAAGAAAGCACAATTATATATAATTGGTTACCTATAATACTTCAGAAATTAACCGATAATATCTTTAGATGTACAGTGGTATGACACACCATGTAATCAACCATACTTAATTAGGCAGGTAAGTACCTATAGAATGCCGAAGCCGGACTTCGTTCGATAAATTTAATTCTACAGGTAAAGCATGTACGTATAAAATTAAGTTTATACTTTAGTTCTCATAATTTTTATGTCAACAAACTAGCTATATCACGGTGGGAATTTACCCACCTGTGAAGTTCCATTGATAGGTATAGCCGTTTTAAAGATAAGTCCGAGCATCACACTTATGTTTAAAAAGAGTTTGCGAAGAAAAGTTAGAACAATTTATTAATTTAATTGACTGCCTTTGTGGTCCAGTGGTCGCAGTATGCGTCTGCTGTGCACGAGGTTGTGTGTTCGATTCCCACACAGGACTTTGTGTGACCCATAAAGTGTTGTTCTGAGTCTGGGTGTAATTTGTGTCCGTCAATTGTATGTTTGTAAAGCCCCTGCGACACAGAGCTTGTTCTCTAGTGCGGGAGATGTCTTTTTAAAAACAAGAAAAAAAACGAAACAATTGAGATAGGGAATCATGCTAGTGAGCAATCCCGCTAAGCTAGGGAAGGACCTAACAGAAGACCGTAGCCAAATAACTACACACAGCGGTGTAATTGTGTTTCTGTGTGTGAGTACAGGTCTCCAGCGCTCATTTAGGGATGCGTTTTGACAGAAACGTTTTCCTATTCCAGGGATACTCTCATCTTAAAGCCCTGGTGTAAAATGAGTTGGCAACACGCAATTGATACCTCTGGTATTGCAAGCGTCGTATATTAAGTGGGCCGCATGATTGTTTGCCATGCAAGTAGTATACAAAAGAATACTGATAGATTTCTCAGTCATCGGGATAGGTAGCTCTACCCTACATAAAACCTGAAGCTAAGTGACACTACCTGACTGAGTATTGTGTGGATTAAGAGTTGCACTTATATTAACCATTTTTTTTCTTTTAAAAGACAACTCTTGCACTAGGGAACAAGCCCTGTGTCGCGGGGGACTTTACAAACACACAACGGTCACAAATACACCCAGACTCAGGACAACCATATGGACCACACAAATTTTTCATCGTGTGGCGACTGAACCAAAAACACGCTCCGCTGTGGTAAATGGCGAGTGGAACCAACCTTACAGTCAATTTAATTATTCAGACTGATACAGAACATTTAATATTATTTTGACTGCCTTCGTGATCCAGTGGTCGCAGTATGCGCCTGCTGTGCACGAGGTTGTGGGTTCGATTACCACACAGGGCAAAACTTTGTGTGACCCATAAAGTGTTGTTCTGAGTCTGGGTGTAATTTGTGTCCGTTTGTATTGTATGTTTGTAAAGACCCCGCTACACAGAGCTTGTTCTCTAGTGCGGGAGCTGTCTTTAAAAAAAAAAATATCGATGGGAAAGCCGAATGCCACTGTGGCCAAATGACGCGACCTCAACTTACCAGTATCACGGAGCCATCGGAACAGCTAATACCCCAAGGCCATTTTCACACATTCACTTTATCGCACAAAACAAACATATACTTCTGTAGCGTGTGTAAACAATAATGTTTACATGAAGAAATGGCCACTCAGTTGTACCGTGAGACACATCACCGACGTTTTCTCACTTTGTCTAATATAATTTATAATGTTAGTACTCAAATTGAATTCGTAATTGTACTCTTATTGTGTTTTAAATATGTAGCAATATACGTTTATTTCTCTTTCTTTTAATTTTGTACAAGAACGACATAGCAGTTCATTTAATTACAAAATAATTATAATAACCTTTGACCTAAGTCCGGAGAGCTCGCAAACTTTTGCCAAGTAAAATAAAAAGTTAAAACTTCAAGAGCATCCCGACATTGGCTATGTTAATATTCTTTGTGAAATGTTCAAAGTTTGCAAATTAGTTGATGTTACAATTTGTCAAATGTTTGGTGAGTTTTTGATGTCCGACGTTAGGGAATAACTAAGTTTGTGGTCGCCTGGAATTTAGTTTGCTATTTCATTGTGAAGCTGTAATATTGTTATATTATTGTGATTATTATGACATGACATATTACTTGCTTTATTTACATTTTGAACTACGAGGTTACTCACTTACAATACAGTCGGGAGGATCACACTGAGGAAGTACGGAATATCGCATAGCTAACGTCAGGCTAAGAAGGAGTGATCTTGCTGTTTTTTTTTGTAAACTGTGTATACTGCTCTTAGATATTACGAGTTCATCCACGTCCGGTCGCTTTAGTTTTGTAGTTTATTTAATATTGCAAAGTTTTTAAAATATACGAACGTAGTCGTAAATATACGTATACGTATTTAGTTGGAGATATTTTATAGGTAGGTATACAATGTTTGAATAATTTATAACATTAGGGTCGTCGGTCGGTTTGTAGTCTTTATTTATGATATTTAAAGAAAAATCCCTACATAGTATAAAATAAAGTCGCTTTCCGCGTCTGTTGTATATCCGCTAGTTGAATAATCTATATTCATATAATAAGGGTAAAGAGTTTGTTTTTTGGTAAAACGATACAAAAGCTGGTTTTGCCATCTAATGCACAAATTAGTAACAAAATAGACTTTACCCACATTTGTCAAATTTTGACGTCACAGGGAAGCTCGTTATGTACGTGTCGTTTTAAATATTGATCATAAAGTATATTCAGTTAATTATAATAATAATAATATTTTCGGGACAACTCACACATCGCTATCTGATCCCAAACTAGGCAGAGCCTGTAATGGTAACCAGACAACTGATAAACATACTTATATATTTCTAAATACAAACATATTATAGATAAATGACACCCAGACACAGAACAAACATTCGTGCTCATCACACAAAGATTTGTCCTGGGTGTGAATCGAACCCACGACCACCGTTGTAGCAGACAGAGTTACCACCCACTAGACCAACAGGCCCGTGAATTATGTCCTGTATATGCAAATAGTTTCCTGTTTACGTGGGTTTCCCAGAAAGTATTGGCGCGAATAGTTAAGTATCTCGTTACTGGCACCGAGGCTGTTGACTCCCACACGGCGAGCCGTCACGTCTCTCCTTATCTGATGATGGGAAGGCTCCACCAAGGTTTATGATGTTATTTGGCACGTGAACCATGCGCTCTTGGACGAGATCTATCGTTTACTATAAGTTAGTCATGTTTTAGTCAGTCATATCTATGCTAAATGTGGTTTATGGTTGTTTCGAGGGCTTTGACATAGTTAGCGAACTGTTTATTAGTTTAGATGATGGGCGTGATGGTATGTGTGCTTGTTTGTCAAGGGCTTCGCGTTGTCAAGGCAATATATTATTTTAAAATTGATAGATTCTCGTCTACGGCTATTTTCTTCTATGGATAACACGAGGTGCACTATCTATTTCTTTACTCTCATAGTTGTATCGAACAGTTATCCGACAGAATTAGAGAGTGATTAGATGCTTAATCGCAGCTCGACTCAGATACTGTCTAACGTGCTTGTAGGTCAAGAATCTGTAACATAACTAAATTCCTGACTCCGTATTTTTTAGCAGAAAGACTCAATAATACTTTGCCCCTCCAATTTTTTTTTTTTTTGTAGAGGGTAAATGCTTTAAGCATACCGCCCCGCCTGGGGAAGCGAGGCAGTTATGTCGAACTCTTCGGCCTAAAGATGGTATGCGGCCGGAATACCGACTAAAACCCCCCTGTGCACCTACACTCGCCTTCACGGGTGGACCACCGGAACTTGATATGACATCAGTAGTGACCATCACCAGCGACTGCCCGCACTATGCGGGCTCCATACCCAGTGACAGCGTCCGGGCGCACCGGAGACGCTGTCCCTCCGCGGAAGGATGCGGGTGAGGCTCTACTGCCCCAGCCCCCCCGCAGCCTTACTATGGCGGCATCAGGCGCTCATGTGCGCGCCGAGCCGCCCAGTTCACCGGGCGACGGATGGGATCAGCGAGATCTTCCTCCCTGATCCGTTCCGCCGCCTCCTTCGTCTTACGAAGCGAAATACTTTGCCCCTTCTAATTTAACCACACAACATTACAAATGTTTTTTACAATAGCTGGTAAATGATAATTTATTATTATTATCTACCGTTTAGCAGTGTGCGTGCACTTTTTGACCGTTGCGTTATAATTATATTCTCTATTGTGCGATTTTTTGTAATCTCCGTTTCCCCTAAATATCTGTCAAAACGTGGATGTCATACACCTCTTTGTACCCCTTTGAGTTAAATGGGGTGTTTTCCCCATTGTCATTTTATCAAAATAATTATATTATCATAATATGATGATGATGGTGAATATGATATGACCACTTACGTCAAATCCTTTACATTTGCTTTCTATTCTATTCGATTCGACTACCGTTTATGCCACTTGTCTAGAGGTGCTGGACCGAACGCTGTGGAAATGTTTGGAAGAGGCCTATGTTCAGCATTGAACGTCTTTCAGCTCAGATGATGATGCTGATGATGAATCATATAATTAAACGACGAAATCTATTGCCTAAGCGCAGCTCAATAATCACTAACATAATCGTATAAATATAATTACTATTGTATCGCTTTGTTATTGACGTCGACTTACTATAAATAGCTCCAATATAATTATCTATGGTCACTATACTTACGAAACTCACTGTTTTATAGAGCTGTGTACCAAATAGCGTGGTTGTTAGCCCCGTTTGACGTCCTTGGTCGCGGGTTTGAGTCCCGCACGTATTATATAGGTATGTAAAGGGCAGTGAAGGTTAGTGGATAGGTATATAATATTGGTATCTTTTAGATTTAAGTTTAATCTTAACATAGTATCACGTCTTCAACAAATTCTGTCAGACTGACCATTTTGACAGATTCCAGACTGGTGATAAGTTTTTAAGTCGGTGAAAACCCAAAAGCACCCAAACCGGGTCTGAACTCGGAGCCCCGGCATGACAGTCCTCAATGTCACTTTGCGTCACCACCGAGTATTCTTCTATGCAATCATTGAAGAAATAGTCATTACTACTTGGGTGTCAAACAAGCGTACGACCCGCCTGATGATAAGCAGTTACCGTAGTCTATGGACGCTTGCAATACCAGAGGTATCACTTGCGTGTTGCCGACCCATTTTTTCTCACCAGGCGTTTAAGATGGAGTATCTCTGAGATATGAAAACGTTTCTTTCAAAACGCATCTCTAAATGGGCGCTGGAAACTTGAACTCACACACATGGACACAAATACACCGTTGTGTGTAGTTATTTGGCTGTGGTCTTTTATAAGGCGGAGGTCCTTCCACAGTCGGGCTTGCTCGCTAGCATAGTGTCCTACCTCTCTTGTAAAAGACAGTAAAAGAAAAAGTATTTTAATCACATTTAACATAATATATTATTGAAGTCTTACTTTTACCAGTTATTTATGCTTAGGTTTAACCTACTTACATATTATTATCTAACTATTACAGTTAAACTTATATCAGTTTACGTAACTAGTTAAATTATTACGCTATATTATTATACTGCTAATACAAGCGTAATTATAACGTAATTAGCATATTATTACTATTATTTATTATATTAGTGAATAGTGTGGTACGTACTTAGGTGATAGTCCATTGCTACGTCATTTTAACTTAGGTACATTTAAATTAGTTTATAAATTTAAGTCCAGCAGAGTTGTGCTGGTGCTGCTGCTGCATCCGCGGAGACTATCAAGTGGCGCAAATACTGCAATCTCATCGGAAATTGTTTAGCCGTTTGAATTCGTAACACTTGGGCCGTGGGATGCAAGTGCTCGTAGACTTTTTAAAGATTTGTCGAAGCGTTTAATCGTCGCTTCACGTGACCGGCTGGCTTATATTTGGCTTTTAGAATAAATATTGCCATCCAACGTGGCAATGCTGCCAGTCTTCTCGGCACATTTCCAGTAGACGTCGATGCGTGGTTTCGCGTATTTTCTATCATTGTCATCTATTTTTTAATAAATATAAATATAGTTATATTGTATATATAGATTTACTAGCTTTTACCCGCGACTTCGTCCGCATAAGTTTTTTGTTTTCTCCCGGCTGTAAGTCCCCCTGCAACAATGTCCCACTATCGTGTTCCAGTCCTCAACTTCACATCAAAATTTGTTCAAAAGTAACCTAAGCTACATAATGGATAGCTCCGAATGTTTCCTTAGTAAATATAAAAAGTAAATAATGTAAATCGGTTTAAAATACTACTAACCTAACCTGCCAACCCCTGATGTTAGACAGTGTGACATCCGCAACATCGTCTGCGTAGGAAGTACTAACTTAATGTAAGTAGTATAATAATGTAGGAAGCTAAAAATAAGAGGCCTTATTACTGTAGTACATTTTTGTAAACTATGTTCTTTGTTTTTCCCTTTCTGGCCAACACATGGAGATTCTGTGGACTTGAAACACGTGAGCAAGCCACGTATAATTGTCCGTGAGAAAAACAACTCTTTTCTAAATTAATGCCGGCTACTTTTAATGTTTGCCCCTGAGCTTTATTTATCGTCATAGCGAATGCGATTTTCAGCGGAAACTGTAATCTCTTAAACTGGAATGGCAAATCTGTCGGAATTATGGGTATACGGGGGATTAAAACGTTCTCTCCTTTTGCCATTCCAGTCATAATGATTGCTTTTACAATATTGCGACCGAGGTGTGTTACTTGCAACCGTGTGCCATTACACAGTCTTGGTGCATCTAAATTCCGCATCAAAAGGACAGGAACGCCTACTTTCAGCCTCAGTTTGTGTGAAGGTACTCCCGACAGTTCTAAAGAATTAAGAAATTCTACAGGGTATGATGTTACTTGTTCAGTATCCATTACAGTGTCTACAGAGAGAAACTCAACAATATCACCTTCCACGCGTGACATAATTTGCTCGTTTATCTGTCCCAACATTTCATTCGTCGGCGCTAAAATTGCTCTTTCACATAACCATTCTCTATTCCTCATATTAGTTAGCAGTTCGCTATAGACGAAGTTATTTAGATCATCTGGATTATGCACAACATTGCAGAATTCACGATCCAATGTAATCATGCCATTACCATCCTTTGCCATACGATCTTCTCCAATTTTAAGAAGAGCAGCAGCATATTGTCCAGATTGTACATCATTGTGTAGTTGCACTCTCATATTTGTAGACAGACTAAACGTTTTTACGTGCACCCATAACGTTGACGCTTTTAAACACGCATTTATTTCATCTGCAGGGGTGCCTTTAGTGATAACCGGCAAAGTCTGTCTAAAATCGCCCGCTAAAAGTACCACCATCCCCCCCATGATATTTGGATTACTCTTGATGTCTTTCAAAGTCCGATCTAGAGCTTCAATTGCTCTTTTATGGGACATAGTACGCTCATCCCAAACTAATAATTTACATTGCTGTAACATACGTCTACGCTCGCTGTTTTTACTTATATTACAGGCTGGCATTTCTTCATGGGCTAAGTTTAATGGCAGTTTAAGCACCGAATGTGCCGTTTGACCACCATTGAGCAGAGTGGCGGCTATTCCGGAAGAGGCAACTGCTACAGCAATTCCTTTGTCTTTTCGGATTTGCGCTAAAAGCAAGTTTAAAAGAAAGGTTTTTCCCGTGCCTCCGGGAGCATCCAACAATTTCTGTGGTGTAGGTAATTAGATTTTATCTGTATGTAATGTAACAGTCAGTTGAATAAAAAATCGTATACAAATCAGATCAATAGTTTTGGCGTAATGTGATTCTAGACAGAGTTTTAATGTTGTAGATAGGTAGCTGTGTATAGGTTCCTGTTGGAATGAGATATTTTCCCGAAGTAAAAAGTAGTCTGAATTTTGGTACCTTCCTACCCTATAAGTTAAGTAGTGTGATGGAATGTCGCTAAGTTCCGATCCAAGTAAAACTGTTAAATAAAGACAGTAGCATCAAAATTTTATCATAAATTCCCTAAATTATGGCGCCTACCGACCCTCACGCTAGATTTCCGCGGGAATGAGGTATTTTCCCGCCGTAAAAAGTAGCCTGTGTCCGTGCCTAGGATCCTATCTTTATATTAACCAAGTTTTATAAAAATCCGTTCAGACGTTAAGGCGTGAATGAGGTAAACTTTTAAAACAAACGATTAAAAATCACTAACTTAATTAGTTTTCTGCCTACTGCCTACGCCTTAAGTACGATGACGTGATCATTTTGATCTTATATCCTTTTCTAGGTTACTATCTATCACCTAACTAAATTTCATCAAAATCCGTTCAGCCGTTTAGGCATGATAGAGCAAAACTCCCAGCAAAAACCATAAAAAAACACTAACTCAATTCAGTTTTCTGCCTACTGCCTACGCCTTAAGAACGATGACGTGATTATTTTGATCTTATATCCGTTTTTAGGTAACCATCTATTACCTTACTAAATTTCATCAAAATCTGTTCAGCCGTTTAGACGTGAAAGAGCAAAAGTCCCAACAAAAACGACTAAAAATCACTAACTCAATTTAGTTATCTGCCTACTGCCTACCCCCTAAGAACGATGGCGTGATTATTTATAGCCTATGACCATTTCTAGGTTATCATCTATCACCATACCAAATTTCATCAAAATCCGTTCAGCCATTTAGGCGTGAAAGAGTAACAGACAGACAGACAGACAGACAGACAGACAGAGTTACTTTCGCATTTATAATATTAGTATGGATTGTAGAGTTAATGTGTAAGTATAAAGCAAGTGAATTAAATGAAGAAAGTGTTTAACTGCCTAGGTGGTACAGTGGCCGCAGCATGCACCTGTGTGCACGAGGTTGTGGGTTCGATTCCCACACAGGACAAAACTTTGTGTGACCCACAAAGATTTATTCTGGGTCTGGGTTTAATTTGTGTCCGTTAATTGTATGTTTGTAAAGTCCCCCGCAACACAGAGCTTGTTCTATAGTGCGGGAGTTGTCTTTTTAAAAACAAAAACAACAAAGTGTAAAAAACTTAAAAAAAATACATGTGAAGCACATTATAAATATACACGGTTTCATATTAATTCTTCAACTGTTGAACTCCTAACTTTATTATCAGACCCACGTGAATTATTCATAATATTATATTGTCATAGAATCTTAATATGGGTGAAAAGTTTCAGTAGAAGTAGTTGAAAAAGTTGTTGTTAGAGTTGAAAAAACTGTTTTAGTAATAGAAATAATTTTAAACAAGCTGTTGTTTCTGACTTTCGTATTTTATCAGTTTTACTTATGACATCTTCTATACTAGATATTATATAGAAGATTGATAAGTCAGCAAGTAAATCAGGCTAAGAGCGCTTCAGCTATAGGTACCTATCTAGTTCAAGAATATGACCTCTTATACTTAAATCTATAATAAAGACTGAATTGACTGCCTTGGTCGTCCAGTGGGTGCAGTATGCGCCTGCTGTGCACGAGGTTGTGGTTTCGATTCCCATACAGGGACAAAACTATGTGGGACCCACAAAAAGGATGTTCTGAGTCTGGGTGTAATTTATTTCCGTTAATTGTTAATTGTTTGTAAGGTCCCCCGCAACACAGAGGTTGTTTTCTAGTGCGGGAGTTGTCTTTAAAAAGAAACAAAATATGTTATTATTTTTTTTCTTTCGTATTGTTTTAAATACCTGTAATTTGTTCAATTCATAGACCCATCGCTTTATAATTTGCGCTTCATTTCCCACGCGTTCAACATCTTTCGATTTTAAATTTAATGACACCACTAAAAATGTCGGCAAATTGCTAACCATAACTTAATGAGAACTTACGAAGTTTGTAACAAATCTTATCTTTTATAGGTTATAAAAGATAATTCGCCGTTACCTTAAATGGTCACGGTAATAGTTTTGAAAAGTTTGACCTAAATAAAACGATTTGCTGGCATCGTATTGACCCTGAAGTCTGCTTCATTTAAATTAATAAAAAAATCATGTCGGTCTTATTAATTGCACACGTGGGAAAGACCCAAGTCACAGTATAATAATAAATACTGTGCCCAAGACCTCCCAGAAGACCACAATAAACTAATTACACATAAGGGCCTAATGGTGTCCAAAGTCAGAGTCAAAGTCAAACTCAATTATTCTTTAATTCTTTAATGTACACAAAAGAAATACAGATAGTGTTACATAGGTATTAATATCATGTACAAAGGCGAGCTTAACTCAAAATTGAGTTCTCTTACAGCAAACCTCTGAGAAGTGGAAAGTTTAGCGGAAACCAAGGGTAAACAAAGTGTATCAAGTTAAGTTTACGAGACTATATTTGTCAGCTATTGTTAAGTCCTTAAAAATTGTAGGCTATTATTGATATTTATATTGTGTAATAATAATTATCGGTAAGGTAGGGCGGCCCCCAGCTAGGTGGACCGACGACCTAAAAAAGGTCACTGGGGCGCACTGGATGCGGAAGGCGGAGGACCGTGTGCTGTGGCGCGTGTTGGGAGAGGCCTAGGTCCAGCAGTGGACTGCGATAGGCTGATTGATTGATTGAATTATAATTCTGGACTCGGCATAAAATAGAGCAATTGTTCATAAAAAAAACCCAAGAGATTCAATGAATGTATAATTTATATTATAAAATAATATGATCACCTGTCGTGCTGTAAATCGTCGCTATTTAATATATGAGTAGGTACAACAGTGGGAACACAAAGTTTAATCTTAAGTGTTTTGAAGTCCGCCATTAAATCTCTCTTTTGCTTATCGCCGTGAAGACAATTGACCCATCGCATTATTAAATAACAAACACACAAACATATTTCCCACAAATGCGCTAACACAAATTACTCGCCGGTAATGATCGTTACACCACGTGCCATGACGTAATTACCGCGCGGTAAACAACGCCCGCCGCGGTAAAGCTTACACGGTAACAATACTGCGGTAATTGATTTTACGCATATTCTGCTCAAGCGATAAGGACTTTGTCTACAGGTTGCGACAGAGGCCCACTGTGTACTACGACTTGAGTGATTCGCTCGCACTCTTCTATTTTTTTTTCTTTTTAAAATAATTTTGTGCTACCGCTGTTCGATAAACGATCAGCGAGTTCATCTATCAAGGACGAGGAAACACTATAGATGGGTGACCGCATAGTGGTATTTCATCTAAGCGTTTCTGTGCTTCAGAGCGCACGTTAAAATTCGGTCCTGACTGTTAGTACACGACAGAGGCCTAAATATGGTCGATCGAAATAACTCTGTCACCAATTTGGGTACTAACCAAACGATAAGAAGAAGAAGATTTACATTCCCGCATTGGAGAAGCGACATTAGTCTCCTAATGTGCCAAATACATGCGTAGTCACAAACAATTAACTATTGAGTCAATAAAAAATCTAATAATATATTTTTCGTAAACCAATTCAAAGAATACAAAGTGTATTCTAAAACTATTCTCACCATTATGATGATGTTACGTCAGTACCATTTTAAATATCCTTTCTAAATGTGCAATACTTTCAATTGCGTGGTATTTGCTTTTATCGTCAGTAGGTACGAGAATTTGAATGAGACCATACATTATGCACCTACCTACTAGGTATTCATTATGTGAACAAAACTAACTGGGAACCGCTATAACAATGTGAAATACAAGTCCTGCCAAGTATACTAGAGCAATGGCCGGCTGGGGTATTCCGTGAGAGCGAAAACCGAGCGACCGCGAAAACGGAGCAAAATCTGGCTGTCAGATTGAAAATCGGTTTTCCGCAAGAGCGAAAACCGACAGTGGTATTCCGTAAGAGCAAAAACCGAGCCACCGCAAAAACCGAGCAAAATCCATCTGTCAGATTGAAAATCGGTATTCCGTAAGAGCCCTTTTTGACGTTTAGTCAATAGATTGTGCCGTCCCCGAGCAATCACAACTGTCAATTTTGCGATCACAACTGTCAGTTGTCATCGCTGTTTCTTAGAGAATTAGCCGGCGAGCCTTTTTGACAGACTTGTTTAGCAATCGTTTGTGCCGTCACCGAGCAATCACAACTGTCAGTTTGCAATCGCTGTTTCTTAGAGAATCAGCCGGCCGTTCACGCAATGCTACTGCGTACTACTTATCTGCTGTATGTATGGTATGGTATGGGGGGCTGTTGTCCGCAATTCCACGCTGATGCGCGTATTATGCGTGCGGGTAGTTCCAGGTTTCAAAAAGTCTAGTAGCCGCCTGATGTTGACGACCACTTTTCGTACCGAACCTGGGCTGCCCAGGTGTTTCTTCTTGTATGCAGTGACTTACGGGCAGTGCAGCAAAACGTGCGCCGCCGTCTCGTCTTCCCTCATGCAGGCTCTGAAGAGGGGACTGTCAGTGACTCCTATAACAGAGAGGTGTTTATTGAATGAACCGTGACCCGTGACGGCAGCAGTGACTATACGCAGCTGCTGCTTTGACTTCACTGCTATGTTGAGTCATAGGGTAAGGAGGAATCTCTCTCTATACAGTGAGGATACTCTCCCAATCTGTCAAAATAAGTACCTACCGTTTAGGATAGATAGGATGATCTTGGGTTAAACCCAGGTGTGTATAACAAATGCCTGGAATAATAGGTTTAGGTACTCTTCAAAGGCTGACGGGATGCACATCTGCCTAGCTTTTTGTATTAAAAAGCGCGATGCTTTACCTATATATAAGATTTATTATGTGTAAAAGAGTTAGTTTGTGTGGTTACGTAGATACATGTTTAGAGGCAGATTTGATTATTATTATTTGACCTCAGCTTACGCTTAGACATCTTTCTTTACCTCAAAGAGAATGTCCAGTGGAAATTTCCAGTAAATGTTGTTTTTATGAACACATAAAACTTATAGAAATCTATTGTCATATTATAAATGGGAAAATTACTGTCTATTTGTACTAGTATTCATCTGTGAGTTACGTTTGCACCAACAAATAGCTACATTGTTTTTGATGATTTTTGATCTTGCAATAGATAAACCTTTGACTAACCACACAGACAAAATCAGAAGCTACAAAATACATACAAAGTTCTCTTAAAATGAAGAAATCACTTTTGGTACTTTGCTAAGATTATAGTAGATAGTCTAGACAGATGGCGCTGCGATCTAGGATTGATTCAACCAGCTAACAGCAGGCAAGCCAACGTTTGACAGGATCCGTTACGAATTTAGTTGAGAAAAAAATTAAACATCCCCACTTTATATGTACAGAAGATACCCTAGAAATACCAGTTTGTCGGCATGAGTAATGTGTATATCCCTGCCAAATTACAGCTTTCTAGGACTAAGGGTCTCTGAGCAAAACTGAGCGGACTGAGACGGACATAGCGAAACTATAAGGGTTTCTTGTGTACCTACTTCGGAACCCTAAAAATATAAACTGAAACGGTAAAATAAAGCGATAGCCGAATGGGAAAGTAGCCAACTTGCGCGCAAGAGGTACGAGTTCGATCCCGGGCAGTACCAATGTGAATTTCATTTTGTGGAGTTTATATGTACGTTATGTGGCTAATATCCCTCCAAGTGTATGGGGGAGACCCGTGCCCAGCAGTGGGACATTTATGGGTTGATATGATGATGATGATATGTACCTACTAATTAAATGATTCGCCATCTGCTAACGGTGAAGGAAAACATCGTGAGAAAAACCCACTTGAAAAAATATCTCAAGGCTAATTCACTCACCCGCATTAGGCCAGCGTGTGTGAATTAAGGCCTAAACCCTCTCTCTTGACCCGTGCCCAGCAGTGGGAACATAATATGGGTTGCTATTAAACGAGATCACTATTATGTATGTCATTTGATGGACGAGACGTTCAAGTTTATCATTTCTTCATCTAGAATAACACAACGTGTTGCAAAATAAATATTTGAACAGAGTGAGAGTACCTACTGACTTTATAATGTTAATAGATACTCAAGTTGACACGTTGAGGCTAATATATTGAATTTGATTTATGAGTGGCGGCTGATAACGTAATACCTAAGTGACTCTTTAAATTAATAACAATTTAATAGTACTCTTGAATAAATTAAGCTACAGCCACTTTGTTAACCGACTTCAAAAAATGAGGAGGTTATATGTTCGACTGCATGTATTTTTTTTAAAATTATGTTCACCAATTTTCCCCCCATTTGTGGACCGATTCTCAAAATTCTTTTTTTTTGAAAGAGTATACTTTGAGGTGGTCCCATTGGCACCAAGTCAGGATCTGATAATGGGATCCCAGGGAAATCGAGGGCAGCTTTCAAATGTTATAGATATTAACAATGTTTTTATTATATATATTAGTTTACTTTCATTTTATCACTAAAAATAGAAAAATATGTTTTTTTTTTAAATTAAACCGACATCAAAAAACCTTAATACAGATTGTGCTATGTTCATCCTGTCACCTAAATTCGGCTAATGATTGACTAAACTACACTTCATTTTTTTATACTACCAAGGTGGCAAACAAGCATACGGCCCGCTTGGTGGTAAGCAGTTACCGTAGCCTATGAACATTTGCAACTCTAGAGGTGTCAATCGCGCGTTGTCGACCCTTTAATAACCTGATAACTCCTTTCTTTCTTTCATTATAGCTTTATCAAGTTACATGTGCTATCAATCAATCAATCAATCAATCAGCCTATCGCAGTCCACTGCTGGATATAGGCCTCTCCCAACACGCGCCATAGCACACGGTCCTCCGCCTTCCGCATCCAGTGCGCCCCAGCGACCTTATTTAGGTCATCAGTCCACATGTGCTATGATATGTGACAAATAAACAAACATAGTGTGTAAACTGTGACAAAGTTTAGTCAAATAAACTGTCAGACTAACTGAAATAAAGATTGCTTAACTAAATCTCATAACCAAGTTACCTAAACAGGTAAACTAAACCCCAGTTATATGTAAAGGTTACGAATACGAGTTACTAGCACGAGCCGCTCGATTTTTTATAATTTGTGGTTAAGTCTTAAGAGGTCACGAGGGTCATTACCGGGTTGGTCACAGGTCACAGTGACCCAGACCGACATATAGCACAAGGACGAACGAGATGAGAACATGCGTGTGCATAATTACATATATTTACATTACACGATATTACAATAATTAACAATTTTTAGATTTTTGACATTAATATCTAATAAAAAAAATTGTATTTCATGAAAATTACTACAATTATGTAGAAAGTACTATTCGCGTATACAATTTGTAATAAAATAGTTAACACCATTGATTTATTACTGTAAGATAGAGTTAGGTATCGCACGCACACCAAAGTAGCTAATTGTTGTTATTTCGCTTATTAATAGCTATCTCTCTCTGTATTATTACGTTCTATATTATCTATCGCATTCATACTTGAAATCTATGAGCAACTATGCGTTTAAATGTGTAAGTATATCATTGATATACACTTCAATATTATAATGATTGAGGTACTGTCTGTCCTCTTGCCTATCAAATAGTCTTCAGGAGGCAGGTAAGAGACAAACCCTTTTGTCCTACTGGTACAACGGCCTCAAATAGACACACAAAATAAACCAGCTAGTGTTATTTAGTTGTTGAGATATTCGGAGAACTTGCACCGTTCTAATTTCAGTGAGTCGTCAAGCTATCGTATGCGTCACGAAATCGTGTCGTAGAGTGTAAAAGTCGTATGCGCCCTAATCAGTAATGTGAAGTAGTGAACAAGCGGTGTGCTCACACGCACTAATATAAGATCGCGAAGGTCGATACGAATTACTGTTATTTTGGCATATATTAAGTGCGTATTACACATTTTTGAATGGGTTCCTTACAAAACTCAAAAAAACTCAAAATTCATTTATTCATTTAGGTCACAAAGTAACACTTATAAAGGTCATAAATTATGAATAAACCAGAAAGATGATGTCAGAAAAAAAATACTACGGCTAGTTCGCTGACGTGGAGCCTTGAGAAGAACTAGCAAGAAACTCAGACCAATTTTTTTAATCGCCTGATAGTTACAGTTTTTTGTAAAATACAAGTATGATAGCAATCAATGCAATCAATGCAATCAATGCAAGCTGATGCAGTCAAAACACGATACTTAACGATTACATAATATTAAATGCAGTTAACGTTTTTATTCCGAGCTGGTGATGGCTGCCTGTGTGTCTGTCTTTTATACTAGTTGGGTGGCAAACAAGCATACGGCCCAACTAATGTTAAGTAGTTACCGTAGCGTATG
Organism: Trisateles emortualis; assembly: GCA_947095525.1. NCBI lineage: Eukaryota > Metazoa > Arthropoda > Insecta > Lepidoptera > Erebidae > Trisateles > Trisateles emortualis. The sequence goes on along the minus strand of OX352739.1, from coordinate 20,276,497 downwards.
GACGCTTGCAATACCAGAGGTATCACTTGCGTGTTGCCAACCCATTTTTTCACACCAGGGCTTTATGATGAGAATATATTATAATATGGGATAGCAATACGTTTCTTTCAACGTATCCCTAAATGACTTTGCTGAAGGATGGAGAGAACTGTTCCGAGTGTGTTTGAGACTCTGCGAGAAGAAGTATGCAAGGGCGACCACTATTCTATATTAGCTTTTACATTTTTAAAACGAGGTTGTGGGTTCGATTCCCACATAGAACAAAACTTTTTTTTTGTTTATAAAAAGACAACTCCCGCACTAGAGAACAAGCTCTGTATCGCGGGGAACTTTACAAACATACAATTAACGGACACAAATTACACCCAGACTCAGAACAACTCTTTGTGGGAAAGCACACGCAGGAGTGTGAGATTTGCCATAATGTACATATAGAGACGGATTGCTGAAAGCAATTACGGTAAAATTTTCTTGTTTTTTTATACTACTTGAGTGGCAGGGGCCCGCCTGATCTAAAACAATTACCGTAACCTATGGACGCTTGCAATACCAGAGGTATCACTTGCGTGTTGTCAACCTATTTTTTGCAACAGGGCTTTAAGATAGAGTATCCCTAGTATCCTCGCTAGCATGGTGCCCTACCCCTCTTATAACTACCGAGCGATCTCTACATATTATTATTACATATACCTAGCTATATTTCAAGATAAGTACCAGTAGCTAGCTGGTACAATTCATTGGACATATTAGTGGTACCGGCGGGCGTACAGACCCATCACAGATGACATCACAGCTCGCGTGCAGCCCACACCACTATTGACCTTTACTTGAAGCTGACAGGTAATGTTGCGACACACACACACACACTGATGACATTGCGGTCATCAATAAATAGATTTTAGTAGTGGTACAAGTTTTATTGTAAGAGACATTAAGTTATAGTACTGCCCCTCTAGACAAGTGGCATAAGCGATAGTCGAATCGAAAAGTCAAAAAAGCAAATGTATGGGATTTGACGCAAGTTTACGACATTATACATATCGTAGACTTACGTCAAATTCCATACATTTTATTTTTTGACTTTTCGATTCGACTATCGCTTATGCCACTTGTCTAGAGGCTCTGTTGACTGTCTCTTTAGTCTAGCGGTCGTTGAGTACGACGAGGTCGCGGGTTCGATTACCGAGTTGAGCCAAAAATAGATAATTAAGTCTTTTTGTCAAGAAATTTACAAAAACGAGTATATTATACTAGCGGCATGTCGCGGCTTTGCATGGGTAGACATTATTTAGTTTTCGTAGGGGTCCCTTAATATTTTTTAATAAAATGTAGACTATGTTATTTGCTGATAATATAGCTTTGTAATAGTGAAAAAAAAAATAATATCCGTTGAGTAGTTTTTGAGTTAAAAACAAACAAACGAACAAAAAAAATAATCTTTTCTCTTTATAATATTAGTTTAGATATGACCTATTATAGACGCCCGAAGTTTTCTAAATTGTCGATGTTAGCACGGAGTCTCGGTATGCACATAAAACCGTTGGTCGTACCCCAGATCTTTGATGGATTGCCATCTCATCCAAGTCAAAGTCAAACTCATTTATTTATTTAGATCAAATACATGATACTTATGAACGTCATAAAAACAAATGCCAGCATACTTTTTTCCTACGGCCAGTTCGCTGACTAAGGTAGGGCCTCGAGAAGAATTGGCAAGAAACTCGGGTCACTCTTTTTAATCGCCGGAGTATCGCCATCAGAATAGGAGTATGAGGAATAAAGAGATATTACGTATGCTAGTTCGCCTTTTCTGGATGTAAAAGTTGTTATATCTATTTATGAATGTCTATTTAATTATGCAATGTGTTCCTAATATTTGTAGAATGTAAATTTTATTTAGATTCTTTATAGGATCAAATGTTACAATTATTATTTGTTGAAAAACTACTGTCGCAGAACGTATTGAGGTAGGTACTGGATTCGATTCCTGGATTAGGTAAAGTGATATTAAGTTTTCCTGTCCAGTAATGCTTAAGTAGTATCAGTCCGGTGTACTGTCTAGAATTGTGCCGGTTCAAGGTAATATGAGACATATCTGACGAAATGTATATTAGAGAACATCACTATACATTGTTACAGACACATCTAAAGTATGATTTTAAAGATATTGCTTAACAGAATTTCATCTCTAGTAGCTCATAATTATAGTACATGGCACATTTAACATCATAAAGGTACTGTACATCACTTGTCCGCATTACAAAACGGTCATATAGTACGTCAGACACAATTTGGCAGATACTTCGTTGGTACTATCACAAGCTAACATTATATATGTTATATAATAGTTGTAACGTATGGTATTTCTTAGGTTAGGGGGTCAATGTGCTGCTTTCTTGTTGTATACACCCGGCATTTGTTTATTCAGAATTTGACAGACGTGTCTTATAGGTAGGTAGGAGTTATTGTTGTTTGTGGCATGATTTGGGTTTGTTCCTGTTAGGTTATAAAATAGAAGGGGCATTTTGTCATATGGGTTCTCAAATTACTCTATGAAATGTAAAATGGGGTTCTTGAAGAAAGGAGTTATAAGGTTTTTAAAGGGTCGGCAACGCGTGAGTGACACCCCTGGTGTTGCAAACTTCCATAGGCTACGGTAACTGCTTACCATCAGGCGGGCCGTATGCTTGTTTGCCACTTTGGTAGTATTAGAAAAAAAATGCCAATATTGCGTGAGTTTTGACAGTGCGGGAGACAACTGCCGCACTAGAGAACATGCTCTGTTTCGGACTTTATAAACATACAATTAACTGACACAAATTACACCCAGACTCAGAACAACTCTTTGTGGGTCACACAAAGTTTTGTCCCTGTGTGGGAATTGAACCCACAATCTCGTGCACAGCAGGCGCATACTGCGACCACTAGATCATCAAGGCAGTCAAATCAGTCAGAGTCAAAGTCAGATTGTTATCTTTTAAGAACAAAAGAATGGAACATATTACGCCCGCTTTTTTTGTACTACTTAGGTAGCATACAAGCATACGGCTCGCCTGATGTTAAGCAGTTACCGTAGCCTATGGACGCTTGCAATACCAGAGGTATTCCTTGCGTGTTGCCGACTCTTTTTTTACACCTGGCTTTATGATAGGAATGGGATAGGAAAACGTTTCTTTTAAAATGCTTCCCTAAATGAGCGCTTCCGGATTTCGGCTGATACTGAGTTTACACAGATAACCTAAAAGGTATTATTTATATTTACATATATGTACCGTTCATTCATTAGTTCATTGTGAAAGAGTGAATTAAACTTATTATTATTATACTCTTTATTTATTTTTTTACTTATATAATACATTTTTAAACAACATTAAAAACCTACCTACATTTAAAAATATAAAAAATAGTTTCCCACCGGTATCAGGAACAAAGTCCAAGCTACCGACGGTTAGGGCTCCAGAGACAGGAACCTCCTCACTATATGTGCCGTTTCGAGGAGCACTGCTGTCTGCATCAGACCCTTGACCCATCCACCCAACGCGACCCTCTTTATTATTATTTACTCTCATTCTCGATGGACTATCCCGATAAACCACTCTCAATGGAAACTAGGCTTGCAAAATCCTTATAGCACATGTGGTCTAGTGGCTATGATGGTAACTTCGCCACCAACACACCACCACAAAACTTTGTGTGGTCCAGAAATGTCCTATATCCTAATGTCCATCTACCGAGTTTGGGTGTAATTTGTGTTAGTAAATTGTATGTTTGTAAAGTCGCGCCACAGGGCTTGTTTACTGATGCGGCGAAAGATAAAGAATATAAAAAGTGTAGAAAAAATGTTTGTGTTGAACTGTTTGGTAATTTTTAAACTTGGTTATTTAATCTTAGGTCATCTTCTTGCAAATGTCCATTCTAATCTTTATTGCATCCCAATTAAATTTAGAGATAGCTAGCTAATCTTGTTTTTAATCCATTCTTGTAAAATAAAGTATTTGCGGAAATCACAAATTAAAAACATCATTACACAATTATTTAATTCCGAACGGTTTTGTTAACAACTTGCAAATATTTTAGAACGAAATTGGAACGTTCAGTATTTGCTAAAAGCACGAGTTTGGCATTTAATAACTTGAAGACTAATACCTACACGTTTAATTAAAAAAGTTTTGATGGACGGCTAATTAATATTATATAATTATCTATTATAATAAGATTGCCATATGACCTGGATTAAAATGTGTAATTAACTATAAAATGTAATCTCGGAGGTTTTTAAACCACTAAAATGGCAAACAAATATAAGTCCCGCCTGATGGCATGCAGCTACCTTAGTCTGTGGACGTCAATTACGTCTGAAACATCACTTGAGCTTTATGTAAATGCTGTTCTTGCAGTATGAGAAATAAGCTATTTCATTACCTCAAGCTGGTGCTAACAAGTGCAACTGCATGACGTAAATTTTAGAAAAAAATATATTCATTCGTCCTTTTTCGACAATTTGAATTGTTATATTTATTGGTTATTGAAGATTTTTGATGTTAAAAATATTACTTACACGCTGCCAACATTGAAACGCACAAGAATTTTACTAGATACAATAGGTTCACTTAAATCCACGGAGTAAGTACGGATAGGAGTTTCTAGCGCTAAAATTTCGTGCTATTAAAAATACAATCTAAATATAGATATAAAACACATCTCACTATTGTGCTGTACAAATTTGCATAAATATTTCTCAATAATAAAGGTGAAGTTATGAGATAAGTCGATGCGGCATTGTCCCGCGACCTTCGCTGACCTCTGCGCGTGGAACAGGCTCCGTTAACAATGATCGATACTAGTGGAACACATGCTAATTAACTGTTAAATAATATTCACACATATGAAGTAGCTTTAGCAGATTATTCAATATGGAAAGTCATTTATCTTGAAGCACGCCTTTTTGTTGCTCACTGCTAACAAAAACCGTTGCGAGACCGTAATTATGGTGTGATACTTTTTGTTAAACAAAAGGAGACGGCTTACGGCTCGTTATTCAATGAAATAACTTTGTAACATAAGCGTTCGATACACCTTACTTAATTTATCTATTACTCCATCCTTATTATCGAACAAAGAAAACCAAATAGAGAGTGTAAAAAAAACAATAAGATATTTCGTTAGGCAGCGGCGGGGCTGTCTGTCTATGGTCTTGCAAAAGTCTATGAGCGGCAGTTTACTTTTTTTATACTAACACGCACAAGCAAACGGTTCGCTTGATGTTAAGCAGTAATCGTAGCCTATAGACGCTTGCATTACCAGAGGTATAACTTGCGTAATGTCGACCCATTTTTTTCACCAAGGGTTTAAGAGGGAGTATCTCTGGGATAGGATAACGTTTCTTTCAAAACGCATCCCTAAATGAAAGACTGGAGACCTGTACTCGTATGTTACATAAGACAACTACACCGCTGTATAATAAATAAAAAATAATAATAAAAAATATTTATTATCACGAATAATTACAGTAGGTAGAATATACACTAAATTATACACATTAATTATAATATATAGGTCACAAAAAAATTATGAGCCCTGTCTCTTAAACTAGGCAGAGCCTGTATCTTAAGAGGCAGTGTTCGACCAAGATTTATTTCCTATAATTTAATATAATATTATTACTATTGATGGAAGTGTATCGACTGGGTATTGAGATATGGTGATAATAAATGGTGAAATAATAATAATATGAAATGAATGATATGAGTGTATGGGTGCGTGTGTGTATGTGTGTGTTTGTGTATGTGTGTGTTTGAGTGTGTTTATGTGTATGTGTGTGTGTGTGTTTTAATGTTATACTGTGTAGGTCAAAAGTGTTTCTGTTTTGTCGTAGTCCTGTTTCAGAAGCCACTGTGTGGTAGTGGTCTTCAGCTGGTTGTATGTAGATATTTGGTTGTGGTCCTCTGTAAGGTGAAAGTCCTTACCCAATCAGGCTTGCTGGCTAGTACGGTGCCCTACCTCTCTTACTTACCATTAAATAAGTCGGTTGGCAAATAAAAAATATCCCTTAATCATATCATCAATCGAAGGGTATACCAATTTATTTTCGATCTAAATTTTAACCAACAACCGCCACATATATAGACGAGTTTCTAAAAGTTTAGCCTTTTATGTATTTTTAACATGACTCTTTACAGTTTAGTTCTTTGCTAAGACATAAGTACTGGTGGCTAATTCATATTTAACGTGTGGTACATAGTTTACAACATGTGCTATTACCACTGTTACCTACCGTTTCTCGCAATGTTACCAGTCACCACTACCAGGTCACTATGGACAAGAATCAAGGACATGATGTTGCTAGAATTTCATCCAGGTAGGGATTTCTGGAATGAAATTATAATTGTTGCGCGGCAGCATCCCAAGCACTACGTCATTATTCAGTTTTAATTTTACGGAAGGTAGTGGCTTGTCTGTGTTCATACAAACCATTATACTTACTACCAAGTAGGCTGCTATCATTGGCAATTTAAATAAAAAATATTTCTATAAAATTGCTTAACTTAAAGCTATACTATACTAATATTATAAATGCGAAAGTTTGAATGAATGGGTAAATTACGCCAAAACGACTCAACGGATCTGGATAAAATTTGCCACAGAGACAGATTATAATCTGGAATAGCTAAACCGCTGTTTCGTGGGATTCTAGCGAAGCCGCAGGAGGAAACTAGTATTTAATAATTTTTCTGTACCTACCTTTTACTTTATTTATCCATAGACGATGTTAAATCATGCGTAGGTATACCATATTATGTTTAATAAGTAAATAAATAAAGATTCTATGAGTGGTCGATCGCACCAAAGGTATATCCACAAAGCATACATAGTAATCTATGTAGTAACAACACATTAAGTCATGCAAATAAGTCATCGATGTTTTACCTGTAAGTATTGTGCAAGCCAAACCGTTAATCTTAACAAATAATAAAATAAATTAGGCTCTAAGTAAACATATAACGTCTCAACTCGCAACTTCCATCTAATTCCTCAACAAATAAGGTCTGCATATAAAAACACACGACACCGCTATCTGTACCTACACTGTACAGTATAGGGCAATATAGTTTGTGAACATTGTGTACGCCTGATGGTTGTGACGTAATTATTTTATGGATTTTAATATTCTAAGTGCTGTAGACATGTATAGAAAATTATATACCTATTAACAAACTTTATAGAAGGTGAGGGGAAACCATGAAAGGTTCCGTCAAATATACATCTTGGTTTTGTGATTTATGATGTGGTGGTGATGAAAAAAAAAAATATTTTAAAAAAAGCGTGAGGTGCATGGTGACAATAGTTATAAATATTTTATTGACAGATATGAGTAGAGTGATTATCATTTTGATAAAATCTCAAAAGCGCTTTTTTTTAAATAAAATATTTTTTTATATTCTTAATTTAATCTTTAATAAAATTTATTTTCTATTTTTTTGTTCAGTTTTCTATAAAAAACGTGTTTTTTAGTTTTTTTTAACTATTGTTTATTTTTTACTTTAGTAATATTATTTATAATTTTATCAAATTAGTGTATTGTCATCGGTCCTCGATAAATCTACACAGTTTGAACGAAATCTGGCCGTTTAAAGTGGGTCAAAATCGCGCCCAAAAAAGTCGGTTACAAACATACAGGTGATGCTAATAAAAAGCGTGTAAAAACAGGAACATAACTAACTATTTGGCAGGGGATCTTTTGTAAGGTCGAGGTGTTTACTCCACTCAGGTTTGTACGATTATTTGATGGCGTACCTCTTTAGGGCTATAAAACGAATAATGCAAAACATGTAGCTGTCTATTTAAAACCGAATATAGTCGGTATAAGGTAAGTTTCTTGCATCTCAGGTCTGCCTATGTTATATAATTTATTAGTGCTATAAACATATCAACGCGATTAATTTTACCATCGAGGAAACTGTGCTTAAGGATATGACCAAGATTTTTTTATTTATTTCATTAAAGAATTATTCTAATAGATAAATAGATAATTTAATAAACATATTGTCACGCAACCTACCCATCAATGCGATCCATAAATGGTTGTCCCGAGTCTGGATGTACTTTGTGTCCGTTAATTGTATGTCTGTAAAGTCCCCGCGACACAGAGCTTGTTACCTAGTTTTTTTTTATACTACTTGTGTGGCAAACAAGCATATCTAATGATAAGCAGTTACTGTAGCCTATAGACGCTTGCAATAACAGAGGTATCACGTGCGTGTTGCCAATCAATTTTTTTACACCAGGGCTTTTAAGATGGGAGTATTCCTGGGATAGGAATACGTTTCTTTCAAAACGCATCCCTAAATGAGCGCTGAAGACCTGTACTCACACACAGGAGCACAACTACACCGCTGTGTGTAGTTATTTGGCTGTGGTCTTCTGTAAGGTCCTTACCCAGTCGGGCTTGCTCGTTAGTATGGTGGCCTACATCTCTCCTAGCTGTCTTTTTTGAATAAATAAAAATACGATGAATACGAAAGTATGTTGTGTGCCCGACTAATGTATGTTTTCATTTATTTCAAGACTAATCCGGCATTAGAGAACAAATCCTGTTGTGGGGGACCTTACAAACATAATCATTCAGGGACACACTTACCTTAGACTATCAAATTTAAAGAAAAATACAATAATGATATTTGATAAAGGGCCATACATTAGATTGTAAATGATAATTAATGTTGCATAAATGTAAAATATTGTGTACACTTACCCAAATACCACAGGTGGCTCTCACATGAGTGTATGGAAAATAAGGACAAAACAAACAACATATAACTTTCCACGCATTTCTCATGAGTTAGTGACACAAAGCGCGCGTAACCCATGACAATATTGACACTCACATAACTTATTATAAAACAATAATCGGTCATAGGGTCACCACGTGCCATGGTGCTCGCTACAGTTTAAGTAAACAGCAGCTAGTATCAACAAAATGTAGTAGTAACTGTAGGCTGGCCTGTTGCTACAGTGGCTAACTAGCCACTTGCGAATCGAACTTGCGACCTCTGGCTTAGGGTAACTACCCTAAGCCAGAGGTCGCAAGTTCGATTCCCAAACAAGACAAAAATTTGTGTTCATCAATGTTGTTTTTTTTTTTTTTTTTTTAGTTTATTTTGGCAACAAACAGTTGTATACAGTGATAGTACTTTTAATATATTATGTAGGTCTTTACAGTAAACCTATAGTGCCGAAAAGAAAATTTCAGTAACAATAATATTATTCTAGCTCTCTAATTTGAAAGGACGCGTTATACATAGCAAGATTTGCTTAATGAAAAGAGAAGGGAGTTCCGAGGTTCCGAGTCTAGGTGTATTTGTATACGTTCTAACATATAATTTGTATGTTTAGCAAGTCCTCCGCTAAACCTTCTTGTGGAAGGCTTGTACACTACAGCGGGAGTTGTCTTAAAAAACATCATTATTTTTCTTTAGAACACATCCACGTTTTGCCAGCTATGTTAGGTCCAATCTATTAGAGGATAAGCCAATTGTGACATAATACAATTCACTGGTAATCTGTGTGACAGGGTGTCCTGGTGCAGATACCAGTCGCCCACAAAGTAAGTATTGTAATTCCTAACTTTAAGAAGCTTTTGTGAAAGATAAATAATATAATCATTGTTATTAAAATAAAAACAGACCCCAGGCTGCAGTTTTCGTCGAAAAAACACAATAGCTGAATTTAAAAACAAATTAATAAAAATGTAGCTCTCTACTTCTTCTACTGTAGGAACTTCTTAAGTTCCATATCGAGCATAAGAGCATCCGTGTCTTCATTTATTTATTTTTTCTTTTTTTTTTTTAAATACAACTCCCGTACTAGAGAACATCCTCTGTGTCACGGGGAACTTTACAAACACACAATTAACAGACAGAAATTGCACCCAGGCTCAGAACAACTCTTTGTGGATTACACAAAGTTTTGTCCTGTGTGGGAATCGAACCCACAACCTCGTGCACAGCAGGCGCATACTTCAACCACAGAACCACCAAAGCAGTCTATTTAAAGTAACCGGGAAGTGCCTATAGACTCCATACGGGGACACTGTTGTTTATCCTTACTAATATTATAAATGTGAAAGTTTGTGAGAATGGATGGATGGATTTTTGTTAGTTACTCTTTCACGTAAAAACTACTGAACGGATCTGGATGAAATTTGGCACGCAGATATTTTTTTTATTTTTTATCGTTTGGTTAGTGGTCAACCTGGTGACAGAGTTATTTAGATCGCCCATATTTAGACCTCTGTCGTGATCTAACGACAGTCGGGACCGACTTTTAACGTGCCCTCCGAAGCACGGAGACGCTCAGATGAAATACCACTATGCGGTCACCCATCTATAGGGTTACTGCGCCGTTGGTAGCTTAACCCGCTGATCGTTTACCGAACAGCGATTGCACCTAGCTATGAGTGCCTCGACAGACAGATATATTATGGTCTGGAATAACACATAGGCTACTTTTTGCAGCGATAACCGGCATCCACGCGGGTGGAGCCGCGGGCAACAGCTAGTATATAAATAAATATCAGTACTAGCGTAACTGTTAGTACAAAATAACCCAGCTGAAGTTTACTTGGAGCTGTGCAATAGAGTCATGCGGTCATACATATGATATTACGCCACAGCTAGGGTCGTTACGTCATCACTTTATTGAGTCTATTGACTTTGAAAGATGCGTTCGGAGGTATTTACATGTTCACCTATGTTGATATAGAGTTTTTGATTAATTAAATGATAAGTGACTGCTTCGGTGGCGCAGTGGTACAGCGATGAACTACAAGGTAAGGACGGTCCCGAGTTAGACTTCCTAGTCAGGAATGGGGTGCTGTTTGTTTTTGTAAATCACTGTCGCCGAGGACTTTACATATAAACAACTATCGATGAAAAAGAACACCCAAAGTCGGAACAGCCAATTATAGATCATATTTTTAATTTTCCTGTAGTGTTAAATGGCGAGGTAACCAAAACCAACCATTTATTCGTTAAAAAAACGTCAAGTAACGGCAACGCGTGAGTGACACCCCTGGTGTTGCAAACGTCCATAGGCTACGGTAACTGCTTACCATCAGGCGGGCCGTATGCTTGTTTGCCACCTTGGTAGTATAAAAAAAAAAAGTAGCAACCAGAGGAACTCTGCCTACCACTCCGAAGAGAACATCGTGATACTATTATGTTAAGTTTTTAAGAGTCATGGTGGCTACGATTAATCAAGGTTGTCGTTCATTTTTAATAACACATGGCCTTAGGAAGCACATAAAGTTGTTGGTACCGCGTCTGATGGGTCTCAGGCGCAGGCTAAGGGAATAAAGTGCGTCTAAGTTTGAGCACACACTTGTGTACTTTAATATGTATGCGTGGTTAATTTCTATTGAAATGTAATAGAAATTGAAAATTAGTCTAGAGGATAAATAAAGAATAGTATACTATGTCATAATAATATAATATTTATAACCAATATTTTAAGAGAGGTAGGGCACCATACCAGCGAGCAAGCCCGATTGGGGAAGGACCCCTTACAGAAAACCACAACCAAAAAACTACACACAGCGATGTAGTTGTGTTCCTGTGTGTAGGTACAGGTCTCCAGCGTTCATTTAGGGATGCGTCTTAAAAGAAACGTAGGTATTCTTAACCCAGGGATACTCCCATGTTAAATCCCTGGTGTACAAAAATGGGTTGGCAACCTCTGGTATTGCAAGCGTCCATAGGCTATAGTAACTGCTTAACATCAGGCAGGCCGTATGCTTGTTTGCCACCCAAATAGTATAAAAAAAAACCAAACTTATCTGCAATAAACTGTATACAAGGGCCTTTTTCAGGCGTTGCAAAGATGAGGACGTTACATTACTATAATTTAAGACGTAATTATAATAAATAAAGCTTTCTTGATAACTTGTACTCGATTAAATCGAATAAAATACAGTTTTCTGAAAGGATATTCTCTAAAGGAGAGTACTTATCCTTATGCAGTGACCATCACAAAGAATTATAGTAATAATGTATGCGTAAGTGACAAGTTAAAGAATGCCAATGTCACATTAACTTGATGGCGTGACATCAAGACGTAAACTTGTAGCTTTTATTGATACCTCATGTTAATATAATTAGTAGTCATTAAGAGATATTGCATGCATGAAATTATTTATGTATATGTACTTTCTTTTTTTTTTTTTTTTATTATACTACTTGGGTGGCAAACAAGCATACGGCCCGCCTGACGTTAAGCAGTATCCGTAGCCTATAGACGCTTGCATTACCAGAGGTATCACTTGCGTGTTGCCAACCTATTTTTTTACACCAGGGCTTTAAGATGGAAGTAAAACCCTGGGATAGGATTACGTTTCTTTCAAAACGCATTCCTAAATGAGCGCTGGAGACCTGTACTCACACACAGGAACACAACTACACCGCTGTGTGTAGTCATTTGGCTGTGGTCTTCTGTAAGGTGGAGGTCCTTCCCCAGTCGGGCTTGCTCGCTAGTATGGTGCCGTACCTCTCTTGGAGTACTTACTTGTTTCGAACGGGAAGCGGTTTACTTTTTCTTCAGTTTAAGATTATTGCATCGGTATTTTAAATAAGAAATCTGTTCTTAAGATCCTTTAGCCTCGGAATATAATTAATATTATCTTATTATATAGCTTCACGCTTTTATCTGAAGGCGTAGACAGACGTGTTACTATGTTAAAAAATGAATTGTAAATAAAATGTGTTTTAAGTTTTATAATATTATGTATGTTAGTTTGTATGGTATTTATCTATGGGATTATGTAAGCTACTTGTATTTTGTGTATTAAGTATGTAAACCTGAAATAAATCCTGAAATAAATGATAATTATGATTTTTTCCTTTATTTATTTTTTACATATAATCATTTTTAAATATATAAAAACACAAATAAAACACCTATATATTTAAAAATATAATAAAATATAGATTAAAACTAAAACCCGACTACTTAAAAATCGTCCTCTGAAAAGTATGAAATAAGTAAATTTTATATAGGTACCGAGGTTAACCTTTTACATAACAATATAGCGATCCTTAGGGCAAGGTGGCATACTACCACGGCACCTCGGTACCTATATAAAATTTACTTATTTCATACTTTTCAGAGGACGATTTTTAGGTAGTCGGGTTTTAGTTTTTAAACTATATTTTATTTGTTTCAGTGTGGTGGAAGAACACTTCCACAATGTTGTGACCAATTAGAGTGTCAAGCAGGAAGATTATCACTTGGTATTTGTACAAGAGCAGCATCTTCAGCTTCAGTGCCGGAGACCACAGTATCATCTGCACCCATAGTGGTTATAAAGTTCCACGGACGTTCAGCCAATGTTTGAAATATTACAAATATTATTGTCCATTACATTATTTTATTACTAGCTAATGTATCTAATCCTTAGGAATTGTACAGAATATCCGCTGGTCCATCGGCAATGTGTACCTAAAGTAAGTAGTATTAAAAGACTTATCAAATAATACCACACCATGGGGTAAAGAAGAAAAAAAAAACATCTCAACCCAACCGGTATAGACCTGTAACGGCTAAAAAAAATGACCCTTATACTAATATTATAAAGCTGAAGAGTTTGTTTGTTTGTTTGGTTGAACGCGCTAATCTCAGTAAGTACTGGTTCAATTTTTTTTTTTGAATAGTGCATTTATCCTGGAAGGCTATAGGCTATATAACATCACGCTATGGTCAATAGGAGCGGAGCAGTAGTAAGATATGTTGCAAAATCGGGGAAAATATTCCAAATTACCACGCAGACGAAGTCGCGGGCGACCCCTAATAAAATATATAAGGAACCGATAAAAGAGGAAAGTTAATTATTTAGGTTTCTACCTACAGTATTTAGGCAACATAGATAATATAATGTATACGTCACTAGCTCAATGTAACTTACATACCTATTGTAGAACATATCAGATAAACTTATTATAGGTATGTACCTATTTACCAAAATGATCATTTATTTATTACTAGGGGTCGCCCGCGACTTCGCCCGCGTGGTAATTTGATATATTTTCCCCGATTTTACAATTTATATCACTACTGCTCCGCTCCTATTGATCATAGCGTGTTTTTATATAGCCTTTAGCCTTCCTGGATAAATGCACTATTCAACATAAAAAAGTTTTATTTCTAATCGAAACAGTACTTTCTGAGATTAGCGCGTTTAACCATACAAACAAACAAACTCTTCAGCTTTATAATATTAGTATAGAGTATGAATACTACTTAGGTAGGTGGCAAACAAGCGGTGATTTACGGCTCAATTGTTGGTGTTCAAGCAGTTACCGTAGCCCACAGACGCTTGTCAAAAAGTAGCAGTAGAAGTAACAGTAGATAGTATAACTGCAGGGTACGCTCTGTTTTCTCTATCGCAGCGGTACCGGTAGCGAATACTGCTTAGCCCCTCTAGATAAGTGGCATAATATTAATCGTATACGTACATTAAATCCCATTCAATTGGTTTCTATTCTATTCGATTCGACTACATACCGATTATGCCACTGGTGTAGAGAGGCAGGTTTGAATAGGCATTTAATTTTCCATTATCCGGTGTTTTGCATTCTTCTTAAGTTTTTCGCAAAAATCTGCTTTATCCAATTAAACTGCGACATAATATAACATCTACAGAGATACGACAATCTGCCGAGTTACTGTGCTCTTTGCGAGGCTTTTTGCATTGTAGTGTTGTGTACAGGCCCTTACTCATTAAATTTAATTAATGAGTGAGGGCCATATACCTAGTTAGACATCCCAACATCAAGAAACAAATACAAGTTGACTTTATTCGACGCTAATTACCAAATTATACAGCTATCGCGTAGACTAGACGTTACTATCAAAATTTATGTATCTATCGACTTAATTAAAACATTATACATTTAACCAGTAGGTTAAATAGGTAGGTGTTAGTGTTACCAGTGTTAGTTTGTGTGGCTGCTTATCCACGATGCGTTGTCTCACCACCTTCCTTGTTCTTATTGTATTTACTATTTTTGTAGTAAATTTCAACTATGGCGTCAACGCTCAGCAAAATTGCGTCAGAGAAGGAGGGCGTGTAAGTAATTTAATTAACACAAATGTAATCTATGTAATTAATAATTATTGATACCTTACACATACAATGTATACAATTGAAAAAATGTTTGTATGGGTACCTAACTACTTAGTATCAATTAAATCACTACATAGTATAAAACAAAGTCGCTGTCGCTGTCTGTTCGTCCCTATGTATGCTTAAATCTTTAAAACTACGC
The DNA here is from genome assembly GCA_947095525.1 of Trisateles emortualis. NCBI lineage: Eukaryota > Metazoa > Arthropoda > Insecta > Lepidoptera > Erebidae > Trisateles > Trisateles emortualis. Next base: position 20,261,180 of record OX352739.1, on the reverse strand, counting down.
AGCGGATTTTGAAGCGGTTCTGTTTTATCAGATAATTGATTGATTGATGTATTACTCTACTAAATGACAAAGAACTGACTGTATACAATACTGAAATGAAATAATAAAGTAAAATTGAATTGAATCGTTTGCAGAACTGAAATATTATTTCCAACAAGGCCTTCATCCACTTCACACACTAAAACAGATCAGTCATGCTTTTAGAAGTTCTCCTCACGATTTTTTCTTCACTTTTAGCAAATGGTACCTATTTCATTTGATTAGTAGGTATACATTTTTACATTGATATCGCCGCGCCTAGCGCCTCACGGGATTGAACTCGTACAGATCATACTGCTTAGGTACAACTTACATTTATACAATACCACATTTATTTATAGGTGAATAAAGAAACTCACACATAGATATAAATACATACTTACACACATAGGGAACATTATATAGGTACTACATACATGCCTACCTATGTATTAAGACGTAGAAAAATGTTCTATATTTATTTATTAGTATCGACCCGCCCTTTCTTCCCTCTGGTTTATTTTGGATTTCTCTTAGAATACATTTTATAGATGATATTGAAACCGCATCAAAATTCGTTGTGTGGTTTCTCAACCACGCAACGTATTTTGATGCGGTCTCCACTGCCCCTTCACTTCATACGGTTACATCTTCTAAGATGTAACCGTATGGAGGGACAGACAGTGGAAAACGACTTAGTTTTACATTTTACTTTAAAATTTTAACGTTACTTTGTTTGTTTCAGTGCGGTATTTTGTTTTTCGGAATATGTTGCGACTCACTAGAATGTTCGCGAGAGCTATTGATAGGTGGTTATTGTAGAATGATATCTACAACAGAAGATACAACAGAAGATACAACAGAAGATACAACAGAATATACAACAGAAGATACAACAGAAGATACAACAGAAGATACAACAGAAGATACAACAGAAGAAACAACAGAAGATACAACAGAAGATACAACAGAAGATACAACAGACGATACAACAGAAGATACAACAGAAGATACAACAGACGATACAACAGACGATACAACAGAAGATACAACAGACGATACAACAGAAGATACAACAGAAGATACAACAGAAGATACAACAGAAGATACAACAGAAGATACAACAGACGATACAACAGACGATACAACAGAAGATACAACAGAAGATACAACACAAGATACAACAGAAGATACAACAGAAGATACAACAGAAGATACAACAGAAGATACAACAGACGATACAACAGACGATACAACAGACGATACAACAGAAGATACAACAGAAGATACAACAGAAGATACAACAGAAGATACAACAGAAGATACAACAGAAGATACATCACCATCATCTCCAGAGACAACAACAACATCTCCGGTGTCATCAACAACTTCTCCGGAGACATCACCATCTTCTCCGGAGACAACAACATAACCTCCGGAGACAGTAGCAACAGAAGCAACAATAAGTACCTACTTAATACCACACGACATATTACAGGATTATATCTTCAGATAAAGTATGGAAACACAATAGTGTTTGTATTTCATTTGATTTTATTAATGAAAATTGTTTAATATTATAAATGGTACCTAATAGTTTGTTTTTGTTTTAATATTTATTATCTAGCCCGTATAATATATATATACCTAGCACAGGATCAATGATTTTACCGTACATATAGGCACCTTCATTAAAAGTAGCCTATGTGCTATTGAATTTATTTTTGTCTAGTTTTAAAAAGACAACTCCCGTACTAGATAATAAGCTCTATGCCTATGGTATGGTATGGTATGGCGGGCTAATGTCCGCTATTCCACGCTGATGCGCGTATTTTGCGTGCGGGTGGTTAGCTGGGGGGGGTCACTCTATCCACCCCAGCTCGTCCAAATAGTCCAGCAGCCGCCTGACGTTGACGAACGCTTCTCGTACCGATCCTGGGCTGCCCAGGTGTTTCTTTCTGTATGCAGCGACCTCCGGGCAGTGCAGCAACACGTGCGCCGCCGTCTCGTCTTCCCTCATGCAGGCTCTGCAGAGGGGACTGTCAGTGACTCCTATAACAGAGGGGTGTTTATTGAAGGAACCGTGGCCCGTGACGGCAGCAGTGACTATACGCAACTGCTCTTTTGTGAGTCTTAGAACCAGTTTGGTGAAGCGATGGTCCAGCGCGGGGAGTGCTTCCTTCGCCTGTCTGCACTCGCTGTGATTTATTCAAAGGTTGTTGTGTTGATCTTTAATGCGCTTTCTTACCAGTGCACGTAGGTGTCCGAAAGGCAGCGCCACAATGGGTTCTGGCCCTATTGTGTCCATCTCTGAACCCCTTCTAGCGAGCTCATCTGCAGCATCATTGCCCCGGGAGCCGCTGTGTCCTTTGATCCATTGGATAGTTATGTTATTGTGTTCACCCACCTGGTTAAGTTTTTGGTGACACTCGTAGATCAGACCTGAGTTGACTGTATGGCAGTCTAGAGCCTGTAGGACAGTCCTGCTGTCCGATAGAATCCGGATGGGCTGTTCCTTTACCTGTCGCGACATGATAGCATCAGCCGCTAGCGAAATCCCCATGCATTCTGCCTGGAAGACAGTATTGTGGGCCCCTAGCGGTGTAGCCATGTGTATGTTGAGGTCCTCTGAGAAAATCCCAGCTCCGGTGCCTGTACCTGTCTTTGACCAGTCTGTAAAGATCCGAAGTTCCGTGGGCCTTAGGCCCTCGCAGCGCTGGTCCTCGAACAGTTGGATCTTGTATTCATACAACCTGTTGCCGCCATGCACACGAGCCTCTGTAGTCGCTGTAGTTTACTCGAGACCGTAACTAGAGTGGTTCTGGGCTACCACACCACCACTCCGTAGGCGAACATTGGGCGGATTACCGTCTCGTACAGCCAAAGTATAATTCTGGGGGTTAGCCCCCATTTCTTACCGATCATTCTCCTGCACTGCCAGAAAGCGATCGTGGTCTTGTTTATTTTGTTGTCAATATGGCTGCTCCAGTTGAGTTTACTATCCAAGATGACACCCAGATACTTTACCTCCTTGGATAGTTGGAGGTCCACATTGAACAGTCTGGGAAGGCAGTGGTATCCCAGAGTCCGTTTATTGGTGAACAGTACCAATTCCGTTTTCGTTGGGTTCACCGACAGGTCATAATCTCTACACCAACGCTCCACGACGCGCAGGGCCTGTTGAGTGAGATTGCAGACCGTCCCTGTCACCTTACCCGAAATGAGAATGGTGAGGTCGTCGGCGTATCCTATCGTGTAGTAATCTTTCGAGTTCAGCTTGGTGATCAGGTCGTTTATCACGAAGTTCCACAATAGGGGTGATAGGACTTCCACCTTGCGGACATCCTCTCGCGATCAGGGGCGATTGCTTGTCCTCGTCTAAGTGTACCACACGTTGGCTTAACATGTTGGTTATCCAGTCAATGAGCACCGTCTCAGCACCGTGTTTGGATAGGGCGGTGCTTATGCTGGAGAAATTGGTTTTGTCGAAAGCTCCTTCTATATCTATGAAGGTGCCCAGGCATGTGCCAGCAGCTTTGTATGGATGGAAGCTCTGAATGGCCCACCTGATCTTTTCAGTTGTGATCATTCTTTGAGCATATAGCCAGTCCCCCGCAGACGGTGTGGACATGGCGTCTTGCCAGTTTATTACCTGAGTGAAGACGCATCCTGGGAAGTGAGTTTCTACGAGGACGCGTCTCGCCTCCTCAGGCGATGATGTTAGTGTGTTGTTTGGTTTACGCAGAGTCATGTGTGTCGCAGAGTGCTCTTGGGTCAGCAGTTTCCTTACCCTGTTGGCTTGCTGGCAGGAGTCGATATTACTGCAGAATCTGCGCTATCCCATGGCCTTTCTGCGTCTGATGCATTTTTTGTAACTGGATTTGACGGAGCGGTAGGTGTCCCAGTCCTCGTCCGCACAAGTGTTCATAGCTCTGTTAAGGGCTTTCCTTACCATTCTCCGCTTGCGTTCCAGCTCCGGTCCCCACCAAGGTTGTTTGCCTGGTGTTAGTGAAGGAGTAGTCTCTGGGCATGCTGAGTGGTAGCTTTCTATCATAGCTTTTGTGATAATTATGATTTACTTGCTCCTCAACGTGTGTTATTTCTAGGGGGGTATGCATACTCTTCTGGTCCGGTAATTTCCGGTTGAGAGTACGCTGGTATATGTCCCTATCTGTTTTGAAAGAAAGAAAGAAAGAAAACATTTATTCATATCTCGCACATAAAAAAACAATACAATCATACAGGTAATAGATAATAGAATACATACATAGAACTAATAAAAATAATATGATAACACAAAAGAAAGGTATGATATAAAATGTATGTGCGAGCTTGAATAGGCCACCATCTCAGCATTTTGCGTGGGTTCCTCCTCGGTAACGGCGCCGGGATGACTATCGGAACAATGATAGCGGAATGATTATTATTATTATAATAAATAGAAATGTATGTACATAATTCGTGTTTGTCCGCTATGTATACTGACTGACTGGCTTAACTTTGACTGCCTTGGTGGTGGATAGTGACCACAGTATGCGCCTGCTGTGCAGATGTTGTGGGTTCGATTCCCACACAGGACAAAACTTTTTGTGTCCCACAAAGAGTTGTTCTGGGTCTAATTTGTATCCGTTAATTGTATGTTTGTAAAGTCCCGCAACACAGAGCTTGTTCTCTAAAGCGGGAGTTGTATTTTTAAATAAAATGAAAAAAAAAACACCATTTATCAGATTGCTATAAAACGTTGGTGATGTAAAGTCCTGGGTCGACACACGCACCAACGCATACCCGCAATTGAGATTATAAAATGAATTTTAGAAGATAATCTCGTCGTTGTTTTCCATACATTTTGTATCCATAATTTCGTTGTAAGTGAAGCCTCCGGTAATACATGTAGGTATAGCTGCTATCTATACTCATAATATTTTAAAGCTGAAGAGTTTGTTTGGTTGAACGCGCTCATCTCAAGTACATAAACTTTTTTTGTTGAATAATGCATTTATCCAGGAAGGCTATAGGCTATATAACATCACGCTATGATCAATAGGAACAGAGCAGTAGTAAGATATGTTGCAAAATCGGGGAAATGTAGGTTCCAAATTACCACGCGACGAAGTCGCGGACGACCGTTATTAATAAAAAAAGCAGTACCACCTTCCGCACATCTACTTTAAAAACAAGCACAATATTAAATCTATCCATACTTATATTAAAAATGTGAAAGTGACTCTGTTTGTTTGTTATCTTTACGACTAGCAAGGATATAGGTGGTATCCTGGAGAAGAACACATAGTACTTTTTATCGCGATAACCGACCTCCACGCGGGCCGAGCCGCGGACAAGAGCTAGCTCGTGATAAATGCAGGTCGATATGTAGCCCTAGGGTCCTCTTAACAACAAAGACTTCAGCTAAACTCACAACATCGTCAGTGACACACACTAAGTTATTTACCTCTCGTATTGACATAGAGTAGGTACTTAGTGTGTGTCATATGATGTAACATTATCATAATTCTATCAGCCGAGACGCCATCATTGAAATTCATCATTAACTGTGATTTCGTCACTAGGCGCCTGTTTCTGTATTTGTTTTACTATTAAATATTTTTAGCATTTTTGCTATGCAATCAGCTCAAATATACTTAAATATTAAAGCAATGTGGAAAAAGACGAGCCCGGGGCAGGACTCGAACCTGCGCCTCTCGGGTTCCGGCCCAGCGCACTACCAACTGTGCCATCCGAGCTCCTACTCCAGAGTTCGAATTTGTCCACCGCTTGTTTACGTCTTGGAGTGACGTAAGTTTCATTCAAACGTTAGCCGTTACAGGTCTATACGTACAACATCTTCCAATATTGAGGAAAGAATGTTATTAAAGAATGAAACCACTCAATATTATTAAATATTTTTAGCATTTTTGCTATGCAATCAGCTCAAATATACTTAAATATTAAAGCAATGTGGAAAAAAGACGAGACGATTTGTTTTACTATGTTATCTTTTCAAGGATTTAGTTTAGTTAATGTTGCTAGCAGTAGAAAATCATTCTGCCTTAGTGGTCCAGTAGGTGCAATATGCGCCTGATATGCACGAGGTTGTGGGTTTCATTCCCACACAGGGGCAAAACTTTGTGTGACCCGCAAAGATTTGTTTTGAGTCTGGATGTAATTTGTGTTCGTTAATTGTATGTTTGAAAAGTCCCCCGCTACATAGAGCTTGTTCTCTAGTGCGGGAGTTGTCTTAAAAAAAAAAACATAAAGAGAGGAAATATTACTTTTGTGTGTAGCTACAACGGGACGTGGATATGGTACTATGAATGTCCATTGAGTTAAAAACATTAATGAGTCTACAGAATCTGCTGACTCAAAAATCAAATACAGGTCTCCAACGCTCATTTGGGGATGCGTTTAGAAAGAAACGTATTCCAATCTCAGGGATAGCCCCATCATAAAGCCCTGGTGTAAAAAAATTGGTTGGCAACACGAGAGTGTTACTTCTGGTGTTGCGGGCGTCCATAGGCTGCGGTAACTGCTTAACATCAGGCGGGCTGTATGCTTGTTTGCCACAACGCAGAAGAACAGCGTCCCCAGTTGACCACTGACGTCATATCAGATTCCGATGTTTCATCCGCGAAAGCGGGTGTAGGTACTTAAGTGGTTTTAGTCCGTAGGCCGGCTGCCTACCATCTCTAGGTTGGAGCGCCCGATATAGCCGTCCCGCTTCTGTCCAAAAAGGCTGCATGCTAATTATCCACTATCATAAGTAAATATGCTATTCCAATCGGTCTAACTATTCTTAATTCTTTTAAACTAGAAATAGAAACAATAATTATTCTCTATACCCATACTTTAATAGTCCAATAGGAAGGCAATCCGACGTGACTAGACAGAAACGAGTTATAAAAATAATAGATCCTTACACAACACATCTATCGATACATCAAAAAGCATCACGACTTTTTTCCCAAAGTCAAAGTCAAAGTCAAAGTCAAACTCATTTATTCATATAGATCAAATACATGATACTTATGAACGTCATAAAAACAAATGCCAGCATACTTTTTTTCCTACGGCCAATTCGCTGACTAGGGTTGGGCCTCGAGAAGAATTGGCAAGAAACTCGGGCCACTCTTTTTAATTGCCAGAGTATAACATTTACAATTTGGTATGAGTTACAATATTAGTGTTAACAAAAAGGGACGGAACCCAATATTCCATACAAAATTAAATTTAAGTAAAAAAAAAAAAAAATTTTAATAAGGAAACAATGAAGGGAAAAAATGAATTTAGCTTTCCACTGTATGGCAATGAGGGATCCTTTCCTTTTGTATGTATAAGATAGAAACGTGTCGAGATCACATTGCGTTCTTAATAAGAATCTAAAAACTATATCTTTATTATTTAAAAATAAATCATGCCAAGATTGACCAGCCACCCCAAGTAGCACCCGTTCACGAGCATGACGCACGGAACGGGTGATGGGATGAGCAGAGGTGTAACACAGCCACGTTACACTGCGCTATCTACATATTGTTAGGTTCTATGAAATTGAGATTGATTGTCCCAGTAGAGACAATGATGGATGATCACCGGAGAGACGAGTGTCTACATACGTGAAATAATAAATATATTGAGTTATTTCTATTTTTACGTAAAGCTTTCAGTGTTTTTTCTTTGTCTAATATTGTTTTGTGACAACAATACAATTCCTATATTTGTGGCTCTTTCATCATCATCATCATCTCAGCCAAAAGACGTCCACTGCTGGACATAGGCCTCCCCCAAGGTTTTCCTTAACTCTCGATCCTGAGCCGACCTTGTCCATCGGTTGCCCGCAGCCTTTACCAGGTCGTCGATCCACCTTGTTGGAGGCCTGCCCACGCTTCACATGAATTGGGGCTCTTTACATACATAATCTTTAAATACATACAATTAACGGACATTTAAGTAAAAAATTAGTTTTGATGTATATAGTGTAAAAAATGTAGGTATAACATAAAGAACATCGATACTCGGAACAAACATAATTTGTGCATCACTCGATTATTTGTACCGTGTCATATGTACATGGTAGTAAATAAGGAGGTAACTTAACCCACTGCACTGACCGTCAAGTCTAAATATATATAAAACACATACTGTTACAACTATTTACCAAATTACTCATGTTTATAAAATCTTCGACTTCGTCCGCGTGTTAATTTGGAATATTTTTCCCGATTTTGCAACATATCTCACTACTGCTCCGCTCCTATTGATCATAGCGTGATGTAATATAGCTTTCCTGGATAAATGCACTATTCAACAAAAAAAGATTCTAATCGAGCCAGTACTTTCTGAGATTAGCGCGTTCAACCAAACAAACAAACTCTTCAGCTTTATAATATTAGTATAGATAGCAACATACAATACCAACACATAGCATGCCACATAAGTAGGTAGGTACCTACATAATATCATGAAACCATAGTTAGTACCTACACAAATTAACATAAATGTAAATACTTACAACAAAACATCATGCTTATATTTCCTTGAACATTTTACTAGTACTGTTAAATTTAACGACAATTATAAATTAAAAAGTGTACTGACAATTACTTTACCAGGTTGCGGGTAGTCGATGGATGTGGTCAGCTCAGGACTTAATGGCGTGTAAATCTTTGGGGAGGGCTATGTTCAGCAGTGGACGTCTTTCGGCAGAGATGATGATGATGTAATTATTATAAAAATAACGTTACAAATGTGGATGTGATGGACTTTTTTTTTATACAACTTAGGTGGCAAACAAGCATACGGCCCGCCTGATGTTAAGCAGTTGCCGTAGCCTATGGACGCTTGTAATACCAAAAGTATCACTTGCGTGTTGTCAACCCATTTTTTTTACACCAGGGCTTTATTGTGGGAGTATCCCTGGGATAGGAATACGTTTCTTTCAAAACGCATCCCTAAATGAGCGCTGGAGACCTGTACTCACACACAGGAACACAAATACACCACTGTGTGTTGTTATTTGGCTGTGGTCTTCTGTAAGGTGGAGGTCCTTCCCCAGTCGGGCTCGCTCGCTAGTATGGTGCCCTACCTCTCTTAATACTCCGAGTAGGAAATAAAAATATTAATGTCGAATACACTTTGTATATTCATCATCATCATCATCAGCCTATCGCAGTCCACTGCTGGACATAGGCCTCTCCAAGGGCACGCCACCTAGCACGATCCTCGGCTTCCCGCATCCAGCTACTCCCAGCCGCTTTGCGAAGATCGTCGCTCCACCTCGCCTGAGGGCGTCCTACATTACGTATATTATTTGGTATATTATATAGGACTGCCTTGGTGGTCCAGTGGGCGCAGTATACACCTGCTTTGCAAGAAGTTGTAGGTTCGATTCTCACACAAGACAAAACTTTGTATAACCCACTAAGAGTTGTTTTGAGATTGGATGAAATTTTGTAAAGTCCCCCGCGACACAGAGCTTGCTTAGTGTAGTGTAGTGTGAAAGTTTTATAAATATCAAAACCAAATCAAAATTAATTTATGAGTGTGAAGTCCCTTGTATATCAGATTAGAATTATAAATAGGTGTAAGCCACCATACAAGAAAGCAACACCGGCTGAGGAACCACAGGCAGAAGATAACAGTCAAACTACACTCAGTGGTATAGCTGAAGCTTAGTTTTGAAGCTGTCATGCGTTAAAGAAAAACTTCCCTCCCTGATGCGAAGAGTACGGCGGAGCAAAAACAGCATCCTAAAGGTGATTGGAGAGAGGTTAGATTGTCCCTTCCTGTGGCACTGGACCCGTAGGCATAGCGGTGGTATCAGTGCGGCAGAAATATATTTAAATTGAAAAATGAATTTATATATATAATTTTTAATTTGTGATTGATTTAATTATACTAACATAGTTTTTAAGAAATTGTTACTAAGAAAATAAGGTTGTTAACTTAATTAAATGTTTATTATTATGATGATTATTATAGCTGTGTCCCAGAGCGTAAGTATAAGTTTGTAAAACTCAGTAACGGAACGCTTCTCTTCCTGGGAATACCACTAGGGTTTTGTGTTACTAATTAAGGTCGGAAACACGAGAGTGATGACAGGTTTTGCAAGCGTTCTTAGGTTACGGTAACGGCTTCCCATACGCTTGCCGTAAGTCGGTTTACGACCTACTTAGAGTAGAAAAAGCGTAGAAAAAAACAATCTTTCATTCTGTCCATCCAGGTTGTCTGGAAGAAATCGCCGCTAGCGATAAGACTGCCGATTGTACTCGCCTTAACTTAGAAATTTAAATTGACAAATTTAATTTTTATGGTGTACAAAAAAGTATATTGTACCTGAGCCTGCGGCTCCGCCCGCGTGGATGTCGGTTATCGCTGTAAAAAGTCCCTGTGCTAAATTTCATCCAGATCCGTTCAGTAGTTTTTACGTGAAAGAGTAACAAACATCCATCCATCTTTACAAACTTTCGCATTTATAATATTAGTAGGATTGAACTGTATTGTCTTTGACACGCCAATTGATGAACAGTATACAGTTATACAATTTAAAAATATACCTAGAGAAAGGTTGTGGGTCTACAATCTAAGTATAGAAGGCGTGGGGGGTGAAAGCTTGGCTTCCATCCAGACAAGTTAAAGTTGTAGCACATTTAACGTCCTCTAGATAACCTAGGCTTGGAAACTAGCTCACTAGGTTAAATTTAAACTCAAGATTAATTCAAGTTACAGAGTCAACACTGTTTTGCTAATATCAGCAAAGACATGAAAAATATGTCAGCTAATTTACTTACGGCTGGTTTGCTAACACTTAGGACCTTTTTATACTATTTGGGTGGCCAACAATACATACAGCCCGCCTAATGTTAAGCTGTTACCGTAGCCTATAGATTCTTGTAATACCAGAGGTATCACTTGCGTACTGTCGACCCTTTTTTACACCAGGGCTTTTAGATGGAGTATCTCTGGGATAGGAAAACGTATTATTTCGTATATTGTATATTAAGTTTGACTGTCCAGTGGCCGCAATATGCGCCTGCTGTGCACGAGCTTTTGGGTTCGATTCCCACATAGGACAAAACTTTGTGTGACCCACAAAGAGTAGTTCTGAGTTTGAGTGTAATTTGTGTCCGTTAATTGTATGTTTGTAAAGTCCTTCGTGACACAGAGCTTGTTCTATAGTGCATAGTATCACTGGGGTCACTACATTTCTTTCAAAACGTATACCTAAATGAGCGCTGGAGGCTTGCATACATGATGCCAGGTCTCTTTCAGGATATAGAATTAAGAGTTATGTTTTGTGCGAGAAATGATGAAACGATAAGATATTCTGTTGAAATATAACTGATAAAGATCACGCACTTAATTTAACTCTTAATTACGGAAACAAATGCATAGAAAATTACATGCTAATAATATATGATTATGCCGTGGAACACGTTGCCTAATGTGGACTCATCATGTGGCTTATTTGTACCAACATTTGTGTTGTTAGATCAAAATGAAATCAACCTTGTTTTAAGTATATAGAGTGCATTTTGTTTTGATCAAATGCTACCAATATTTGTACAAATACGCTTGATGAAATAATGCGTACTTTTGCAGAGCCAACATTTGTGTTTGCTAAGCCAATATAGGTATCAAAGAATAGAAAAGTGCATTAATTAGCGAGGAAAGAACATATTATTTGTTATTTTTTATAATACATTACACAACAATATACAGACTTAGAGGACCTTGTTGAATTTGTAAAAAACTAGCGGATAGACTTCGTTCTGTCCCAATGTTGGTGTTAGCTAAACTAGTTAACACCAGGTTATTTTTTGATAGGTATCCAACTGAGAACAAACCCTGTGTCGCGGGGGACTTCACAAACATACAATTAACGGACACAAAAAACACCCCGACTCAGAACAACCATTTATGCATCACACAATTTTTTGTCCCATATGGGAATCAAACCCACAATATGCCACCCTGTGGTAAATAGCGAGATAGCCACCTAAGCCACTGAACCAATCGTGTAGTTGAAAATCGTACTCACTCATCAACATTTTCATCTCAATCGATCCAGCCGTTTAGAAAAAGTTCAGTGATATACACGCGAATGAAGAATTGTATATTTAAAATATAAAAAATGCAAATTAATCAAAATTATTAACAATGTGCCTACAGCACAATAAATTGATACATAATTAAGGTAATGAATAGATAACTCATTAAGATTGTAGTGTATGCGCTAAAGCATACATACGCTGTCTCGTGTGTACCTGTATTGGCTGTATTGGTTAACTAAACGTCACTGTGACAGTTGCACAAAAGCGCGGCAAAGGGTAAGCCACGGGCGGGTATGTGAACTGGGTGAGTGAGCTTTAAAACCGATTACCAAGTACAGGGCATTGTCGAGCCAGTGTGATAACGCGAGTAAACAACAAACACTACAAGTGGCGACGAGGTAAAGGTATATATTTTACAAAAATCACAAGGAAGGGAAACAATCGATGTTGGTAAGTTGGTACCTACGTGCAATGGAGGTTAGTTACAAATATTTCCGTGAAAATTAATCAAAGTACTGTTTTGTATCTACAACTAATATTTCGTAATGATCTATTTAGTAAAATATGATAGATTTAACAAATTAATTACTTTACTATGTAGGTACATAGGTATTACAATCTATTTTACTGTTTAATATCCAGGTGTCACGCATCTGTCCTAACACTTATCAACTTTAGATTAACAAAAACTCATAATATGTAGGTTATTAAAATCATTGTAAAGTTATAACCTATGTAAACATAAGGAATTACATGATGATATAATTATTATATTAGGTATCTACTTTTGTATCATTGGGCCCAATTATTGTCCTGACTAGCCAGAAAACATTCAGGACTCCGAAATGATCTTAACTCACACATACATACTTATAGAAATAGCTGTCTTGTGTTGTTAGTAGATGTTCCTAGATACATTTATAAACTTATAAACTTTGTGTTATTTCCATAGCTGCAGTAAGGCTGCAGTAATGTAATTATAATTGTAATATAAAATGTTTCAGTATTTGTTCAAAAGCTCAATAGAATACCACTCTATATCACACCATAGGTACCATAAAATATTACAAATATAATATTTTATACATTTAGTTACTCATTAACCTCTAATTACATAGAGGTATTAAAGTTCAAATAACAGAACAGTCACAGTATTAAGTTAATTAATAAAAATAGCAGCCTGGAACAGACCACTCTAAGCTATAGCTGTTTACAAATTGTATTAATTTTGTATCAATTTATGCATGGTTTAAAACATGTTGTATAAATATTATATATATGTGATGTATTCAATCACATTTATGCACACAAAACAAACAGTAACATCACACATAGTAACAATTTAATGGATAGAAGCTGAGGTCAGCTTAGAGTTGAGTTCTCTAATAGTGGGCCTCACATGGGACATAGAAATAGAATAAAGATATGCATTATATGAAGCGTACAACTATTGAGGACAAGGTAATGAAAGGATCTTTGGATAATCATGTAAATAATTACAATGAATTATTTATTTAAAACTTATCATACACAAGAATTGATGTTTAAAGGCGGACTTTATGCCATAGGTATTCTCTACCAACCAGTTCATTATTTATTATTTTATTTTATTGGCTCACCAACAATTGTTAACACTGTTGAGATAACAAAAAAAAAACTTACAAATAATTTAGTCTAGTGTCACAATTTCTTACTGGTAAGCACCACATGGGCAATAAGTTCAACAATGGTGTGTAAGCTAACAACTAATATATACTTATATAAACTATTTATAAGTTCAAGGTGGTGCAGAGATATTACAAAGTAGGTGCATATGAAATAATTTTCTAGAGATAATAAAATGTAGAAAAGACAATATATATAACATAATATGATACTAATACTTAGGTAGGTAATTTATGTTTCCAATATACCTAAATAATTGTTAGAAACTTGTTTGGTGACATTTTAGCAATGTCACCATTATTGTTTTTTCCTATTGTTATTATAGTACTGAATGTTTCTTATACCACAATAAATAAATAAATAATTATTATTGTGGTTTAGGTACAGAAAACTAACATAATCATGCAAAATAAAGGTACACAGGAGAGGACTGTTAGCTATTTAGAAAGATAATTGATTATATAGATTAATTGCGCTGTGTACCAAACAGTATATTATAAGGAAAAACAAAGATACATTTTGGTTTCTTTGAAACATGACTGCATACATTATAGGTGAAATAAAAGTAAAAGTGTCAATGAAGTAAAGATTAAATTGCTTACTACCTATATACCTACTTGCTAAAATTATTAACCACCAATTTAAGTTATTGAACTGGAATTGAATTATATAAATTGGAACTGAATTAATATACTTAATGATAATAAAATCTGTCTAATAAATAAATAATTTATTTGGAAGTTAACATTTAACAATACCAAACTGTAGCAGTTGTCAGTGGTAATGTTTAATTCATTTGTTAATAGAGCCATATGTGCATTTCTCTAAGATTGATTATTGGGTGGGTTATTATTTTTTAAACATAGACACAGAATACTTAATAGTTTAAGTACAGAAGGTTTACTTAGCAAAACCATTTAAATAAATAGCAACTTTGCTCCCACACAATAGAGCACAATTCAGCTCCCCGGGCTAACTAACCTACATTTTTATTCACCTACAAGTTGCCTCTCTTTCTATCGCGTATTTCTTATTTCTGATGACATTAGGGTTGTCACTTAGAGATCAATTTTGATCTGAAGTACCTGTTTGGTTTAGACACTTACTTTTGTAAACAAGTGACTTTTCAAATAAATCTGGCATGTAGGGTTAGAATGTATGAACTTAGTATTATTAGTAAGTAGATCAGATCACCTATCCTAAGAAATAGGCACATAGACAGCATGTGGCATGCTATAAATATCTATAAAGTGTGAGTGTAAACTATCTTGGTTTGGTGTTAAATAAAGGACTGACACAAATGATACCAGACACTTGGTCTCCATCATTTATTTTCGGGTAGGTATAAAGATACCGCACTAGCGCGCGTACACTGGTGCCGTCAACTGTGGCTAAGTAGCTTTATTTTAATTATCACTAACTTATCTTTCTTTATAATATTATTGACTACGTAAAACCAGAAACACCTGTAGATAAATATCTATAAAGTGTAAGTGTAAACTATCTTGGTTTGGTGTTAAATAAAGGACTGACACAAATGATACCAGACACTTGGTCTCCATCATTTATTTTCGGGTAGGTGTATAGATGCCGCACTAGCGCGCGTACACTGGTGCCGTCAACAGTGGCTAAGTGGCTTTATTTTAATTATCACTAGCTTATCTTTCTTTATAATATTATTGACTACGTAAAACCAGAAATACCTGTAGATAATGTTATTTTAATAATGTCGTGTAAAAAAAAAAAAAAAAAACGTAAGGTTATAATCCTTGTCATTATTTAAGCAGCCGAATACTATAGTATATCTTAAAAAAAGTAATGACCAAGTGGTGCTGCACGGCAGCGCTGTAGTGTGCGTAAAGAAGGTACCTACGCAGGTTCTTTGAAATTAAATTGCCTTGATTTTAAATTAGATTTGTTAGTATAATCGACTTAATTGTGAAAAATAGTGTAAAGGCTTTTGTTTTGCCTAATAAAATTATTCGGCCATGCAACAAAAACATGTAGGTAGGGAGGGTTGACTACCGTCATTAAATTGGAAAACAGTCGGGAAGCTCAAATGAATGCCAGGGTTGACTACCGCCATTAAATTGGAAAACAGTCGGGCAGTTCAAATGAATGCCAGGGTTGACTACCGCCATTAAATTGGAAAACAGTCGGGCAGTTCAAATGAATGCCAGGGTTGACTACCGCCATTAATTTGGAAAACAGTCGGGCAGTTAAAATGAATGCCAGGGTTGACTACCGCCATTAAATTGGAAAACAGTCGGGCAGTTCAAATGAATGCCAGGGTTGACTACCGCCATTAAATTGGAAAACAGTCGGGCAGTTCAAATGAATGCCAGGGTTGACTACCGCCATTAAATTGGAAAACAGTCGGGCAGTTCAAATGAGTGACAGGATTGACTACCGCCATTAAATTGGAAAACAGTCGGGCAGTTCAAATGAATGCCAGGGTTGACTACCGCCATTAAATTGAGAACAATCGGGCAGAATTATCTGGTAAGTAGCTTGTTATTGTTAAAATTACCTATTAAATAATAATAATATTTTTTATTGTTCTCTCTCACATAGACATTACAGAAAATTTAAGAAGTAGAATATTTTAGAACACCAAAGGTCATTCCGACTCTGGAAGGGCCAAATTTAGATGGTGACGTCTTCCATTGGCTACAAATGAGAAAGAAAAAGATAACCGTGGAAAAAGTAGCGTGTTAATTAGTTTTAACCCAGTTTAAGACCGCGTGGACTAGTTCACCCGCGTGGCAGTCGAGGTAGATCTTAACAAAAGAGTTACAGAATTATATATAATCTAGACTCAGGGTAGGTTCCTTTGATAAAGGGTTCGTTGAGACCGGGCTAAGTGATATGCACACACACTTAATTGGCAAGGCGACTCACAGGTCAAAAAAAATAAATAAATAAAAAATGGTTATGTGCGTCGGTCAGTCGAGTCGTATTGTTTAATTGAATACATAACCAAAAAGCAAGAGTTGAAGTGTGTGTGTTTTCCACGTGTCATCGCAGTTGTGTCAATCAAGCCTAACAAGACTAGACACAATGAAGGAATCAAAATCGAGATCTGTTAGATTAAAAATAAACTGCTGTACTACTCAACAATATAATATTACAGCCATTAGGGATATGTTGATAGAACTGCCTATAGGTGATAATGTACAACCAGTTAAATCACATATTTTGCTTACCACATATAGCTCATTGAATTGATGCCGAAATGGATCTACAAGCCTAGTATCTAATGTACATGTTCATAATGGTCGACTATAGTCTCTACAAAGAAGCCAAGGTCACTAAGACAGTGACCAGCTTCCAGATTACAAAATCACTCCAGCAGCGTGATATACTTTTGTTATATACAAGATAGAAAAAGGAGAAGAGGAGATAGGAGTGGAGCCACTTTATCGACCATGACTGAAAGAGATACAGTTGATGTCCAACACACAGGAATATAATCAATAAACTCATGGAGGATCACATGGCTCAGAACAAGTGTTGAGAATAAAAATTATGTTCATCTACAAAGAGAAAATGGATAAAGAAAAAGACCTGGTACAAGAAAGAGGCTAAGTAAGAAGATTGCAAGACTATTATAAACGAAGAAGACATCTATGGATTGTTAAGTCTAATACTTTTATTTACTAATATTAACAATGGGTTAAGTACAACTAATTAGATTTTTAAATGAAAATATTTGCACTATTTATCAAATTAGAGAAACAAACACCTAATTAATAATACCAATTAATAATATGTTATTTTGGTACTGTACAACCTGACTGGCCAGTTGGTCTGCTGGTTGGCGACCGCGACTGCTGGGCCAGCAGTTCTGTGTCTGAAATTTATTTGTCTGTGATGTGTGATTGGAGGTGATTAGGGGTTTGCTTCATTTGGAGTTGAATGGCCGTGTATGGGTGGTCCCTGGTTATCGTCATTATTACTTTGTGTGATAATGTGCTAACCACATGTTGAATAATATCATAATTATTATTTAGTATACCAGTCTCTTGTTTGTTCTTATTTTAAAACAAGGGAGGGATGTAGTGTATGCGCTAAAGCATACATACGCTGTCTCGTGTGTACCTGTATTGGCTGTATTGGTTAACTAAACGTCACTGTGACAGTTGCACAAAAGCGCGGCAAAGGGTAAGCCACGGGCGGGTATGTGAACTGGGTGAGTGAGCTTTAAAACCGATTACCAAGTACAGGGCATTGTCGAGCCAGTGTGATAACGCGAGTAAACAACAAACACTACAAAGATAATTAACAAAATCTGCATTAAACAAACAATCATCTCAAAACGTTTTATTATTTAAATATAAATTAGTTGTATAATAATAACTCTTCAGTATTAGATGGATTTTGACATAAGATACCTAAGTACAGATCAAAATAAAACTGGTTTAACTGTTGCAGGACTAAAGCCTTTCAAAATAATTCATCGATACTATATTTATTTCTTAAGATATTTACAAAAATAGTTATTAAAATAAAAGTAACTAAACCTAAACTACTTAGACACAATCATATATGATACATAATTTATTTATCTATAAATAAAATATCTGATTGAGGTCGCAGTTTTGAGGAAAAGTGCCCAAAAGACTGGCCACATTGCCACGCTGGGTCGCAAGGTTAATCCGATCTAAGTAAAGGCAAACCAAGGCAAGAGATCTTGAGATAACTGGACTAACCGATACTTGTCTAGCAAAAAGTATACAGTTGGCTTGTGTGCATTTTCTTTTCTTTTTAAAAAAGACAACTCCCGCACTAAAAAACAAGCTCTGTGTCGCGGGGGACTGTTCAAACATACAATTAACGGACACATATTACACCTATTAACTTTATGGTCGGCAATGTACAAGTGATTATCCTAATCGCGCATTGCTACCCTAAAATATTACACGAGAATAAATACATTATCGCTACACAACTAACTACTCGACTCAGTGTAGTTGTAGTCTTCTGTAAGATGGAGGCGATGTCCCAGATGGGCTGCTGTATTTGCAGTTTATGAGACTAAGTATGAGACCAATGCCAGTAGATGTTGCTTGTCAGACTATGCATTATGTTCAAGGGGTTCTGATAACCCTACTCATCAGAAGAAATATAACGGGATGCGGACTTATGTAAAGTGAAGGTGCTATAGCTTCTTCTTATCGTTTGGTTAATGGCCAACCAGGAGACAGAGTTATTTTTAGATCCCATATTTAGGCCTCTGTCGTGATCTAACGGCTGTTAACAGTCGGGACCGAATTTTAACGTGTCTTCCAAAGCACGGAGACGCTCAGGTGGAATACCACTATGTGGTATAGGATTACTGCGCCTTAGGTAGCTTAATTGTAAACAGATTGCTAAAACAAATCTGTGCAATCTAGCAGTTATTCTATAAAACCAACATCAAACTGTAATGCATGTTGACATTACACACTTTCTAGAATATACAAAAAATTACACGGTCCATCGGTGTGACGCGTGACGCAAGCCTGACCCGACTGCGACAGTTAGCTAATGTGTGTTTGCCTTCACTGTGTACACAAGTACACATGAACTTTATTATTATTATTACAGTAATCTTTGTACAACAAATATTTGATTTGTTTTGTTTATTTACTATCGATCTGCAATCCACAGAGCTCAACAAATCGGTAATTTCACAGCTATCAAGGAATCCATTATAATAAACAGTTTATTTAGATCATAGACAATAACAGTTCCTGGGTATGTTCTCTGTTTCCTCACTGTAAATAATTACTAGGACGTTTACAATACCAAACGTGTCACTCGTGCATTGCCGATCTAATGAATATTTGTTGCCTAAAATCCTTTTTAAATTTAGAACAGTCAAGCTTTTCTGATCATTCTGAAGTGTCGTTTTACTGCTGCTGAGCGATTCACTGAAGACCTTAATCTTGTGGAAAGCGCCGTACTAAAAGAAAACATAAATTTCTTGAATGAATGATATGAGTAAGTTTGGGTGAGCGAATGATTGCATAGAAACTAAAAAACCTTGTTAACTCCGAAACGTTTTTTTAATATGTTATTGGAGCTCTAGGGAATGAAAGTGGTAAATGTGGCTTTGTTTATTATTTTAATACAAACATCCTTGGAGCTCCTGGTAATCAATGTATGAAAATATGAATTTTAGAGAACAATAGATTTGGAGCGCTCGGGAATAAGCCATTTGATGTTTATGTGAGCGGTTGCTTTTATAACACGAAAGTTGGTACAAGTGTCGTTTAAAAGAAGAAAGAAAGAAAAAACATTTATTTTGCTGGACAAAACACACATGATTATAATAAGGAAGACAGGAAATTATAGCAAGATTAGGTAGGTATAAAGTTATAAATTAAAATACAGAAAAATACGAAAAATAATAATAATATTTATTTATTTTCTCATCATTCTATTAAAGAGACTGGTGTCTGCTGTAGGAAATCCTGTAGTACAGATCACCAGGCTTACCCTCGGTCGAAACTATACAATTATATAGCTGGTAACACAAATAAATAAAAAAAAGACATTTAAGAATTTAAAAAAAATGACATTGTTATACAAATATAAAGCGTTGGTTTTTATAGTTTGAATGAAGTGTGTGTGTGTGTGCGTGTGTAAAAAAAAACAAAAGTAATAGGTTTTTTTTTATTTACTCCAAGTGTACCATGTGTCTATGTGCACAAAATAGGTATTCAGCTCAGCATAATGTCGGGCTACTGGTTCAGTTGACTGACGCTAGTATTCTGCTGGACCCCTGTGCCTGGTGCCGATGTCGAGTAATTGTTTGTCTTGCCACCTTTTTAAACCGGGCAACTAATGTGTATCAGGTTAGCGGTGACTTTAACACGTAACATTTAACTGCGACAATAAAAAAAACAAGTTAGTGATAAACTTGAACTTGAGGAATGTTTCTCACGGCATGTCTCAAACTGGTAGTTAACTTTGTGTTATAGTAGTATAATGTATTTGCTTATGTTATCGCTGGTCGGCGTGTCAGGTGATTGTTCTTAGCTCTAAACGTTCATAGACCTTAGGGTTAAAATACTGCTTAATACCTACATTATGTTTTATATCTGAAAAATAACGGGAATAAGCGTTACCGTGACACTGCTTCGCGTTTAATATTTAGGTACTTAACATAACATTGCTAGATGCGAGAAACTGAGAATCGTGCCGATTGATTCAGTGGCTTAAGTGGTTATCTTGCCACTGCGCGGCGTGTTGTGGGTTCGATTCCCACACGAGACAAAAAATTTAGTGATCCATAAATAGTTATCCCGAGTCTAGGTGTATTGTGTATCTGTTAATTGTATATTTGTAAAGACACGGGGTTTATGCTCTAGTGCGGGAGCTCGGCAGTTGTCTTTTTAAGACAGTGGTTTACTGTAAGGTGGTGGTCCTTCTCCAGTTTTGACTGCTTGTTTAGTGCCCTATTTCAAAATAATTATAGAAAAAAAAGAATCATTAAATTTGTCATTATACTTATATTACATTAATCGAGGTCAATGATTCATCTCATGGGAACCTTCGCGTTAAGTATCAGAAAACATAGCAATAATAAAGGTCATCCACTTTTATAACACTTATTGTGGTTCAAGTAAAAACACTTATTACTTGAAAGCACTTACTAAGTATTTTATTATTTCTTAATGTATCATTAATGGTAGTGGCGGCCAAGTTCTCTCCGTGTAATTGGTATAAATATCTCGTTAACATTTTCTGTCAGTTAATTATATCTGTTAAATGTTTTATTACATATTTTATTGTTACTTTATGGTTTTATGAAACAGAGCGCCCATGCTATTAAATATAATAATAGAATCCAGATTTTCTTGGTCACAAATTACGGTTGTGCATAAAAATTGTGTTTATCGTAATGCATGTCCGTGTGTTGGCTAATTAATGGCTTCTTCTTAATATACTTAGTTTAATAATCAGTTTTAATATATTTCTACTTTATTTTTAATTATCTTTATTTAAATTTGCATGTTAATGTTATTATTCACTTACAAAAACACCGCATCCCGTTGTTTTATGCCACATAAAACAACAGGAGGCTGCGTTAAAATGATGAAAATAGATATAATAGAGAATATATTCCAACAATAACTTGCTCTGTCCATGTGGAACCTTTTCTGACATATTTATTCCTTTTCGTTTTGAAATTTCAGGAAATACTTTGTAAGCAAACGCTTACATTGTCTAAAAAACATAACAATCAACCCATATAAATGTTCCACTGCTAGCCACGGGTCTCTTCTCTTTTATAAAGAGAGATGAGAATGGAAAAGACATGTGCATCTTATAACGATGCTTTCTTTCACCGTCAGCAGATCTATACTAATATTAAATAAAAAAAATAAAAAATGATAACAAGGAAAGATTTGTATTCTTGTATTTTTATGTGTTTAGTTACTCTTTGATGCGAAAACTACTGAACGGATCTGGATAAAATTTGGCACAGAGATAGATTATAGTCTAGAATAGCACATAGGCTTTTTATCGCGGTAACCGACATCCACGCGGGCGGAACTGCGGGCAACCGCTAGTAATAAATAATTTTGAGGAGTACGTATAAATTCCACAATGTAGAATATTGCCATCTGGATTCATGAACGCCTGTGCTATTTGATTTACTACAAAATATAGTCGTATATCGTTTCAGCTATAACAATGATAATGTTCAGTGTAAGTAGTTAATCAGTAATATTTTAAAATTTATCTAGAAGGATAGAAGAAATTTACTGATCAGAAATTGTATGTAAGTATTTGCAATATTCCTTACCAAAGAGAGGTAGGGCATCATACTAGCGAGCAAGCCCGACTGGGGCAGGATCTCCACCTTACAGAAGACCATAGCCAAAAAACTACACATAGTAGTATAGTTGTGTTCCTGTATGTGAGTACAGGTCTCCAGCGCTTATTTAGGTATGCATTTTGAAATAAACGTATTTCTATCCCAGGGTTAGTCCCATCATAAAGCCCTGGTGTAAAAAAATGGGTTGGCAACACGCAAGTGATACTTCTGGTATTGCAAGCGTCCATAGGCTACGGTAGCTGCTTAACATCAGGCGGAGCGTATCCTTGTTTGCCAGCTAAGTAGTATATATTTTAACAAAAAAAAACCGACTTCAGTACGGCAAGTTGCAGAATTTTCAAAAACCTTAAAACCTATAGTCTAACGCAGGTATTTAAACAGAATGCACTTTCATGCAAACTCTTATCTCACTTTTTCTTCCTTAAAGACGGTTCTTTTAAAACTGATAATTTACAGCTATAGTGCATCTCATGACCATTCAAATAAGTCCAAACACCATACAAGAAAAATACTACTCATATCTTAAAAGTTACTAACTTGGCCTTACTTTTCATGCATCCACAAAATATTGTTACTGTAAGGACATCTTGTTGTACAATAACAATAATTATAATTTAATTTAAAGTTTACGACTTCTGATTACAATCGGCATCGACAGAAGAAGTGGGTGTGGGACATTTACCCTTGGAAAGATCCGTTTTTACAATAAGTACCTACCTGATAATGTAATTTAAATAGCATTAATTAGGTGTGATTTGTTTTTTTTATTTGTTTAATAAAATAATAGCAACCCATATACATCCCACTGCTGGGCACGGGTCTCCTCTCCTCTATCAAGAGAGAGAACTACATGTCATTGACATATAATATAACTGACTGCCTTGGTGGTCCAGTGGCAGTAGTATGCGCCTGCTATGCACGAGGTTGTGGGTTTGATTCCCACACAGGACAAAACTTTGTGTGACCCACAGTGTTGTTCTGAGTCTGTATGTAATTTGTTAATTGTATGTTTATAAAGTTCCCCGCGACACAGAGCTTATTCTTTACTGCGGGAGTTGTCACATTGGTACTACCTGGGATCGAACTCGCACCTCTTGCGTGCAAGTCGGTTACTTTCCCACTCGGCCATCACCGCTCATGTTTGTTTGTTAGAAATTAATTCAAAAACTACTTGACCGATTTTTAAAACTCTTACACCAATATTAACAAGTAATTAATACAGACTTTAATTTATTCAATTTAATTTATTTAAAACAAGCTGCCCGCCCCGAATTCATGCGGGTTAAACTATTTTCAGCGCAACTTTCTTTTCTTTTTACATAAGAACCTTTTCCTGGCAATAACAAACACAACAAAAAAAGAATTACCCAAAATCGGTCCAGCCGTTCACGCGTGATGCCATGACCAAGGGAAATAGGGATTCATTTTTATATTAAGATAAATGAAGGAACGAACGAAGCCGGGACGACCCGATTGTATGTAATAAATCAAGCTCAGTAATTATAATGATATGGCAAATTACTGAGAGAGTAATGGTCGCCATATTTGTACTGTCCCGCGGAATTTGTACTTGATCGATCATTTAAGGAAGTTTTTATTTATTTTAAAGACAGCCGTTCGGAAATTTATCTTTTTTTAAAGTGATTCGTGAGTCTATATATAAGAAAACGGTGACAGTTGCTATGTTATGGTAACAATTTACCTACATTAAAGATGGTAGTATGCCTGTTTGCTGCATTGTAAAACGTTTGTTTAACCGACTTCAAAAAGAGGAGGTTATCAATTCGGGTGTATTTATATTTTTTTAAATGTTTGTTACCGCAGAACTCCCTCATTTATGGACCGATTTGAAAAAAACTTTTTTGTCTTAGAGGACATACTTCCAGTTTGGTCCCATTTCAAAAGAAAGTTCTGATGATGGGATCCATAAGGAATTGAAGGAACTCCTCAAAAATTATAGACACACATATAGAAATTTCAATATTTTTAACAACACATCAAACATTTGCATTCAGAAAGTATAATATGATGAAGTAAAACTGATGAAGAAGACCACAGATGGCCACCTGAACTGCTCAATAATAAGTATTTTACGGATAGCGATTAAATAAGTTTCCATTATGGTTGTAAAGGTAGCTAGGCAACGGAACTTCATAATTAAACAACGTAATCTAGTCGTTTTTAAGGTTTTTCAAATTCTGCAACTTGCCGTACTGAAGTCGGTTTTTTTTGTTAAAATTATTATGTACAGAATTTATATGCACTAATAAAATGATTCACCATCTGCTAACGGTGAAGGAAAACACGTGAGGAAACCCACATGTGTTAGAAGAAATTCTAAACACATGTCTGATTCACCAACCCGCATTAGGCCAGCGTGTGTGAATTAAGGCCTAAACCCTCTTTTTATCGTGATAGAGGAGAGGAGACCCGTGACCAGCAGTGGGACAAATATGGGTTGCTATTATTATTAAGCTTTTTTCTATTGGTACCTATTGCATTAATAATTCTCCTATTTTTTATAATAATTTTTCCTTTTTTTCTGGTCGTGCGTTCAATTCTTAGGTCTGGGAAAGTGTGTCTCTTGTTAGTATCCAATTTCCTAGTAGGAGCGCATAATCTAAAATTGTGACATCTTGCTATATCACAATAGATATAATAACTTTGATTACTTAATTAAGATTTTAATTAGTTTTTGTAATAATCTATACTAATATTATAAAGCTGAAGAGTTTGTTTGTTTGGTTGAACGCGCAAATCTCAGAAAGTACTGATTCGATAAGAAAAAATCATTTTTTGTTGAATAGTGCATTTATACAGAAAGGCTATAGGCATATATGACATCACGCTATGAACAATAGGAGCGGAGCAGGTGTGAGATATGTTGCAAAATCGGGAAAATATTCCAAATTACCACGCGGACGAAGTCGCGACCTCTAGTAATAATAATAATAATAAAAAAATAATAATACTACAAAAATCAGTAGGCACCAAAAACATAATTATCCAGCGTGGCAATGTGGCCAGTCTTTTTTTCCTTTCGGCACCTTTCCTCAGAACTGCGACCGCAATCAGATTTCATTTATACATTTATAGATATACTCGTATAATACTTGAACCTTTAAATACAATATCTGATTTGAAAGTAGTTTAGGTTAAGTTTCTTTTATTTTAATAACTATTCATGTAAATATTTTGTTATATAAACTCTTACTATCAATCGATTAGTAGTGTAGGTAATGATCAAAACAATGGACAGAAACATTATTCATACCTTTTGATAGAAACAATAACAAAACGTATACAGTCTGATAATAATTGAAGGAAAAAACAAATTAGCCGGACAAAGAATAATACAAAGGAAAGTATTTGTTTCTGAAGTTTGTTCTTGCCCGCGGCTTACTTTGTGTTCAAAGAAATCTAATTTATGTTTATGGAATACTCTTACAAGTTTTATATACACTCATATATAAAAACATCCTTATTTTAGAAATATATTATCCTTACTTACTACCTCTCACATTTCTCTTTTTACTCGACTACGGCAAAGCAAAAGGGAGGGTTATGATTTTGACCTGTAGGCATGTTTGTATGTATGTATGTTCATATGTTCCCGCATAACTTCTAAACTACTTATCATTTCTTTTTAAGTGTGTCTATCTAAGACAATATTGTTATGTTTACTGTCAGACTCCTAAGGAGTACCATGTTTGTGAGCACTGATTGTCAAAGTCAACCTCATTTATTCATTTAGATCAAATACATGATACTTATGAACGTCATAAAACAAATGTCAGCATTTATAAAAATATAATTACGGCAATAATCCCCCTATAAACCATATTAATAAAACATACTTAAATATTAAAGAAATGTGGAAAAAGACGAGCCTGGAGCAGGACTCGAACCTGCGCCTCTCGGGTTCCGGCCCAGCACACTACCAACTGTGCCATCCGAGCTCCTACTCCAGAGTTCGAATTTGTCCAAGACGTAAACAAGCGGTGGACAAATTCGAACTCTGGAGTAGGAGCTCGGACTCTGGAGTAGGATTTTTGAGCTGATTGCATAGCAAAAATGCTAAAAATATTTAATCACATTAATAAATTCCACAAATTAACATTAATAGGTATAGCCAGCTGTCGAACTCCTCATGTGCTCAACTCGATTACTTTCTCACTCGGTATTGAAAAAACAATAATGTTACTAACTAGCTGTTTCCCGCGGCTCCACCCGCGTGGATGTCGGTTATCGCTGTAAAAAGTAGCCTATGTGTTATTCCAGACCATAATCTATCTCTGTGCTAAATTTCATCCAGATCCGTTCAGTAGTTTTTACGTGAAAGAGTAACAATCATCCATCCATACATACAAACTTTCGCGTTTATAATATTAGTAGGATGAGAAAGTTTTGGATGGATGTTTGTAACCATGCCAAAACGTCTAAACAGATTTGGTTGAAATTTTGCTCTGAGATAAATTATGTAGTTTGGAATAGCAGTTTACTTTTTATCCCGAAGCGACCGGCAAAGCCGAGGTCGGAAGCTAGTTTTTGTTCTTTTTAATACTACTTGGGTGGTAAACAAGCATATGGCCAACCCATTTTTTTACAGATAGAAGTATCCCTGGGATAGGAATAAGTTTAATTCAAAACGTTTCCCTAAATATGCGCTGGAGACTTGTACTCACACAGTCACATTTGGCTGTGGTCTTCTGTAAGGTGGAGGTCCTTTCCCAGTCGGGCTTGCTCGCTAGTATACTGCCCTACCTCTCTTAAGTTCCCTTTAGTTAAATATAATGTTTTTATATGTATTTTATTAATGATAATATATAATTAGGTACCTAGTTATTATTCATACTAGTTATTCATATTGTTCTCCAAAATGTCAAAGGCGAAGGTGTGACAAATAAAATAATAATGGTCGATATCCTAAATCGCAGCGGGGTACTAATATATTTTATTGTTTTCATATTTGCATACGTATTTAGTATGTCTATGCCAAATATTTATTCTACCTTCCTTATTTAGATAAAATATATCTATATCTATACTAATATTAATGCGAAAGTTTGTAAGAATATATGGATGTATGGATGTTTGTTACTCTTTCACGCGAAAACTACTCAACGGATATGGATTAAATTTGGCATAGATATAGATTATAGTCTGGAATAACACATAGACTACTTTTTATTCCGAAAAAACACTCTGTTCCCGAGGGACTGTACGCGGGGGCGAAGCTAGTAATTTTTTTTTAATTTAATTTTATTAAAGGAAACAATCAGTTACATAAGTAAAGGTATTACAATTAAATGGTATAACAAACAAACCTATAGTTTCCTAAATGTTTAAATGTTGTAGATATACACTGTGCCGATAACAGAAAATAAAGCCACTATACGAAATAAACATAAGTAATATATGATATCCAAATAAATACAAATAATACATTTTCAAAAATATGCAAGTTTATGTATTTTTATATAAAATAGTAATATTTAAAAATAAAATTAAAGTATTCGTATAATGTATCGTATCACGATATATTTTCTACCTTTGAGACTAGTCAGCCAATAGCCTTAATGCTGTGAAATCCTTGGGAAGGCATATGTCCAGCAGTGGACGTCTTCTGCCTGATGAAGAGAAATACTTGCAATTGACTGGATTTTCAGATATGGAATGGCACGCCAGGGATTGCACGGTGAGTATATATCACACTTACTACATACACTATTAGCGATTTGCATTTATTCGCTGGCATGCAGCACAACCAGCGAAAATATTAATTCAAAGGGGCTGTGAAATCTATTTTTTTTTAACAACTCTCGCACTAGAGAACAAGCTCTGTGTCGCGGAGGACTTTACAAACATACAAATTACACCCAGACTCAGAACAACACTTTGTGGGTCACACAAAGTTTTGTCCTGTGTGGTAAACGAACCCACAACCTCGTGCACAGCTGGCGCATACTGCGGCTACTAGACCACCCCGAGGCAGTCACAGTACCATTATAAAGCTGAAGAGTTTGTATGTTTGTTTGGTTAGAAATAGTGCATTTATCCAGGAAGGCTATAGGCTATATAACATCACTCTATGATCAATAGGAGCGAAGCAGCAGTGAGATACGTTGCAAAATCGAGGAAAATATTCCAAATTACCACGCGGACGAAGTCACGGGCTTACTAGTAACATGATAATTATAATGTAACAATTAAAAGGCCAATAAGACGAACCTTGTCTTGAAATAAAGAAGTGAACGTCGATGCTGTGTGGTTATCATTACAACATTTAAAAGTACATGCTAATGTGATGATTGAAAGTAAGTCTAAGTGATAAGTGTAAGTATTTACACGTTTAATGGGTTGTCTCATCAAAAAAACAACGCAACATACAGTATTTAATTTTGATGTGGTTAAATTGATTTCCAGCTGTTCGCTGGATGCGAAGATAGCGATAGGCTGATAATAAAATTAGAGTACTTTTTATTTTATTTATTTATAATTTCATACAATGATTTGTATAGGTGGACTTAATGCTAAAAGCATTCTCTACCAGTCTACCATAGGGTGATGCAGAGATATAAAGAAGTAGGTGCATAAATAAAAGTTAATTAAAGAGGTTACTAATAAATCATTATACAAACTGAATACGATATATAACACAATATTTTATTATCAGCTTATCGCTATCTTCAATTATTTCAAGAGAGGTAGGACACCATACTAGCGAGCAAGCCCGACTGGGGAAAGACCTCCACCTTACAGAAGACCACAGCCAAATAACTGCACACAGTGCTGTAGTTGTGTTCCTGTGTGTGAATACAGTTCTCCAGCTCTCATTTAGGGATACATTTTGAAAGAAACGTATTCCTAACTCAGGGAACAAAACGTATTTCTAAAAAAGGATTGGCAACACGCAAGTGATACCTCCGGTATTGCAAGCGTACATAGGCTACGGTAACTGCTTAACATCAGGCGGGCCGTATGCTTGTTTGCCACCCAAGTAGTATAAAAAATAGATTGCCTACTCGTATAGCTGCAGCCTTCTATCAAATAAATATGTGTTCCGAATCCAACTGCTTCATTTAAATTAGAAATCTAGATGTGTACTTCTTTGTTGATAAAGGAGGTAAGTAATCTTTGCCTAAAGGGGAAAAATTTGCCGTATTTAAAAAAAAACATCTATCGCACTAGGGAACTATCCATGATTCCATCAAACTCAAACTCATTTATTCATTTAGATCAAGTACATAATATGTATGAACGTCAAATAAACAAAAGTCAGCGTATTTTTTTCCTACAACCAATTCGCTGACATGGGTAGGGCGTAGAGAAGAATTCTCAAGAAACTCTGGCTACTCTTTTTCATCGCCAAGGTATAATATTTACAATTTGGTATGGTAGGTAAGTAGGTAACAGAAAGGTACAAAACCAACACACCATACCAAAAAAAGAAAATTAAAGTAATTAAAATAAACAACGTATCAATTACACAATCACAATTTAGTATCTATCAGCATGGTAATGAGGCATCGTCTCTTTTTGTACATATAAAAGCATAAGGTGATCACATTGTACACTAAGTGAAATTACATAAACTATATAATTATTTTGAAAGAGAATCATGCCAAGGTTGACATGAAATCATCAAAAGAAACAAAATAGTAAGTCAACATGATCATCGTTTGTAATATTATAGATCGGAGACACAAATTTCATCAAGATTTGACACTATTAATGTTGCTCACACAAGTTTTAGTCTTGTGTAAAGATCGAACTCATAAATGTCGTGCCTAAGTGAGCAATAAGAACGGAGTTTTGGAAATTCAAGTGAAGTTGGGGCGGGCCTAGTTATTAATATAATAGTAAAAAGAACAATCCATATATGTCCCACTGCTGGGCACGGGTCTCCTCTCCTCTGTCAAGAGAGAGAGGGGTTAGGCCTTAATTCACACAAGGCTAATGCGGGTTGATAAATCAGACATATCTTTAGAATTTCTTCTAAAACATGTGGGTTTCCTCACGATGTTTTCCTTCACCGTTAGCAGATGGCGAATCAATTAATTAGTAGATATAAACTCCACAAAGTGAAATTCACATTGATACCGGGATAGAACTCGCACCTCTTGCGTACAAAATGTAAAATAGTAATTACCTATCTAATTTTTGTACTGTTTCAGAAGTAACAATGTTAGACTCTTATGTTGCCTGCAAATGTAACTAATGAGTGAAAATTCTACGTAGGTACGAGTAAATATATAATGGTCTCGTTAAAGTAAAGTTTAACGACATAATGTACGAGTAATTGTAGGTAGTCTCACCCGTGGATAATAACGTTAGTCCAGTAAAGAGGTAAGTAGGAGCTTTAGTACTTTACCCTCATTAAACATACTAATGGAAAATTATAAAATGTTAGACTTTCATAATATAATACGGGGTTTAAAAGATTCAGTGTGGATGGATAGCTGTTTAATCGTTACTGTTGCTAGGAAACGGTTTTAGATTTGCTCATTAATTTTGAAGATTTTTTGACTACTATTTTTCTGCAATTTTCAAGTGTAGGGAGGCACCATACTAGCGAACAAACCTGGTTTGGGAAGTACCTCCACCTTACAGAAAAGGTAAAGTTAAGGTCTCTAGCGCTCATTTAGTGATGCATTTTGAAAGGAACGTTTTCCTATCCCAGTAATACACCTTAAAGCCCTGGTGTAAAATATGTCGGCAGTATGCAACTGATACCTCTGGTATTGCAAGCGTCCATAGGCTACGGTAACTGCTTAACACCAGGCAGGCTTAATTGCCACCCAAGTAGTATTTAAAAAAAATATGAAGCTGTTTATGATACGAATTAGAAGTCTTTATCGAACGAAATTGTGGTTCAAAAATTGCGAATCCACAAAAAATATTTTTCTATAGGTATTTAAGATAATACCTTTAAGGTACATACAAAATCAATTACTCTTTTTGTGTACACAAACTATTAGAAAAATACAATGGCCATTCTGACCACTCTAAATCAGAAAGGCTAGTTTATTATGAAAAATAAAATAAAAGAATAGCATCAAGTAAATTGAATCGTGCCAAGTGGCGTACACTTAAAGAAGCCTATGTCCAGCAGTTAGACTGCGATGGGAATGATAAAATTGCAACTATATTTCTCATTAATTTCAATGGAATCCTTACTAATATTATAAATGTGAAAATTTGTGAATATGGATGAATGGATGTTTGTTACTCTTTCACACAAAAACTACTGAACGGATCTGGATGAAATTTGGCACAGAGATATTTATCGCGATAACCGACATCTACGCGGGTGTAGCCGCGGGCAACAACTAGTACCATATAAAGGAACCTTGCGAATGTTATATACATTAGTATAAAATATCACCCATAAAAACCAATATATTAAACCTTTATCAATCAAAGGTATTATCAGATTCATTACCTAAAATCCAGCTAGATACCAATCACACATCAAATTGATTGCCCCTACACTGACTATTGACGATTATATCACTTCGATCTAGCCGAGAGAGGACCGAGGGGGTGAGGCCCCAACCCCTGGGTGAGGGGGAGGCGTGGTAGCGCGGAGGCTGACGGTGAAGGGGGGTGAGAGGGGCCTGTGGGCGTGGCTGGTCGATACCGAAGCTAGGGACACGCAGAAAAACTTTGTTGGTATGTTAAGAATGATTAATGTATTTTAACAACGTTAAAAAGTTACGGATTTGGATGTAGGTTTTGTATTCCAGATAACAAATATATATCTGTAGTAAGTATTGCCGTATTCTATTGATATCATTAATTAATTACATTTTTTTTTTAAATAGTACTTGGGTGGCAAACAAGCATACGGCCCGCCTGATGTTAAGCAGTTACCGTAGCCTATAGACGCTTGCAATACCAGAGGTATCATTTGCGTGTCGCCAACCCATTTTTTTACACCAGAGCTTTAAGATGGGAGTATCCCTGGGATAGGAATACATTTCTTTTAAAACGCATCCCTAAATGAGCGCTGGAGACCTGTATTTACACACAGGAACAGAGCTACACCGGTGCGTGTAGTTATTTGGCTGTGGTCTTCTGTAAGGTGGAGATCCTTCCCCAGTCGGGCTTGCTCGCTAGTATGATGCCCGCTCTTAAATCTCTTCATTATAATAACCACTGTCTAGCCCTGTGTCCCATTAATTAGTGTGTCAAACATATTATTGACAAAATATATTATACTATTTTTTGTACATACAAATCATAATTATATCCCAATTCAAAAGCTTTGCTGTAGTTTATCATCATCTCAGTCTGATGTCGTCAAGTATTAATCGTAGGCCTCCCTGATATGTGTCCATACTGACCGATCTCGAGTTGCTTACATCCAGTGTATTCGGTGGTGAGTACCAGTCAAGTGACAGATTCGATAGAACACTGACAAAATATGAAGAAAATGTTCTCGACAAATACCACCATATATATTGAGGAAGAACTTCCACCTAACGGAACTCTTTCTCACTCTTTTGAGCGGCTTATTTAATTTAACCGTAGTTAGTAAAACTTATTAAAAAAGCACATCACTACGTTGCCATTTTTACATCACTAATGAACGATGCTTTATACTCCATAATGGTCCACCTTAACGACGAGTTTGCAGTAGACCGGGCTACATCTATCATTCATTATTTTTAATAAAAAAAACACTGAAAATGGCGGACGTTTTAAAAAATTAAAAGTGTCAGTTGTGTTTTTAATAAATGTCTCTTTTGTTTTGATAAATGTAGTCCGAGAGATTTTTATGATACTTTTCAGTTTTATTAAGTAGGTATATAAAAATAAAGAACGATGGCAGAAGGGAGCTGAAATGGTGATCACGACCTGGAACACGCAGCGTGGGCAGACCTCCAATAAGGTGGACCGACAAGACCTGGTGAAGGTTTCAGCAGCTTATGTATGAGGGAAGCTAGGGACTGATTGCTGTAAAAAAAAATATATGGGAGGCATAATAATATGTCCACACTGAGTGCTATACCTACTCAAACTCAAAATTAATTAATTTATGCAGGTTACAAAGTAACATTATGAATAAGCCAGAAAGATAATGTCAGCTAATTTGTGTACAGCTAGTTCGCTGACGTAGAGCCATGACAGAAACTCAGGCCAATTATGGTAGCAAGCTAACTGATACCATCTCAAGTATAGGTTCAAAACCCACACGGGACAAATATTTGTGTGATATACAGTTTTTCCGAGTCATTCAGAGAGGTACGGCACCATACATGAGAGCAAGCTTTACTGGGGAAGGACCTCCACCTTACATAACACTATATTAGTTGTGTTCCTAAGCTGTGTGTGAACAAGTTTTTATTGGTGTTGATGGATATCTATGGCTTACTGCTCAGTGGTTCCAGCTGAAAATCAGTGCCTAGCAATACTGCCCGGCATTATGCTGAGCTGGGTCCCATTTTGGTGTAAAACTGAGACACATTTAATTAACTAGCTGTTGTTTGCGGCTCCGCCTGTGTGGATGTCGGTTATCGCGATAAAAAGTACCCTACGAGTTTATCTATTTCAGACTATACGTCTATCTCTTTGCCAAATTTTATCCAGATCCGTTCAGTAGTTTTTACGTGAAAGAGTAACAAACATACATCTATACACTCTAACAAACTTTCAAGGAAGTAGGATAACTAGATACTTTTATCAATTTTGTAATTTTCTGATGTTTTAAGGATAATTCACTGCCAAATGAACTAGTCTTTCTTTCTTTTATTCTTTCATATTGCGGAACGCAGTAATATCATTTCATGTTTTAGTTTTAAATCCTTTATTGGTTTATTATTACAAAAGTTTGTTGTTGTATCTTATAAACGGAACTTTTGATTTAGAAGTAGTTTGTTAGCTTTAAATATAGGTACAGTTTTCAGTTTCACAGTTAGTTAGGAGGTGAGCCTATACGCCTAATGCTATTATTCCAAACACTATGCACTTTTGCGATATGCACCCAATACAACTATTTATGCTATATCCGGAATTCTTCTAAATATGAAATTGCATTGGGTATCATTTATTATATATAATTAATAATAAGTACTTGCAAAAAATGCTGCACAGCCTAGCTGATTCATCTCAACGCATCGGTCTCCGGATGAATCTTGACAAAACCAAAATCATGTTCAATGAACATATAACTCCGGAACCGGTTGCTGTAAAAGGTGACATTCTCGAAGTTGTTGTAAAATATGTTTACCTTGGGCAGACCTTGCAGATGGGTAAAAACGACTTCGAGAGTGAGGCCAATAGAAGAATTCAGTTGGGCTGGGCAGCGTTTAGGAAATTAGGTCGAGTCTTCTCGTCGCCAATACCTCAAAGCCTAAAGACAAAAGTCTTCAATCAGTGCGTTCTACCAGTAATGACATACGCAGCCGAGACGTGGACACTCACGGTACGGCTCGTCCATAAATTAAAAGTCACTCAGCGAGCTATGGAGCGGGCTATGTTAGGTGTCTCTCTGAAAGGTCAACTTCGAAACGAGGTGATCCGACAGAGAACCAAAGTTATCGACATAGCTCAAAGAATAAGCCAGCTGAAGTGGCAATGGGCGGGTCATATTTGTCGAAGAACTGACAACCGCTGGAGCAGACGTGTTCTTGAGTGGAGACCGCGGCTCGGCAAACGTAATGTAGGACGCCCTCAGGCGAGGTGGAGCGACGATCTTCGCAAAGCGGCTGGGAGTAGCTGGATGCGGGAAGCCGAGGATCGTGCTAGGTGGCGTGCCCTTGGAGAGGCCTATGTCCAGCAGTGGACTGCGATAGGCTGATGATGATGATGATGATGAATAATAAGTATGTTTAGTAATAGTATTATTCAAATACAATTGTAAAATTGTTTGATATATAAACGAAATAAAAAAAAATTGGGTGCATATC
Source organism: Trisateles emortualis (assembly GCA_947095525.1). Taxonomy (NCBI): domain Eukaryota; kingdom Metazoa; phylum Arthropoda; class Insecta; order Lepidoptera; family Erebidae; genus Trisateles; species Trisateles emortualis. The sequence continues at coordinate 20,225,706 of OX352739.1, read as the reverse complement.
TTATAGTGTATTGGATTTATCTTGCTAATCCATTAAATCTGTGAGTTGTGACTTCACTACGACAGTTCACCGAAAAGGATCCGCTGCTCCTCTATAGAAGTGGCATAAACGTTTACCTAGAGGGGCTTGAACTAAATATCTAGGTATCTATCGATTTTACAAGCGAGTTATAACTAGGTACGTGTCAGGAATACTGCCTACCTACTGTGTAATGAGTCGTGGCGTCTGCGCTGAATGCTGATCGAGTTGTTTGGAAGCCACAGAATATACGATGTATATCGAGCATTAGATGAAGGTAATAATGCGTTATTTATTATATTTTTGAAAATTTTTTTTATACTAATTGGTTGGTGGCAAACAAGCATACGGCCTGCCTGATGTTAAGCAGTTACCGTAGCCTATGGATACTTGCAATACCAGAGGTATCATTTGCGTGTTGTTAACCCAATATTTTTGCAACAGGGCTTTAAGGTGGAATATCTCCGGGATAGAAAAACATTTTTTTTTAAACGCATCCCTAAATGAGCGCTGGAGACCTGTACCTACACGCAGGAACATAACTACACCACTGTTTGTAGTGGCTGAGTCTTCTGTAAGGTCCCCAGTCAGGCTTGCGCGCTAGTATAGTACCCTACCTCTTTGTTATACTAACATAAATAATTACAATTATACTAAATAGATTACTAACTTATTAAATACCTAATGGGCGTATATAATTCGCGTATATATCAAAAATCAAAGATAATGTCATAGATGAATATCTTTAGTGATTTATATGCGAGCTTAACATTCCCGCAGTTCTCGCTAGGGTTCCTCAGCCGACCCTAAATCACGGGACTCCCCGGTGACGTAACGATAATCCCGGGTAATCCCGACTTTTGACACAAAGCTAAATTGCTATCATTTCGATTCTGGGAACGCAATAGTAATGTTAAGTTAAAATATTGATAATTTATGTATTTCCCTTTGAGACATACGTGGATATAGTCATCGTTTTAATATTATAAATGAGAAAGTTTGGAGAAATGGATGGATGGATATATGTTAATCACCCCAAAATGGCAAAACGAAACTATTATTTTTATAATTAGTGTTAATAACTAACCTTAGAATTAAAGTTAGTTAGTTTTTATTATAAACGGGAGCAGGAGAAACGACGACAAATTGCACGATTAGTTCAGTGGCTTCAGTAGTAACCTCGTCATTTACCAGTATGCGACAGCGTTGTGGGTTCAATCCTGGGTGTTTCGAGCCTGTGTGTATATTTTATCTGTTTATTATAGGTTTGTTAAGTCCTCCGTGACACCAGGACTTGTTCCCTAGTGCATGAGTAGTAGAAAAAAAAAAGATCTTAAAAGCTTTATTAAACTGCAGTCACTTTTTACATTTGTGGATGTTAAATAATGTAATAAAGGCTTTAAATGCAACATTTTATAACAATGTAGCTTTCTCGCTTCGTGCCAGCTCGAGAGCCGTAGTGTTACATCAGTTTTGATTGCAGGCCATTTTTGTGGGTCACTAGAGACACAATTTTTTGATTCAAGTTTTATTTCTTATAGATTACTTCCTACTCAAAATATAAACGCAAAAGTTTGTAAGAATGTATGGATGTATGTTTGTTACTCTTTCACGCAAAAACTACTAAATGGATTTGGATTAAATTTGGCATAGAGATAAATTATAATCTGAAATAGGACATAGGCTACTTTTAATTTCAGAAAAAATCTCTGTTCCCGAGAGATTTAATAATCTAAGAAACGAATAATAATTAGGTAACATTCGATATGACACAAAGAGTAAAATGCCAAGATAAAAATAATAAGTACAATAGTAATAATGCCTTATTTTTTATGATGAACTCTTGTTTGGTCGCTGTAAGTACAGTAAACGAAATAAATAAAGAGTCTATAACTTGTTACTAAAGTATCCAGGGGTAATCAGGAGGTCCAGTAATAAAGCAAGCAATCACTATTTCACGTAATTGAGACTGGGGGGCAGTTTTAACGATAGCTTACATTAAGGTTGAATGATATTTTATATTCTACACACATATGTTTTTTTTTTTTTATACTACCAAGGTGACAAACAAGCATACGGCCCGCCTGATGGTAAGCAGTTACCGTAGCCTATGGACGTTTGCAACACCAGGGGTGTCACTCACGCGTTGCCGACCCTTTAAAAACCTTATAACCTTATGTACTTATATATTTTAGATATAATTTAATGTAGCTGAATTTACCCACGTACATCACAGTTACATTGAGCACCGATACCACCATATTTGCCAATAATCAAAATAATGCTCAAAACAGGAGAATGTAGGGTAGTATTTAATTTTTTAAAATCTTTATTAAAAACAAAGTGAATCTGTAGGAACCTACGATTCACACTAATGTAGAGAAGCAGATCTGATAGTCCCTAGGTAACATTAAGTGATGTAAACTTAATTATACCGCTAGCTGTCATTCAGTGTCCCGTGCGAATAGTTCGCTAATAATATATCACTATCTGTAACGGGAATCTCATAGGGATCGAATACTGTTTCAACCTTATTATTGACAATATCTATCTAACTTTGCGGCACAGCTTAAGAAGCTTAGACTGTTCTTGTGGAGTAATGAGTAATGTGGCTATATCGCCTCTGCAATCGCATCGAGTGTTGTAGGTACGATGGGAAAATTATTGATGACGCGTATAGATGTTTGTCCGTGTAGTGACGGATTAAGAATACAAATGTCACCACCCCATTCCATCCCGTGGGTGTCGTAACAGTCGACTAAGGGAGTAAGTCAGGCGGACAATATCCACTGCAAGAGAAGGAAAACTCGGAACAAAACCCTATACAAACCCGTCTGGCCAGCGTGGAATAGTAGGCTAATATCCCTCCAAATGTATGGAGGAGACCCGTGCCCAGCAGTGGGACGTTTATGGGTTGAGACTAATAGATGATCGTTCCGATTTGGGTGTACTTTCTGTCGCTCAATTATATGTTTGTAATATCTCAGAAAGATGGATCTTCTATTATTCTCTCCCTAACTGTAAGACTATATTTTATTTTTATATACAACTAGCACTAGGGAACAAGCCCTGTGTCGCGTGGGACTTTACAAACATAGAATTAACGTACACAAATTACACCAAGACTCGGAACAAATATTTATGAATTACATAAAGTTTTGTTTTGTCCCATGTGGGGATCGATCCCACGAACTCCGACTTAGCAATCAGGGTCACTTACCACTAGACCAGTCCAGATCCATCCTTACTAATATTATAAATGTGAAAGTTTGTGAGTATGGATGGATGTTTGTTACTCTTTCACGTAAAATCTACTGAACGGTTCTGAATGAAATTTGGTACAGAGATAGATTTTTAAAGCTATAACCGATATCAACGCGGGCGGTGCCGCGGGCAACAGCTAGTCGTTAATAAATAAACTGGTTCAACTGATTTAATTTCCAATCTAAGATTGAAGAAGCATAACTCCTTTTTCGTTTTCCTAAAACTAGATAATTATATTATCTAAAAGGCTAAGCTTACTCAGAAAATTGCAAGAATATATCCTAACAGAGTTATAAATTAAGTGTTTTTGCAACATTAAGCTTTCAAAGTGAAACTCGTTTTCAATAGAAACTTCATACAATATTCTATTCGTGTAGAAAAACTGTAACGTTCTTACAAAAAGCTAAGAACATCAGGCTAGGAAAAAGAACTCCTTATAATCTTTTGGGGTTATACACTGACAGAGAAAAAACAACCTTACGTCTTTATAAATGTGGTTCATTTTGTGCTGTAAGAAGTAAAATTGAGACTTTGCTATTAGTTTTTGTGAAGGAGCTGAAGTTGAAAATATGTTTAGAGAAATGTCAACTCTATGTATGTAAGAATAGAGCAGATAAGCAAGCGTAGTTTTCTTTAAGGAAATTCAAATGTCTTGAGAGCAAGAAAGAAGTATTAACGAGAAGGATTTTAGTTTATTGTTGTCGTCAAAAGTGAACATTTTGTTTGTAAGTAATTACTTTGTTATAATGTTTTTCATGCCTTTATAAAATACTGTCGAAAAATGTGTGGACAAAAATCCTTACTAATATTATAAATGTGAAAGTTTGTGAGTATGGATGGATGGATGTTTGTTACTCTTTCACGTAAAAACTACTGAACGGATCTAGATGTAATTTGGCACAGAGATAGATTATGGTCTGGAATAACACATAGGCTAGACATCCACGTCGGCAACAGCTAGTAAGTTATATTTATTGATGCGAACTGTTCACAAAGTCTTCGTTGTTTCTAAAGTTTTGTAACAAGTTTAATCTTATTATTACCCTTTTTGTAGGTAACTCAATGATTTTCAATTTTCTGCTTCAACAAACCTATCTAGGTGTAGTAAGAAACGATTTTTTTTATTAAGGGCTGTTCGTTTAAATACAAAGAAATCTAAAAAAATAAATCCTTTTTCATTGCTTTTAAAAATAATACCAAACTAAGAAAAAAAAACTGTGAGCCACAAACTATTTTATTTTTATATACTAAACAAAGAGTCTGTCTGTCTCCAGAACAACCCACGTCTTCGTTAACTTAATGATGACGCAGGACTCTTCAAGAAAGCAGACAAGGACCACGTCTTATTTGCATTTTCCTTTACTATCGGCGACATTGGAACACGACACAAATTGAAGATTTATGTAAATGTGTATAGCTTCAATACTTTATTTCTTTATAGAAATGTCAGTTTTTGTTTGCGTTGGGGTCGTAGCCACAGGTACGCTTATCCATAGAACCTTGCTTTGGGCAAATTAGCGGATGTCAAACGGAGGGTTGGTAGGGACATTTTTATCCCCTTCTTTTGCAATGTATGTTTAAAAGCTAATCTAATTTCGATCGCGCGGTGGTAGTGCGTAAAAGTGACATGCTAAGCAGTCTCCCGTTTGATTCCTGGGTCGGTTAAAATGGTATTGATATTTTCAATGTTCAGTATTAGCCCTAAGTTTATAATTATCACAAAATACATGAAGGAAATGTGCCTATTGTGTTTTTATTGCAATGGGTTTTTTTATACTACTTTGGTGGCAAACAAGCATACGGCCCGCCTGATGTTAAGCAGTTACTGTAGCCTATGGACCCTTGTAATACCAGAGGTATCACTTGCGTGTTGCCGACCCATTGTTTTACCAGAGCTTTAAGGAAGAGTATCCCTCGGAAACGCATTCCTAAATGAGCGCTGGAGACCTGTACTCACACACAGGAACACAACTACACTTCTGTGTGTGGTTATTTGGCTGTGGTCTTCTGTAAGGTGGAGATCCTTCCCCAGACGGGTTTGCTCGCTAGTACGATGCTCTACCTCTCTAAATGGAAGCTAAAATAGTTGATTAAACACGGTTGTCATCTTTGCCGATTACGGAGCTTAGTGCCGACTTTCGCACTTTGTCTACCTCTCTACAAACAGTAATAACTCTGAGATATTATAAAGAGGTAAAGTTTGTGAGTTTGTGCCGTTGCATGGGGTAATCTCTTGATCTACTGAACCGATTTTGAAAATTATTTTACCAATAAAAATACACGTTATTAGTGAGTGTTATATGCTATACTAGCTGTTGCCCGCGGCTCCGCTCGCGTGGATGGCGGTTATCACTGTAAAAAGTAGCCTATGTGTTATTCCAGACTATAATCTATCTTTGTGCCAAATTTCATACAGATCCGTTCAGTAGTTTTTACGTGAAAGAGTAACAAACATCCATCCATCCATCCATCCATACTTACAAACTTTCACGTTTATAATATTAGTGGCTTAGCGGCGTCGCGTCGTTAGCGGCTAGTGTGATATATTTTGACTTTTTACTGTATTATATAGAACAAACAACCATACCTACAGCGAATCGATAGATATAATTAAGTAAAAGTAAACGTCGGGGTAATTCCCCGCGAGGGTGATGCGAACGTGAGAACATAAACATGTGACGTCAGGTTACAGGTAATGACCCCACGGGGAAATTTATTGATGTGAAGCTCCATACATAATGCACAATATTCTTTATAACTAGCTGTTGCCCGCGGCTCCGCCCGTGTGGATGTCGGTTATCGCTGTAAAAAGTAGCCTATGTGTTATTCCAGACCATAATCTATCTCTGTGCCGTTCAGTAGCTTTTACGTGAAAGAGTAACAAACATCCATCCATCCATTCATCCATCCATCCATACTTACAAAATTTTTCAACGTTTATAATATTATTAGGACCAGCCAGGTTTCGCCCGTATGAATGTCGCTTAACACGGTAAAGGATACCATCTATATCCTTGCAAAATAAAATTAATATCTGTTTAGCCGTTTAGTCGTGAAAAGGTAACAGACAGACAAACAGTTACTTTTGCATTTTTTTTATACTACCAAGGTGGCAAACAAGCATACGGCCCGCCTGATGGTAAGCAGTTACCATAGCCTATGGACGGCTGCAATACAAGAGGTATCACTTGCGTATTGTCAACCCGTTTTTTACCAGGGCTTTAAAATATAGTTCCCTACACCGCTGTGTGTAGTTATTTGGCTGTGGTCTTCTGTAAGGTGGAGGTCCTTCCCCAGTCGAGTTTGCTCGCTAGTATGGTGCCCTACCTCTCTTACTTTACCATTTATAATATTAGTATGGATTTTTAAAAGAAAAACGCCTTATTGTTAAACCATTTACTCCTAAGATAGGAATCAAGATTACACCTCGCCTCATGGTAAAGTTTTTTTTTTAAAAAGACAACTCCAACACTAGAGAACAAGCTCTGTGTCGCGGGGACTTCACAAACATACAATTAACGTACACAAATTACATCCAGACACAGAACAATTCTTTGTGGGTCACACAAACTTTTGTCCTGTGTAGGAATTGAACCCACCACCTCGTGCACACACGATAAAGTATAGGTTTATTATCTATCCTGTATTTTAATTTGCGTAGATTAAAGAATTAAAATAGTACTTCCTCAGTACACCTTTTTTTTTTTTTTTATACTACTTAGGTGGCAAACAAGCATACGGCCCGCCTGATGTTAAGCAGTTACCGTAGCCTATGGACGCTTGTAATACCAAAAGTATCACTTGCGTGTTGCCAACCCCATTTTTTTTTACTCCAGGGCTTTATGGTGGGAGTATCCCTGGGATAGGCATACGTTTCTTTCAAAACGCATCCCTAAATGAGCGCTGGAGACCTGTACTCACACACAGGAACACAACTACACCACTGTGTGTAGTTATTTGTTACTTCTGTAACCTCATCAGTTTGAGAAAGATTAACTCCCGTTAATATATTAAATCAGAACTTAAAACATAGTGTGAACATCCTTTATTCCCTACCAGTCTCCATGAACTAAGGGATAATAAATTATGCTAAAGCGGGACAACAATAATAACAATCATGCCGTCTCTCTCTACACACGTACAAATTCCCAAGGGGATGTCCTTGGTTGTATGTATGGTAATGCGATATTTGAAAGTGAAGTCAACGCGCCAGTGATAGGTTTTTTAACTCCATACATACATGTATGGAAAACAGAAAAGAGAGACCTTTCCCTTTTCTGTTTTTTTCTCTTTTCACCCGGAAAGAGAAAAACTGACTGCCTCGGTGGTCCAGTGGCCGCAGCATGCGCCTGCTGTGCACGAGGTTGTGGGTTCGATTCCCACACAGGGACAAAACTTTGTGTGACCCACAAAGAGTTGTTCTGGGTCTGGGTGTAATTTGTGTCCGTTAATTGTATGTTTGTAAAGTCCCCCGCGACACAGAGCTTGTTCTCTAGTGCGGGAGTTGTTTTTTTTTAAGATTAAAAAAAACAATAATTGAAAATAAAATAAAATAGTGATATGTATGTATACTTAACTAAAATTTTCTACATGACTCATGAGTTTGAGAGTCCCCCGCGACACAGAGCTTATTCTCTAGTGCGGGAGTTGTCTTTTTAAAAAATAGAAAAAAAAAAAGAAAAAATAGAAACTATCATTTTTAACTGAGAGAGACAAAGTAAGATGTCTCACATCTCGCAATTGCACCTTGCAGAAGACCCCGACTGCATCGGTGTAGTTGTGACCTTATGCGTAAAATCTCTAGAGCTCCTTTGAGGATGTGTTTTTTTTTTGAGAAAAAAAAATTCAACGGATTCCCACGGTTATCCAAAACACAATAAAATAATAGCAACCCATATATGTTCCACTGCTGGGCACGGGTCTCCTCTCCTCTATCAAGAGAGAGAGAGGGTTTAGGCCTTAATTCACACACGCTGACCTAATGCGGGTTGGTGAATCTGACATGTCTTTAGAATTTCTTCTAAGACATGTGGGTTTCCTCACGATGTTTTCCTTCACCGTTAGCAGATGGCGAATCATTTGATTCGTACATATAAACTTCACAAAGAGAAATTCATATTGGTACTGCCCGGGATCGAACTCGCACCTCTTGCGTGCAAGTCGGTTACTTTCCCACTCGGCCACCACCGCTTCCACCAAAACACAATACCCTGATATAAAAAAAATTGGTATTGCAAGCAGCATCAGGCCGGCCACAAGCTTATATGGCAGGAAAGTAATATAAAACAATCTTTAGTTTAATTGCGGCGGTAGCTCTATCCTATGCATACAGCCATAATAATTCTACTCGGGTCGGTAAGTACCTATGTCTAGGCTAACTGCCTCCGTGGCTCAGTGGTCGATGTGTGAGACTGCTGATCACGAGGTCCCGGGTATGATTCCCGGGTCGGGCCAAAAATCGATATTGGGTTTTTCTGTTAAGGAATTCACAATAGATTGGAGTTCACGAGTTTGGAAATTGGCGGTGTTTCCACCCCCGTGCCTCGGAAAGCACGTAAAGCCGTTGGTCCTACGCCTGATCTCTCTCCGGTCGTGTCGGATTTGCCGTCCCATTGGATTATGAGAGTGAGGGAATAAAGAGTGCACTTGTGTTTGCGCACCCACTTGTGCACTATAATATCTCCCGCGCAGATGGCAAATCTTCGTTGAGATTAGCCGCCGTGACCGAAATTCGGTTAGGAGGACATTATGTCTAGGGTAGAAAGAAAGACGATTTGGAAAGGACATTCACCTAAACAGCCAATTAGCTACACATAGTGGTGTAGTTATGCTCGTGTGTCTTTTGTGCTCATATAGAAATGCTTGTAAAGAAACGTTTTCAGGAATAACCCCTCGCTTAATCCTGGTGTTATAAATAATAGGGTAGGCAACACGCGACTAGTGCCCCAGATACTGTAGTAACCGCTTACTATAAGACGGGCCTTATGCTTGTTTGCCACACAAGTAGTATATAAAGTGATCTCAGTCATACCTTCATTCCGTTTATTTATAACACCAAAACCTTCCACTACGTTTGTTTTATTATCTCTTCTGTCCGTCCAAAGGTTGCCTGGCAGAAATTGCTTTTAGCGATAAAGCCGCCCATTGTACATAAATGTGTATCATAAATGTAATTGGTGTACAATAAAGAGTTTTCTATTCTATTCTATTCTCAGAGCTTTTTGATTAGATTTGATATAAATACGATATTTGACCTACATTTTTATGCTATTTAAGTATAAAATTATTATTAATAATATTAGCTACCCATATATGTTCCACAGCTAGGCATGGCTCCTCTATGAAAAGAGTAAGGCTTCAGGCCTTAATTCACACACCCTGGCCTAATACAGGATGGTTAATCAGCCATGTTTTTTTTTTTCTCATGGTGTTTTCTTTTACCGTTTTAGAATACCGCAGATTTAGAATCATTTGATTCCATCTCAGCCACAAGACGTCCACTGCTGGACATAGGCCTCCCCCAAGGTCTTCCACATCATTCGGTCCTGAGCTGACCTTGTCCATCGGTTGCCCGCGACCCTTACCAGGTCGTCGGTCCACCTTGTTGGAGGCCTGCCCACGCTGCATCTTCCAGTTCGTGGTCGCCACTCTAGAACCTTTCTGCCCCAACGGCCATCGGTTCTGCGAGCTTTATGCCCTGCCCATTGCCACTTAATTGAGGCAATTCTTCGAGCTATGTCGGTCACTTTGGTTCTCCTACGGATCTCCTCATTTCTGATTCGATCTCGCAGGGAAACTCCGAGCATAGTTCTCTCCATTGCTCTTTGGGTGACTTTGAGCCTTCGTATGAGGCCCATAGTGAACGACCACGTCTCAGATCCATAGGTCATCACTGGCAACACACACTGGTCAAAGACTTTCGTCTTGAGACACTGCGGTATTTGGGACGAGAAGATATGACCTAGCTGCCCAAACGCTGCCCAGCCGAGTCGGATTCGACGAGTGACCTCTTTCTCGAAGTTGGACCTACCTAACTGGACTGTATGTCCCAGGTAAACATACTCGTCAACAACTTCGAGTGTAGAGCCTCCAATTGTGACAGAGGTAGGTGCAACATGGACATTTGCCATAATCTTGGTCTTGTCCATGTTCATTTTAAGACCCACTTGTAGGGAGACTCTACTAAGGCCATCAAGCATACCGCCAAGGTCTTCCAAGGTCTCAGCCATGACCACAATATCGTCGGCAAATCGAAGGTGGGTGATGTACTCGCTGTTGATGTTGATGCCGAGTCCATTCCAATCCAGAAGCTTGAAAGCATCTTCCAAAGCAGCGGTAAACAGTTTCGGAGATATTACTTCTCCCTGTCTCACACCCCGTTGCAATCGGATAGGCTTCGAGCACTGATCTTGGAAACGGACTGACATGGTGGCGTTTTCATACAAACACTTCAACACCTCGACGTATCGAGTGTCAATTTGGCACCGTTGGAGAGACCGTAGCACAGCCCAAGTCTCGATCGAATCGAAGGCTTTCTCATAGTCCACAAACGCTAAACATAGGGGCTGGTTATACTCTTCGATCTTCTGTATAACCTGCCGCAGCGTATGTATGTGGTCTATGGTACTAAAGCCTTTTCGGAAACCGGCTTGTTCGGGAGGCTGGAAGTCGTCAAACCTACACGCGAGACGATTCGTAATGACTCTTGAAAACAGCTTGTAGACATGGCTCAGGAGTGAGATGGGTCTGTAATTCTTCAATAGGGTTTTGTCGCCCTTTTTGAAGAACAGCACCATCACACTCCTGTGCCACATTTGATTAGTACGTATAAACTTCACAATGGGAATTTCATTTTGTAGAGTTTATACATACACACTAATCAAATGATTCTCCATCTGCTACATGGGATCGAACTCGCGCTTCTTGCATGCAAGGTAGTTACTTTCCCACCTAGCCACCACCGCTGTAAATAAATAAGTCTCGCGGAAAAACCATCAATGATGCAGCTTTAGGCCAGAAACATTGTAACAAAATGCAGCAAATTGTCTCGCTTAACCATGTTATAGTCGAAGATACTTTGATATTCTCGTTCGGTAACATTTCAAGACTATTTTAGCTTTCTAATTGTAGTCGACGTCGCAGACGAGGGATCAATACTATCTCGAGTCTAGTTCATAAATAAATGTGCAACCGATGAAACTTTTATAGTAAATGCAAATTTAGATACGGTTCTAGGAATAAAAGATTTGTTGAATAACTATATTTGAGTTAAGTTAGCGTACGGTGCGCAACTTTACATTGACAGGCCTATTGATGTAGTGGTTGGTGACTCTGACTGCTACGCCGGAGGTCGTCGATTCCCACCCAGAACAAATCTTTGTGTGATGATCACGAATGTTTGTTCTGTGTCTGGGTGTAATTTATCTATAATATGTATGTATTTAGAAATATATAAGTATGGTTATCAATTGTCTGGTTACCATAGTACAGGCTTTGCCTAGTTTGGGATCAGATAGCGATGTGTGAGTTGTCCCGAAAATATTATTATATTAACTAAAATAGCTACAGCTATTTTAGTTAATATAATAATATTAGAATGTATGTTTTTTTTTATTATACTACTTACGTGGCAAACAAGCTTTCAGCCCGCCTAATGTAAAGCAGTTACCATAGCCTTCAGACGCTTGCAATACCCGAAGTATCACTTGCGTGTTGCCAACCCATTTTTTTACACCAGGGCTTTAAAATGGGACTATCCCTGAAATTAGAATACGTTTATTTCAAAACGCATCCCTAAATGAGCGTTGAAGATCTGTGAAATATTTATTTCATCAGTAGGTTTGGTGTAATTGTACTTTGTTACCAAATTCTACAGAAATATATACAATGGTTTTCTAAAAAAACTAATCTTCAGTACAACTATCTCCGATGCCGTGTAATAAGAATTTGCGTGATTTAATAATTCTCCTAAAAATAAATTTTAAATGGTAATTTATGACAGCCGTATGCACTGCCACTACAACATCGATATAGTCTAAAAAAACACATTTCCTAAATGCATGTTTCATAATTACCAATGCAAAAACCGGGCGTTCACAGCATTGCTTGCTTATCATTAAGCTTCCTTCTCATTATTTACATCAAAAACTCATTAAAATAAAGCTTTGTCTTTCAGTACGTTAACTAGTTGTAGCACATTGAATATGAAAATCCAGCCACCATTAATGTTAGGGCGAGGAAAGCATATTTACTTCAACTTAGTAGCTACTTTTTTTATACTACTTGGGTGGCAAACAAGCATACGTTCCGCCTGATGTTAAGCAGTTACCGTAGCATGTGGACGCTTGCAATACCAGAGGTTGTGGTAAGATGGGAGTATCCCTGGGATAGGAATACGTTTCTTTGAAAACGCATCCCTAAATGAGCGCTGGAGACCTGTACTCACACACAGGAACACAACTACACCGCTGTGTGTAATTATTTGGCTGTGGTCTTCTGTAAAGTAGAGGGACTTTCCCAGTGCCCTACCTCTCTAAACACTTTCGACCGGCCCTTTCATGATAAACATGAAAGGGCCGGTCGAAAGTTTTTACACTACCAAAAGGATATATTTCCAGATTTTAATCTGAAATGACATAAGAACATCAGAGGGCATCAGTCACTCTAAGCTTATTTAAAAATACACCTACACCTCGCTTCTATCGACAAATAAAATGAGCATATCGTCTTCAAGAAACTTATTTATTTAAACTTCCTGCAAACAAATTGCATAAGGCGGACTTAATGCCTAAGGCATTTTCTGACTGTCAACCTTTGGGTGATGCAGAGATAAGCATGGCAGGAGACAATAATAATAAAGAAATATTAGTGTAAAGGCTGTCACACACCTCCAACGAAAAAGCAGGATCCTTCGACCAGGCAACGTAATCGTGCCTAACGGGCCTCGACCCACCAGGCCCGTCTATACTTATTACTTGAAGTTTGTTTCAATGAAAGCTTTCCGCAGTCGGTTATGAATGAAAAACTAGCGTTTAACATAATAGCTAAAGTTTTTATGTAAAGGAATAAAAGTGAGCTGTGAATATTGTTATGTAGTAAATTTATTACTTGCATACGTTTTGTATAAGTGTACCTTACTTAGGTTTTTATGATTCATGCATAAATACAATATATGTATATGAAACTGTTGTAGATATAACAATATTTATTACTAGCTGTTGATGTCGGTTATCGCTGCAAAATGTAGCCTATGTGTTATTCCAGACCATAATCTATCTTTGTGCCAAACTTCATCCGATCTGGATGAAATTTTCGTTCAGTAGTTTTAATGTGAAAGAGTAACAAACATCCATCCATCCATCCATTCTCACAAACTTTCACATTTATAATATTAGTAAGGATAACTCATCCGGATGAACGGGGCATAAACCATTGCTTCATGCCTTGTACAGTAATGTCATAGTTGAGTGCACGTATGGTTTAGTAGTAAAGATGATCACCTCATCAAAAAATACCACGCCGAGTGTTTTGAATACGATTTCCACTCCAGACAGGCTTTATTACAATATAGCATGTCTGAAGTGGAAATCGTACTCATATACACGTTTAGAGATAGATTATAGTGTAGATACTATAATCTATCTGTGTGCCAAATTTCATCATGATCCGTTCAACCTTGATTTTTGAAGTGAAAACTTCTTTGAGCACTGTAATACTTTTTATTGGGATAAAATCTCTGGATTCGCGACAATACGAGATTCAGTTTGACATATCCGAAAAATCATGTTTCGACTGTCACGTTATTAAAGCAAAGAGGCGATATATGCATGTAGATATAGCATACCGCGAACGCGTATGGAAAATAAAATAAAAACATTTATTGCTATAAAATTTATAACAACTGTTTTGCCTATTGTTTTCACTTCTGTCGGCACTCCTGGAGTGAATTTTTTTTATACTACTTGGGTGGCAACAAGCATACGGCCTGCCAGATGAGGCAGGCCGTATGCTTGTTGCCACCCACGCTTGTTAAGCCAAGATTATTAAGCAGTTACCGCAGCCTATAGACGGTTGCAATACCAGAGGTATCACTTGATATTGAGACAAAACTCCTATCTACTCATTACACAAAGATTTGTCCTGGATGGGAATCAAACCCACGACCACCAGTCTAATCGAATGGCATTGGCAATAGATGAAGAAGAAACTCTTTAATGATGAAATTTTCTTCAGTAGGCGCAACTATTGCGATTTCGGTATTATTAAATGGTAACTTATATAGATATTATTAGGTTTATGACCACCTAATAACAAAGCTATTACTACCAAGAAAACAACCGTCCAAGTGCGAGTCAATCTAGATGCACCTACACCATTATTATCCGATAGTTATAAATAAATGATGTAACAGTATGTTTGTTTGAGTGGTGGACAGAGCGATGGGAGTGCGCAGGCGCGCCAACATCGACCCTCTAGTATTTATAGTAGCTGTCGAGTATATGCACCGGTGAAGAATATTCCGCAACACTGTACCAGTACTACCTATACCTACATAGTATTATTGATACAGGTGTGAAGTAATCTTTGCACCTGATATATGTAGAATCATCATCTCAGTCAAAAGACGTCCACTGCTGGACATGGGCCTCATATAATAATAATAGCAACTCATATATGTCCCACTGCTAGGCACTAGGGTCTCCTTTCCTCTATCAAGAGAGCACACACGCTGGCCTAATGCGGGTTGGTGAGCTATATTTTTTATAATTAACCAGAGACCCACCCTCGCTTCGGTTTTTTTGATATTCTGTAAATAAACCATGCATGTATTACATATATAAACTAGCCGGAAGAATTTTTCTGAATTATTGTGAAAACCACATGAAAATCCGTTGCGTAGTTTAGAAGAACTAAACATACTCGTACATAGGGACACATAGCAGGAAGCGGCTTTGTTTTATACTATGTAAAAATAACATATATGTATATGACTACTGACCGATTACCTGATGATTAATGTGAACAGCCGATGGATGAACAAGAGAAAGAGAAGAGCTCAAGAGCAAATGTAATGAGAGATTGAAATGTCGTGGAGGCTTATGTCCAGCAGTGGACGTCTTTAATCTGAACCTCGGTGACACAGTGCGACACGACTGCAGAGGTCTCAGGATTATTACCTGGGTCACGAGGTGTTAGGTATTTCCGATAAATAATGCGCAGATTCAGAATCTGTAAAGTGCCCAGAGTGTGGCAAGAGACTCGCCCATAAGGCAATTCATGGGACTTAACGTACTTTCGGGATAAAGGCGTAAGCGGTATTACGAATCATTGGGTTTCATTTTCAACCAAATTATTTTTTTTAGTGCAACTAAGGCATTCGGATTCGCTGAACAAAACGGTCACTTAGTCTACGGACTCTTATTCCAAGAACTTCACTTGTACATTGCTCTATAATAATAGGATATTTATTGCTCTATTAAAAATGAAAATGTTGTAATAGAAGTTGTAACTATGTAGATGTAAAAAAGTCCTGTCAGTACAGAACTTCTCCTGGGGATTTTAAATTCTATATTCCCCAGCAAAGACACTAAAACACTATCTTACAGAAAACTACCTTTCCAGTCATTCAGCTCAAAATCAAGCTAAAAATCTGCAGTGTGAAAAATGAAACTTTTTAAGTACACTCGATATCGTAACAAAACATTTATTTCATAAGATATTTACATGAATAGTTAATAAATTTAAAGTAACCTTACCTAACCTACTTACAAACAATCAGATATTGTATTTAAAGGTATGAACCTATAAATAAAATATCTGATTGAGGTTGCAGTTCTGAGTAAAGGTGCCCAAAAGATTACCCACATTTCCACGCTGGATTGCAAGGCTAATACGGTTACCCAAGTAAAAGCCAGTGTTAGGATCGTGAGATGACTCGACTAAACGAACTATTTATTAAAAGCACAATGTTACACACAAGAACCCGTTGGCATATGTAACATTGAGAAGACCACTTCTAGAATATTCTGAATAAGTCCAGACACATTCCTATTTCTCGACTACCAATATGAAAATATCTCTAGAATCAATAAATCTAGGCTATATACAATATTTACGATGACTCGTAACCGATTGATATGTAAATATGCGCCCCCGAAGCGGTCTTACACTAAATCTGACACGTTTCTGAACGTATATTGGATGTAGCAAACTTTTGCCGTAATATTCAGGAATCTTTAAAAATAAATGTCCTGAAATATATCTTCAGAAAACGTAATGTAGGACGACTCCAGACCAGGTGGAGCTCTCTAGGTCTCGTATTTATAAAAGCATCTCAGGTATTGAGAACGCGCACTTTATGTACCGTCTCTTTCTAACTACGGTTTCGGGAACCTAGTTAGATAGAGACAGGGTGTCAAGTACTCAATACCTGAGATGCGTTTATAAATACGAGTCTTAATCTCTGTTTTTTATGCTACTTGGGTGGCAAACAAGCATACGGCCCTGATGTTAAGCAGTTACCCACCATTAACGAAAGTTAACAAAACCATTTCCGATCCCAGGGTAATTTCATCATAAAGCCCTGGTGTTTAATTTTGGGTAGGCGACGGTAACTACTTACCATCAGGCGGGCCGTATGCTTGTTTGCCCCCTAAGTAGTACTTGTAAAAAAGGAGCACAGTAGTAGTAACTCGGTCCTGGGTTCAGAAAATGTTATACTGGTTGGCCAAGTGGTGGGTAGAGCTAGTAGATGACCAGCTCACTGGATAAGACAAATCTTATAGAACGAGCAATTCTCATATATGTATTTACAATATTGAAATACATTTCGTTTATCTCGGAGACGGATCTTATCCTATATATATTATCTAATTGGGCGCTCATAGCCAGGTACACTAGCAGTTCGGTAAACGATCAGTGGGTTAAGCTACCAAAAGCGCAGTAACCTTATAGATGGGTGACCGCATAGTGGTATTTTGTCTAAGCGTCTCCGTGCTTCGGAGGGCACACGTTAACAGTCGTTGGATCACGACAGAGGCCTAAATATAGGTGATCTAAATAACTCTGTCACCAGGTTGGCCACTAACCAAACGATAAGAAGAAGACGGATCTTATGATTTGGATCAAGTTTTGTGTTTAGATAAGGTTTTACTCTATATTTGTAGGAGACGTTTCTGAAAAATTACGATTTTCTACAATAAAACCGTTAAACATCTTTACCCGCTGCTAGATAGTCTGGTTCCTGGTGCACCACGTGGTCAAAGAAGAAAACAGACTAATAGATAATATTATTAATATTTTCGTTTGTTTGATTTTTCAAAGAAAACTGCCGCTTTAGGGATCCGGGTGTGCGTCGCGGGATACTGAAGAAACAAATAATTCACAGACACAAAGTAGATATACCAATGTTAAAAAAATATATAATATCTAGATTACAAAAACATTTCTGTTAAGGTAACATAAAGCCTAAACAAACAAAGATTTATTTTATTGATGAAACCCGAACCCGACGCGGAGTGTAATAGCGCGCGGTAATTTTACAAATTGAATCAATTTTTTACGCGATTTTATCTTAACATTTTTGTTACGATCTTACATTTTTTACTGTTACATAACGATACATAACATTATATTAAAATAAAATAGGAAAAGAAAGAAATACAATTAGGTATTGGCTCATAACACGTGAGTGATGCTTCAGGTATTGCAAGCGTCTTTAGAAACGGTCACATCAGGCTGGCATTATGCTTAATTGGCGAATGTTATAACACACAAGTATGTGTGTGTGTGTGCATCATTAAAGCTCTCTTTATACCTTCACTCTCATAGATACATAACTGAAAAAAGACCAGGCGTAGGACCAACGGTTTAATTTATTTTCTGATGTACGATGAGGATTTGATGTGATTTTATAAAATGGTCACCAATTCACGGATTGATAGCGTCAAGGTTGCTTATCACTTAGATACGACTTTCTAAATGTTAGTAAAAAAGTGTTTAACAGTGGGCTTATGTCCCTTTAATATTGTAAACAGCATGAAAAACATACCACATTTCCTTCTTTTAAAAATATCGTTTAAAGTCATTACTCAGATGTAACTTGCAGACAAACAGTATCACCTAAGCCGTAAATCAATGAATGTATAAACCTTGCTTTTGTAACGAAAAATGAGTTTTCGCATTTTAGCTCACGGCAAAGTTAAGAATCATCTGCAATCTAATTTATTCCTAAAATGTAACAAAGATGTGAGCAAGATTTGTCGCTGGAATTGAGAAGACCGTTTGAGAAAATATCTCTACAGAAGTACTTACATAATAATAAAATCCTAAAAGTTCAAACTCAAACTCAAAATTCATTTATTCATTTAGGTTACAAAGTAACACTTATGAAGGTCATAAATTATGAATAAACCAGAAAGATGATGTCAGCAAAATTTTCCTATGGCTAGTTCGCTGACGTGGAGCCTTGAGAAGAACTAGCAAGAAACTCAGGCCACTCTTTTTAATCGCCAGATCTTAGACTTGAGTTAAAAGACAAGTCCCGCACTAGGGAACAAGCCCTGTGTCGCGAGGGACTTTACAAACATACATACAATTAACGGACACAAAGTACATCCAGACTCGGGACAACCATTTATGGATCACACAATTTTTTGTTAAAAGGAATTGAACCCACAACACGCCGGCCACGCAGTGGTAAACAGACAGGTCTCCAGCGCTCATTTAGGGATGCGTTTTGAAAGAAACGTATTCCTATCCTAGGGATACTCCATCTTAAAGCCCTGGTGTAAAAAAATGGGTTGGCAACACGCAAGTGATACCTCTGATATTGCAAGCGTTCATAGGCTACGGTAACTGCTTAACATCAGGCTGGCCATATGCTTATTTGCCACCCAATTAGTATTTAAAAAAATATGGCGAGGTAACTACTTAAGTCACTGAACTAACCGTGGAATCAAATAAGTATAGCCTAAGTACTTGCTCTACCAAGAGAGCTAAAGCGTTAGACCATGGTGGACCTTGGTTTAAGTCCTCGCAGCCCTTTTTCACTAACCCACAATAGAATACAGCTTGGTGAATCATACATGCCTTTAAATTACATCTATGACTTATAGGTTTTCCCAAGATGTCTTCCTTCACCATGAGTGTTGTTGGACCAGTTGGGAAATCATTTGTTTAGCACATATCGGCATAGTGAAATTCATTTTTTTCTTCTTTTTTTTCTTTTTAAAAAGACAACTCCCGCACTAGAGAACAAGCTCTGTGTCGCGGGGGACTTTACAAACATACAATTAACGGACACAAATTACACCCAGGCTCAGAACAATTCTTTGTGGATCACACAAAGTTTTGTCCTGTGTGGGAATCGAACCCACAACCTCGTGCACAGAAAGCGCATACTGCGGCCACTGGACCACCGAGGCATTGTTACTACGGCTTGGGCTTCAACTCACAAGTTCTGGGTTATAAATTGTTTACTTTCCTATTCAGCTAACACTGCTTTTCTACAACCCATATTATGTCCCACTGCTGGGCACGGGTCTCCTCTCCTCTATCACGAGAGAGAGAGGGTTTAGGCTTTAATTCACACAGGCTGGCCTAATGCGGGATGGTGATACAGACATGTCTTTATAATTTCTTCTAAGACATGTGGGTTTCCTCATGATGTTTTCCTTCACCGATAGCAGATGGTAAATCATTTGATTAGTACATATAAACTCCACAAATTGAAGTTCACATTGGTACTGCCCGGGATCGAACTCGCACCTCGTGCGTGCAAGTTGGTTATTTTCCTACTCGGCCACCACCGCTTACAATAGCTTGCAATTAATTATTAGGAACACTACTAGGCTAGTGCTATGTACTTGTCGGTGAGAACGGATCTACGGAACTTCCTTAGGAGTTCGAGCAGCCGAAGAGGCTCGGTCTATTGGCGAATACAGTGATTTCATTTACTCCTAGCCTACGGTAACACCTTACCGATATTTGTTACTTTAGCAGATATCTTGAAAAAAGTCTGTAGTTACATGATCTAGGTAAGTATATATAAAGATACGGCGTAAAGCCTACCAGAAATAATTGGCAATCGTTTATATATGACCATTGGTATATGAAGAGAACGTCTCGAATAATCAGTTGAATGTTTGATACGGCTCGCTGTTGCCCCATACACCCTAACAACCTATTTTTAGTCATCGACCGATCTATACCTACGTGAAAATTTCAGACGCACCCCATTGGTCGGCGTGGCATGACGTCACAGAAAGCTCCCAGCCAATAGGGGTGCGGGTTTGTGCGCATGCCTCTAAAGCCTTTTGAGCTCACTGACGAGGCTCGGCAGTCCGGGCGAGGTGTTCCCAGGTGTGCGAAGTAACCGCCAACACAAACAAAAGGTCAATATATATTTTTAATATTTAACTAATATTCGCCATGTTGGTATTTTTAAACGTTCGTTTTAATATCGCGGCCGCGGGTTGTGTTTATTAGGTTATTTTTATTTAGTGTTAAAATTAATAATTAAATTTAGAATGCTATCTTAAAAAAAACGCCCATTTTAATAAATAAATTTGAATTAAGTGTTTTTGTGTGTTTAACGGTAAGTAAGTGTTTGTGTGTGTGTGTGTGTTGATACAATACAGTTTTATTGTTAATATGTGTGCGCGCGTTATATAATTGTTACATAATGAGTGTCGTGTTCCGTGTGGGTGTGTGTGATGTATGCTTGTGTGTGTGTGAGGTGTAGTGACGATGTGTGAACAGAATTAATATATGGTTGGGCAGTTTGATGCAGAATTAGATATGGATTGAAAGTAAAAGTTAAATTTCTTTATATATTAAAAATATTATGTAAGAAGTGAATGACCTATATAACAATAGAATGCATTTACATTCGTTTGGGTATATATTTTTGTTTGAATATTAGAGTTATTTTTAACTACCTACCCGGTTAAGTCTGTGGCCACCCGTCGTATCAAGACTACATAGGATTAAATTATTTATTGAAATATAAATAGAAAACTATTAATAATATAATATTTATCCACAATATATTGTGATTTAATTTAATTTATGTGTATTATACTTACAATTTGTTATATTTAAAATGTTTCATTTTTAGAAAGAGAACAACCTAAAAATAAAACAACTGAACTAGATTATGACTATGCGTTAGCCAACTGGTTAAATTATAAAATTATGTTTCCATGAAAATTTCCGTCGGACAGTTAATTTTATTTGAACGTGACAAAACTAACAAACTTTTAAGTTAATTATATCAGTTACTTTATTTTTTAACTATAAATACGTATTGCTTTAATTGATAACGATTTTAATTAACAATAGGAATATTTTAAAACTTAGAGATATAACAAACATCGTAGATCTTGTAGCACTGTTAGCTACGACGTAGTAAAGGCGTGCTACGAAGCGTAGCATTCAATTCGTAGCATATATATTGAGCAAATTGTAGACTCTTTGAGTTTTTTAGTATTTCAGCCTCAGTGTTCTCTCGGTATAGATGGCGCCTATATTTACTGAATGGTCGTAAGGTTCCGGGTTCGTTTTTGGGAAATATAGTGAAGGATTTTTCTTTAAAAAAAAGTTGCCGTGCCGTCGGTCTTGCACACAATGCACTTATTATAATTTATAACATTTACGTTGGTTTTAGAATGCAAAATTTTGTCAATCGCGACAAATACCTACTTAAGTATCGAAGACCATACGTCATTTAAAAATCATGAAACATTTGACTTAACATTACAAAGTCTGGGCTTACAAACTAAAGCATAATATACATATAATTCACAAAAGTTACATTATCGTCTCACAAAGAGAGCGGAAGTCGTAAACCGCGTCTGTTTCCGGCTGCAAGATGGCGGCCGGAAGTGAGCCGAGTGGCGGATTCCGGTGGTACACATCCGTCGAGGTCTTAAGATGAAGAAATGTGATTTTTTGTGTCCTTTTGTTAATATTAATAGAGACTTTCATTTAGATTTGACTGCTTTTTTTAACCCTTATGTCCCATTGCTGGGCAAAGGTCTACCTCATGGTCTTCCACAATTCTCTACTAGACGTCAAATCTCTGCAAACCACTTATCTTTAAATAACTCTGTCATAGAAATAATTGCATTCTTAAGTCACACTTACAGTCCGACGGGACGGCAATCATATATCGGGCGTAGAACTAACGGTGACGCGTGTTCGCCATCTATGTTCGAATTCCTTGCCAATTCTTCTCGAGGCCC
Source organism: Trisateles emortualis (assembly GCA_947095525.1). Classification (NCBI taxonomy): domain Eukaryota; kingdom Metazoa; phylum Arthropoda; class Insecta; order Lepidoptera; family Erebidae; genus Trisateles; species Trisateles emortualis. The sequence continues at coordinate 20,203,180 of OX352739.1, read as the reverse complement.
AACCCTAGTCAGCTAATTGGCCGTAGGAAAAAAAGTATGCTGGCATTTGATTTATGACGTTCATAAGTATCATGTATTTGATCTAAATGAATAAATGAGTTTGACTTTGATCTACGTGCCGGCTTCAACAAACTCTTTCTCTATTAGATGGATTCTTTCTGATAGTTATTAAACATACTTATATACATCTTATTATATTATCTTAGTTTTGTATAAAGAATTAGATTCCCGTATAAGAATCGAACCCACGACCCCTGACTGCTAAGCCGGCGGTCCCGGGTTCGAATCCCACACGGGACAAAAGTTTGTGTGATTCATTAATGTTTGTTCCGTGTCTGGGTGTGATTTGTGTCCGTGAATTGTATGTTTGTAAAGTCCCCCGCAACACAGAGCTTGTTCTGTATTGCGGGAGATGTCTTCAATAAAGAAAAAGATTCAAGTGGACGAAGTGAATTCTGTTTTATTCATTATTTGGTGTTTTCTCTGATTACAGTTGCGTTTTCTAATATTTTGCTGTTTTATTTTATTTTGGTATTATTAATTAGGAGGAGTGTTATTAAATCGTTATTTTGTCTGATTGATAGAGTAATTTGTTGTTTTGAATGTACTAAGGATGATAATATATTATTATATTATACGTTATTGGTTATAATACTTACATAACTGTTTTGTTAAACATTTATTTATTATCTTTATTAATTACCAGCGGCAGGTCCCGGCTTCGCATGGAAGGGCATTGCTTTAATTTTTGTAGGGGTCCCTTAATTAAAAAATTATATTGTCTATGTTGCTTGCTGATAATGTAGCTTTCTATTAGTGAAAGATTCACCCACAAGTTTTTGAGTTTATTCATTACAAACATATAACAATCCAAAAATACAAATCTTTTCTCCTTATAATATTAGTATAGATATAAATGCGAAGGTCAAAGCAGCGATTACTGATAACGAAAGAATTATAAAGAATGCTGGAAATTTCATTACTTCTATCGACATACTCATAGCAAGCAATTGTACTATGTAGTGACGTAATCATTGTAACTAATGTGCTGTTGTTATATTGTTACAGGCAGAGGCACAGGCACACCATGGTGAACTAGCCCTTACCGATACATATCAAATAACGCACTGATATCATAGTTAAATATAACTTTACATATAAATTTTAAAATTGATACGTGCACGCGAATTAACATACTCATAATTAGCATTAAAATTTTGAAGTTTTTATTGAGATTTGATCGAGTCAGTAGGTCTCGGGGTTTAGGGTTGTTGTGGAAGGGGTGAGGCAAGTGTCGACCGTGGAGGCGGAGGGGGGTGCGCTGTTAGGGCGGCTGGGGGGCGCGCTGCGTGGAGGCGCCGCGGCCGCCTCGCCCGCACGCGTCGCGAGCTCCATCAGGGGCTACCTGACCAACAAGGTCGGCTCGCTCCAACTCAGAGATACAGGTAACATACTTCACACTCCTAACTGTTAATATGTACCACCAAAACCAAGGTGCGACATATTACCAGTTGTCCCCTTTCTGTTTTATATCGCACCCTCCCATCCAAAACGTTGTAAAATAAGACCACTTAAGTTTTAAACTTATGTTTAATTAACATATAAAATGAAAGTAAAAAAATATATGAAATCAAAACATTGTCCCGATTTCCCTGGGATTCCATCACGAGATTCTGACTTCGAGCGTATGGAACCACCTCAAAAGTATACTCTTTCAAATAAAAAATAATTTTGAGAATCGGTACACAAATAGCGGAGAAATCGGTAAACATACATTAAAAAAATACATACATACTCCTTTTTTGAAGTCGGTTAATAAAAATTGACAACAGACGATCTTATATTACATCGTTTTTCTTTGGGTGCGACAATATATGCAATGTTTTTTAATATAGGTATATTACAGCTGAAGTACAGTGCGTATACATAATTATATATATTGATCATAGAACTACGCGGCAACTGTATATCTCTGATGACTATAATTATACGCCCGTCAGAATTTTTGAAGTACAAACGCACACATACACACCTTTAATCAACATATATTTAAGTATGCTTAAGATTAAAGCAATGTGGAAAATATCGAGTCCGGAGCAGGATTTAAAACTGCGTCACTAGAGTTACTACACTACCAACCGTGCCATCCGAGCTCCTACTCCGGAGTTCGAATTTTTCTACCGTTTTCTTACGTCGTCGTGAGTGTTAATATTTAAGTATATTTGAGCTAATTGCATAGCAAAAATGCTAAAAATATTTAATTATATATTTAAAGTTTAGATTCTTGATTACTAGACACCTGATATCTAAGGAAATTTACACATTACGACTTTTGCATTGAAACAAAGGAACGCGTGCATCTCAAACGCATCAACTTAAACACTAGTTTGCACCATAACTTAATAGCGTTTACGGACACCATATTAAGAGAGGTAGGGCACCATACTAGCGAGCAAGCCCGACTGGAGAAGGACCTCCACCTTACAGAAGACCACAGCCAAATGACTACACACAGCGGTGTAGTTGTGTTCCTGTGTGTGAGTACAGGTCTCCAGCGCTCATTTAGGAATGCGTTTTGAAAGAAACGTATTCCTATCCCAGGTTTACTTCCATCTTAAAGCCCTGGTGTAAAAAAAAGGGTTGGCAACACGCAAGTGATACCTCTGGTAATGCAAGCGTCTATAGGCTACGGATACTGCTTAACATCAGGCGGGCCGTATGCTTGTTTGCCACCCAAGTAGTATAAAAAAAAAAAAAAAATATTAGCGAGGAAACCCAACTAGGGTAGGAGCAGCAGTGTAGTTGTGTGCCTGGGTCTCCAGCGCCCATTTAGGAATGGATTAATAAAGAAACGTTTTCCAATCCCAGGGATACTCCATCTGAAAACCCTAGTGAGGATTACAACTACACCTGGCGCCTGCATCGATATTGCATCATAACTGCATTGCGTTTACATCCCTTAAAAGTCATAGTGACGACAGTCTTAATGCTAAAATCTAAATTCAAACCACGCAGATAAATAAAATATATCTTAACTCGAACCACATCTTAATAACACCGTCTAAATTATAATAAGACTTTTATCATCTCCTGTACTAAACTTCCTTATTATCGTACACAAAACACAGCCCCTTTACAAACACTCTAAACAAAAGGACAAGCAAAAAACAATGGCATTATTATTTACAATATTAAGTCTTCACGAAGGGTGCTTCAGCAAACATTGGCCCACCAGCAACCAATATAATTTGTACAAGCAAATATAGACTTTACCCTATCGGTGTAAGATTTAAAGTTGTTGGAAATCGAAGCTAACGATAATCAAATATTTGCAGAACAACGTTATAAAGTAAATTGGGGGAGTGTGACGTAATACAAATAAAGGAGCAACCGTGTTGTGATAGCGATCCTCAGTAATTTTATCTGTTAGAGAAAGAGATGAAGGGAGAAAAGAGAAAAATGAGTAAATTTTCTATTATTTTAATATAAATATTACAAGTAATCTGCATATTTGTCAGGTTGTGCTTGTTTTATTATCACTAAACATTTGCAAAACAGATTGAATGAATTTATTTTGCTTTCTGCAGTCTTTCTACATATATACTTTAACTGTACCATAGCTCACTACACTTAAATGGGCTTCAAAAGAGCAACAAAGTTTTATCTTCACGTAGTAATACTCACTACACAATCACCGTCATCTTCAGTGTCTGCTCATCGTGTCCCTCATGCTGATTCTTTTGTCACTGTGCTGTGCTGACATATGGACGACACGGTTCGGTCAAATAGACAATGACAAAAATAGGTAGTCATTTTTCTTAAGGCTGCCTGCCCGCGTCCGACATTTAGTGACCGACTTTTTGTAGGAGAAAAATAGAACGTGCTAATATGCAATAGCACAACGCACACGTCCTTCAAAAAGTCGGTTAGAAATAACATTTTAGTTCCCCATGTATCATCGGACCTATTGTCGGTCTAACAATCGGTCACCGATTATCGGGACGTGGGCGAGCAGTCTATGTGTTATTCTATAAAAAATCTTCAATGACTATTGTCTGATGTGTTGGGTGATTTTTATATATTCAAATATTTACTTAAATACAGGCATATTATTTAATAGGGTAAAATACAGGTATATTATTTATTAGGTTATGTAACTTAATAGTATCTTCATAAGCTTGGAACAGTACACCGCTAGGCATATATTATTATTATAGATTTCAGTAATTAATTAAATGTTTAATTAAAAACAAACGTCGTCATTAAAGTCTAACAAAACTTAATCGCTTACGAAGCAAATCCAATTATTCTGTCGTTCACAATCACTGCTCACCACCGATCGAGTATAGACGATCCCTAAATAATTACGTCTTTTAACCAGTTTTGATTTAACGTTAGGGGTTAATTGCATTTGTTCGGTGTAGTAATTTGAGAATTAATTGAATTCATCAATAGGTATAAGTTTTTTAACTAGTTATAGAAAGTTATTAAAGAGACTCACTAGACAAAACCCTGGAATTCAAAAACTGCACAACGTCAAGTCAAAATTATAAGCTTTTAGAATACCAAATAAAAATAAAATTTCGCCATGTCACTTTAATTGATTATATCTCTGCACGTCAAAAGGAGACAGACTGATTAAAAAACGAAAAATCTAAAACTACACTACAATTTCAACATTTTCCACTACAATTCTTTAAGTGCCCTTCTAAGAAGGGAGATCCCGAAATTCCTAAAGAGAAAACTAATCTTAAACGTTTTTTTTTATTATTTCAAGGCAGAGAACAAAATTTTCAGAGAACTAGATAAACACAATTTATCATCGCATTATATATTCACACAGTTTGTACTGTCAGACTACGAAACGGTATATTTTACTTATTCATTTATGGAGGTTCTACAGCTTATTATAATTTGATGATATATTATTATTATGTTTATTTTAATTGCCTGAGCGTTACGGTATGTCCTTGTTCTGTAAGGTAATGATTCTTCCCCAGTCGAGCTTACTCGCTAGTATGGTGCCCTACCTCTCTTAAAATTATTCATAATAGGTTACAACACACTTATCTTCATTTTTTCATAATAATGAAAATTCCCAAATAAGACGTTTTGGCTAATTTGCTTACTGCCGGATTCGGAAGAAGATCGGAGAAGTATAGCATAAGAGACTATATATAGCATGGGGTTCTTCAAGAAAGTAGTTATAAGGTTTATTAAGGGTCGGCAACGCGCGAGTGGTACCCCTGGTGTTGCAAGCGTCCATAGGCTACGGTAACTGCTTACCATCAGGCGGACCGTATGCTTGTTTGTCTCCTTGGTAGTATATAAAAAAAAAGTAACTGAAAAGAGATTTTTTACAAACGCTTGATTTGTGTTTCAATTTGAGAAAGCGCAAAAACTACCCCAACAAAATAAATAATCTATAAATAAACATAATCGATGAGTGGCTTCAAATATCATACAATGAAAACGCAGCCGGTAGTACCTCATACAGATGTATCTAAAACAACAATGGCATTTGTAAAATCAAAGAGATGCCAATATTTGTAGTGTACGCCACAAAACCGCTCCTCGTTTCTCAATTCCCTCGCACCCTCAGGCACTAATTGTATCAATTACTGCGTCGTGGTGGTGCGGGTTCGGTGCCGGGTAGGGTGCTTTGTTACTAGGGACGACGGTTACGAAACGAGCTATTGTGGTGCAGGGGATTACACGAATTTTGTAACGGGAAATATTATTGAAAGGAGTAACAGTGCCTTTGTTAGAAAGATTGCACAGATATAGTAATACCACTAGGTTGTCTAGTAAGCTTTATAGATAGCCTAATTGTAGATAGCTACTTATAGCCTAGACAAGTGGCATAAATCGTAGTCGAATAGAATAGAATAGAAAGCAAATATACCGTTCAATCAAACAATCAATCAGCCTATCGCAGTCCACTGCTAAACATTTATGTCCGTTAATTGTATGTTTGTAAAGTCCCCCGCGACACAGAGCTGGTTCTCTAGTGCGGGAGTTGTCTTTAAAAAAAAAAAAAAAAAAAACATAGGCCTCTCCTAACACGCGGCACAGCACACGGTCCTCCGCCTTCCGCATCCAGTCCGTCCCAGCGACCTTTTTTAGGTCGTCGGTCCACCTAGCTGGGAGCCACCCTACCTTACGCTTACCTAGTCGCGGTCTCCACTCTAAGACACGTCTGCTCCATCGACCGTCGGTCCTTCTGCAGATGTGACCAGCCCATTGCCACTTCAGCTTGCTAATATACGGTTATTTGACGTAATTGTACGATATTATGTCGAAAACTTATGTCAAATCTCATATTGCTTTCTAATCTATCCGATTTCACTACAGTTTATGCCACTTGTCTAGAGGGGATGGTTTTTAAAAAAATACTATGTAATGATGATGATGACATGATTCAAGAGAAAAGTTTATATGATAATTTAATAGCTAACATTATTATTTCCTTTCCTTTTGTAATTATAGTACCGTATGTTTCTTATACCGCAATAAATATATATTACATATCCTTACACCCGTCTCCCAGTGGGGTAGGCAGAGACTATGGTACGCCAATTGCTTCGATCCAAACATACTTCCTTCGCCTCCTCTACATTCATCAACCTCTTCATGCATGAACGTACTTTAACTTTTCTGGGTACTTTAATTTGGCCCTTATTTAGTAAATCCTCTACTTGGCCGCTGTATGTTCTCCTAGGGCGGCCTCTAACGGCATCTCCATTCATTCTTGCACGATATACCTCTTTTGTTATTCTTCTTTCATCCATCCTTTCTGAATGTCCAAACCATCTTAACATCCCGTTTTCAACTTTTGTCACTACATCTTCTTTCAATCCACATCGTTACATATATATTATAATACAGAAATCCTGAAAAACCGAAGCTAAACAAGATCAGGTCGCTAGCAAAGTATAAAAGTGTATAAAATGCTGCCACGCTCTTTACTTCTAGTCCCCTATCTATTTATTACCCTTGCAACCCAACACGTACATAATTTTTCTCTGTTAATTCACCAATAATAGCGTTAGGGTTGCCACGTAATTGCCGTAAGTAATAACAATTTTGATAACAGCCTTCAGTAAAACTGTCCAAATTATAGGAAAATTATACGTAATTAGAGATAAATTATAAGGGTGCTCGCCTTCCGGTTAGAGAATGTTGTAATGAATAGCTCTTGTCAAATATTTATTCATTTGATTGTTATAATAAGTAATATGAAAAGTAGATATAATTCATGATTTGATTGCTTTTTATACACGTCTATGCTTAGATTTTATACGAGTGATGCCTGGTGACTAATGTGTTAGATTCGTAAATGATTGCTTCTTGTCGTAAAAATGACTTTTTACATGACTTATGAATGAGCGATCTAAATAGGTATCTCTTTCTCCAGCCTCTCTAGTCAAGTGGCATAAAGGATAGTCGAATCGAATGTATGGGATTCCCATTGGATGAGTGGAAAATGAATAAAATCGTACCATGTTAAAAAGATAGCAAAAATAAGACAACACCACGTACCACTTTTATAACCGCATAAAATATAAATAAGATTTGTATCATGGCGTAGTACATTGCTGTATTTATTCATATTCGTTTATCAAAAGTGACATGCACTCAAATAAACCACGCGATGTATACTGACGTTCAATCTAAGTCTTCAAAGAGGCAGAGAGAGTATGGGGTGAGGTGAAACGGAATTTATTTGCTTTGAATTTTATAAAAGTTGAGGGCGTTCAAAATCTTTTTGTAGATGCTCTTGAATTGTGAAGGCCTTTGTATTCGTATTTTTAAATACTGCCTGAGTAAAGCAGTGGTAATGCTTATAAGTGATATACAGAAATCCTGGGTTTGATTCCCAGGTCAATTAAAGTATTTATATCAAGGACTGTCATTCAGACAATACTAGACTTCAAGCTGATTCTGCTGTCAGACTATAATACTACTCGATATAATTCAATCTCGAAATTTATTTAGCTAAGTAGGTTTTGTAAATGTAAAAAATTCAAGTATATACTCAGTTTGGGAAAAGTTCAAATAGAAAAAAGTGACTTCTATCTCCGATAATATATCATCGTTATCATCCCAACCCATAACCGTCCCACTGCTAGGCATGGGATTTTAGCCTACTATACTACGTTGGCCAGACGTTTTAATGTTGGGTTGGCATAGGGTTTTGTTTCGAATTTTCCCTTTCTTGCAGTGAATATTATCTGCCTAACTTACTCCCTTAGTCGACTCTTACGACACCCTTGGGAAGGAACGAAGTGGTAACAGTTGTATTCTTAATCCGTCACCACACTAGATAATATTAAGTATACCTTTAAATTATTTATACATTTTTTAAATCTTTCATTCCAATTTTTCATCACAACACAAAGATCGTATACAAAAATTAAGTAACGTTGTATTACAGAGGGAGAGCGGGCTAGTACGGCTCACTGCTCCCTATTTATGAATATTTGATAGGTAGCCGCGGGCGGTGACTCCAGACCTCGTACTATAACATTGTGGGATACGAAACATTGTACACAGTACTCGGTGAGAGTTGTATCGATCGCATGTGGCTGTCTGCTATTTTTATATTGCTGCCTTGGAAAACGTTAATACCATTATATTAAGCGCATGCTTAATTTTAGCAAAGCTTATGTGAAATGTATGATAACTTTTAGACTTCATGATAATTATCTACAACTAGGGGTCGCCCGCGACTTCGTCCGCGTGGTAATTTGGAACGTACATTTCCCCGATTTTGCAACATATCTCACTACTGCTTCGCTCGTATAATTATTAGCGTGTTATATAGCCTATAGCCTTCCTGGATAAATGCACTATTGAACAAAATAAAGATTTTTTCTAATTAAACCAGTACTTTCTGAGATTAGCGCGTTCAACCAAACAAACAAACAAACTCTTCAGTTTTATAATATTATTATAGATAACATTTATTTGGAACAGTTCACAAATAATACTTTATGACAATTAATAGCTGCAGTAATGTTGAACATATCTTGTCTTTGTATTATAATAGCAACCCATATATGTCCCACTGCTGGGCACGTGTCTTGTCTCCTCTATCAAGAGTGAGAGAGAGGGTTTAGGCCTTAATTCACACACGCTAGCCTAATGCGGGTTGGTGAATCAGACATGTCTTTAGAATTTCTTCTAAGACATGTGAGTTTCTTCATTATGTTTTCCTTCACCGTTAGCAGATGGCGAATCATTTGATTAGTACATATAAACTCCACGAAGTTACATTCACATTGGTACTGCCCGGGATCGAACTCGAACCTCTTACGTGCAAGTCGGTTACTTTCCCACTCGGCCACCACCGCGTCTTTGTATTACCTTTAACGATATATCGAACGATGTATGTTGATGTATTGTACATTATTATTTTTAATCCAGATGTAGCCGTTCAGATATTTTAAAACTCGACGTATTATGTAAAGTATTTGTGCACTTTGACCTACTTAAATATAACCTTCGTCCATATTTAATTATCACCTATCAATCGAAGCTAACAAATACCAAGAAAGCAATTTCATTTCCTTGCACTAGTACAGGTATACAGCGAAGTGTTATTTATTTATAATGCTGCAAATGGCCACCGCGCCTCGTTCCCACGACCCATTTTAACAGGAAATATCGATTCGAAACACACTATCTTATTCAATACATGCAACAGTTTCTAAGAAATGCTTTGTTTTCTGTGTAATCTATTTAAGCGTTCCACTTAGTAAAGCTACTATCCAGAAGTAAGGAGTTTAGTATTTATTATTGATGATAAAAAACGATACCCGTATACTGCTAGCCATTAGCTTCTCTCAATTTAAAAAAACTCTGTTGTCTATCTACCATAACAAGGTCAGCTCAAAGTCACATCAGGTCTATGTTAAATCTTATTTCATTTTATTTTCAGCCTGTATTGTCCGACTACAGCCAAAACCCACCCTTAATTTTTTTATAGAACCTGACTCTAAACTAAAATAAATCAGTTTTTTTTATGTATCAAGCTTGACCCGCCATCTAAGCCTTCTTTATAGTCTTACTAACGATAATAAATTAAATAATTATTAAATTTTGCAACAAGTATAATTTTCGATTTTTTAAGTAGCCTCATTCCAAATCTAAAATCTCAATAATCATAAAACATTAATAACCCTTAACAGAGGGGTAACTCTAACCCTGCAACTGTCAAGCCCCACTTGCTTTGACATGCCGTGACAAATGCGGCCGATAGCCGAACAGTTACACCGCCGGTCGTGTGTCGAGTGTAATTTGACACGGTGTGCCAGCGTGCCAAAGTGGAGACAGCGTGTTTGATGGAGATCATAGGAAATATGAAGTGGTTATAATGTTATATGACTTGTTTGTTCAAACTATTATAAGGCAAGGGTAACATTAGCACGTATAGATTTTTCTTTCAATAAGAGCAAAAGATGGATGTATACATTCAGTAAAACTCTGTCGTTGGAATTTCTTTTAGGTGCAAAACAATCACTTTAATAGACCATTATAAAAAATACCGCCTTTGTCTTGATTGCATTTGCAATTGTGATTAAAATGCAAATAGGTACTATTGCTCTTTAGGGTATTTATAAGTGTGCGACTTAATATCTTTTAATTTACATTGGAACAATTATAATATAAAGTTCAACAATAAAGAAGAAGAAAATTGTCCCAACACACCCTTTATCTAAGTATAATAACACAATTTAGCGATATCATAATAATTCTGTCCGTTACGCTTTGTATTCTTGTCGGCTGCTCACGTAATCTCGTTCGCTATTTATCTCGTAGTAACGACGAACTTCCGATGGTCCGTTTTGCCCGGCTCTCCCCTCGAATACGTTTCTCAACGGCCCAGACGTGAGATGAATTTATTGGATTTTTTTTCGGTGGCATTGCGTGTCGAATTCTGATTGTATTTGGATTTCTGATTAATTCTTAGATGGATTTGGTTAATAAGATTTACACCGACTGTTTTTTATTCGATAGATAAAAAGTATATTGCGTAATATAAAAAATAATACATTGCTCGGTTGGTTCAATGGCTAATATATGTAGTTATTTTCCCCTGCGTGGCGTTCAGTTGGTTTCGTTCCCACTCACACGGTGTTTAAAAAATTGAGTGATTTATAAATGGTAATCTGGGTGTACTTTGTGTCCGTTAATTGTATGTATGTATAGTCTCCTGCAACACAGGGCTTCCAGCTTAGAGAGATAGAGAGAGTTGGCTTTTTTAAAGAAGTTTAATTATATACATACATGCCCGTCTCCCATAAGGGTAGCCCAATTGCTTCAATCCAGACATACTTCTATCGCTTCTTCTACATTGGGGTTGGTACTTTCAATTCGGTTTTTAGCACATCGCCGATTCGGTCCATGTATGTTCGCCTAGGGCGGCACCTACCGACATCTCCATTTATTCTCGCACGATATACCTCTTTTGTTATTCTTCTTGCATCCATCCTTTCCAAATATGCATCCTTTTAAATTTTTATCACTAAATCTTCTTTTATCCACATCGTTTTCTGACTCCACACATTTTGAGAAATATGAGTAATGTGCAGATATCAAGATATGTAATTAATTAACAGATAATACAAGAGTTTCATTAAAGCACATTGAATATGGTTTAGTAACATTTTATCCACAACTAACAAACGTGACAAACACACTACATTTACTAAACATTTAATGTACCGATATAATTACAACATAATCGGAAGTGAAAAAAATCACACTTGCAATTGAACACCCCTCGCCTTATCACCCCATCTTCCCCTAATATCCGCATATCCGAGTATCCTGGTATCCGCATTGTTGCGGGTACAGCGCCAATAAATGTAAGCCGGGGTGAGTTGGGCAATATTTACCCACTGTGAGGGTCGTTCATTAAAACTCTGGGATTAGGTTTGTTGGTGATGTCATTGTGTTCTGTGTTTTACATGTTCGTGTGTTAGCTGAGCATCGAACTGGAACTGTTCCTTTGTCCGTTTTGTTAAGCAAATGACGTTGAAGGGAATAGCCGAGTGGAAAATACGGACGTCTGCAGCTGTAGAGCTTTTATATATATCTAACTAGGGGTCGTCAGCGTGCTAATTTGTACATTTTCCCAATTTTGCAACATTTCTCACTACTGCTCCGCTTTTATTTATCATAACGTGATGTAATATAGCCTTCCTGGGTAAATGCACTAATCAACAAAAAAATATTTTTTTTTATAATTGAAACTGTACTTTCTGAGATTAGCGCGTTCAACCAAACAAACAAACTCTTCAGTTTTATAATATTAGTATAGATATGTGATTGTTGTGTCACGTGGTTATATTATATATCTATTAATTATTTATTTATTTACATGGACATCCAGTAGTAGTTACACTGTTATTACATAATTAAGTTAGTAGTGTTAAAATACTTGCTAAATGCACAACATTTTAAGGTGTGCATAACATGCATTAAGAGGTAACATAAGTAAGTGAGAAAATTAAAAAGAAAAAATAAAGTAAAAAATTAAAATAAGGAATTAATACAATATAAAATTTAAAAAGAAACAAAGTAACATTGAAATAAAATTAAAGTGTGAAATACTTTAAAAAATTAAGTAACCAATATTACAATAATCATATAACATTTATTGGTGTAATCTTAACAACCCTAAACAACATTTTTGAATGTGAAAATTATGTAGTGTAATAATTAAATATACATAATATAATGACGAACTTGAACGTTGTATAACTAAACGCGCTGGTAACAAAAACTATAAGTACGATTATAAAAAAAAAAACACTGAACACAATATAATAGTCATAATCAAAAAATATTTAATAGACGGTAAATTTAATTAGAAAATCTATCTCTATTATCCTTGGCCACGCCATACCTAACTTGAAAACGATTTGACCGATTTTATTCATATTATTTTAATATTTTTTTAATACTTCGTAAAAAGAATTTCACCGAGAGAGAAGTCGGGACTGCTAGTATAATTTAATGTACTTGCCATAAGTAATTAATAGGCCATATCGCATTCGGCCTGTTACTTATAGGGCAGGGGCTACCCCCTTTTAAGTAAAAGGGTATACTATATATGAAAATATTAAATAAACATTATTATTATAGGTATATCATATATCACCTTACACGTTTAGGAAAAATAAGATGTGAAATTATGTTATGTTTTGTAGCTTAAAACAACTTTGTATATTTAATTAATTAACTGGTAGGTATACATCACGTTTCGCCTGCAAGCCGACCCCGACACCCTCGCCGTAACGACACCCCTGGGACAGACAGGTGATTCTATTAGCGGCCACCACCCCTCACGTACCTATTATGATTCCGTGTATACCTTATACGTTTTACATTTGCTAATATAACATTTCTAGTAAAGTATATCTGGTAGATTTTTTCTATCTATGTTATACTAGCTGTTGCCAGCGGCTTTGCCCGCGTGGATGTCGGGAGAGATAGACTGTAGTCTAGATAGCCTATGTGCTATTCCAGACTATAATCTATCAGATCCGTTCAGTAGATTTTACATAAAGGAGTAACAAACTTTCACATTTATAATATTATCTATAACAATTCTGTGCAACAATTTTTTCCCATTTCGGGATTGAAATTTTCAAGTTTGTAGCTCCAGTAATTTAGACTCTGCGTTGAGGAATCAGTCAGTCAAGACCAGTAATAATATAAAGGTAGATATTGTCATTGATTACGGTTTCTAAATTTGATATTAGAAACATAACTATAATCTTATAACGACAACAAATAGATGAAGCATATTCAATAATATGCTTCATCTATTTCGTCTACGAATTTGTTTGGACCCACTCTTCAAATATCACCTAAACTTTACAAATGTATATACTGTATATACGACAGCTTGATGATATACAACTGTAGATAATGAACACATGCAATACCAGAGGGAACACTTTCGCGTTGGTGGCCCTTAATGTAACACCAGGTTCTGTGTTATGATTTACCCTGTTTTCCCTTACGCACAGGAACTGTAGCTATTCCCTAGGTAGGTACTCTAATAATTTATATTCTTACTTCACAGCGTCAAGCAAAATCTCTTTTATAAAAATAACTTTCTAAACAACTAAAAGAAATAAAAACACCCACAGAGTTACATTAAGGACATCCCACAATATTGTCAAAACATATCGTGAGAAACGATCCGAAAGAAATATCGTTCTGTATCGTGTCGAACTATTATTATTACGACGGAAGGTACACTCGTGCAGTGTCCCATAGCTAGGGGCCTGGGGGCCGTGAAATGTCTATGAGATGTTCTACCATTATGACACAATAATATTTGGAATATGGCGGCTCCCCTTTGCGATGTTTATCATAACAAAGGAAGGTTCCAATATTGCGACTATTTTGTCGCGTCATTTGTTTTGTCGCACATTTTGTCATAACGTCTTTGGAATATTGAATACTAGCTGTAGCCCGCGGCTCCGCCCGCGTGGATGTCGGTTATTGCTGTAAAAAGTAGGCTATGCGTTATTCCAGACCATAATCTATCTCTGTGCTAAATTTTATCGAGATCCGTTCATTAATTTTTACGTGAAAGAGTAACAAACATCAATCCATCTATACTTACAAACATTCGCGTTTATAATATTAGTAGGATGGTGTGCAGAAATAAGGAAAGGAAGTATAGCTAAAAACTATAGTAAAATAGTTTTCTTATAAGTTTAAGCATTTAAAAAATAGACTCTATCTCTACTAAGAGATGTAGTAATTTATTGAAATATTTTATTTTAAAATTATTATATTATATTTTATTTTATTTTAATAGTTAAGTTCATTCTTTAACTTTAATAACTATTCTTGTATCTTATGAAAAAAAATTATATTCAGTAATTTAAATACCTTTGGTTTTTAGTCAAATTAGGAGTAGGTATTTAAATTGGAAAAAAAACCTATCAGTATTTAACTACAGGAGTCCCGTTATTTGCGTTGACAGATCGACAACGACATATTTAACTGTGCTTAAACAAAATTGTATCTTTAACTTAAATGAGGCATTAAATCTGCTTATCTACAATGATAACCATTAAAATTAGGCAATCCCGCAACAGACTCACAGCATAATCTACGTGTGGTCCATCTATATTCCCCTATACCCTTGTTAAATTAGCCGTCAGTAATATGTCGGTGGTGGCGGGATGATTTGTGGCGATCGCTTCCGATAACGACACAGCTAATAGTTCCTTGTAGGGTGAGCCCAGACCAGATAGGGGTTGACTTAAACGAAAAAGAAAATTGCTCAAGAAATTGGCACTTTAAAAGGTTGAGTGTCGTATAAACGTTGGCTTCGTATGAAGTCATCTGTTTTGGCAATGGAATGGTTTAGCGGGACAATTTGTTTGTATTTTGTCCTTGAACAAGAATGTGACATTGATATTTAAAAAAATCTTTGGTAAAAAGAAAATTTGAAAGTAGATAGAAAACTCTTTATTGAATTATATTTATGATATAGATATTATTTCACACATTTATGTGCGCTTTTATACATGCATATTTTAAAAGCACCTACGCAATGGATTCTACGAAACAAGCAATTTATATTTAACAAATAAAAATAATTTTAATACTACACCTTTTAAGTACAATACGTATATATAAGCTAAGCCATAAATCTATGTGCAAAGGCAATTCCATATATTTAAATATACAGATTTTATATTCTATTCAAAGACGCGCTGTTAGGATTGTTGACTTTCCCAAGCTCACAGGCGGTATTGACCCACTAAGTCTCTGGAGAGACTTCGCCTCCTTGTGTGTGTTCTACCGCCTGTACACAGGGCTGTGTTCTGAGGAATTGTTCGAGATGATGCCCACGGCCACATTTTATCAACGCACCTCTCGCCACCAACAGGGAGTTAATCCTCACATCCTTGCACCTCAAACATGCCGTACTATAATAAACAACATAAAACAGACAAACATGGAATTTCTTACCACGTACGATAAGGTTGTGGAATAAGCTTCCCTGCCGAAGTTTTCCCAAGAGACTATAGCATGGGGTTCTTCAAGAAAGGAGTTATAAGGTTTTTAAAGGGTCAGCAATGCGTGAGTGACACCCGTGGTGTTGCAAACGTCCATAGGCTACGGTAACTGCTTACCATCAGGCGGGCCGTATGCTTGTTTGCCACCTTGGTAGTATAAAAAAAAATGTCGTTTAGATAAAACTGTTGATAACATACTAACATTTATATTGCTCAGCTACTTCACATTTATAACAAAACATCCCTAAGCACTTATAATTCCAATAAAACTAACGTATCCAATCACGCCTTTTCTCCCCACTTGACATTTCAATTCAAATTGCAAAATGGCAGACGTTCGGCGGAAACGTCCGAATGTATTCGGGTGTGCTCGGTCCCTAACGGCTTTATTGCCTGCGGGTACCTCGTTATGGGTACAGAAGGGTCCCTTCCCACTAGAAATTTACGAGTTCTATTCGCGTTTTTCGCCTATAAACTTTGCCAGTGTTTAGATTCGAAAGATAGGTTTTGCGATAAAACTATTTATATATCTTAGTTCTTTAGCAATATATAATTATAGCCTGCCTTATCGTCTTGTGGCTTAATATTATTTTGGAGAAGATACTAAATGAAGAAACCTATTAGTGGTTAAGATAAGGGTTGATGAATAAGAAGAAGGATAAATCAAAAGGTTTTGGTTTTATTTACACTAAATCCACAAAAAATGCTGAAGGTTTGAATGCGGAAGTTACAAATTACCGCTTAACAATTTGCCACTTCTTTTAATATAATAAAATTATCCGATTTATTGAAACGTATACTGATTTTTTCCCTAAAATATGAATAAAATTGTGAGAAGTCTGTTTGAAAATTGTATGTTAAGTAATTGAAAACTTTTATTTTATCACATTAAAAGCGTAAGATTCATAATCTCAACTCAGCTAAAATACGTTCACTGCTGAATTGTAATTAAACGTAGAATAAAATTTGACTGAACTGAAAACATTCTAAAGTACCTAAGTTTTTCTTTTATCAAGATAATTTCTTACACAAAGCATCAGCTTACCACGCAATCATTATTTACACCAAACTACACATCTCTTGAAACGAGACGCTACATCCCATTTGCACCTTTACCATTTCAGTTGTTCCCCTATATAAAATCTTATTATCAACCACGTAAAGTACAATTTCACCCAGCAAAACTGCAAAAATAAATTTGTATCAAAAGCATAAATCTGCGGTTAGTTTCAACTCTAAGTTATTTCCATAGAGTTGCTTTTGGCTTATCAAATTGTGAATGGAAGTTGGAGGTTTACTCCCTAAGAGAAATGGCTTCATTTGCCCCAGCTTCTCCTGGTCTGTTTTACAGTGCGGAGCAATTACTGCGGTGTCTTATTACACCGCCGTGCAAATTTAATGACCGCGTATAAGATATGTTGGTGTGTACCTATAAACATGTCTGTAGTTTGTTTTAGTAGCACTAGGGACTTATCGCTGTACTTTATAAAGTTATATATAAAGACTAAGTTTTAAGTTACCTATAATGCGGTTACCGTGAGTGCTGCTCAGAATAAGTGATCGAGGATACAATGCTTTTAAAAACTTAATAGTTAAAAAGTAAAATACAAAAATATATTTTATTAATTATTTTTGTACCTTATTGACTTATAATTAACGTACCAAGATGTATTATTAATTATGCATTTAATATATTATATATTTTTTTAAATAGAATGTGTATCTATTCGCATAGATAGAATTGTTCACTCTTTATGACAAGGCCCATCAAATACGAGTACTAGAAGTACTACTACGCTGTCGAACCAGACGATGAATGCATCCAATTACTATCCGTAAACTACCATATATGTCCCACTGCTGGGCGCGGGTCTCCTCTCTTCTATCAAGAGAGAAGGCAGAAATTCACATTGGTACTGCCCCGGATCGAACTTGCACCTCTTGCGTGCAAGTCGGTTACTTTCCCACTCGGCAACTTACCTACAGTCTTTGAAATAGAACATCAAACAAAATTATCCCACTGTGTATTTGCACTCCTCTATAGACCGTGTGCATGTTTGTTCAATGCTGGGGTTGAATAACTAATGGGATTGAGTGGGCATACTTTAAAAAGAGAAGGCAGAATTTAAAATACACGGCTGAGATTAATGAAAATGATTATAATTATAACGCTTTTAAATGTGAATTAGAGAGCTACAATAAACAACATAAAACAGAAAAAATATGACATTATACTTACCACGTACGATTAGGTTGCGGAATGAGCTCCCTGTCGAAGTTTTCCCAAGAGACTATAGCAAGGGGTTCTTCAAAATAGGAGTTATAAGGTTTTTAAAGTCAAAGTCATTTACTCATTTAGATCAAATACATGATACTTATAAACGTCATAAAATCAAATGCCAGCATACTTTTTCCTACGGCCAATTCGCTGACTATGGTAGGGCCTCGAGAAGGATTGGCAAGAAACTCGAGTCACTCTTTTTAATCGCCAGAATATAACATTTACAATTTGGTATAAGTAACAATATTAGTGGTAACGAAAAGGAAGGGAAATCAATATACCATACAGATAGAAATTTAGATAAGTATTTAATTAATTAGAAAACAATATAATGACTAAAAAAAAATATGATTTTAGTATGGTAATTAGGGATCGTTTCTTTTTGTAAGTATAAGAAACGTGTCGTGCAACGCACGAGTCAGACACCCTTGGTGTTGCAAGCGTCCATAGGCTACGGTAACTGCTTATCATCAGGCGGATTGTATGCTTGTTTGCCACCTTGGTAGTATAAAAGTTGTCAATTTAGGGTTTAATAGTACGTAAAAAGTATTATGAATATCACTAAACATTTAAAAGCTAATCTCTCTTGAGTATTACGAAATATATATATTTTATGGGCATCGCATAAAATATCAAAATCCAATATTAAATTCGAAATCTAATATACTATCTACTAGCTAAAATTGAGGGCCGAGGCGAGGCATCCAATTCGATTGTGGGGAGGATATTATGTAGTTATCGAAATTTTGATTGCTGTAACGATCGACGCGGGGTTTTATATAAACGAGATCGAAACTAGCGCAACTTGTTATAAGATTGGAATTTTCTCAGCATTTTGAGTAATTACACTTATTAGACTGCCCTCATGGTCCAGTGGCCGCAGTATGCGCCTGCTGTGCATGAGATTGTGGGCTCGATTTCCACACAGCATAAAACTTTGTGTGACCCACTAAGAGTCTGGGTGTAATTTGTGTCCGTTAAGTGTTTGTTTGTAAGCCCCCCGCGACACAGAGGTTGTTCTTTAGTGCGGGAGTTTTTTTAAAGAAGAAAGAAGAAAAATAAAAAAATTCAGTCAGCCCATTTTAATCTACTGCTGAACAAAAACCTCTCCGAAATTCATCATAAAGCCCGGTCTTCCACGTATTGATATCGCAGCTCCCTTCAGTCCATCTGCCGAGGACTTCCCATCTTATTGAAGCCCTGAGTTGCAAGGACTAAACAAACATACAATTTACCAACACAAAGTGCACCCAGACTCGGGATAACCATTTATGTATCTCACAATTTTTTTCCCGTGTAGAGATCGAACCCACAACACACCGCGCAGTAGTAAATGGCGAGGTATCCACTTAAGCCACTGAACCAACCATATTATTATTCTGTTTGTAAGTAATACATGTATATACATATGTATATGTATGTTTAATGTAGAATTATTGTAATAGATGTGATATATTCAACACCGGTGAGGAGGTCGGGGTTATAGGTGGCCACTCCGAGGGGTGTGAGCTCGGGAGGTGAGCTTCACAGAGTAGATACAACAATCAAGTGTGTTAAGAGCGGTGTTGTGTGTCAAGGGTAATGTAATCTGTGTTGATGTTACACGAAACTGTTTGTAGTTATTAATTTAACGTTGTGTATTAGCGTTTGTGTCGTTTACGTCTTTAATTGTACAAAATAAAAAGTAATATTTAGAACAAATAAAGACGTACAAGTCTTTTTTTCTCTGGCAAGAGAGTTGAGACGATTTAGGCATGAAATAAGAAATTTTCAGGACATGGATTTTCTCACATTATTTTCTTCATCGTAAGCAGATAAATATTTTTTATTAGTCTCATTACATATCACTTCAATTTTAAGAGAGGTAGGGCACCAAACTAGCAAGTAAGCAAGCAAGCCCATCAGGGGAAGGACCTCCACCTTACAGAAGACCACTGCCAAATAACTACACACAGCACTTATGGTCAGTGTTAAAGCCTTGTTGTAAAAAAATGGGTTGGCAACACGCAAGTGATTCCTCTCATATTGCAAGCGTCCATAGGCTATTGTAACTGCTTAACATCAGGCGGGACGTATGCTTGTTTGCCTCCCAAGTAGTACAAAAAAATCTACAAAATGAATTCACACATCACGTGATATATCTATGTATGTCGGTTACTTTCCCGCCCAATTGCCACAGTCCTTACTTGAATTTAATTAAAAAAATATGTTTAAAATTTTGCATAATCGGGTAATGAAATCAAAAATTGTGATCGTTCTTTTGTTTTCTGTTAAATAGTATGGTTGCCAATAATAACTACATCGACCTAGTTTTGTAAGCACTACTCTACCTGGTCTTGTCTATGTGAATATTGACGAGAATATTTTTATCGGAAAGTGTAAGACAGCGTTGATCGAATTTTAAATCCCTTCAGGGAGTACCTATTGCTGGAGTTTAGATAGTGGTGCTTTGGCACCTCTCCAAGCCACTCAGTCGTGAGTGGCGGGATCAAGAGCCTATACAAGTGACAGTTGTCGTATGAGAACAGATAAAACACGTTCGGAAACTTAGTCAACGTATGTGAAAGAAGAGAAAATCTATCTAATCTATCTATCTATATCTATCTATTTAATATATATAATACTAGCTGTTGCTCGCGGCTTTATCCGCGTGAATGCCGGTTAATGCAATAAAATCCTATTCGCTATTCCAGACTATAATCTTTCTTTCTTTTAAAAGGACAACTCCCGAACTAGAGAACAAGCTCTGTGTCGCGGGGGACTTTACAAACATACAATTAACGGACACAAATGACACCCAGACTCAGAACAATTCTTTGTGGGTCACACAAAGTTTTGTCCTATGTGGGAATCGAACCCACAACCTCGTGCACAGCGGGCGCATACTGCGACCATTGGACCACCGAGGCAGTCAAATAATATAATAAATAATAATCAATCTCTATGCTAAATTTCATCCAGATCCGTTCAGTAGTTTTTACGTGAAAGAGTAACAAACATCTATACATACATCTATCCTTCCTCTCGAACTTTCAAATTTATAATATTAGTAGGGTTGTCGGTAAATTTACAAATAAGTTTTAATTTAAATTGTTCTCATTTGACATACACATACATCGACCAAGTAGGTGACGTGATAAAAATAGGACCAAATTAGAAGCACCAAGAACCGACGTTCATGCACAAAAAGTTGATAAACGTAAAGGTAGAGAACGAAATATGTATGGATCGAAGCAAATGGCGTACCATAGTCTCTGCCCACGACGATAGGAGACGGTCGTGATGATATGTATGTATGAACTTAAACAAAAAAGTAATACAGTCACAAGTGTAATTATTGAACAGATGACTAACTTCTCAATACTTTTTTTCTCGTGTTAAAACTAAATGAAAATATCATATTTTTATCAATTAAAATACTTCGTGTAAGATTTAAGCTCTCAAAATTATTTTTTTCTTTCTCTTGTATAGCTTATTGACCTATAAAAGCACTACAAATAGCAAACATAACTTTATATAGACTGGGTGTATCCCCAATGACCTTAAAGCTAAACTAAACAATACATAGTACTACAGTTATCAAGTATTCTGTGTGAGGTAACCCTTTGAGCTCAAAGGGGAGCGCGGGCGCTGGGGCGATGGGGCCCCGCGGCTCAAACGATCAACCGCTTTATGTTAGTATTGTGTTTAGTATCTGAATGTGACAGGAATATGGTATGACCTCACCAAGTTTAATTTTAATAATGAAGTTTCGTATTTTTTGTTCTGTTATGAAATATTAAATACATTATTAATATTATTAGAAGCAGGCAGAGTTATAATACTTACGTTGCTCTTGCTATTTTAGGGCGTATACCTAATAGAAGCTCTGAGCCATTAACCAAACACAGTTCCAGAGTATTTCGTCAGTAACATCCAATCACGTTGAGATCAAACCCAAAACTCCAGTTAAGGGTGACAATAGTACTTTCAACCACTGCACCACCTATACCGTAATACTTTTGTGGTTAGAAGAAACAATTTTTACTATTACTTTAGTATTGTAGACGCACTTGAGATAGTAAATCTTAACCTTATTATTTCCAGACGTGTGTCTTATAGTGGCAGTACCTACAGTATTTGATTAACTCGGGTTAGTGGTCGTACACTGTTATTTCAAGAGCTATGCGGCTGACGTCACGAATGCTTGGTCTTAAATAAATACAGCTAGAACCCTTCTAACCTAAACAAGATTACAGCTGACTTACGTAAACTTTTCTCACTGGGACCTCACCCCCCGTCTCGTTTCACCCCTCCCCTGGGACTGAGCTACAGGGCTGCCATGTTTATTTATTTTTCTCCGTGAAAATCAAATATGATTAAAACTTTTATTTGTAAATAAGTTCTTTCATTTAATATCTACTTTTAAATAAATCCTACTCATTCTAAATGCAAAAGTTTGTAAGGATGAATCATTGTTAGTTTATCGCGCTAAAACTATGCATAAAAATAGCACAAATAATTTATTTAACACATCCACTCCGGGCTCAGCTGCGGTTAAAAGCTACCTTTATTATGTCAGTCAGGTAAATAGTCGGCATCAGATCGGGGTTCATTTTAGTATTAGTCAGGGCTTTAGACACAGAAAGTAACTTATCTGCTATAATTGACACAATCTCTTAACTAGAGTCCAGTCATAATTATTAGGTTTTAAAGTTAGAATACAAAGAAGAATGAAAATCTAGAGCAATAAACGAAGAATTTTTAAATATATTACTGCAAGTAGCAACCCTACATACCTATATAATCCAGTTTGCCCTATTCTCCTCTCAGAATGGAAGGCTGTGGAAAATACAAACTTATTTATTTCTGTTCAAACAGTTTTATATTGCTCTTTTCCCTGTAGCAATAAGGGTGAGTTTGGATTATCTCAGCAGCAATTTGAAATAGTTGTGTATTCTTTTTAACATTGCCAAGTGACTGAAAGTTCGTGTTCGAGGAAATAATGAATTCTTTTGTGTATAGAGAGTTAGGAATGTTCGCGATTCTACTTAACTTGTTTTATAACAATAGATCGGTACCTATCTACATATTCCTTATCTACCTATTGATGTTACATTGAGAATTACTCATTCAATCAATCAGCCTATCGCAGTCCACTGCTGGACATAGGCTTCTCCCAACACGTGCCATAGCACACTCAATTACTCATTATTTAATGGAAATTAATACACCGTTTATAAGTTTTGACTGCCTTGGTGTTCCAATGGACGCAGTATGCGCCTGCTGTGCACGAGGTTGTGGGTTCGATTCCCGCATAGGACAAAACTTTGTGTGATCCACAAAGTATTGTTCTGAGTCTGGCTGTAATTTGTGTCCGTTAATTG
This sequence comes from Trisateles emortualis, assembly GCA_947095525.1. Lineage (NCBI taxonomy): Eukaryota > Metazoa > Arthropoda > Insecta > Lepidoptera > Erebidae > Trisateles > Trisateles emortualis. The sequence goes on along the minus strand of OX352739.1, from coordinate 20,179,472 downwards.
TATGTTTGTAAAGTCCCCCGCGACACACAGCTTGTTCTCTAGTGCGGGAGTTGTCTTTTTTATTTAAAGAAAGAAGTAGTTTTTATTGTACTTAGGTGGTAAGCAAGTATATAGGGCCGTATGCTTGTTTGACACCTTTTTTGGATTGATTTTATAACCCAGTGATACTATGTTGTTACGAGTACGTTACTTCTTTTGCTCGGGCGTCAACAGGGAGGGATTTGCGAGGGATGAATGGCATTACCGAGTGATGGAAATTACTTTTTTTTACAAACCCTATGTCACGGGGGACCTTACAAACATAAAATTCGCGGACACATATTACACCCAGACTCGGAACAATTCTTTGTAGGTTACACAAGTTTTGTTCTGCGTGGGAATCGAACCCACAACCTCGTGCACAGCAGACACATACCGAGGCAGTCCAGTCCATTTCAGACTATAATCTATATCTGTACCAAATGCCATCCAGATCGATTTAGCCGTTTTAGCGTGATTGAGTAACACACATCCATCCATCCAGAAATTGAAACGTTCGCATTTATAATATGAGAAATAGGATTATTAGAAACTAAACTATTTGTTCGATGATAAACAATCACCCGATTGTCAAAAATGGAGTGCACGCGTACGCACTTGACAATCCTAGTGAGGCTAACAACCGTGATGTCACGGTACCCTCACGCTAAGTGCGACGGGGGGTCGGCAGCGATACGGCACGACCCACCACTCTCGACCTTTTGTACCTTCGTACTTCATATTGTTATGGTTTTTTAATTGATTCTGTACGCCATGAGGGTGGAGTGAATGGAAATTGTTTCTGTTGGTGATGGAATTTTATATTCGTTTTATTTGTTAGAATATAATAGCAATCCATATATGTCTCACTGCTGGGTGCCGGTCTCCTCTTCTCTATCAAGAGAGAGAGAGGGTTTGTAGGTTAATTCACACACGCTAGCCTAATGCGGGTTGGTAATTCAGACATGTCTTTAGAATTTCTTCAGTTCTACTTTTAGGGTTTCCTCACGATGTTTTTCTTCACCGTTAGCAGATGCCGAATCATTTGATTAGTACATATAAACTCCACAAAGTGAAATTCACATTGGTACTGCCACCCGGGGTTGAACTCGCACCTCTTGCGTGCAAGTCGGTTACTTTCTCACTCGGCCACCACCGCTTTTGTTGGAATATAAAATTATTTATTTATTTGTTTTATGTTTTATTACATTTACGGTTATGACATACATACATACATGTACATCTAATCTTAGAACAGTTATCTGTGGATGATACAATATTTTTTCCCGTGAGTCAATTTAACCGTTAGGTACTAGTTAGTGATAATATAACCAATTTAACTAACTAGACCAAACGTGTAGTCTAAATAAATAATGAGATTTTTAAAAATGAAAAATCAATCAATCAATCAGACTATCGCAGTCCACTGCTGGACATAGGGCTCTCCTAACACGCGCTACAGCACACGGTCCTCCGCCTTCCGCATCCAGTCCGTCCCAGCGACCTTTTTTAGAATGAAAAATAACCTCATTAAAATCGATCTTATATATAGCAAGTTATATATACATAGGTATTTTTAGGAATTAAGCATTTTGTTTAACACGTTATAAGGGCTGGCAGAACTGGCTGTCAGACACACCGGTACCTACCAGACAGTGGGGCGCGACGCGACGTGGCGCGGCGAGGTCACAAAAGGCAAAGAGCCCCCACCGAGCGCTTTGATCGACAACCAAATATACTTCCAGCTGTGTATCAAAGAAAATTATATTTTTGAAACCTTTTTTAATTCACCAAGTATAACTAAACTAGATTCCAATTAGAGTGTATATCTGTTTACTGATTTTATTTTTATCTTATATTACTTAGGTGGCAACAAGCGGCCCGCCTGATGTTAAGCAGTTACTATAGCCTATTGACGCTTGCAATACCAGAAGTATCACTTGCGTGTTGCCAATCCATTTTTTTTACACCAGGGCTTTATGATGGGAGTATCACTGGGATAGGAATACGTTTATTTCAAAACGCATCCCTAAATGAGCGCTGCAGACCTGTACTCACACAAAGGAACACAACTATACCACTGTGCGTAGTTATTTGGTTGTGGTCTTCTGTAAGGTGAAGGTCTTTCCCCAGTCGGGCTTGCTCGCTAGTATACCTCTCTTAGAACAGTTTTTTTAAAAGACAGCACCCGCATTCGGGAACATGCCCTGTGTCGCGGGGGACTACACAATTAACGGACACAAAGTACTCCCAGTCTCAGGGCAACCATTTATGGATCACACAATTTGTTGTGCGTGGGGATCGAACACACATCACGCAGCGCAGTGCTAAATGGCGAGGTAACCACTTAAGCCACTGAACCAAATGTTAAAAGGATAAATGATAGGTAATAATATCCTCTATCATTTCCAAGTCTTCTTCTCAATATAGAAAAACAATATCTATAATAAGTACCTAACTCTTAAGAAATACAATGAAAACCAATTAGTGTAACTTACATCGAGACAGATAACATAAACAGGAAACTAAACAAGAAATTCCATAATTCTCCCTTACAACGTACAATTATAATAGTCGGGAAACATTCATTAATGAATGTATACCTCCCATGTTGCAATAACTCGTACTTATATGTATATACGTGTAATTATATCTACAGGGACTTAGCTAATTGGTAGTAGAAGGCTGTAAGGTTATCTTACACAAATTATACGGAGTTTTTTTTTTTTTTTTTATTACTACTTGGGTGGCAAACAAGCATACGGCCCGTATCCGTAGCCTATAGACGCTTGCATTACCAGAGGTATCACTTGAGTGTTGCCAACCCTTTTTTTTACACCAGGGCTTTAAGATGGAAGTAAACCTAGGATAGAAATACGTTTCTTTCAAAACGCATTCCTAAATGAGCGCTGGAGACCTGTACTCACACACAGGAACACAACTACACCGCTGTGTGTAGTATTTGGCTGTGGTCTTCTGTAAGGTGGAGGTCCTTCCCCAGTCGGGCTTGCTCGCTAGTATGGTGCCCTACCTCTCTTAAAAGATTTAAGAGAGGTAGCACCATACTAGCGAGCAAGCAAGCTTACAGAAGAACACAGCCAAATAACTAAACACAGCGGTGTTGTTGTGTTCCTGTACTGAGTACAAGTCTCCAGCACTTATTTAGGGATGCATTTTGAAAGAAACGTATTCTTATCCCAGGGTTACTTCCATCTTAAAGGCCTGGTGTAAAAAAATGGGTTGGCAACACGCAAGTGATACCTTTGGTAATGCAAGCGTCCATAAGCTACGGTTACTGCTTAACACCAGGCGGGCCGTATGCTTGTTTGCCACCATAATTTATTTGTGCCAAATTTAATCCAGAGCCATTCTGCCGTTCGGGTGTGTTTGAGTTACATACATGCAACCATCCATACTTTCGCATTGTATTAAACCTATATTTTTTCTTTTAATAAAAAAAATAACATAACTAAAGGCGTACTAAGTAATGGTTAAGGTGAAATTAAATTATAACAAGATGATAATTATCTAGTAGGTACTCGTACGTTTTGAATTCGAAATAACCGCACGTTTTTCCGACGCTTTTATACAAGCTCTGACTATCAACAAACAAACATAATTATTTTATTTCTAACCCAAAACAAAAATATTACACGAACAAAAATAAATTCGCAAAGTGCTCCGAAAAAAGCGTGTAAAAAATTCAAAAGCTTTCCCCTAGTCTGGGACAGGTCACTCTCCCCTGCCTCCCTTTAGTACCGCGGGCCCCGGGCACTAGCCCCCCTTGTCCCGCGGGAGAGGGCCCCACCCCTGCGAAATTAACTCGCCCTCACTCACCTGCCCTTTGAAGGAGCCGCCTGTACACCTCAACGGCGTTTTGGACGCTAATAGTTTTATGGTTATTTCATGAGATCGTTTGGATTTAATGGAGGAATTAGGTTGCTTTTACTATAGTATAGAGACTGACTAGCTCATATTTTTTTAGGGAAGAGAATCCCGTGCCCAGCTATGGAACATATAAGTGCTATTATTTTTATTTACGGGGGCTTGTTGCTAGATAATACATAATTAATGTTTTGAGACTCAATGAATATTGCACTTTTTTTTTGACAACTCCCGCACTAGAAAACAAGCTCTGTGTCGCGGGGGCTTTACAAACATACAATTAACGGTCACACAAAGTTTTGTCCTGTGTGGGAATCGAACCCACAACCTCTTGCACAGTAGGCGCATACTGCGGCCACTGGACCGCCAAGGCAGGCAATTGCATATTGAATACACAATTTAAAGATATATGAAAAATATTTATCATCTTCTTTTTACTATCATCATCTTGAAGTGTTCCACACAAACTTCGATGATAACTACTGGCCTAAAATGTTTGGAACAGCTTTGATAAAGTTAATATTATTTCATGTTCTTGAGTAACAAAACCCATTACTAGGCGCATTGGAACAAAAGCGAGCGCTCGAAGCGAAGTGCTGACGATAGTTACGAGTACGGAGGACAACTCTGAAACGCTTCTTCAAGATTAAAACAAATGTCGTCCAATGGTTTAGTGGGTCAAGTTTTTTCTGAACTGTTTTTATAGGACAGCTTTTACTGGAATTTTGTTGAAAAATGAGAATTTGTGATTACTTTATTTTTGTACCACATTTTATTAAGAGCGTTTAGGGTTTACGTGTTTTTTGTTTTATTAGAAGATCGACTGTAAGGTTTAACTTAAAATTATGCTGAATGGACATAAGTGGAATGTAAGCAAATAATATTGTCACTTATGACCATTAATAATTAATAATCCTTGGGTCTTTAATCTTTGGGGTATACATAGGCAGAGTAAAAAAATAGCAACAAAACTTGAATTCTAAATTATAATGTACAACACTTGCGTGTTCAAAGGTGTAAAGCTATAATATGCAACACTTACACGTGCATTTGTTTATAAAAATAGAAACCACTTTTCTTTCACTGTTTTGCCTTTATTTTTTTACTTCATTTATAAACACGACACAAAGCAATCACTCACCTATGTTTAGGTAGGTACAGGTACATATTAAAGTAATGTTTAACCTCCAACGCAAAAACAGAAGTATAACATGTTTAATGTTTATTTCTGCTTTATGACCTTGATCAAACGGATCAAATGAATTTTCGAAAACAATGCTTAACTTTCAAACTTTATCATATCAACCTCTGGCTATTGAGCAATCAGAAACTTAAGAGGTTCAATGTTAATACACCTCCAGAAAAAAATAAGTTCATATATAATATTTTAAGTTACTAGTGCTCTTGCATGTTAAAGTACTAAAAATGTTGAATTTATTTCTTTAAAAGGTTCCAAAACCATTTTTAGAACGGTTCATCCAACTGGTAGTGTAGGTGTACGCTCCACGGGGAGTCCCGCCATAGAAATTGCAATTTCATTTCGTTTTAATGCGAGTGTTTACCTTCAATAAAATCCAGTTAGGGAGGCCCGCGGCACAAGGCCCACGGCACAAGGTACACCGGACTAATACACCATCACGTATTATAAACAACAGTTTGTATTCTTACTAGTTTGATAGATATTGTAAACGTTTTGAAAAGGGATCAGTAAGTAAATATACATTTAAGGGGAAACGGGAAAAAATTAAAGAAAAGATACTATAATTAGTAGGTAAGTGGAAAAGATATACTAGGAAAGCCGACCCCAGATGATGGGTTAAGGTGTAGAATAGAAGAATATTAGTGATATATATCTGCCGTAAAATAAAATATTATAATGTCCCTCTGCCGGGCACGGGTCTCCTCTCCTATATAAAATAATCCGCCGTGGGCCAAAAATCGTAATTGAGTTTTTTCGGGCCAAAAATCGTAATTGCCTGGAGTTTGGAAATTGGCGGCGTTTAACGGCGTGGCTCCGGGTATTGCAAACGTCCATAGAGCTAAATTAATACCTACTTACTTATGAGGTGGGCTGTGTTCTTATTTGCCAGCTAAGTAACATGAAAAAATAAACACGTTGGTAAAGTGTTGGCTAGGCAAAAATAAACATATTAAGCATTCTATTACTTTAACAATAAAGTTTTATTAAGAAGAAATGTCTACATGGCCTGCCTAATACAATATAAGAAATTACTCATTATTTTGTTTTAGGCAGGCCATATTCATTTTATCCACAGTAAAAATGTTTCTTTTCAATTTGAAATTGTAGTCATTTCACATAATGTAGTTACTACGCGGTGCAATTTGATATTACGCGATTTAGACCCGTTGTCCACTATAGTGGACAAATCGTGAAAGTTTAAAAGAATTGATTTACATTATTTCAGTTTAATTTACTCTTTAAATATTTTTAATGATACGCGCACTTGTGTGAACAGCACTACAAGTCTACGACACAAAAGTTAGGGTGGAGGTATTATTTATTTACGACTCTATATTATTCATGCGGACGTGCGGCCCTGTGGGGTGTATGTACACCTCTAGATCAATACATTTGCACACTACCTTCCGAAGAAGGTCAGGCTAACACAAATTATGATTAATGGTTGCGTATAGCACGTATACCAACCCTTCAACGTGTATTATATGATTTATGTTGACATAGAAATTAGGTTTAGGAAATATATTTTAGGTTCATCAGATGTTTTTTATTAAATAACAAAATACTAGGTATATCTATACTAATATTATAAAACTGAAGAGTTTGTTTGTTTGGTTTAACGCGCTAATCTCAGAAAATACTGGTTCGATTAGAAAAAAACTTTTTTGTTGAATAGTGCATTTATCCAGGAAGGTTATAGGCTATATAATATCACGCTATTATTAATAGGAGCGGAGCAGTAGTGATATATGTTGCAAAATCGCGGAAAATATTCCAAATACCACGCGGACGAAGTCGCGGGCGACCCCTAGTATTTGTATACCAGGATGATTTTCTGCTTCAGCGTCTCAGCAGAGAAGCCAACTATTTAGGACATATAGCACCCACAGTCGAAAATGCCTTAAGTTGAAGCGTTTTTGTTTTGCAATTTATATCTTATTCTCAACAGTGAAAGTTCAAAATTGCCCGGCGATATTTCTCAAGTTACGTCAGTTTTTTACTAAGGATGCAATCATATAGTGCATAAGCACGCAAACACACGTGCATTCCTCCCTTACCCTCGTAGCCCGATGGAATGGTCTAGGCTACATAAGTAGCATCAAAAGCCCATTTTATTCAAACAATTTGCTATTAATTAAAAGATTTACCTACTGCTCTCTTTTAAGAGAGCTTAGGTTTAGGCATTATTTTCTACTAGCTGTTGCCCGCGGCTCCGCCCGCGTGTATGTCGGTTATTGCTGTAAACGCCATAATCTATCTCTGTGCCAAATTTCATCCAGATCCGTTTAGTAGTTTTTACGTAAAAGAGTAACAAACATCCATCCATTCTCACAAACTTTCACATTTATATTAGTAAGGATTAGCCGATAATAAAACTTGTTTGAATCAAGGTGTTATCAGAATATCGTCGGAAAATGTCAGGTTTATGTATAGTTAACTACCTATATGACGAAGCTGCTGCATTGCGGTAAAGCTATTTTGGTTCTGGTGACGACTGACGACCTACATAACCTTGAGCTTGGGGTTTATTTGTTTGTATATAAAGATGAACTTTCTAGCTTGATTGCAAGTCATAATAATAAATAAGAAGGGTTATGAGTTTATGCTGAGGCTTTTTGTGTTTGTGACGCTCGTAATTTTGTAATGAATCTATTTATTCCTACTTATTGAAACGCGAAGTAAATTATAAATTAATAAAAATAAAATAAATAGGAATAATGTTAGATTTTTCGATTCAATTCAATTTGTTAATTTCAATCAGCAGTTGTATCATATAAATAATAATACTGCTGTTGCCCGCGGCTCCGCCCGCGTGGATGTCGGTTATCGCTGTAAAAAGTAGCCTATGTGTTTTTCCAGACCATAATCTACATCTGTGTCAAATTTCATCCAGATCCGTTCAGTAGTATTTACGTGAAAGAGTAACAAACATCCATCCATACATCCATCCATCCATCCATACTTATAAACTTTAACGTTTATAATATTAGTAGGATAGTAGGATACGTTATAACATTAGGTACATTAAACAAGACAAAACACAACACATAATTTCATTATTAATTAAATTAAAGTTTTTGACTTGTAGAAAGAAAGAAACGTTTATTACTTAAACGTTTATTATTTATACTTATAGCAATCCTAGCACTAGTGGACATATGTGTCCCATCGGGTTTTTAAACGTATAAACTATGAAGTGGTGCTTATATTCTATTGAAGAGAAGTTAAAAAAGGTCAGATAAAATTTGAGTTCTTTGCAAACTCCATCTAAAATGATAAAAAGCTTATATTGACTATTTTTTTGACTACACGTATGGTCTAAGCCACCAATACTGCGCCGAGTGTTGTGGGTTCAATTCCAGACGGGACAAAATGTTGTGTAATCCAAAAATATAATATTCTGAGTCAGGATGTAATTTGTGTCCGTGAATTGTATTTCTGTAAAATCTCGCGACCACGGGCATTGTTAACTAATGCGGAAGGTGTCTTATAACAGAAAAAGTTAATTATTGACACTCCTTTTAATAATTAACTATTTAAATATACATGCCTACCTACTACGTTCTTCAAGAAAGGAGTTATAAGGTTTTTAAAGAGTCGACAACGCGTGAGTGACACCCCTGGTGCTGCAAACGTCTATAGGCTACGGTAACTGCTTACCATCAGGCGGGCCGTATGCTTGTTTGCCACCTTGGTAGTATAAATAAAAAAAAACCCTCGGGTAAACTCTGTATTAAGTAGCTTATTAATCCCTTAGTACTGAACTCTTTTGAAGCTTTAGTCTAATTATTTCTTCCCCATTTTTATACCGTGAACCTGACAAACGTACACTCAGCCCCTTATATATCTTTCTATAGTGAGTGAGTTAGCAACTTTTTTAATTGTACTATAGTACAGTCTATAGTACGTACTATTAGAATTTATAGTACTATATCCGGAGGGGACTAATGAAGTAATGGCTATGGTTATGGGTATCTGGGATTGGGTGGATATATTGTTATACGGTCGTAATGGTATTTAGTAAAGGTTATTAGTTTCAAAGTTGCATGAAGTTTTTTTTATACTACTTGGGTGGCAAACAAGCATATGCCTGATGTTAAGCACTTACCGTAGCCTATGGACGCTTGCAATACCAGAGGTATCACTTGCGTGTTGCCAACCCATTTTGTTACACCAGGGGTTTAAGATGGGAGTACCCCTGGGATAGCAATATGTTACGGTTTTATAGCAATAAATAAATAATAAATAACATTTTCGAGAAAACTCACACATCGCTATCTGATCCCAAACTAGGCAGAGCCTGTACTATGGTAACCAGACAAATGATAAACTTACTAATATATTTTTAAATACATACATATTATAGGTAAATGACACTCAGACACAGAACAAACATTCGTGCTCATATCACACAAAGATTTGTCCTGGGTGGGAATCGAACCCACGACCTCTGACTAGAATTAATGGTTTTGCAAACTTCTTAATGTTAATATGTCAGGTTTTCTAGTTTGGCTTGCTGACTCCCATAAATATTGGTAATATAGATTTTTAAAAGTTATTTTGAAATGGGAATAAGTTTCTTTTTTGTTTGTGGGAGTAATTTTTTTCCTCTTTATATAATAAGACTACGAATGTTCTATTCTAATAACTTTTAAGTCTTAATTTTTTGTATCTTACTAATGAATAATAAAGGCATGTCCGATTCACTAACCCGCAGTGTCAGCGTGTGTGGATTAACGCCTAAACACACTCTCTTTTGATATGGACGGGTAAAGAGGTATTCCTCGAAGCGCAACCATTTTGGAGCGCACCTAATGAAGCGCTTCTTTTTTATTCCTCGGAGCGCACTTTTTAGGAGAAATAAAATTTTAATATTTTTAATTGCTATCGGGAGCGCTCCTTAAAGGTGCGCTCCGAGGAATAAAAAAGAATCAGCGCTTCATTAGGTGCGTTTCAAAATGGTAGCGCTTCGAGGAATAAAAGCCGTGCCCAGCAGACGGACGTGATTATTATTCTTAATGCTAAGCTTGTTAAATCAACAAAAACTTATACACAATATTACAAGTAGTGAATTTCTCAAGCCCAGCCCTCCTCCCCCACGTTATCGAGCGGCTCGCGTGCTCCGGCTCGGCACCGGCACGGACACGAGACGGTAACTCTGAACACGCAACCACTTGACATGCTCGCTCTCGCCTTTATATAAACTGCAATAATAATAATAATAATATTTATTTCTTTCTTTCATAAAGGTACAAAGAAAGAAGAAAGAAAAGAAAGTATTTACCTATGTATTAGCAGTGGTGGCATGTTTTATACCAGTAGGCGATAACTACCACCTGTATACAGGATTTGACTGCCTTGGTGGTCCAGTGGCAGCAGTATGCGCCTGCTGTGCACGAGGTTGTGGGTTCGATTCCCACACAGGACAAAACTTTATGTGACCCGTAATGAGTTGTTCTGATTATGGATGTAATTTGTGTCCGTTAATTGTATGTTTGTAAAGTCCCCCGCGACACAGAGCTTGTTCTCTAGTGCGGGAGTTGTCTTAAAAAAAAAACATTAGTGTCAGAACACAGTCAACTTTTATCTTTCCACTGACACTTCATCATTCTTCACTTATTTGCGTACAAAAGAAAAATTATAGTCAATATGACCTTCCTAACATCAACATTAGTACCTACAACTAAACAAAAACATTAAGTTGATTAGTACCACACTAGCAGGTTCCTCGTAGTGTCACGCGACACTTCCTGACACTAATAGTGCTTTGATTACTTAGGTACACTGAAATTTTGTCTATGGTACAAGTTATAGGATAAAGCGATTATGATAAATCATGGTTTTAACTACATTATAGAAGAAGGATTTTTGTGCGACAGTAATTGATAAGACTCTAAGAAAATATAGGTTATTATAACAATTTATTATAATACATTAGTATATTTTTTTAGGTAGCAGTAAAACAAAAATAACTTCTTGTAACCCAATTGCTTCTAAGCTGGGATCATAAAAGATCATTTGTTGGGCTAATCTGAAGATTTCCAAAAAAATTTCATCAAAATTTGTTAAGCCGTTTTACCCTATAGACTCAATAATGTAATTAAATTAACAATATATAAACCCACAAAAAAGATAAAACATTAAAACTCAGTAATGACAACCTAATGACAATCGACTTTAAGCTATAGATGACTATTCATTGACAAACGTTAATCAGTCAAATAAATACTCATAAGAATACTCTATCTATTATAAACGCCAACCAAAACCGGCAGGGATATTCCGTAAGAGCGAAAACCGAGCCTGACAGATCTGACAGCCAGATTTTGCTCAGATTGAAAATCGGAGCAAAATCTGGCTGTCAGATTGAAAATTTTGACGTTAAGCAATCATGTGTGCCATGACCGAGCAATCACAACTGTCAGTTTGCGATCGCTGTTTCTTAGAGATTCAGCCGGCCGCTTGTAGCTCATACATTGTCCCACACATCCACCTCACAAAACCTCCACACCACGACAGCATAGCCATGACCCGTTACGACTCAGCCTTGGCCCAATCGCTACAACAACTGATTTACATTATTCTGACTATCAATTGCTTTCAGCATGTTTATAACTTCCTACTACTGTGGCTACATTTCCATATTTGAAGGTTTTATTATAAAGGTTACCTACACGGTACTAAATAAAAGTGGTAGGGCACTATACTAGTAAGCAAGCCTGACTGGAGAAGGACCTCCCCCTTACAGAAGACCACAGCCAAATAACTACACACAGCGGTGTAGTTGTGTTCCTGTATGTGAGTACAGCTCCCCTCAGAGTTCATTTAAATGCGTTTTGAAAAAAAAGTTTCCCTGATCCAGGGATACTCCATCTTAAAATCCTGTAAAAAATGGGTCAGGAACACACAAGTGATACCTCTGGTATTGCAAGCGTCCATTGACTAGGGTAATTGCTTAACATCAGGGGGGCCGTATGCTTGATTCCCACCTAAGTAGTATAAAAAAAGAAAATTTTATTCGACATAAAATCAAGTCTTTTAAGTAAAATTGCGTTTAATCATATTATATTATATTGCAACTATCACAGACGATGGCATTAGTTAACCTAAATAATGGTAAACAAAAGCCATGTCTTACCACGGTACAGTGACTTGAGAAGCAATTATATCGAGTTAATACTAGGTGCCTACTACCAACAGGAAAAAGAAAGAAGAAGAATTTTCCTATCACATTTTACCGAAGCCTTTTTATCTCATTGAAATTCAGTACAATGCGGCCGACTTACCGCCGAGATTTTCCGCCCTTTGCCTCCTTAACGAGACTGTCTACAAAGTGGGGAAGAATTGGAAGGCTTCTAAAGATTGCTTCCTCAATACGCAGGTGGATTAGATATTGGAGTTATCTACCTTGAAAAGAATAGAAAGCCTTTTAAGAACATTAATATTTGTCTTTATCAGTTTTCTTAGTTCATATTTATTTAAATTCTCGGTTAAAATATCCATTGTTGAAAACAGACAGATCGACAAAATTTACGAAAGAATGCGGCTACGTTGTATAACATAAAAAACACGGTATAAGCTAAAAAAACGGTAGATATTCTAGAAACATAGACCCAGGTCTGCACTATGTGTGGTCTATTGGTTGAAGTGTTCACTGTTCTGGGTTTGACTTCAACACAGAACTAAACATTGTGTCATTTATAAATGTTTGATCCGAAGCTGGGTATGGTATGAGTTTGTTAAATCCCCACAGACACGAGGCTTGTTCCTTTGAGCAAAAGTTGTATATTTTTAATAAAAAAAGAAAAGAAGACACTTCAATAATATACTACACAAAAACATAAAGTAAAAAACCTTGTATTTTTATAAAATCCAACAAAACCATGTCAATCTTAATAAGATAGCATTACTTATAGAGATGTTGTATCTCGTCGTCAGCCCCTCTCGGTAACGAGCGACGTTGGTTCCGAGGGAGCCCAACAAATTGGATTTGGGCTAAACAACTCGTTACAATTACTTCTTGTCTACTAAAGCGAAATGAAAACGTCAATCAGGATGTCGATTCTGAGCTTAAAGTACACATAATTATTTTCTGTCTAATAAAGAAATATTTCTCGTGAATTGTTGTTGATATTTTTTTAACTACTACTTAAGTAGCCGATCACCAGAAGTATTAATGTCCTTTAAGTCGTAATTTTTCCATGCTTTTTTATTATAATTCAACATGTATTTTTTAAGACACGTGACAATGAAAAATTTTTTTTAGTTTTTCGGGCTTTCGAGAATAAGTCACAATCTGATTTATTTATTACGAGTATGCACAGCTGTTGTATGTGTGATGTGTGACGTTTTTACTAATTAACTAGTAATTTCTTTATGTTCAAAAGGACTCTGAATCGTCTTTGGAACTCGGCGTCATTTTGTTAAACCGCTCGGGACAGAGGAACGACAACTAACAGAAACAAAGATCGACTCAAAATCCTTTTGAAACATAGCCCCCCTCCCCATACTGCGCTAGCTCACGGCGCACACCCCCCGCTCAGTCACGAAATGATAATACAATGATCATTTCTGTTTGTTGTCAGGTTCCGAACTCCCATAAGAGTGTCGCGCCGACGGACTACGCGTTAATGTGTGACTCACGAGAGAATACAACCCGGAGGGACGCCTAGCCCTCCTCTGAAGATGAACTCGGAATCCCACCATAGATAAAATCCTACATAATTGATACAAAACAAATTCAAAATGGCGGAGGGACCACAGTCAATATGGCAGAAAATCGACAGCACGGTCATTCCAATGGTAAACCTCGAGGTACGCGAGGTCCGGGAGATCTTATGGGAGAAGATTCAGGAACCCACGTCGCAGAGGAAGATCATCCTGGTTATAGTATCCATTGCACTGCTGCTCGACAACATGTTATACATGGTGATCGTGCCCATCATCCCTGATTACCTGAGATACATCGGTGCGTGGGGCGAGGACAGCTACGACCATGTAGTCACCCTCGCACCTTACAAAGAAGGTAATAAAACTATAACACCCACAAAGATAATTCCAGCAAACCACGAGGGTCAAGATTCAGCGACGGGTCTCCTGTTCGCATCAAAAGCTATAGTTCAACTCATGATCAACCCATTTTCTGGTGCCTTAATTGACCGTATCGGGTATGACATACCCATGATGTTTGGACTTGTAATAATGTTCCTCTCTACATCAGTGTTCGCGTGCGGACGAAGTTATAGCATGCTGTTCTTTGCCAGAAGCCTACAAGGTGTTGGATCCGCCTTCGCTGACACATCAGGATTAGCTATGATTGCAGACAGGTTTACTGAAGAAAATGAGAGATCAAAAGCCTTAGGTATTGCTTTGGCATTTATCAGTTTCGGTTGTCTAGTTGCTCCACCTTTTGGCGGTGCGCTATACCAGTTTGCTGGCAAAGAAGTGCCATTCTTAATTCTTGCATTGATATCTTTGATAGACGGGTTCATGTTGCTGCTAGTGATGAAACCTTTGAAGACGCAATTGAAAGAAGCTCAGCAACCCAAACCAGCTGGCACACCAATCTGGAAGTTACTGATGGACCCTTACATCGCTGTCTGTGCAGGTGCATTAATGATGTCAAATGTGGCATTAGCGTTTTTAGAACCAACCATTTCGCTTTGGATGGAGGATAACCTGACGAAAGACAATTGGAAGATCGGTATGATCTGGCTGCCAGCCTTTTTCCCTCACGTTCTTGGGGTAATCATTACAGTAAAAATGGCAAGGAAATATCCTCAACATCAGTGGTTGATGGCAGCTGGAGGATTGGCTCTGGAAGGATTGTGCTGCTTCATAATACCTTTTGCAAACTCCTACAAAATGTTAATGATACCTATTTGCGGAATTTGTTTTGGGATTGCTCTTATCGATACAGCGCTGCTGCCAACTCTGGGATACTTGGTAGATGTCCGGTACGTATCGGTTTACGGTAGCATTTATGCTATCGCTGACATATCATATTCCTTCGCATACGCTGTGGGTCCCATCATCGCTGGAGAAATCGTTGAAGTGATTGGTTTCACAGCTTTAAACCTATTGATCGCCTTCAGTAATCTTCTGTATGCCCCGGTGTTGATGTATCTGCGACATATTTACGATTTCAAGCCGTTTGAAAACGAAGCCAATATTCTCATGGCAGATCCGCCAGATAAGGAGTATCAAACCTACAGCATGCAGGAACAGATGCCCGTGAATGGAGAGTTTAAAAACCATTTGGAGTATTCCAATGTATCGGGACAAGTAGCATCTGACACTCAAGAGTCTAATATAGATTCTGGTGCTGGTGGTTACTCTTACGACCAATCATATCAGGGAGGGTACCAAAATTACAGTCAGCAGGGGTACGATCAGCAGCAACAACAGCCACAGCAAGGTTATCAGCAGCAGGGGTATCATGAGCAGTATAGCCAGCAGCGGCAGCTGCCCGCACAGCCGCAGCCTACAGCAAGCAACCCATTCAGAGCAGGGGGTGCTGCTGCCCCCGCTCCCGCCGCAGCGCCCGCTCCCGCACCCGCGCCGCAGCCCACCATAAAGAACCCCTTCCGACAAGGCTTCTAATTCATTCCAAAATCAGTGTTGTTGTCGATATTTTTGAAATTTACTTGTTGTGTAATTATAAATGTCCTATTTGGGTAGACAATGTGGATTGTTACATTACATCTGCTTGCATTATAACATTTGAATAATTAATTGTTACAAATTTGAATAAATTCAAACATGTAACCTTTAGAAAGAAAAGTTGTAACATTAAAGTAAAAAGTTGTTTGTAATTTTCTATGACATTGAATTTAAAGAGGGGTGATTTGAATGTAACATTGCAAGTGAATGTAACGTGTCAGTTTATACTAGAACTTCGATCACTGAGCCGTGTTGTATCGGCGGCGCGTTATTTAATGTCTGATAGATGTCTATTACTTAGCTGTGCTTGTAATGTAGATATTTATCGGCTGATACAATAGCACTTTTATGTGGCGCTAACATACAAGTTTTAAGCAGGTACACTAAATTATTAAATGCATAAGATAGTCGAATGACAAAAAGTTAACATTGGAAATGTGTACAATCAAGTAAAAAAGGTTTGTTAAACCGAAGTCTTAAAGTCCGAAGCTGTTGTAAAAGTGAGTATAAATTACAAATAGCAAGATATTTGAGATAGAAAATGAGATGTTTCGATAAAGGTTGTAAGATCTCGCTAACGGCCTGAACAAATTGTTTGTCTATAAGAGGCGCTATTGTTATCAGTCACTGTTTTCTTGTTGATCTTGTATAATTGTTCTTATTATAATACAACTGTTATGCCTTCGAATAGTATATAGAAATATATCTAAACGTGAGAAATATTAAACTAATTATATATTTAAATAAATAATATCACCGTTTAAAAACATAGCAATTTTAGGGATATGAAGTTACAAGTAAACTTACGTATGTAACGTAACGTACTTAAAATTCAACCTTATATCAAAGATTTAAGGTGCAAATCAGCTAGGGTACTTAATCCTACTTAATTCCGATCTCTTAAAATGTTGTTATGTTTTTATATAACGCGTGAAATATCATGATATTTTAATCGTAACAATTTGATATATTACATTATCTCACATTGTATTGCCGTAAGTAGTCGATAGATAACATTGTAAGGTAGATATTTGGCAGTTTTTGCACTAGTACTATACATCGCACTTATTGTAAGGGCCTAAAATATTGTTTTATAAAACTTTTGGCACTTACTATAAACATTTTAGTACATTGTGAAAGGAATTACGGATTCAGTTGATAAAATTACTAAAGCGTTTTATCGTAACATAACACGCTATAATGTTACGATTCCTTGTATATAAACATATCGTAGATGGTCGTATTTACAATCAATGCGATGTTAATTATATTTTTAGAAATTATAACATATAACTATATCTGCTATATCAGCAATACTAGCATATATAATTGTCATATTTCGCTTGTCGTATAAAAGATCAATTTATTATAAAAATATCAATTAAATATCAATTTAGTATAAGTAACCAACTTGTGATAAGTTGCAACCAAGGTAACGAAACATATCAGAATCTTTTGATTCAATTAGAATAAGCTAATAATTATAACTATATTATAGTAATACATATTATAATATGTATAATTTTGTGTATTTTTGTGTAAGTGTATATACATAATCGGTGTAGTTAAGATGTGTTTATGTCGTTGTCTTTACTAAGTAGGTATGTACCAACAGACACACAGCACGGCTGTGTCGAATGGCCGAGGACGGGATCATGATTGGTGGAACAATTCTAATCAATATTTCCATCTCTCAAAATTAAAACAATACTTGAAAAGTTTCTTAAGGCAAGTCTTATGCCATCTCTATTTATTATAACTAGAACGATGGAGATAACACGCCTGTGTAAAGTAGAAAGGAGATGCATTATAACAATGGTATTAAAAGTAATGAAAGTGAGGAAAGTAATGCACCGAATAAGATATACATAATTTACTAGCGGCTGGTGATGAATAATATTGTGAAAAAAATTCTTCATGGATTGGATGTTTGTATAAAATCGGAATCGTTGGAAAAAGTAAGTAGCTCATTCTCGGCCATTCGACACAAGTAATATTTTGCAGACGACTGAGCAAAAGTCTAAATTAAAAGATAACTAAAATAATATTGTACAACTATTAACGTGACGCGCCCGTATGTCAATTGAAAGTGTGTATAAAGTAAAAAAAGTGATTATTGTGAATAATATTCGTTAAAAATCTATTATTGTCGTAAAAGTGCTAAGGATATTTATTTGACATTCGCACAAAAACACAGTAATATTAAAAATTATTCAAAAATGGTACTTTTTGGAATAATTAATTTGAGAAATAGTACCTGCAAAGTACAATAGTGTTTGTAGTGAATAACAGAAGCACAAAACATAATTATTTTGCACAAATTATTTCAATACTTTAAATATTTAGATAAAGAGAGAGAGAGGAACTATTTTTAGATCAGAAGCAAAATTAAATGTGGTTTGATTGAGTACACGTTGAAATGATTCAATTAACAAAGTATTCAATCATTTTAGTGTGTACTGTGAATGGTAAATTATAATATTTATGCAAATATCTCGTTTGTATTAGAGTGGATATCAAAGGACCTCTCTCGTACACGTATTTGTAAGTTTAGAGTCAATTTTCGTGTCAAATTCTCCCGAAATTCAATTAATTAGTAGATTGTGAGCACAAAGAGGTAATCTTTATTGTATATTTAGGTACGTATTAAACTAACTACGTGTGTTTTGATAAGACTTTGAGACTTTTGAAATTAGTTAAATACTTATACGAAAAAAAATATTGTAAACAATATTTAAAATGAAGTTTAAAATCTTACTTGTTGTTGGTTTGTGAGTACAGGTCTCCAGCGCTCGTTTAGGAATGCGTTTTGAAAGATACGTATTTCTATCCCAGGGTTACTTCCATCTTAAAGCCCTGGTGTAAAAAAAAATGGGTTGGCAACACGCAAGTGATACCTCTGGTAATGCAAGCGTCTATAGGCTACAGATACTGCTTAACATCAGGTGGGCCGTATGCTTGTTTGCCACCCAAGTAGTATAAAAAAAAAAAACGATTTACAGATAAACGAAATATGAACTAAGTAAATTTCCTTCAGAATTCCCATTCAATTTACAATTCAATATCTAAAGCATTCTGTTGAAAGAATATCCTTGTTCTTATTTCAATATTGAATATATTTTTTTAAATTCAAAATAAGGTACTATCAGAACACACTATGCAATGTGTTACGTCGTGTATTATGTGCAATTACTCATAGGTTATATACTATTACTATATCAGCAATAACCGCCATTATCGCAGACATATCATTAGTGTAAGAATATACAACATAGTCGTAGTTTTATATATATATTAGGTATATTTTTTGATATTTAATACTCGTTTACTATAATTATTAGTTTTTATTTTATATTGTACAATTGCGTAGGTGTTATAAAAAACTCACTTTATTGAATATTATTAATTTAATTTTATAGTTTTATCATCTTTCTTTTAATAGATCTTTTAAAATATTAGTTTCTACATAGAATAGCACCAAAAACTTATAAAAAGTCACTAAAACTAATCATAGTGACGTTTTAAAACAGAATTTATTATAAAATCGAACTAAAATTTGGAGCATATTATTTTGATACACCTAAAACCTTTCTAAATATTATCTTTCTTAGGATCTTCGTTATAATTTATTTTTTTATTTACTTATATTCTTCTTTTACCTCTTATAGAATCTCTTAAACGATATTTATTATGTATCTTCTATCTCTATAAGCTTAGAATTTCTATAAATATTCTTCTTGTAACCTTTAAAAAAATGTCTTAAATAAAATTGTCCATTCTTGTGACTAAGAAACATGTCCACTGAGCAACACTCAAAGAATCTCTAAGACGTCTAGTATATGATAGACTAGAGATAGAGTTCGAATGTAGCAAATCCAGGTCACGGAGTAAATTAGTGTCAATCGTACATAAATTGTCATAGCATATAACATATCTGTTTAAAGCATATCATATAACTAAAGGACAAAACCAACTTAAATGTCTTGCTCTTAATATAACATGGTCCTTATACAAATTTACGTCCTAGCATCTCAGTGGACAATATCTTTTCAAGCTTTTCATATTTCTTAACGCACAATGGCCATTGTCGTTAGGCTTTGGCTTTTGAGTAGATTCTAGATCTATATTGTAATGTCATATCAATCTATTCTATAGGCTTTATATATATTTCCAGTGAATTGTTACTGCAAATTTCACAATGTTACACTTTATTGATTACCTTTTGATTCATAATTTAAAAACGTAACACTTATAAAAAGTCATTATTAATTTGTTTATGATACGAGTATCAATTTTTTTATAATAAATTAATTTAAAATTGATTAATAATTATTTTTTTTACATCATTTTAAAAGTAATATAAATATATATTTAGAATTTGCTATTATGATGATATATTTATGAAAATGGATATTTATAAGTAGAAGCTTCGATTTTCGAATGGGTGAGATTATATTTCAGATAGATAATTTAAAAGTTTTATTTTTGTGAAATGTATGTATGTTAAAAATTTGCAGTAACATTCCTGATTTAGTCAGTACCCGTCCGTTAGTTATACTATCTTTAACGTACTGTTAGGAACTCACTTCACTAAACAACCTAGTAGTTACTATCTATTAGTAAGAGTCATAGATAGCCTAGACTCATTATCATCTACCATATATATTTTTTCAATACTTTATTTTATATCAACTATCGTATTATTATATAATTTCTCTTCCTGCATTATTATTTAAATATATATTGCATTTGAAAAATCATAGAATAAATATAATGTATAATTAAATATATATCAAATATCCAGTAAAAAGGCTTAGACTAAGTTAATAGACTAGATATATATATATATATATATTAGACAGTTTGCATCCTCAATGGAAAATACTAGCCAATTTTCAACCTAATGCTAATTAGCAGAAGATAGAAAATGTATTACACACATATTTCATGTTACGCCTTTTTGTTCCTGAGGATGCGACTTTAATCAATACTATTGATTTTAAATTCCATAACTGTAACTTAACATAAGTACTGTTAATTATTATATCGTCGCAAAAATATCGTAATCATAATAACTATAATAATTGTTAGCTAGACATAGACATTGTACATATAGGTATTTGACACCCACACAAGTACGAGTGATAAGTACCGAGTAATTAAAATATCAATATCAAATATTATCATTATTATACTCGTAACTTTTAATATCTTAATATCAATTTCAACGTGTATAAAAGTACGCCAGATCTTATGTATTTATCGAACAAGTATAATATTATCATAGCAAAAGTCAATACTCAAAAATTAAAACTTAATATCAAGTATTACATTTAATATTTAGTATAGTATAATAAATATATAATATTTTTAGAATAAAATATATGATATTTGAGCCGTTTAACAGCTTTTATCGACTTCTAAACGGTTATGGGATAAAATAACCATTTAACACCTGAATTTATGTTGCAGTTATCCATTAAATTACTCATAAAATTACAATTTTGGTGAGGGTAGTCCTTTATAGTATTGTATCTATTCTTTGTAAGGCCTTTTTGTGTAATAAATTCCACAAAAAGAAACAATGCCATCTTCCATATTGGTAACCAGAGTTTGGTAACCAGTTACGATAGAATATTTTTCTTTCGCTATGTATATCAAATATTAACGTAATGATGTAATTATTTCCATGACTGTTTACGTAGCACATTGCGAAGGCTTGAGCAGCAAATTAACAGCGCTCTACACGAATGCTCTAGAAACTATTTGCTACAAGTAAATTATAGATAGAAAATCGAAAGACGCATCAACACAAGAAAGAAAATGGTGTGTCGCTAAAATTCTATACATCCATGATTAATTAAGAAAATCAATAAATATATATAAAATAAAGTAAATTATAATATTTCTTAATATAATTTCTATACCATGGCGTATTTTTATACATTTACTTGATAAATAGTAAGTAACTTCACTCACCAATCACCAAACTTTTTAGAAAATAATCATTATAATTGTAAGATAGACTAGTATTATTTAATAATAGTTTCTATGTAGGGCTTTTAGTGTAAATTAACTACATTATCGTGTATCAAATAATCGAAGTATCGCAAACTATTTGGCTTTTTAACGTATTAATTATGTAGGTATTTAGATTATATATTATTAAACAGATTAGAAAATACAATTTATCCATTTCTTTAGTAAAACCAGTATCTAATTTTATATATTAATTTAAATATTAATTTGGCATTTAATATAAAGTATATTTATTTATTTGAAAATAATATTATTCAAATATTATTTTAAATATGCTTATAAAGTATACACCTTTATAAAATTTGGACATTAATATCAATCTTGCAGATTTCTTTTTTGGTAAAATTAGATCTAAAAATACCGCTTTGAATTATAAATATGATTGGTGATTTTAGCTTATATTATTGTATAGTACTAATAATTATCCGTATTACTCTTCTCGTATAAGAAATAATCTTTTATTATTAAATAAAATAGAAACGCATTAAAATTAGACTAATAATTTTCAGTTGTAACGCTTATTCTTTTAAAATTTAGTAATTATTAAATTATAAATAATCTATATTTAAGAATTGAAATCTAAATAAATCATATTATTGACATATTTAGATTGATATATATAAACGTATCACTATACATATTCATGCATACATTTTAGATTCATAATTATTATTATTAGATTAGAAAACTAATAGTTGAACACTTTGAAATGTAAAATAATTAATGTAGAATAAAATAAATAATTGTTAATTTATTTATTTTGTTGTTTAACAATGTATGTTATGGCTTTTTAAATAGCTATAAAAATATTGATCGGTTGTTTAGAGAATTAAATACAATGAAAAATATGATACAATTTTACAAAATGAATTAAATTTAACAATATGTAATATAAAAACCATCTTCAAAACATAAAATATATCGGTAAAAATTTATCACTACCTGTCTGATTATTAACAACGTTAAGTTATTCATCATTTTATTACAAGGTAAAGTTATGTTACTAGGTAACGTTATGTTACTTGGTAACGTTACGTTACTTGGTAACGTTATGTTACCAGGTAACAATTAACGTTACTCGTTCCTAATCCGGTACTTATTCCTGTTCTAATTTTTTCCAATAGTATCACACTTTTCAATGTATTATTAAAGGTAACATGTATTGCATATGTATTAGCGAATGGTAACGAAATTATAACATTATTAGTAAATATATAATATTAACTTATAACCGTGCATATTCTATTCTAGTTGTATGTAAAGTGGTCAAACTCAAAATCAGTGATCGAATAAAATTGTTACGACAAAAATAATTGTTGTTATTATTTAGTATTTTTTATTCTACATATATATATACATGAACAATATTAAAAACTTATTTAAACTAACTAAACCTAAATACGCAAACCTAATGAAAGAAATAAAACGTTAAGGCGTCATAATATTCCTCCGCATCACTGTCAACTGGAAAAGTGCCCAAAAGGCTGGCAGCATTGCCACTTTGAATAGCAATGCTGATTCTCTGTGCGAGGAACAGGCCGGCCTTCTGGTCTGGTAGTTTCTGTTTTTTTTTATTTCAAAGGAAATTACTAGGTAACAAGTCCAGTGTCGCAATTCTTTTTTTTTCTTTTTTTTTTAAAAAGACAACTCCCGCACTAGAGAACAAGCTCTGTGTCGCGGGACTTTACAAACATACAATTAACGGACACAAATTACACCCAGACTCAGAACAACTCTTTGTGGGCCACACAAAGTTTTGTCCTGTGTGGGAATCGAACCCACAACCTCGTGCACAGCAAGCGCATACTGCGACCACTGGACCACCAAGGCAGTCAATTGAATACAAATATACAATAAAATCCACAAAGTACACCAAAACTCGGAACAAACTACAACATCGCACGAAAGTTTGTCCTGTACAGGATTCGAACTGCATACGCTGCGGTTTGAATCCTGTACGGTGGCGGGTAGACTACACGTGCAGTCATTTACAAGAAATTATTATTTTTAACCTTTACGTATTAAGCTTTAACTGTAACTCACTAGCTGATCCAGTGATTTCTTTGTAAAAAAAATAATATTTCATAGGTTTAATGATTAGTGAATGTAGAGTAAGACCCATATCACTGTAAAACTTTCCAACAACATACATTACCAAAATGTACTCGAAAATACTACCTACATTATATATTATTTTATATCGACAAACATCTACGATAACATCAATATTTCTACAAATGGATCCTTACCACGAACGTGAAGTACCAACCCGCCTACAAACAAAACTCTAGGTGATAAATTACACCAATTTGATCGTTACGACTTACCAACCAAACTTCGGAATTTAATCACATTCGAGAAACCATGGTTACTCCATAAATACCTTGCTGGAATTTATTCAAATCAAGCAATTAGTCCGATTCATTGATCAGAATTAATGCCAGGGAAAAATAGACTTCATCTACTTTAATTTGAAATTGAAATTCGAATATCACTTATCAGTGCCTTTATACAAAACATTCGTAGAATTATTTCCTTCGATTTCCAATTTTATTTTTTGAGATTTAAGGTTCAGTTTTGATTGGAAAGCATTTAGAACTAGCACAGCAATACTTGTAAGCTTAATTTTGAACTTTAAGGGGGTTGAAATTAAGTTAGAATTCGATTGAAATATTAAAGTTAGGGGTTGTTTTAGCCACAGGGTGCGGTAAAGTTGTTATCAGCAGTAATTAGTCAAATTAGTCGGGGCTACGTGTTTTGTATAAATGTAAGTACAGACGGATGAACAGGGGGAGATGAACAAACATGTTTGAACTTGTTCATAATGAAGGAATGTGTACAAGGGATGAATGACGTCATGAATACAAGGCAGATAACTTAAATCTATACTTATTATTATAAAGCTAAAGAGTTTGTTTGGTTGAACGCGCTAATCTCAGAAAGTACTGGTTCGATTAGAAAAAAACTTTTTTTGTTGAATAGTGCATTTATTCAGGAAGGCTATAGGTTACATAACATCACGCTATGATAGTATCAGAGCAGTAGTGAGATATGTTGCAAAATCGGGAAAAATATTCCAAATTACCACGCGGACAAAGTCGTGGGTGACCCCTAGTGTATTAATAAAATAACATACCACCTTTTAGTCTGAATAGGTATGCAGGGGAGTACAATAACAACGTGTCGTCTGATACGTTAGATTCATATGATTTAACCGACCAATATTTCAGTACTGTTTTTTTTTCTAAGAGGAAATAACAAGGAAAATATTTCTGATTCAATGCTGTTTTTTTCCAATAGGAAATAACAAATCTGAATATTTTGCCCGACCTGGTAATCAAACTTAGAGTCTAATTTACTATTGGTCGCAGGCATTAGCTCAATCTTATACAACGGTTCCAGAGAGTATAGTTATAGTGTATTATTTAATTTTCGCTCGTAGCTTAGTAATGACCATGTAGGTGGACAAAGTTACGCTTGTCACGATCAATCCTTTGATGGGTCACTGTTATCTAAAATACAATGAGATTCTTCCGTGTCTCGACAAGCACGTAAAACCGTTGTTAAACCCTTTATTCTAGTCGTGACGGATTGCTGTCTTTATATTTTTTTTATATAGTACCAATGTGGCAAACAAGCATACGGGCCGCCTGATGGTAAGCAGTTACCGTAGCCTATGGACGCTTACAATACCAGGGGTGTCACTCGCGCGTTGCCGACACTTTAAAAACCTTATAACTTCTTTCTTAAAGAATCCCATGCTATAGTCTCTTGGGAAAACGTCGGCAGGTCCATATATTTTGAAGAACTACATAAAAATAGCAACCTATATCTGATATGATATTTATAAACAATTTCTTATTGATAAACAAAAACAGCTTGGAATGATCAGTGCCGATATGTCTATTATATAATAATTGCTGCGAATTTTTGTGTTGTCATGATTTTATAGCTGTTTATTTATTTATTTGTTACATAAGTAATTGCCTGGTAATTATGTTTCTATAATTAATGTCATGTATTTTCTGTGTTTTTTTTTTATTTAGATTTCTCATTTACTTTTGTACCACTCAAAATGTGTTTTTTTATTTACTTTATTTGTTTATGTTATTATTAGTATATTCTTATTTGTTTCATTTCTGTATTTGTTATTATATTTAAACATATATATATTATAATTATGGTGGATCTTCACATCCGTGACTTACAAAGGTTTTAGTTGAAAACCAGCGCCAGGCACTACTTATCTGTGGTTGTCTGGCATTATGCTGAACTAAACCTTTTCGGTGCAGATGTGAGGCACATAAAAGACTAGCCTAAGTTTATAGTTAAGACCTGTTGGTAATTGTTGTTGTTTTGATGTGTCTCACTATGTATCTGAATAAATGTTTTTTCTTTCTTTCTTTCTATATATGTTAGGACATATCAGGTATAGGTAAAGACCCGTACACAGCAGTAGGCTGCTATGTACGGGTCTATCCACATAAGCTGGTAAGAAAAGCTTTTTCCCAGCCCACATTGAAGGCTGGTAGAATGCTTTTATTAAATTATAAGATAATACATAATCATTATAAATTGGTACATCAACAGAAAATTCCCCTCTGATCTCTCAATCAAGATTTTTCTCAGTATAAAGCAGTAAAACACTCGTGATGTACAAATAGGAATCGATGGCACTCCACTCGCTCCGTACAGTTTGTTAAGTCAAGTGGCGCTGGGGGATCAAACTTGTATACAGTGCTATGTGGAAATGTTTTCTCAAAAAATAATAAGCTGCAAGTTTCACTTTTTTTTTATACTACCAAGGTGGCAAACAAGCATACGGCCCGCCTGATGGTAGCCAGTTACCGTAGCATATGGACGTTTGCAACACCAGGGGTGTCACTCACGCGTTACCGACCCTTTAAAAACCTTATAACTCCTTTCCTTTTTTTTTGCACAATTCGCACACATTTAGGTGCAGCGTATAACAAAATCAATACGTATTCGTTTAGGTTCATGATAATAATAAAAATTACGCTAGCTTCATACTGAGTGGCGTTCTTTTTGGTTTCCGCGTATTTGTGCGTACTTGCTTATTCATTTCAAGTATGAAAGCGATAGATAAAATGAAGTTACTTAGCTACTGTTAACAGTAACAATTTTCGCGCGCTAGTGCGACATATCGCATTAGCGCGCGAAAAATGTTCCCGTTAATTTGTGTAACGCAAATTAGCGTAGGTTTTTTTATTAAAAGTGTTATTTTTAACCTAAAAATAATACGTTTTGCCAATTCGCTGATAAAGCGATGAAGAGTTGGTAATAAACTCAGATCATTCATTACAAACTGCGAATAGATAGAATCTTTAGTAAATTTTAACTGTGGTAGTCCTGAGTAAGAATTGAATGAATGTGTAAGGGACACATTAACTACTGCGCCATTTAAATTCACAACATAGCATTCAATCAACCTTATATTCGTAATTACGAACTGATACTTAGTAACGTTATAAAATATAAATCATAGATAAATACATACATATCATCACGCCGGTGTCCCAGTGGGGTAGGCAGAGACTATGGTACGCCACTTGCTTCGATCCAAACATACTTCCTTCGCCTCCTCTACATTCATCAACCTCTTCATGCATGAACCTCGATTATGGGTACTTTTAATTTGGCCTTTTTTTAGCAAATCCCCTACTTGGTCGCTCTATGTTCTCCTAGGGCGGCCCCTACCGACATCTCCATTCATTCTTGCACGATATACCTCTTTTGTTATTCTTAAATAAATCAATAAATAATAATATCAATAAGTTAATATTATTTGTACAAAAAATCCTGTAGTAATTGGATGTAGACCCCTTCGTCCAATTACTATCGGTTTTTAGCAGCCAGTAGGGGTGGCTCAGGCACCCGTGACAATTTAACAAGGGAAACGCACTTGACTATTAAATTGTCGAGTACAAGTGGTTTGTTTAAGCTCGACCTTCATTTTATAGGTTTTTACTTTAATGTTGCTCGATATTTATTTTTGGAGGCTAAACAGTTCGTGAGATTGTGACTAATGATCGAAAAAAAACCATATAATATTGTCGTCAACTAATGACTGCCTTGGTGGTCCAGTGGGTACATTATGTGTCTGCAGTGCACGAGGTTGTGGGTTCGATTCCCACAACCTCGTGCACTGCAGACACAAAAACACAAAACTTTGAGTGACCCACAAAGAGTTGTTCTGAGTCTGGGTGTAATTAGTGTCCGTTAATTGAATGTTTGTAAAAAATTGAACCGTCGAAAAATATCAAACTTTTGAGTCGGCGCCAAACAAACACGCCATCTTCTCACTTTATATAAAAAAATTGCCCGGGTTAAAAAAAAATTACCTGCTTACTTCTGAGAGGCGCTCACAGCTAGGTGCACTAGCTGTTCGGTAAACGATCAGCGGGTTAAGCAAGCAAAGGTGCGGTAACCCTATATATGGGTGACCGCATAGTGGTATTTCATCTGATCATCTCCGTGCTACGGAGGGCACGTTAAAAGTCGGTCCCGACTGGTAACAGTCGTTAGATCACGACAGAGGCCTAAATATGGGCGATCTAAATAACTCTATCAGGTTGGCCACTAACCAAACGATATGAAGACCTGCTTACTGAAAACTGAGAACCATTGCGGAAAGTTTCAAGTTTGTAGTCCCCAGCAGTTTATGATCTGCGTTGATGAATCAGTCAGTCAGGGCAAGTACTATATGTATGTATAGATTACATGACTGTCCGTGTGGTGACGGGTTAAGAATACAAATGTCACCATCCCCTTCCATCCTGAGGGTGTCGTCGTAAGAGTCGACTAAGGGAGTAAGTCACCCAAACAATATCCACTGCAAGAGAGGGAAAACTCGAAACAAAACCCTATACCAACCCGTCTGGCCAGCGTGGTATAGTAGGTTAATATCCCTTCAAATGTATGGAGCCCCGTGTCCAGCAGTGGGACGTTTATGGGTTGAGATGTGATAAATTAATTTGCTTATTCGTTAGTTTAGTTGGTAGTATAAAAAAAAACACCAGCATAAAATTATATGGGGTAGGTAGAGATGAATTACACATCCTCTTCCTACATCGGAGAAAAGTACGAGATGAAATGATATATGTTGGTGTTTAACTTAGGAACACTTTCTTTTTATACTACTAAGGAGGCAAACAAGCATACAGCCCGCCTGATAGTAAGCAGTTACTCATTCCACAATTCCTAATCGTACGTGGAAGGAAATTCCTCAGAAACCGCGCGGCACGATAGAGGTTATAAAGCACTTTCACTAGTACCTAGTATTTTTTTAGAACATTACAATTCTGTAAAACTCGAGCTGTTTTGTGTCACGCAATGTTATGTAACGAAAATAACATAACCTTTTAGTTAGATTAATAATATATTCAAAGAAGACAGTTTTTTTAGCTCTGTCGTTTTCTCTCTCAAACAGACATTCACTGCTGTACATAAGCCTCCCTAATAAAATTTCCACAGCATGCGGTTCTGAGGTGACCTTATCGATAAGTTGCCCGCAACCTTCACAAGGTCGTCAGTCCACCTTGTTGGAGGCCAGCCTGCGCTGCGTCTTTCAGTTCTCTTTAATTAATTATTTTTAAGAGAGATAGGCATGTGACGCCCTGACGATAACGTAGTAAAAAAAAAAGTGCCTATCCTGTACAGCAACACGAAAACGACAAAAAGGAAGACCCTTAGTGACATGGCTAACGACTGTCGAAAAGGACATGAAGAGTATATCCCTTACAGTGGACGATACAAGTAGCCGGCCGAAGTGGCGCCGTCTGATTAGGAAAGCCGACCCCGTGTAGCGGGATATGGCGAAGAAGAAGAAGAAGAAGATAGGGCATCATACAAGTGGACAAGCCTGATTGGGGACCTCCACCTTTCCTAAAACCACAGCCAAATGTATGAGTGAGAACAGGTTTTCAACGCTCATTTAAAAATTCTTCTGAAAGATTCTTTGGAATTGAAAACCCGCATCTGTAGTTTGGAGGCCCCGCTAAAAGTCAGTCCCGACGGTTAACAGCTATCACGACAGAGGCCTAAATATGGGCGGTCTAAATAACTCTGTCACCAAGTTGGCCATTTACCAAACAATAAAAAGAAGTAACTAAATCAAGGCGCAAACTTATTATCCAACCTTCTTCATAATAAGGCTCATTATAGCTCACCTTTAAACGTCAACTGTATACTTATAACCATATTATAAAACAATACAGCCAAAAATTTCACCCTCATTAAACCTCCTTTAAGGAAGCGTTCGTAGCTGCTTCGTAGCAAAGTGCTACGTCACCTTCGTAGCATTGTAGGTGATTGCGTGACGTACACAATTTGCTACGAACGAGCGATGAAAAATTTTCCATTAAGTTTTCCCTTTGAGTTTAACTTATGACCTTTGTAAATAAGTGGTGGTATTTTGTAACATGTATAGCAGCTTATCTAAGAAAAAATATAAAATATTTAGTATTTACGGCTTTACCATTATCCGTACCTTATGTTTAAAAAGATTACAGTACAGTATATATGTTTTGGCTGAAGATAAGCAGCTACTGTAGTCTATAATAGTCAGCAACCTCGCCGTTAACTACCTTTAATAAGGTAATAGCATAAACGGCTGCACTCCTGTTCGGGGGACAACAGTTGCGCATGTCCTCAGCTAGCATAAATTAAATCTATCAAATATCTAGGCAATCGATTATTTTGGACCATTCATTTTACTACACTCAGTAACAGAATTAGAATGTTGATGTATGTGTTCAGATGACTTCGCAAAGTTGCAAATGACAAAACCTTAAAAATAGTTTACCTCTCACTCTGCCAGTCGATCTGCAACTATTGTAATATAGCTTGGGGTGCCACGGCTAGACACATCTGATTAAAGTAGAATGCGCTCAACGCGCCTTATTAAAGACATCATACGAACGTCCATTTAGGTACTCTACTGACCTACTATATGCAGAGGCAGGTGTGCTCAGGATCAGACAAAATTATATAATGTCTATTGTCATGCCCTTTCATAAAGTATCTCTGAACACGACTAGTAGTCGTTCCAAACGCAGACTTAAATTGAACAAAATCACATGCTATAAAAACATTGGTAGACAGTTTTTTGCTTTTATGGGACTATATATATATAGAAATTAAATTCTTTACATAATTTAGTAGGACTAACATGAAATTGATGCAAAAAAAATGATACAGCATTGTTTGTTCGAGCTAGACTACGACAGAACGGAAGAAATACTAAAAATAATATAATTTTTTTTAATATAGATTTTTACCACTCTCAAAAAATACTACATGCCTTTCATGAGATGTTAAGCAACTGTAACTTTAAACAATTTGATTACCTATTAAGCTCTAAACGCTTCTGACATAGCGATTTATATGTTAAGCATATTACTAAACATTTAGCACAGACCACTGGAATTATTTAATATTGTTAACAGTTTGAAAACTAGGGCTAGGTACAAATTAAGGACATTTAAAAGTCTAGAATATCTGTAAACAGAGGATTAACTAGACTGTGGGTTCTTAAGCTACCGTCCTATTGTTGTTAAACAATTTAACCATTTTTTAATAATGAAGACATATTTTTTGTCCTTTTAAGTATGAAAAAAAGAGAATGATAAATTATTTATATCAGCATTTTAACACAGTTTTACATTAACAAAATAAATCACAATTTTAAACAAATTAGGTATTGATTTTAGAAAAGGTAGTGATAGTCTAATCAAATCAAAATCATATCAAAAGTATCTCCATAAATATGATTTGATTATAATTCTAATAATGCTCATATTAAACATCATACCAAATTGTAAATGTTACACTCTGGTGATTAAAAAGAAGCCCGTGTTTCTTGCCAATATATATAATTATATATATTTTTTATATTACCAAGTAATAATAGTAAGCAACGTTTGCAACACCAGGGGCGTCACTCACGCGTTGCCGACCCTTTAAAAACCTTATAACTCCTTTCTTGAAGAACCCCATGCTATAATAATTCTTCTCAAGGCCCTACACTAGTCAGCGAATTCGCCGTAGGGACAAAAATATACACATATTTTTGTTTTCTTATGACGTACCTATACACATTACTAAAAAACAAACATAATATCTTCCATATATTATAAAAAGAAATTTAATGTTCACATAGACAAACTAATGCCTTAGATTTTAATTGTGTATGACAATAACAATGAGATAACGACTGAGAGCGATGTTAATTAACAAAGTTAAAAGTGCCTTGTCGAAAGTTTAGGGTTAAATAGTAACAAGATAACTGGGATAAAGTTTATTATTAGTTTGGCAGTCTATTATTATTACTTAGTTAACTATTAAATTGCCAAGTTGTCACAGCAGTAGAGCGTACGACTGGTGTACTGTGGCTATAGGTTTGATCCCCGGGTTGGATAAAATGACATTGGGTTTTTTTGTAGAGACATCTTGATATCAGCTGATATCAATAGACACCTGACATTAAAAAAAGCTAGATTTCAGACACTTCTACCTTTAATAATAAATACAATTTATTACATAAGAATAACAAGAATATTGATTAAAATCAAAGCAACTTAACCTTACAAACAATCAGATATTGTATTCAAAGGTATAAATAAAAAAAACTATAAATAAAATATCTGATTGATATTTCAGCTCCGAAGAAAGATACCCAAAAGACTGGCCACATTGTCACGCAGTATCACATTGACCCAATATAATAATAAGAAAATGTAATAATAGCAACCCATATTATGTCCTACTGTTGGGCACAGGTCTCCTCTCTTCTACCAAAACCACGAGATAAATTATAAAAAAAATTCACAACATTTTTCAATATGTTTACTGTAAAACTATAAGTAAATTGCATCCGTACGTGAATAACGAACTAGTAAACAAAAATAAACTAGCATGTAACCAGACTACACGACAAACGAGGTAACTCGCTCGCTAACTACCACTATATAAATTTTTACAATGTACACACTATGTATAATATACTGCTAGAGAATATTATACAAAGTAAACAAATGAATAAATGTCCGTGTGGTGACAGATTATTTCATTTTATTTATTTATTCATTAACAGCTTACGTTGTGATTGAATGTTTACATAAATTATTATTGTTTTCTTTAAAAAGACAATTCCCGCACTATAGAATAAGCTCTGTGTCGCGGGGGACTTTACAAACATACAATTAACGGACACAAATTACACCCAAACTCAGAACAACTCTTTGTGGGACACACAAAGTTTTGTCCTGTGTGGGAATCTGGAAAATTAACTTATAACCCACCAACTCATGATAATTAATGTGTCCATTATCATCTAACCTACATGACGTACGATGGTATAACTTTTGTAATGGCTAATTAAAACAATTACATAACAACAGAACTGTGCCAGATGGCGACACTTGTAATTAGTCACGGTGTGGTACTGCACTCAAATAAATAAAGCTTTATATTCCTTTGTACCATCATTGTCGTTGTATTGTAGCCTGGGGACGTCCACTAACAAGGTTTTTATTTAAAATCTTAATCCTATTAAACGTAAGAAAGTTGGGATGGATAGATGTCTTAAATAGCGCATAGGTGTTCCTGGGATAAGAATATGTTTCTTTTAAAAATGCATTACTAAATGAGCGCTAGAGACTGTTAGTAAAACCCTTATTTTTGGGTCGGCTTTATGCAAGTGATTTGCCTGGTATTGCAAACGTCCATGCTGTAGGAAATGCTTTTCATGAGGGCGTAGTACTCATACACATAAACACAACTACACCTCCGTGTGTAGTTATTTGACTACAGTCTTCTGTAATGTGTAAGCAAGCCCAACTCGGTAAGGATGTCCTTACCGAGTTTAGCTTGCTAGTATAATGAATTACCTCGACTAGAGGCATACCTATACGCCTTTATTTTTTAAGTTTAAGGAATTATTAATGTCTTATGTGTATAGGCTCTTTCTTTTCTTTCTTCCTTCTTTTTTCAATATAATTACGATATGCAAAGAAAATATAATGTACAAAGGCGAGCTTAACTCATTAAGAGTTTTCTAACAGCAAACCCTTATACCTGCTTACCCTTTTGTAAAAATATATTTACCCTGCGGCTTAACTATTCAAGAATAGTTTCCACCTACAAGACTATTTCTGGCCACTATCCATATATATGGTCTTTACAGTAGACGATTTATGTCTAAGAGACACCGCTTGAAAAAAAAACTAGCAAAACTCATCAACTCACTTCTCTATATCTATAAAAATAACTTCATTCAAGCTGAAAAAGGACATTCAAACACATTTTCACTCCAAAAATAAATAATTCTATCTGCTATTTAAAGCCAAGCTTTAGCAGAACACAAATGATATATAAAAACACGTCAACACCTATTATAAATCCCTTTAAAACTCGCAATTCACACAACATCTCTACTAAAATTTCCCTCGTTACACGTACACCTTACTACACACACAGACACACACACACATACATGTATAAGGTACGAGTATATGAAGGTGTGGCCTGGTCGCACCTGCGATCGATCGCACCTGCCGTTGTCATGGCAACCGCCTCACCACCCGTATACCCAGGCCGTACTGCGAGCGAACAGCGGGAGC
Organism: Trisateles emortualis; assembly: GCA_947095525.1. NCBI lineage: Eukaryota > Metazoa > Arthropoda > Insecta > Lepidoptera > Erebidae > Trisateles > Trisateles emortualis. The sequence continues at coordinate 20,145,026 of OX352739.1, read as the reverse complement.
GACAGATGAAGATTTTTCTCACGGTATCGGTAATCAGTTTGGAGCAGGCGACTATTAAATTATTTATAATACATGAATGCTTGTAATACCAGAATCACTTGCGTGTTATTAAGTATATACGAGTAAGAACCTTATTTTTTGAAGTCGATTTAAAGTTAGTTGCTAGTCTGACCTAAGAAACAAATTCATTCAAAGTCAAACTCATTATTCATTTTTCGTTTTTTTTTTAAAGACATTTCCCGCACTATAGAACAAGTTCTGCGTCGCGGGACATACAATTAACGGACACAAATTACACCCAGACTCAGTATAACTTAACCTTTAACCTCGTGCACAGCAGGCGCATACTGCGGCCACTGGACCACCAAGGCAGTCGAAATTTTGATTAAATACATTATACTTATGAACGTCATAAAAACAAATGCCAGTACACTTTTTTCTTACGGCCAACTCCCTGACTAGGGTAGGGTGTTCTTGCTGGATTTTATTTTCAAGGCAACCCTTTTGTTCTGAAGAACAAAACTTAATATGGCAAACAAGCATACGGCTCGCCTAATGTTTAGCAGTTACCGTGAACCTATGAACGCTTGTAATTTTAAAGATATCACTTGCGTGTTGCCAACCCTACACGCCAACTGGAACACAACCTACCTAGGAAATAATATTTAGTTGTGGTCTTTTACTTTATATAGTGGAGTACTATTTTTAAGGCCTTCAAAAATAACCCTTTTGGTGCATTGGTTGTTAAGTACGACTTCTGATTACGAGCTAATTCTCTAAGAAACAGCTATCGCAAACTGACAGTTGTGATTGCTCGGTGACGGCTCACATGATTGCTAAACGTAAAAAAATCAAAAAAGTCTCAGTGAATCAGTCTTCACTGAGACTTTTCTGATTTTTTTACGTTTACGTCATGTCTTTAGAATTTCTTCTAAAACACGTGGGTTTCCTCACAATATTTTCCTTCACCGTTAGCAGATGGTTAATTTGATGTACATATAAATTTCTCTAACCACGCCTGAGACATAATATTGCAAATTGCAGTTTCCTAACCTAACCTCTGAACCACCACGTTTCAAACTCTACTAGTCTCCTATTCTATAGGAGCATCCAGTTTATTATGCTGAAAGCATTTTGAGGACTGTGATGCTGAACCTTTATAGAAGCAAATGAAAAGGCAAAAATTACATTTTTTTTTTTTTTTTTTATACTACTTGGGTGGCAAACAAGCATACGGCCCGCCTGATGTTAAGCAGTATCCGTAGCCTATAGACGCTTGCATTACCAGAGGTATCACTTGCGTGTTGCCAACCCTTTCTTTTACACCAGGGCTTTAAGATGGAAGTAACCCTGGGATAGGAATACGTTTCTTTCAAAACGCATTCCTAAATGAGCGCTGGAGACCTGTACTCACACACAGGAACACAACTACACCGCTGTGTGTAGTCATTTGGCTGTGGTCTTCTGTAAGGTGGAGGTCCTTCCCCAGTCGGGCTTGCTCGCTAGTATGGTGCCCTACCTCTCTTATTACATTTTATATTATAACTATAATGGACAACGGGTCTAAAAAAACCTTTAAAATATTACGCGATTTAGACCCGTTGTCCATTATAGTTATAATATGTGTACAAATCGTGCAAGTTTAAAAGAATTTATTACATTTTATATTGTTGTTGAAATTTTACAACATAATTAAATTAAAATTTGTAATCTATCTAAGTATTCTTCAGGTTCCTATACAAACAAATTGGTCTTTGTTTTTAATTAAAAAGTTGTTTGATGTTGGGCTTTTAATTAGTTCTATATTTTCTTTATTGTATAATCTTATTAGAAATTTATTATCATTCTGTTTTAACGAAAAAGGAATATTTTATGTATCTTTTATAAAATTAACTTTTAAGTGCCCCGAAATCGAAGTCGAAATCGAATCAAAACTTCAAAATAAACATTTTAATTATTTCAAAAATATATTTCTGTGAAAGTTTGTGAGTATAGATGAATGGATGGATGGATGTTTGTTACTCTTTCACGCAAAAACTACTGAACGAATCTGGATGAAATTTGGCACAGATAGATTATAGTCGCGATAACCGACATCTATGCGGGCGGAGCCGCGGGCAACAACTAGTACTATTATAAACCTACTCACTATAATAGGTACACCACCGAAAACTATACACGAAACGGGAAAACAACTATTAGCCGGATTTTTATAAATTATTACGCAACACAAGACCCCCTGGTTGCTGACGGGGAACAGGAGGGAAACTGTCACTTGTGGGTACCAACTGTTGTGACTGACAAGCTACATCAACTGTCAAAAGTTTTACTACCCTCATCAATTGTCATGGGATGTTTATAATAGCTGGGACTGATAATTATATTTTACTAGCTGTTGCCCGTGGCTCCGCCCGCGTGGATGTCGGTTACCGCTGTAAAAAGCCTATAGTTGTTCCAGACCATAATCTATCTCCGTGCCAAATTTCATCCACATCCGTTCAGTAGTTTTTAGATGGGAGTAACCCTGGGATAGGAATACGTTTCTTTCAAAACGAATCACTAAATGAGCGCTCGAGACCTGTACTCACACACAGGAACACAACTACACCGCTGTGTGTAGTTATTTGGCTGTGGTCTTCTATAAGGTGGAGGTCCTTCCCCAGTCGGGCTTGCTCGTTAGTATAGTGCCATACCTCTTTTGTAATACAGGAAAAAACTTTCAATTTGATTAAATTGAAATATTTTTTATACATATCAAAATTGTACAAGTTCAGATTGTTGAGCTGCCATCCCACGACGCGTGTCGAATATATAATATATCAAAACGCAATTCATACCCCGCTACCCTGTCGCAGTGCCACCCCGCCTTACCCCACAAGGGTAGACCGACTGCATCACATGAGACATAATTAAGTTGCGAATGTCGGATGAATGGACAGACAGTTTTTATTATATTATCACCTCTCTTCCACCTCGGCGACGACTGGGTGGAAATGGACCATCGTCTAACAATGTTAGGCTTAAAAGCTTTTAGTGATACATTGTTTAGTATTATTTCTGTTGAAATCTTTTTTTATACTACTTAGGTGGCAAACAAGTATACGGCCCGCCGGTTCGTAAGCAGTAGCCATAGCCTGGACGCTTGCAATACCAAAGATATCACTTGCGTGTTGCCTACCCTAAAATAATAATAATAAGGTAATAAACTAGGGTATGGTGGAATTTCCCTGGGATAGGATGCGTATTAAACGTTTTATTTGAATACGCATCCCTAAATGAGCGCTGGCAGGTCTCCAGCTACTCACACAGAGGAACACATCTACATCGCTGTTCGTAGTAATTTAGCTGTGGTATTCTAAGAGGTGAAAGTCCTTCCCCAGTCGGGCTTGCTCGCTAGTATGGTGTCTGAAATGATTTATTTTACCAATACAGTGACTTACAGGCATATGGCCTGTCTGATGGTAAGCAGTTATTGTAGCTTATGGCCACTTTTAATATTAGAGTCATCTTTTTTTTAAGGACTACTTCCGCACTAGGGCACAAGTCCTGTGTCGCGGGGGAATTACGGACACAAAGTACACCCAGACTCGGGACAACCATTTATGAATCACACAATTTTTTGCCCCGTGTGGGAATCGAACCCACAACACTGAACCAATCGTGCAGTAATGTATCATGTAGGTAATATTGGTTAGGGGTAGTTAAGATAAAAAAAATAGTATCAGCTTATAGTGTATTTGACATAGCATGGGTTCTGTGACGTTTAACATTTTACGATCAAGATGAAATAATATGATTGAATCAATCTCTAACCAATGAGCTAATTAAATGATTAAGAGCCTAGAGTATTTAATCAATATATTTTAATTTAATCGTATATGATTTTCCTTGATATTTATCTTCATTTGTCAAACAACATAGTACCCATGCAATGTGAAATATACTGTAACTCAAACTCAAACTCAAAATTCATTTATTCATTTAGGTTACAAAGTAACACTTATGAAGGTCATAAATTATGAATAAACCAGAAAGATGATGTCAGCAAAATTTTCCTACGGCTGGTTTGCTGACGTGGAGCCTTGAGAAGAACTAGCAAAAAAACTGTAGTATTGGCACCCTTCTGATACCACCCCTAAAACACATTTGTACGTAGGCAACCTTGTTTCGAATACGTTATACACTTTTTATTAATATTATAAAGCTTAAGAGTTTGTTGGGTTGAACGCGCAATCTCAGAAAGTACTGGTTCGATTAGAAAATAACTTTTTTTATTGAATAGTGCATTTATCCAGGAAGGCTATAGGCTATATAACATCACGCTATGTTCAATAGGAACAGAGCAGTAGTGAGATATGTTGCAAAATCGGGGAAATGTACGTTCCAAATTACCACGCGGACGAAGTCGCGGGCGACCCCTAGTACGATATAAACATAGTGCATAATATTAACAACCATCACCACCACTCGTTAGTAAAGGAAAAGTGCAACGAAGCGCCATCTGTGGCTAAACTTGGCATCAAAACGGTACTGTGGATGTAGGTCGGGTCGAGTGGCTCTACTATCACGTTGGTACCTAACTGGATATCTGTAGATATATAGAATAAATAAAACCTTTCTATGTCAGTTGACTTTTATATAAAACTTTTTACAAGTGACGTAAAATACACATTTCGGGATCGTTTTAAAACATTGATGGTGAAAAGATTCAAATATCTATTAGTAATAGTTATTTAATATTTGAAATAGCTATTTATCTTAATTTACTGCAGATTTGGTTCAGTGGCTTAAGTGGATACCTAGCCATTTACCACTTCCCTTCTTTTGTAAAAAGACAACTCCCGCACTAGAGAACAAGCTCTGTGTCGCGAGGGACTTTACAAACATACGACTAACGGACACAAAGTACACCCAGACTCAGAACAGTTCTTTGTGGGTCACACAAAGTTTTGTCCTTTCTGGGAATTTAACCCACAACCTCGTGCACAGCAGGCGTATACTGCGGCCACTGGACCACCAAAGCAGTTAAAACTACGTTCCCCACACAGGACAAAAATTGTGTGATCCATAAATGGTTGTTCCGAGTCTGGGTGTACTTTGTGTCCGTTAATTGTATGTTTGTAACATGACACAGGGCTTGTTCCCTAGTTCCCTTTAAAGAAAAAATAACTTTATTGGACATACTCGTAACTGTAACACCTAGTTTGTTGGTAAAGTGCTGCTCAAATAGATAGGTGACAGCGTAACCTGTGTTTAGAAGAGATAGGACCGATCCCTTTTATGCATCTCAGCCACAAGACGTCCACTGCTGGACATAGGCCTTCCCCAAGGTCTTCCACATCATTCGGTCCTGAGCTGACCTTGTCTATCTGTTGCCCGCAACCTTTACCAGATCGTCGGTCCACCTTGTTGGAGGCCTGCCCACGCTGCGTCTTCCAGTTCGTTCATCCCTTTTATAAAAAGTGAATTTTCAGCGCTTGATACCTATTTAATCACGTACAGAAAGTCGAAGATTTGTGAAACAATAAAAATAATGGGCATAATTATAATAATCTTATTAGCATAATATATCTAAACCGAAATCTCAACATTGTTAATAAAATCAGAATAATCATTTTAACCAATACTTACACCATCCATGTCTTCAACTAGCCAAAAGTATTTAAACATTATATTGCTCAGTATTGAACGCCTTACAAAAGTTTAATAGCAATCCGTAACTTCAATACATTTGCTATTACATTTGTACAGGCGTCGTATTCTTACCCAAGAAGACTGTTAACAAAATCTGGTTTTATATTATAACTGTGTAAGTTTATAAATAGAAATGTGAACACTACGTCGTTTATCGATTTCTCAGCACCTTACAAAGTTGGTAACAAGGTACTGAGTCCCGTGAGAACGTACACCTGCTAACGAATATTAATTATAATACCACCCCACGAGCACAGGGGTAGCTCACTGTGTTTATTCACGATATTAACACAAAAATGATAAATGTGATGAAATATTTAAATCCTCTTGCAAAAATAATACCCTACCTATGTATTATTAAAAGCGGTGGTGGCCGAGTGGGAAAGTAACCGACTTGCACGCAAGTGGTGCTAGTTCGATCCCGGGTGGCAATACCAATGTGAATTTCACTTTGTGGAGTTTATATTTACTAATCAAATGATTCACCAACTGCTAACGGTGAAGGAAAACATCGTGAGGTAACCCACATGTCTTAGAAGAAATTCTAAAGATATGTCTGATTCACCAACCTGCATTAGGACAGCGTATGTGAATTAAGGCCTAAACCCTCCCTCTCTCGTGATAGAGGAGAGGAGACCCGTGCCCAGCAGTGGGACAAATATGGGTTGCTATTATTATTATGTACATTACGGGTTTTAGGTCCTAATTTTTAGCTATACCTACCTTATTACCGTAATTTTTATTTTTATATTAATATTTACCAACATCATTTTACTGTTGAAGTATGGGGTAATCAAGAGTCAACTACATTTGTTGTCACTCTCACTGAGACACAGCATGCTTTGTAAGATAGTTAAGTAGATCATAAGAAATTAATGTAACAGCAATTAAAAAACAAAATGACTGCCAAGGTACCTACGTATTTTATGTTAGAGTAAGCAGCCATGATTATATTTGTTACTAGCTGTTGCCCGCGGCTCCGCCCGCGTGGATGTCGGGTATTGCTGTAAAGAGTAGCCTGTGTTATTCCAAACCATAATCAATCTCTGTGCCAAATTTCATCCAGATCCGTCCAATAGTTTTTACGTGAAAGAGTAATAAACATCCATCCATCCATCCAACGATCCATCCATACTCACAAAATTTCACATTTATAATATTAGTAAGGTTTATAAATAATCAACTTCATACATAACATATCTTGTTGGTATAATTTTCTAAACAAAATAAATATCTATTTATTTATTTTTCCACTTTTACGTCTATTTTTACAGGTGTTAATCCAATACAATAGAGTAACTAATCTTAATTACCGAGGTAACCTGTTATCACCATAACTTATTACAAATAATGCAGTCTTTGTGAATTTAGTCAGAGAACAAGAAAACGAGTCAATTTTATCCGTCACTTGGTTGAGGGCGCGTAGTGTACACGTCAGCGGTGCCCTGTAATATAATTATAGTTTTGTTTTTTAAAAGACAACTCCCGCTCTAGAGAACAAGCTCTGTGTCGCGGGGGACTTTACAAACATACAATTAACGGACACAAATTTCACCCAGATTTAGAACAACTCTTTGTGGATCACACAAAGTTTTGTCTTGTGTGGGAATCTAACCCACAACCTCGTGCACAGCAGGCGCATACAGCGGCCACTGGACCACCAAGGCAGTCATAGTAATAACGCAGTTTGAATGGCGAAAAATCGACAATGGAAAATGGTGTAGGACGCCCTCAGACAAGGTACTACGACAATTGCTAGGCATTCATAGCAACCCATATATGTCCCACTGCTGGGCACGGGTCTCCTCTCCTCTATCAAGAAAGAGAGAGGGATTAGGCCCTAATTCACACACGCAGGCCTAATGCAGGTTGGTGAATCAGACATATCTTTAGAATTTCTTCGAAGACATGTGGGTTTCCTCACGATGTTTTCCTTCACCGTTAGCAGTTGGCGAATCATTTGATTAGTACATAATATATAAACTCCACAAAGTGATATTTACATTGGTTCTGCCGCCCGGGATTGAACTCGCACCTCTTACATGCAAGTCCCTAAGGGGGATCCTAGCAGAATATCAGCGCTGCAGCGTCTGCGATGTTGCAATTAATCGCTGAGCTAGGTCCTGTTTTGTCTTCTAACCATTATGTATATTTATTTTAGATTACTGTAAGTAGTAAGATGTAAAGACAAAATAAATATTTTTTCTTTCTTTTCTTTCTTTCTTTCTTTCTTTCTTTAGTTGGTTACATTCCCACTCGGCCACCACCACTTTTCGACAATTGCAAGGTATAGTGATAAGAATTTCGCACTTGGACAGGATGATGATGATGCCCAGCAGTGGACTGCGATAGATTGATGATTATTGCAACTAATTTAGCAAAAACAGTGTAGTTGTGTTACAAATTGCTTCTACAGTAACTGTACACCTCGTGTCCGTCCAGTAAGTAATATATTATGCGACATACCCTACTCGTGCGCGATCGATATTACTCGGACCATTCGCGAAACGTACGTCGCTCAGGGCTGCCTAACAAATGTTGTTAGGAATACATTTACTTGAGAATGGACTTGAAATTGTAATATTTAAATTTAATCTGTTTGTCATCCTTGTTGAACGTCAATGCAATACATTATACCAGTCTTTGTTGGAGTTTATTATCATTATTTTTCATTCTTTAACCTTTTTATTGAGATTTCATGTTATCAAAGTATTGTTCTGTCTACGACTTCACTATGGTAATATTTTAGGTTTATAATATTAGTAGTTTATATTAGTAGTAGTATTACATTAGGGGTGATGTAATGACTATGGAATTAAAAACATTACCTACTTTTTATTAACACAAAATAATCTTAAAAGAAACGGTATCTATTATCCATACAATATTTAATATTGGTATTTTATGTGGGTTCCGAGACTATCTACACCTTCAAAATAATAACTAAAAAATATTGGGACCTTACAGCCGCCATATTATTTAATATAAGTATCCTAGAAGACTAAGTCACGATAAATCAGTATATTTCATACTAGAGTCGCCCGCGACTTCGTCCGCGTGGTAATTTGGAATATTTTCCTCGATTTTGCAACATATCTCCGCTCCTATTGATCATAGCGTGATGTAATATAGCCTACCTGGATAAATGCACTATTCAACAAAAAAAAATTCTAACCAAACCAGTAGGTACTTTCTGAGATTAGCGCGTTCAACCAAACAAACAAACTTTTCGGCTTTGTAATATTATTAGAATGGATGTCAAATGTAAATTCTTGGCATTTAGTAGCCACAATAATGCAACACTTATTTTGCTAACAATGACTAATCAAAGCTTAAAGAAAATAAACATTAAGTATATCGTATTAATCATAATCAATCGAATATTCTCAAATACTTTTTTGTGTCAACCCTAAGCAGGGTGAGGGATACAATTGATGTCTCTGCTGTAATTTACCGCTCCACCAGACCGCTGACGGTACGATCTGTCACCCGCGGTCACAAATTGACCTCCTAATTAATTAACCACAATAAATTATAGAGTCGTCTTGATGAAAAATATATAAATCTATGACAATTTATATTCCTTTTTGCGTGTGGTAAATAATTGTATATGACGGTAATAAAATGCTTCAAATTCTGATTTTGGTCACTAATTTCTCTAAAATAAATTAAAACAATCCACACATACCCATGGCCGATTAGACTAGATACAGTATTCGATAATACCACTATGTTTAACCTATGGATCATAGACCTGGCCCTTACCAACTAAATATAGCGAAGCACTAGTCAAGAAATTACTTAAGAAGAAGTAATCACTGGTTTATACGGGTACGGGTGATACGGGTGTTAGTCTGTCAAAATAAAATGTAGAAGATTCTAAACTTCAAGTTAACGACAATATCAAATGAGTAATATTTTATATGTATAGATAACTAGCTGTTGCCCGCGGCTCCGCTCGCGTGGATATCGGCTACCGCGATAAAAAGTATATATAGTCTGGAATAGCCTTTATGCTATTCCAGACTATAATCTATATATAATCACTGCGCCAAATTTCATGCAGATCCGTTTAGTAGTTTTGTGCGTGTTAGAGCACAGATTACTAAATAGTTACTACGTTAAAGTAACAATAATACATACAAACTTTCGCGTTTATAATATTAGTAGGATTATATTCTTCTTTTTTAATTTAAACAAAATCATCATAAATTGTAAGCAAATAAATATGCCTACTTTGTTTATCTCTGCATTACCCAATGTCGACTGGTAGACAATGCCTCAGGCATTAAGTCCACCTATACCATGTATGTGTATAAAATGTAAAAATAAATAAATAATCATCTACACATATTAAATTTCTTTTCTAGACTGATTCATCAACACAAAACCTAAACATCTGGGGCGGCAAACTTAAACTTTTATGAAATCAACAAAGAACTTTAGTGAGCACTAAGAAGGATTTTATAGAAATAAGGCACATGATAAGAAATATGAAAACATATTCGATAGTCATGACCATTGGTGGGTAAAATGGAAAAGGTATTAATAATAGAAATCGGAGAATGAAATAAAACATCATGGCAGAGGAAAGTCACAAACAGAAAATAATAGCAATCAATCAGAGGAAGCCTTTAATGCCAAAATGCCAGTTAACTAAAGAGGCGGCAAACCGAAAACACTTAAATAATATTTAAAAAGAAATTGTTCAACATAATTCAATTTACAGAATGCACTCTAGTTAAATTAATAATAATATTTTTCAGAACAACTCACACACCGCGATCTGATCCCAAACTAGGCAGACTGTACTATGGTAACCAGACAACTAATAAACATACTTATATATTTCTAAATACATACTTATTATAGATAAATAACACCCAGACACAGAACAAACAATCGTGCTCATCACACAAATATTGAGTTGGAATCGAACGCGGCTTAGCAGTCAGTCACTAATCACTAGACCAATAGGTACAACATAAAAACCATTGAAAAAATGCATGAAAATTGTATTGTAGGTTTATTTTATGCTATGGAAGTAATCTGTACTATAACACTACACATAAATAAAATCGAAGTGTCTGTTTGTATATAATATCGAAATAGAAGCTTTGCATATTAATATTTAACAAGGCATATACCAAAAAAAAATTATCTGTCTGTTTATTCCGGGTATTCCCAGCTAATCAACAGCTAAACAGATTTAAATGGAACTTTCACTGGCAGATAGCTAATGTTATGTGGAATAACTTAGAATACTTTTAGTTTAGAAAAAAGGTTTAGCATGAAAAATGAAACCCGAAATTTGCCAAGAAGTAATTTCTAGTATATCAGAATAGACGCTAAATAGTACGGGTACTATCAAAACAAAACAATCGAGATATACCTACATTATTTCTGATAAGAAAAAAAAAACTGTTTGTATTGCTTTGTAAGGTAATAAGAAAAAGTATTATGGCCCGAGTGATGGCAAGGGATAACCGTAGACAAGGAACTCCCGCATTGTTTGAAGTTGTTGAGAAATAATAATTATGAATATTAACGAAGCCAAAGCAGGATTATGTCAACATCGTAGCAAGGGGAAACCTGTAGTCTCTGCCTGCCTCCCTAGGCTCTGTGTATGTATGTATAATAATAATAATAAATCTTTATTACGCAAAAAGATTACACAGTATCCCTACTGACTAATTATAAATTATACAATATTTTATAATTGTGTTGGTGATACAAGATTACAACTCTAACTCACAAACTAAGTTAAGTTTAACCTGCATTTTGAGAGACAGTGTTCGGCTATATGTAAACATTGACAGGTACAAAATAGTGGGCTGTGTCGTTTAATTAATTAATTGTTTGTTTAATTTATTTTCTAGCTTTCTCTTTTGTGTTAGTGTATGTGTGTGTGTGTGTATATGTATGTTTGGTCGTGAGTAAAAGGAGTATTTAATTTATATTAGGTTTTAAGCGTTATACATAAGTAAACGTTCTGTTTTAGTGTAGTGTTGTTTTTGTAGCCATTCTGTTAATTTATTCTTCACATTATTTCTGTTCAAGTCGATGATGTTCAGGATTTTATGGACTTTTTTTGTAAATTAGTGTGTTTGAGATGTAGTATTAGTTTGAGTTATAAGCGATTGGCAGAGCGTGTAGACCATTTTTAGGATATCTGTATAATATATCAATATTTAGGATATAACGCGGACGACCCCTATTTAATACTACCAATATTTAAAAGACTTCTAATTTGTTTGTAATTTATAAACTTAAAAATTATTGACCCGATTTAAAAAAATCTATCACGTACACAGATCTACATGATCAACGAACGTGTAACATTGGCTATATTTCATTTAAATAAAAGTCAATCTCTCTCTATCTTGACATTTGGAATACTAAGTAAAATCGATACCTGGTGTTGCAAACGTCCATAGGCTACGGTAACTGCTTACCATCAGGCGGGCCGTATGCTTGTTTGTCACCTTGGTAGTATTAAAAAAAAAAAAAAAAAAAAAAACTTAAGTAAGAGCGCAAATTTAAACGCATAAACTCGAAGAAACAAGAAAACGCATATATTTGTTTAGGTGTAAATAACCCACATAAAGTAAAGCAGGTACTCGAACCTACGTGAGGAGGGCTGTAACTGTTGCCTCACGTACACAGTTAACTTTGCCTCAGCCAGGATATTGCCTCTTGGGTCCATCAACCTCACAAACTCATGAGTCATGTAGAAAATTTTAGTTAAGTATACATAAATACATACATACATATCATTAATTTATTTTATTTTCAATTTTAAATTATATTGTTTTTTTTTTGACAACTCCCGCACTAGAGAACAAGCTCTGTGTTCCGGGAGACTTTACAAACATATAATTAACGGACACAAATTACACCCAGACTCAGAGCAACTTTTTGTGAGTCACACAAAGTTTTGTCCTGTGTGGGAATCGAACCCGTGCACTGCAGGCGCATACTGCAGCCACTGGACCACCGAAGCAGTCGATATTAACAATGACATTTGAATTACACACAATATTTTAAATGTATTTTTAATATTACTCAAGTTTGCAGATACGGTCTTCTGCTACTGAACCACTGAATTATTTATTTATTTATTTCTTCACAAAATTATTCAAATATGTGATGTACATTAATGCCTACCTATGATTGACGTGTAAGTGCCCCTTATAAATAAACAGTATCATGAGTATTGGGTGCCCCAGTGTCCCAGTGGGGTAGGCTATGGTACGCCACTTGCTTAGATCCAAACATACTCCCTTTGCCTCTTCTACATTCATCAACCTCTTCTTGCATGAACGTCGATTCTGGGTACTTTTAATTTGGCTACTGTATACAAAAATATAATAGTTTTATTATACACTAGCAGCCTTACAAATAAACGTGGTATAACAGTATACTCGAATATAAACATAACATTTTGAGTTTGAGTTTGAACGCTGACATTTCTGTTCATACAATCGTTATACTGAAGTTATACGCGCCCATACCCTAGTATAAACCTAGTATAATTATAAAAATACTACGATTCAGGCTTGTTTACGTGTTTATATTTTCAAAAAAATTAAAAGCAATAGAAGAAGTAGAACAAGTAAATAACGTAATTGTTTTAATACAGGCTGCAAGAAAATGCAAATAAAATGTCGGTTTTCTAAAAGTGGTATGATGTTTTTGGATAAATTATTTGGTAGATATCTCAATATGGAGAATAGAAGGTAATCCACCCGGATTACCTTTTATTCTACAATTAATTATTGCTTTGAGATACTGGGGACGTAATCAGGTAAGAACATTTGGATATTCACACATCTGTTCTATCAGTTTCACAAATTTAACTACCTACTCGTTTCTTGTTCCTTCAAGTGCAAGAAGATGCTGTGGACATTCACGGTTTGACTCAGCAGTCTATATTAAAGAAAAAAATCGATGACATTTACATGCCACATACTATAAACGAACATGATGACATTTCAATGAGATTTAAAAATTAAAAACTGACGAAAAAAGTTTTGTTGACAAATAGATTCAGTTGTCATAGACAAAATACGTTTTTTTTTATGAAGTTTCTCTTTGGTGGTGCTGTTGCCAAATCGTGCAATTTGACATAACGGATGAATAGTTATACGAAAGTTATACCTGCTTTATTTGTTAAAAAATATTTTTGATTTATTCTTAATTTATAACTCGTATAACTATACCTCGTATAAGAATAAGATAAATGTGATATAACAAATTTTTATTTGTAAGGCTGTAGGGCTTTAATATCGAGTATCTCTGAAATAGGAAAACGTTTCTTTCAAAACGCATCCCTAATGAGGGCAGGATATCTATAGGAACACAACTACACCGCTGTGGCTTTTTCGCTGGGGTCTTCTGTAAGATGGAGGTCCTTCTCCAGTTGCTCGCTAATATAGTGCCCTACTTCTCTTAGCGTCTGTGGATTAAGCCAGGCCTCCGTCACTCGCTCAAGGTTACGCGATATGTGCCTACCGCTTTGTAGCTCGTAACCGAGCCGATCGCCAGTGGGGCTGCCGCACGCGACACAGAGCGCGCACAGCGCGTTTCCCGCTCAAAACGCATACGATATTTACGTACACTACGTATATTAAGTTTAATATTATTAAGTTTTGACTAACGACACGATGGTTAATTATTGTGAAGTCGTTGGATGTCATAGTCAAAAGAAAAAAAAAATGTCTTTTTTTCATTGCCGAAAGATGAAGAAAGGTACTTTACGTTATTTGAAAGTAGGTACGCATTTCAGCTGGCTTCAGTTAGTAGTACCTAGTAATTTTAAAATGCTTCTTGTGTGTAGGTACTCTTTCTTAAAAATTGACGAGAAAGTTAGAAAGACAACCCTACCGCATTCGTGCGATGACGAGCTTGCACGTGAGTCGCACGGCGGGCAACACAATCTCGACTCTTTGTTCGCGTTCTTATGGTACATTTCTTTTCGTTGTGAACAGCAGGTATTATTATTAAGATTTTGTAGGCTATTATGGCGTAGGTATTTTCGCTTTTGTATGGGAGTGATGTATCTGTTACGTAGTAACTATTTATTAATCTGTGATTAAGCCCTAAAACCCTTTCTCTCACTTAATAGGAGAAAGAAGACGAATGCTCAAAGTAGGACTATATGGAAAGAAGACGAATGCCCAAAGTGGGACTGTGGTGGGAGAATATGGATTGCTATGATAACATTATAAAAGAAAATAAAATATATACTAATATTATAAATGTGAAAGTTTGTATGGATGGATGGATGGATGGATGGATGGATGTTTGTTACTCTTTTACGTAACTACTACTATACTACTGAACGGATCTGGATGAAATTTTGGCACTGAGATAGATTATGGTCTGTAATAACACATAGGCTATATTTACAGCGATAACCGACATCCACGCGGGTGTATAAATAATATACAATATACATATAAATTTACCTTTTTTGAAATTAAATATAATAGTAACCCATATATGTCCCACTGCTGAACACGGGTCTCCTCTCCTCTATCAAGAGAGTATAGTCCTAGTGCGTGTTGGTGAATCAGACATGTCTTTAGAATTTCTTCTGAGACATGTGGGTTTCCTCACGATGTTTTCCTTTACTTTTAGCAGATGACGAATCACTTGATTAGTACATATAAACTCCACAAAGTGAAATTCACTTTGGTACCCGGGATCGAACTCGCATCTCTTGCGTGCAAGTCGGTTACTTTTCCACTCGGCCACCACCGCTATGCCATGAATTAACTATGTTAATTAGATCCATTAACTTCAGCAACTAATTTACAAACAGCTGTGCATAAAGTGCACACTAAGCGTGTTACTAACTAGTGGTGGTACTAACTAGGTTGGTACTAGCTAGAGAAAGGTGTAGTGTCATAATAAATAAAATATCTAGACTTGGCTCACGAGATCGTCGACATGTGGGATGTGGATTCCGCTATCATTGTACCGATAGTCGTTACAGTGAATGGTTTAATAGCCAAGAGCCTCGACCAACACCTTAAGAGGCTCGCGTTAGGTGGATGGGTCAAGGGTCTGATACAGAAGGCAGTGCTCCTCGACACGGCACGTATAGTGAGGAGGTTCCTGTCTCTGGAGCCCTAACCGCCGGTAGCTTGGACTTTGTTCCCAATACCGGTGGGGAACTATTTTTTATATTTTTAAATGTATAGATTTTTATGTTGTTTTTATATATTTCAAAATGTATTAAATAAGTGAAAAAGATAAATAAAGAGAATAATAATAAATCATTTATTTTCAGATAATACAATCCAAATATATATACCTTACAGACTAACATACATAATTATAACTTTTATTAGTTTATATAACTTAAAACTATGATAATAATAATAATGTTATTTTTGTCGCAGCATGGGGCGAATCGCTACTGTCGCTGCCGAAGCGATGGTTGAGTACTCAGGTGTACGGCTCCGAAGACGAAGACTTCCAGGTAACAAAACAAATTCCAGCTCATACTTGCACATGCACTATAGAACAAGCTCTGTGTCGCGGGGGACTTTACAAACATACAATTAACGGACACAAATTACACCCAGACTCAGAACAATTCTTTGTGGGTCACACAAAGTTTTTGTCCTGTGTGGGAATCAAACCTACAACCTCGTGCACAGCAGGCGCATACTGCGGCCACTGGACCACCGATTCATTATTATACTTCTTTTTCTTATACTACGTAGGTGGCAAACAAGCCTTATAGTAAACCGTAGCTAGTTACCGTAGCTTATGGACGCTTGCAATACCAAAAGTATCACTTGCGTATTGCCAACCCAAAAATAAATACCAAGGTTTTATGATGAAGTTTTCCCACGGATAGGAAAACGGTCGATAAAAACATAATTTTTTTTTATACTACTTGGGTGGCAAACAAGTATACGGCTCGTCTGATGTTAAGCAGTTACCGTAGCCTATGGACGCTTGCAATACAAGAGGTATCAATTGTCTACCCATTTTTTTACATCAGAGCTTTTAGATGGGAGTATACCCGGGATAAGAATATGTTTCTTTCAAAACGCATCCCTAAATGACCGCTGGAGACCTGTACCTACTTGGGTGAGTGGGGCTTGCTCACTATGGTACTATTTGTCAGGCCTGTTGGTCTAGTGGTTAGTCACTTTGACTGCTAGCCGGAGGTCGTGGGTCACAAATCTTTGTGTGATGAGCAATAAATATTTGTTCTGTGTCTGGGTGTTATTTATCTATATAATATGTATGTATTTAGAAATATATATGTATGTTTATCAGTTGTCTGGTTACCATAGTACAGGCTCTGCCTAGTTTGGGATCAGATAGCGATGTGTGAGTTATCGCGAAAATATTATTATTATTATTATACCTCTCATACACGATAAGCAAAAAAATATTATTTGTGAACTTAATATATTGTATATTACCACAGTCACATACAAGTACAAGAAGGTGATGGTAACTGATGTTAACCAGTTATCGGAGCCTATAAAAGCTTGCATTATAAGGAGCATTCATTACGGGTTGTCAACCCTAAATTTTGTAATACCAGAGTGTATTGTGTTATGGGTAACCCTGGGATAAATAATCGTTACAATGTTTTATTTCTATCTATTTGTCGATAGAATGTGCAGCTCCCGAAGCTGCCAGTCCCGGAGCTGGAGACAACTATGGAGGTATACTTAGAGTTCGCCTCGGTGGTAGTAAGCCAACAAGCACTGGAACACTCTCGCGGGCTGGCCAGGGGCTTCATGGAGGAGCTGGGACCCAGGCTGCAGGAGATGTTACTCGATAGGCAGAAGGAGATGGACAACTGGGTGAGTAGAACTAAGCGCAGGATCTTCCTATCAATAATTTTCGAACTGTGTTATTGATTGTGAATAATAATATAATTCTTCTCCTAGATAAGATTTACAAACAAAGCAGTTAGGTTAGCTAAAGAAGTTACGGATTACTCTTGACTTGAACTTCTTTAGAATTTGAGTCATAATATAAGGGTATATCCCTTATCTATGTCAAGTTTTAAAAGAATTAATTCACGGTTTAATATAATTTTTTTCGCGATTGTAACGTATGGATATACAATTCATGATTTCAATGTAAGATATATATTCTGATAAAGACGGACGTACTATTGCTTTACGAGGAAATACCTAAATAACATGTAATTATGAAAGATAACCAACACCTCTAAGCTAAGCTAGCACCCGCCACAAAGAACAAAACAAAACATTAACTCTTATCGCCTAGCGTTTTCCTCTACAAACCACAACAATGTTACGTGAATCTTGATTGTTCTCTTACTCGGTTTCGTTCGTAACTACCAACATGACGTTGGTGCAATTACCTACCTAAAATGAACATCAGAACTCTTTTTCTGTGTCTGACAACCCTAGTGATTCAAATTCGGGGATTAGTGCAACTTAACAATTCTCTTGCAAACAGTGATAGCCCTTTGCTGATGAAGATATTACAATCGATTGACGCGGCCACCAGTGATGAACATTTACTAGATGTGACCCTTAAACTCTTGAACAGTTTGTGTCATTGTATGCGTGAATCTCTAAGAGCGAAAGAAGACAGCTACAGTAGTAACACCAACGTAATCAATCCCAGTGAAGAACACATCAGTGATGGTAAAGTGCTCGATCTTTACAAGAAGATTTACAATAACACATGTTTTAATTTAAGGCAAGAATTATCAAAACGTAACCAATCCAGTGAAGTATCATATCACTCTAACTGTAGCAAAGAAAATATAAGCAATCATCATGGTGGTAATTCTAGAGCCGTAAGAAATGCTCTGAGGTCTAAACTAGAACATATTTTGTATAAAGCTTTAGTATTAACAAGACGTCACCATAAATATAAAATCAAAAGGTATAACTTGTTTGGCAAAGCAAGAGCGAAAGCAAAAAGTTCTTTAAAACATAGTTTAATTGTCATATTAACATTACATCCTAAACGAAAAGACATTTCTTTAGGAAACTATAGTATCGCTGAAGATGACCTTCATAAAATACTTCACGGGAATTCTTCAATAGAAATAGATATTATTGATACAAAATATGATAATAAACAAAAAGAAAGCAATGAGGTTCCCATAGAACAGATATTTTTGGATTGTCATTTACAATCGCTTTATACTTACTTGGTAGAAAGTGAATTAAAAAATTTAACTAAAGTATTCAGATTTATTCGTCGACATGATACTATAAAAATATATATTGAAGTAATTACTGGTAGAAATCATTCAGATTATATTAATATTTGTTGTGAAAATGGTATGATTACTGAAAAGTGTAGGACAGATGCAATAAAGAATCTTGATTCTTCAGAAGATTCTGGTAATGATCATCATAAACATTTTGATAGAAAGAAATTTTTAGAGTTTCGTAACCACTACCAAAGCACTATTTCAAAAATAGAGAAGTTGGTAGAAAATATAAACGTCAAATTAATGAATAATGTAACTAACGTCACACAAAGAAATAGTGATAATAATAATACAAGTAACAGCTTTAAAGACATGCCAACAACAAAAATTGATAATAATACAACTGGTCATCTTGATTTAAAAGCAAATAGAGTCCCAAACTCTAAAGATTCTCTAAAACTGAGGGACGTTTCACAAGCTATTATAATGTTAAATGATTTTGTATCAAGACAAGCTACAAAAATGAACCTAAGACCAGCAGAAAGTAACACAACAAATTTGCATCAAAATAAAACGCCCGTACAAGATTTACTAGAAATTCCGGTCACGAATAGAAATACAGATTCTCAAACAAATTTTAATGAAAACCAAGCAAAGGACAAAAACAAGACTCAAACTACTTTACGACCTAATGATAAAAATCCCTTCTATTCAACTACAACTTCAAAAACTACTCAAATCCAAGACGTTAATATAACAAAAGGCTTTAAAAAGGGTGACAAAAAAATTGAAACGCCGTCAAAACCTTCAATAAATTTTACAGAAAACCTTCCACCTACAACAACTTCAAAACCAGTAAGGGATATTTCTGATGATAGTTCAATAAAGGACTCATCTTCAAAAGAATTTTATATTTCAACAACTAAATATACAACAGATATATCTGAGCCTTACCTCCAATTGGCTAAAACTTTGATGATTAAGAGTGCAAGTGAAGACGATAGTTTATCTCCTGATTTAACGGCAAAGAATCTTGATCAGATTATTAAGAGTTATACTACATTTAATCCAAATAATATAACTAAAAAAATTAATCGGCTGAAAAACACAACGATACTTGCTGATAAAAGTAATGAAACAATATTTGACAACAAGCTTACCAACAGTTTAAACAAGATAGATAGTCAAGAATCATTTATAGCTATAATGACCACAGAAGAGACTAAAAACGATATCTTAAATCAAATTAAAGAAACCACAACAGAAAAATATGACGAGATATCTAGGGATATGATGCCAAATAGCATTGAACTCTCCAAAAATATAAGTTCATTAAGTATCTCATCACCAATTAAAACTGAAGATTTGTATAGTAAAGTGGACACTGAAGTTACTAATGCTAATCTTCAGCATATAAAAGATACAACTCATGAAAATGATAATCGTATAACTTTATTTCAAGCAGATAATACGTCAGTTCCTTCGTTAGAATCCAACATTACAAGTGACATGACAACATTAAAAATCGATTACCTTACAGGTATGAGCAACGGAAATGAATCTATGAATGAATCACATTTATTATTTCCTCAAAATGTTCATTCTAATCACTCGATTTTCAATGAAAGAATTGACGAAGGTAGATTATCTAATTTTAAAGAAAAAGTTAATTATTCTTCAACGGTGAACGTTACAGTAAATATTAAAACAAGTGATAAATTAGGTGACAATGATATTCAATTTACTCCATTCGTAACAGTTGATAAATATAGTTTTACAAATGCATATAAAACAGAACCAACTTTAGCAAGTAACAATTTGGCCATAGATAAAAAAGACTTGATATCAAATACAGAATCTACACTTCCGCAAACTCAATTATTAAATACCACTACTTTTGAAGATGACAATTATTTATCTCAGATTTCTATTTTATCAGACAAAAATCTCACAGGTCAAATGGAACCACATTATCCAAAATCAGACAATGTTTCAGAAGATATTGATGAACTTACACCACACACCACTCAAAAAACAGATGAATCTAATAATATAAATGATTTAATAACTGATATGAATGAATTTAAAATGTATAATCAGTTATCAGACACCCATAATAAAAGTATAATTTATAAAGTATTACCTAATGTAACAGTTACAACAAACAAAAATGATGACGGCATTGTTAGTACTCAATCAAATGAAATTATTAAAATTGGTACAAAATCAAATAACAATGAAATATCACAAAGCCCTACTTATTCTACGGTTACAAGCGATGAAAGGACAAAAGCGCAAGATTCCGGCAACTACGAAGAGTTTTCAAACATAAAAGAGGATACAGACAATGTTTTATTTAAAAACACAATTGAACAACATTATGGCAACAATGATACGTTATTTTTTGACTCTATGAAAGTGGATACGATTGACACAGCTTTTATCTTGTCAACTACAGATTTGGTTGAATTTACCAACTTAGATACTTTTGATGTCACCGTAGAACCTTTAGATACCTCCGATGAAGTTAAAAAATCAAAATATGAATATGATTTGACAGATATACATACGACGGATTATTCAACTTTGTTAAGTAATATTTTAGTAATAAATAAAACAAAAGATAACAATGTGATATCAAACAAAGATATAACGCCGCCACAAACTCAACTCTTTGATACTGAAAATATTACTTATTTTAAAGAAGATCAATACTTACCTAAGATTACTATAACATCGGAAAAGAACTTTACAGATCAAATGGAACCATATTATCAAGTATCAGCCAATATCTCAGAGAGAAGAAATACAACTAAACTCTATAATATTAAAAAAAATGAAAAAGAAAACATGTTAAATCTAAAATTAGACGAACTAATTAATCAAAATGATTCAGTAACCGGCAAAAATACATATGAAATTAATTTTGAGCTACCAAACATATCAAATGACATAATGGTAAATGACGTTTTACCCAGTACAACTACTGTTACAAAAAATGCAAATAATGACGCAATTGGTACTAGTAAACAAAATGAAATAATTATTGCAGCAAATTCTGAAACAAATAAAAATGAAAAATTACAAAGCTCTACCTACTCTACAGTAACAAGTAGTGAGATTGCAGTAGAGCATAATATTGTCAAATATGAAGAATTTTCACAAGAGACAAATGCAGATAACATATCATTTATAACCCCAACTGAACAAAATGCTAAAAATAACACTACGTCACTCAATTTTTCTTTGAAAGAGACTACAATTGAAAATGACTCTTTCTTTACAACTGTAAGTTTGGATACTGATGAAGAATTTACAAATAAGAAACAAAGTAATGTAGCCACGCAACCTTCAGATATCGCTAAAGAAGACAAAAAAAATATTCTAAATAAAAAATCTACGCTATTGAAAACTCAAAACCATATTTTTGAAAATACTACTCCTTACACAAAAGACAATTATTTACCTGAGATTTCTATGATATTGGATAAGAGTCTTACAGACGAAATGGTACCATATCATATAAGATCTGCCAATATTCCAGAAGATATAAATGAAACTACACCTTACGAAAAAAAAATAGAAGGCCATAACTATATATCAGTATTGAAAGCAGCTGAACCAATTGATCCAAATAACAAGGTAACTGGTATAAATCAATTGCAAATTAATGATGAGTTATCAAATGCCAATACTGACAGTACAATTAATAACGTTTTACCTAGTACAATTACTGTTACAACAAATGCAAATGATAACGCAATCGTTACTGCTAAGCTGAATGAAATTATCATTATGGCGGATGCTGCAACGAATAACCACGAAAATTCACAGAATTACATCTACTCTACAGTTACAAGTGATGAGATCGAAGTAGGGCAAAGTATTGACCAATACCAAGGATTTTCACTAAAGAAGAATGAAGATAACAGATCATTGAAAACCCCAACTGGTAAAAGAAATAAAACTAACGATTCGGCACTCATTGCTTCTATAAAAGAGAATACTATTGAAAACGACCTTTTCTTTGTAACTGCAAGTTTGCACAAAATTAAAGAATTCACATATGTAAAGCCTATTGATGTAGCCATGCCACCTTTAGATTTTGCAGATGAAGCTAATCAAAAAGTAACTAAACATAGTTTTGCAAATATCACAGAAAACCCTGTTTTACTAAAACATATTGAAACAATAAATAAAGCTACGCCTTTACAAACTCAACTTTATAAAACTGAAAATAGTACCTCTTATACAATAGACAATAATTTATCTGAGATTTCTATGATATTGGATAATAACCTCGACGAAATGGGACCACATCATAATAAATCTGCCAATATTTCAGAACGTAGAAATGAAACTATATCCTACGAAAATAAAAAAGAGAAAAATGAATATAATATGTCAGTCTTTACAACAGACGAACCAATTGATTTAAATGATTCGATAACTGGTAGAAATCGCTCACAAATAAATGATGAGTTATCAAACGACCACACTGATAGTACAATTAATAACGTATTACTTAGTACAGTTACTGTTACAACAAATGCAAATGATGACGCAATAATTACTGCTAAACCGAATGAAATAATCGTGACTGTGGATTCGGAAACGAATAACCTTGAAAATTCACATAATTCTATCTACTCTACAGTTACAAGTGATGAGATCGAAGTAGGGCAAAATATTGACCAATACCAAGGATTTTCACTAAAGAAGGATACAGATAACAAATCATTGAAAACACCGACTGGTCAAAGTAATGAAAATAACGATACGTCACTCATTGCTTCTATAAAAGAGAATACTATTGCAAATGATTCTTTCTTTGTAACTGCAAGTTTGGCCAAAGTTAAAGAGTTCACATATGTAAAGCCTAATGATGTAACCATGCCACCTTTAGATTTAGCTGATGAAGCTAATAAAAAAATTACTAAACATAGTTTCGTAAATTTCACGCAAAACCCTATTTTACTAAAAAATATTGAGACAATTAATAAAATCACGCCTCTACAAACTCAACTTCATAATACTGAAAATACTACTTCTTTTACAAAAGACAATTATTTATCTGAGAATTTTATGATATTGGATAAGAATCTCACAGACAAACTTAAACCATATCATATAGGATCTGCCAATATTCCAGATAGTATAAATAAAACTACACCTGACGAAAATAAAATAGAAGACCATAAATATATATCAATATTGGAAGCAGCTGAAATAATTGTTCCAAATAATACGGTTACTGCTATAAATCAATTGTATACTGACAGTACAATTAATAACATATTACTTAGTACAATAACTGTTACAACAAATAGAAATGGTGACGCAATCGTTACTGCTAAGCCGAATAAAATTATCGTTACAGCAGATGCTGAAACGAATAATCAAAAAAATTTACAGAATTTTATCTATTCTACAGTTACAAGTGATGAAGTTGAAGTAGAGCAAAGTATTGCTAAAAACCAAGGATATTTAGACAAGAAGGATATGAATAACATATCATTTGAAACCCCAATGGAAAAAAGTAATAAAAATAACGATACGTCACTTACTATCTCTTTGAAAGAAAATTCTATAAAAATTAACTCTTTTTTTACAACTGCCAGTTTGCATATGGATGAAAAATTTGCTGATGAGAAACCTATTGAAGTAGCCATGCAACCTGCAAATTTTTCAGATGAAGACATTAAAAAGATACATAAGCATAGTTTTACAAACTCCACAGAAAACTCAATTTTACTAAAAAATATCGAGACACGAGATAAAACAAAATACAAAAATTTGATTCCAAAGATAGAAACTACGAAACTGCAAACTCAACTTCATGTTACTGAAAATACAACTTCTTTTACCAAAGACTTACCCGTAATAACCATGATATTGGATAAGAATCTCACAGACGAAATGAGACCATATCATCTAGGATCTGTCAATATTTCAGAAGGTAAAAATGAAACTATATCCTACGAAAATAAAAAAGATAAAAATGAATATATTTCTGTCTTCAAAGCAGATGAACCAGTTGATTCAAATGATTCGATGACTAGTAGAAATCACTTGCAAATTGATGATGAGTTATCAAACGCCGATATTTACAGTACAATTAATAACGTATTACCTAGTACAATCACTGTTATAAAAAATGTAGATGATAACGCAATCTTTACTGCTAAGCCAAATAAAATTATTATTATGGCAGATTCTGAAACGAATAACCACGACAATTCACAAAATTACATCTACTCTACAGTTAAAAATAAAGAGATGGAAGAAGGTCAAAGTATTGACCAATACCAAGGATTTTCACTAAAGAAGGATACAGATAACAAATCATTGAAAACACCAACTGGTAAAAGTAATGAAAATAACGAAACGTCACTCATTGCTTCTATTTCAAATGATTCTTTCTTTGCAACTGCAAGTTTGCCCAGAGTTGAAGAATTCACATATGTAAAACCCATTGATGTAGCCATGCCTCCTTTAGATTTTGCTGATAAAGCTAATCAAAAAATAACTAAATATAGTTTTGCAAATTTCACAGATAACCCTTTTTTACTAAAAAGTATTGATATAATTGATAGAACAGAATACAAAAATTTGATTCCAAACAAAGGAACAACGCCACTGCAAACTCAACTTCATGGTACTGAAAATAGTACTTCTTTTACAAAAGAAGATTATTTATCTGAGATTTCTATGATATTAGATGAGAATCTCACAGACGAAATGAGACCATATCATATGGGATTTGCCAATATTTCAGAAGGCAGAAATGAAACACTACCTTACGAAAAAAAAGTAAAAGACCATAACTATATATCAGTATTGAAAGCAGCTGAACCAATTGATCCAAATAATACGGTAACAGGTATAAATCAATTGCGAATTAATGATGAGTTATCAAATGCCCATATTGACAGTACAATTAATAACGTTTTACCTAGTACAATTACTGTTCCAAAAAATGCAAATGATGACGCAATCGTTACTGATAGAACGAATGAAAAAATCATTATGGCGGATGCTGAAACAAATAATCATGAAAATATACAGAATTTTATCTACTCTACAGTTACAAGTGATGAGGTGGATGTAGAGCAAAGTATTGCCAAAACCCAAGGATATTCACAAAATAAGGATATAGATAACATGTCGCTTAAAAACCCAATTGAACAAAATAATAAAAATAAAGACACGTCACTCATTATTTCTACGAAAAAAATTGACCCTTTCTTTACAACAGCAAGTTTGCATACGGATGAAGAATTCAAAAATGTGAAATTTATTGATGTAGCCATGCAACCTGCAAATTTTTCTGATGAAGACATTAAAAAAATGTATAAACATAGCTTTACAAATTCCACAGAAAACCCTATTTTACTAAAAAATATTGAGACAATAGATATAACAAAATACAAAAATTTTATTCCAAATAAAGAAACTACGACACTGCAAACTGAACATCATATAACTGAAAATACTACTTTATTTACAAAAGACAATTATTTATCTGAGATTTCTATGCTATTAATTAGGAATCAAACAGACGCAATAGGACCAGATCATATGGAATTTGCCAATATTTCAGAAGGTAGAAATGAAACTTTACCATACGGAAATAAAAAAGATAAAACTAAAGATACTATAACTGGTAATAATCAATTGCAAATTAATAATGAGTTATCAAACGCCTATATTTACAGTACAATTATTAACGTATTACCTGGTAAAATTACTGTTACAACAAATGCAAACGATTACGCTAATGTTACTGATAAAACGAAAGAGATCGTCATTACGGCGGATGCTGAAACAAATAATCATGAAAATTTACATAATTACATCTACTCTACAATTACAAGTGATAAGATCAAAGAAGAGCAAAATATTGCCAAATACCAAGGATATTCACAAAATAAGGATGTAGATAATATATCACTAAAAACCCCAACTGGACAAAGTAATAAAAATAACGATACATCACTCATTATCTCTATAAAGGCAGATTCTTTAGAAATTGACTCCTTCTTAACAACTGCAAGTTTGCATACAGCTGAAGAATTTATAAATAAGGAACCTATTGATGTAGCCATGCAACCTTCAATCATTTCTAATGAAGATTATCAAAAAATATATGTACATAGTTTTACAAATTCCACAGAAAACCCTATTTTACTAAAAAATATTGAGACAATAGATAAAACAAAATACAAAAAATTTATTATAAATAAAGAAACTACACCACTACAAAGTCAACTCTATGAAAATAAAAATACTACTTCTTTTACAATAGACAACTATTTATCTGAGATTCCTTTGATATCGGATAAGAATCCCACAGACAAAATGGGACCATATATTACAATACCTGCACATATTCTAGAAGATATAAATAAAACTACACCTTACAAAAATAAAAAAGGTAAAAATAAATATATGTCAGTATTTAAAGCAAACGAATCAATTGATCCAAATAATTTGGTAACTGGTATTAATCAATTACAAAATAATGATGAGTTGTCAAACGCCTATACTGAAAGTGAAACTAATGGCGTATTACCCAGTTCAACTTATCTTACAAAAAATGATAATGATGACGGAAACGTTAGGACTAAACTGAATAAATTTATTGGTACAGCAGATTCTGAAACAAATGAGCATGAAAAATTCCAAAACTCTCTTCCAAAGAGTAAAATGAAGGAGGAAGTAGAGCAAAATGTTGCTGAATATGAAGAATTTTCAAAACTAATTGATATTGACAATATTTCATTTGAAAACTCAACCGAAGCAAGTAATAATAATAACGATACATCTCTCACTGTTTCTGTAAAAGAGAAAACTATTGAAATCGACACTTTACTTACAACTGCTAGCTTGCTTAATAATGGAGGATTTACTAACGAAAAACTCATTGATGTAACTATGCACCATATAGGTATAGCTGATAAAGCTAACAAACCAGAATATGAGAATAGTTTTACACATGTAAATTATACAAAATATCCAATTTTACTTAATAATACGGAGGAAAGTAATGAAAAAGGAGACATCAATTTCATGTCAAATAAAGAAACTACTCTGCTGCCAACTCAAGCTTTTGATACTAAAAATATCACTTCTCTTGAACAAAAAATCAACTTGTCTCCGAATACTATCATATCAGTCATGAATCTTACAGACATAATGGGAAAATATAATAAAGGTTTAAGCGAAGACCCAGAAAGTATTAATAAAATGACACCGTTTGAAAATAAAAAAAATGTCAAAGAAGATGCCATGTCGGCGTTTAAAACGGATGAATTAAATTCATTTGCAGAAATTAGCTTAAATACACACCCTGAACTAATTTCGATGTTAATTGGACCAAATGATTCACTAACTGATATAAATTCATGTGAAATGAATGATGAGATATCAATTACTAATAATGATGTGTTACACACTATAACCGATATACCAACCAATGCTATTAATGACGGAATTGTAAATACTAAACCTGATTTGATGAATGGCACCGTTGAATATAAAATAAACAACACTAACAAATCTCAGAACTCAACCTACTCTACCGTTATGAAGGATGAAATGATAACAACGCAGACATCTGCTGAATATAAAACGTTTTCAACAATGAAGGAGGTCTCTGACAATGTTTTATATCAAAACACAATTGAACAAAATTATGACAATAATGATACGTTACTGACTGATTCCATGAATTTGAAAAATATAGTCGACACTGCGTCTATCTCGCCATCCACGAATATTGTCACAAATGTTAAATTAAAAAAATTGGTTACTTCGGATGTCATGATACAACCTTTAGATATATCCGATGAAGTTAAAAAAACAAAATATAATGTGACTGATATACTTAAAACTAATTATCCATTAAGTAATACTTTGCAAATAGATAAAACAGAAAACACGAATCCGATGTTAAACAGAGACACTACGCCACAACAAACTCAACTTTTTGATCCTGAAAATATTACTTTTTTCAAGGGAGATAATTATTTATCTGAGATTTCTGTGATATTTAATAAGAATGTAACAAATGAGATAGAACCATATAATGCCAATATCTCAGAAATAATAAATATAACTAAACCTTACGAAAATAAAATAAATGAAAACGAAAACATGTCAGTGTTAAGTATAAATGAACCAAGTGATTATGTAACTGATATAAATCAATTTAAAATTAATGTTGAGTTATCAAACGCCCATACTGATAGTAAAATTAATTATGTGCTACCAACACCTACCACACCCAGTGTTACAACAAAAGCTGATGATGACAGAATTGAAAGTAAATGGAATGAAAATACTATTACAATAAATCCAACAACAAATAATAATAAAAAATCTCAGAGCTCTAGCTTCTTTACGGTTACAAATGGTGAGATGCCAGTAGCGCAGATTTTATCCGAATACAGTAAAGTAAAGAAGGATGTAGACAAAATATCATATAAATCGCCAATTGACCAAACTTATAAGAATAATGATACGTCACTCACTGTTTCTATGAAAGAAAATACTATTGAAATTGACACTAGTTTGCTAAAGAATGTGGAATTTTTTAATAAAAATTCTACCTATGTACCCATGCAACCTTTAAGTATCGCTGAAAAAGCTACCGAAACAGGACATGAGTACAGTTTTACACATGTAGATAATACAGAATATCCTATTTTACTCCATGATACTGTGGCAATAGATGAAAACAAAGACCTAAATTTAATCTCAAGAGAGAGAGAAAATATGCTGCAAACTCAACTTATTGGTAATAAAAAAACTACTTCTTTTGAGCAAGACAATTATTTATCTGGGATTTCAATTGCATCTGGCAAGAATCTCACAGACGCAATGGAATATTATCATAAAGGATTTGCTAATATTCCCGAAACTATAACTAAGCATACAACTTACGATAGTAAAATCAATTATGAAAATCACCCGTCAGCGTTCAAAACAGATGAAGTAAATCCTACTGAAATTATAATCAACACACGTCCTGAACTAATTTCGATGGTAATTGATCCAAACGATCCCATAACTGAAAAGAATACATTTAATATTAATGATAAGATATCAAATGTCCATAATGATAGTAGAATTAATGTTATATTACTGAGTGCAACCGTTACAACAAATAAAAATATTGATGAAATTAAACCTAATGCAATTAGCAACGCAGATGATTATAATACAAGTAGCAATGAAAAATTAGTCTTTTCTATGCATTCAAGTGAAGACATGAAAGTAGCTCAAAATTTAACTGAACACAAAGGATTTACAACAATAAAGGAAGATGTAGACAATAACACAATTATTGAACAAAGCTATGGCAACAATGATGTCTCACTCACAGATTATATAAAACATGTAGTTGAAACTGACTCCACCTTGTCT
This sequence comes from Trisateles emortualis, assembly GCA_947095525.1. Lineage (NCBI taxonomy): Eukaryota > Metazoa > Arthropoda > Insecta > Lepidoptera > Erebidae > Trisateles > Trisateles emortualis. Next base: position 20,114,722 of record OX352739.1, on the reverse strand, counting down.
TCTACAAATTTGACTAATGATGCACATGTAGACATAACAAACATTAAATCTTTAGATGTAACCATACAACCATCAGATATCACTGTTGAAATTGACAAAACAAATTATAAATTTGCGACAACTGGGACAACATCAAAACTAAATATGACTACTTCAGTAGACTTTATTGATTCAATTATTGACGTGGGAAAAAGCGTAGAGTCCTCAACGATCACAAGTGAAATGATAACTAAAACTACATCTAGTAATTCAAATAACTCATCATTTAGTTATAACATGCCTCAAATAATAAGGAATATAACTAGTAAACTAAGCATGCCAAAATCGACCAATCGAGTTCATAAAATAATTTCTAGCTCAAATGTTGTTAGTAAAGTAAAAGATCTTATAAATGACCCTAAAAATGTTGCTGACATTTTATCAAGTATAAAAATGGTTAATTTAAAATACGAACCTTTGACTCAGCTTACGCAAATTATGGATCATAAAATAGAAAACATTACTGAAAGAAGTACTTTGTCACTTATTAATAGACTAAACTACATTATGAATACGAAACAAAATATTGCTAAAACAGAAAAATCAACGCATGACAAAAATGTTAAGGCAAATAATGCTGATATTTCCGCAAAACCAAATGTAACACGATTATATAAAATTAGTAAAAGCAATCTTAAATTTATTGTTAACAATACCGAACTACACACAAGTCCATATAGAATTTCAACACCAAGAAGTATTATGGAAAAATTACCAAGCCAGTCAAGTTTAAAAAATACAGTATCTGGTAGCCTGGCACAACTTTATTCAAGTGCACACGATGATACAGCAATAACGACATCACTATATCATATTATAATTAATGATACCAATCACTCTGTAAAACGCACAACAGAAGAACCATCACTCAGCAGGAACTTTAAAGCAATTATCATGATTCCTGAAAGTAATATAAAGATACCAAAGCAACTTAATACTGTAAGTACAGTAGAACCCAAATACCTCAAAATAAGTGAAAAAGACAATCCTACAAATATTGCGCAGAAAAGTGATTGGGTTGATATAAAAAGCAACACACAACAACAACAAGGTTCAAACAATTCAAGCAATGAAACTACTATGAAACCTTTGACTGCGGCTTTATCCACAAAAGCAATGACATCTGATTTAAAGTCTTTGACAAATGAGATGTTAAAAACGAACGATTTAACTGTAAGTACAATTAAAACAATCAAAGAGACAGGAAGCACTAATCTAGGAAATGTTCAGACATATATCATAAATGTAACACACCCTGTCTTAACGCCAAAAATAACAAACATAACCTCAAAAAAAAAGAAACAAATTCATGATATGGACGACAACTTTTCGACCAAAGAAGGAAATAAAATTATCACAAAAGGCGATTTTAAAATATATAATACTGAATTACATACTGATATTAACTCCAATAAGAATAGTCTTGCTGTCGCAAAAACAATTAATCCAAGAATACTTGGTATAAATTATAACGTTACTAAAGCAGATCTACTAAATAACACTAAATTAGAAACACTTATGACCTATGGTTATACTACCATTAATCAACAACCCGAACCAATAATCTCTACAAGAAATACAACGCCTTATGAACGGTCCTTAGCATTATGGACAACACGATCTGTGCCAATAAATTTAAATTCGGCTGCTAATATAATAGCAATCAATACATTACCTATTTTTACGGATAAATTTATAAGCCACACAAGAAGTAATACTACTACGCTTGAAAAACAAAAGCTGATTACAGAAAATTCGTTATATTTCACAACGCACTTAAAAACTGAAACAACTACTGAAATTGCAAAACATATAGGCATCAATAATACAAAAAAGAGTCGAAGCGATTCTTTTTTGCATTTACCCGATCAACAAGAGTTATCTTCCATGGAGGTAATCCAGAACTATGTGACTCCATTAAAGCTAAATGATACTAAAATTAAGAAAACCGCTCGTTTAGAAAGAGGTACTGTTCATTACAATCAACTCGAAACAATCGGAAGTATTGATCAACCGGGAATAAAAGGCACTCAAACTATAGCAAAAATAAATACAAACCCAGAAAGCAACTTAAATCTAATCAAATCCGATGTAACAATACCTGATCCATTGCAACTAACTCTTCATGTTGGCATAGAAACTTCGAAAAATGGTATACAATTCTCACTAGTTAATAAATATCCTAAACTCAAAAATAATCATAAAATAAGAGCACCAATATTTGTTAAAAATCATTTTACAATGCCGATGAGTACATATCGAAGGAAAAATACAAAATTAGGCTCACAGAACAGGAAATTTTTAAATTTGTCAAGAAGAGCAAATATAATACCACCAATAAAATTATTGAGAAATAATAAATTAACAACTTTCGCAAAAAGAACCAAAGAATTGAAAAAAAATAAATTATCAAGCGTAGTTAAAAAGCAAAGTTCTACAACACCGATGATAAAATCTAACAACATCTCTATAATACGTATTAAACCAGATTTAATAAAAACAAAAAATCAAAAGACAAAGATCAAACCACCGAGGATCATTCTGAAAAAAATACAAAACCTTCAAGGAAAAATAATATACAAAAATGCAACATTGACGGATGACAAAGCCAAAAATGTTTCTAATCTGCAAACTGAATTGACGTCTTTAAAAAAAAATATTGTAGAAACAACGGAAAAACCAACGACTCCTTTGAATGAAAAACAAAAATTTACATTAATGGATAACAGCACAGAACTGCTAGTCACAAATATATCTGTTATAGGTAATACATCAAACCCTTTGAAAAGAAAACACAAGAAAATTGTGATTAAGCCTAATAGCTTAACAAATCAACTAACGATGGAAAACATAAAAGCTTTTTATCAACTACATGTTCAAAAGAAAATGAATAAAAATGAATCTTTTTATGATAGTAAAGAAAACAGGGGAATACCTATCATAGTCACCAAAGATGCTTTATTTTCAAAATCAAATAATCAAAAAGATCCAATGATGTCATTTAAGGGTGAAGGCATTAATAAGGAACTAGAAAATAAAAATATAATAAAATCTCTAAATGATACTGAATTAAATAATACTTCATCGCTATTTCAAGATGAGAACATAAACAATACAAATATAAACAATTACACTACTACTTCTGAAGAGCCGAATGCTATTAATTTATCATCTTCGCGTGAAGGTAAAAGCAATGAAAATATTTCCAAATTTGTTCCAAGAAGCGTAGATAACTCTGAAAATGAAACAATTAGTAAGGCATCTCTTGAGAAACCCGAAACCCTAAACAAAAGCATCAATAATATGACCAGTATAAAAGAAACAACTGCAAAATATGTTAAAGAAGGAAAAAATGGCCTCTCTAATAAAAAAAAGAAATTTAGTAAAGCAAACAGATCAAAACGAATAAAAATTTTAAATGCACTTAAGCGTAAAAATAATTTGATTAATGTTGTTAAGAAACTAGTTAAAGCAAAAAAAATCGATGCCAAAAAATTAAAGGGATTAAATAAAACAGCCATTATACAAAATTTACTGTCTTATATTAAAAACCCGAACAAACAAAAACCAAAAAATGATACACAAAACACATATGCAGCTAATATTACTACAGAAAATACTACAAAAATAGATACAACAACAAATAAATATACAAACAAAACTCTTTTGTCTACAAGTCATCCCAATACCAATTTAAGTACAAATTTATATAAAAGTAACAAGTCACAAATTTATTTATCGCAGCTAGAGAAACCTGCAGTAGGATATTTCTCTGAATTTAATCCATTGGACAGTTTTAGACGAAAATTAAGCATTTCTAATAACAAAACTAAAGTTTATTCAGATAAAAGTGTTGATTATCTTAATAGTATTATTACCACATCACCTATTCAAAATATTAAAACATCGTTAGAGTACAATGAAAATGAACACTTCAAACTAAATAAAATCAAAAATACCACGTCAATTATAACTTCAAACATAATTCTGGACAAAGCAGATGTTAAAAATGACCAGAATAGCATAAACGGGCAATTTAAAATGGAATCTACAAATATGCTGATTGACGACAATATTTTTTTACCAAATATTATAAGATCAACTCAACAAATAGAAAATAGAGATTTAAACAACTTTTGGGCAAATAAACCTAATGAAGTCAACCAGGTAAATAGTACCACTAGTTTTAATTTATTACACCATAATAGCACTATGCAAAATATCAATCCCATATTACCGATAGATCCATATTACCAGTTAGAAATAAATAATAACACAAAACAACTTACAAAAATGAAATCAATTTCTAATAACACTGTAGGAGACACAACGTTAACACAAAATATCATTACAAAATATACCACACCAATAGCAGATGAACAGAAGACTAGAGATGCAGAATATACAAAAAATATTAATAAACCAGAAAATTATTCTGAAGAAAACTTAGATAAAACAACGAGTATTACCAAAAAACTGGGAGCCCCATACAAAAAGAAGTTTGTAACCATCAATATTAACATTCCGTATTTAACTCTACTAAAATCTACAATGCCCGGCTTAACAAGGGAAGTAAAAAAAGAAATAGAAAATATTGACATAAAGCAGCAAACTATAGAAGATCAGCAAGAAACAATACCAAATATTTTATTGGATAGTACTGAACAAACAAATTTAAGCTTGAATGATATAAAAACAACAAATAAAGAAGAAGAGTTGTTACTTAAAAACATTTTATCTAATACAATTCTTACTCCTAAAAATGATACAACTGATTCTATTTATATAAATGGCAACATATCGCATGAAAATGAAATGAACTCTTATTTAAAAACACCTTTAGGTGATTATGTTACAAGAAACTTTAGTTTAATGGAAGAAATGAGTAACGCCAATACAACACAAATAACTAAATACATTTTAGAAGACAATTTTAAAAGCCTCAATAATTCTTCTGATCAATTAATAGATGATATAGAAAATAAATATACAACACTACCTTCTGTCATTGCGAATTCTACAAGCTCAAATGCCTTTGTGAAGTATATTGCTAGTATTGAAGAGGATATACATACAAAGGCGTATACTAACGTGGGAAATATAAGTAGCTCTTTCAGCTCAAAAGACGCCGGTTTCAATACCCTTGACTTTCAATTTAATTCAAAAAGAGATGTTGCTCGCAGAACAATAGAAGATTTGTATACGACACAAATGACAAACGACTCGCATTCTGTTTTTAAGCCAATACACTTGCTGAATAATGGTTCATTAATAAACACAACACCGATTGTTGACAATATTATTATAAATGGTATTATCGATTCTGATGATGACGTGATTTCCATATTTACTAGCAAAACAATCATAAATGCTTCAAATAATGAACATAAATGGTTTCAACCACTTAAAACACAAAATTTGTCCATGTTACAAAGTTCTAATAAAATAAATGATAGAAATGAGAACAAAAACTTTTCTAATAGTACACAAAAGTCTATAGATACTACGACCACTTTAAGTAACTTAACTTTGATAATAAAGAACATCTCAAAAGTAAAGGATCCAAATAAATATAATGGAGACAATCTGACTGAAAAAAACTACACTTTTGGTAATGTTTCTACTCAGTCTCTAGATAAAATCACTTCAGTCCCCACCAGTTCTACAAGTATAAATAATGACACTACAGAAACAAATTCTGAAGAAAATAAAAATTTTAAACCACTGATTATTAGTAGATCCCCATCAGGTGACACAACAACGTATGAACCACTTACGACAAACTTACTAGTTATTCAAAATATAGATGTAGCTAATAGAGGAATTAATAGTGAAATTGATGGCGATAATATTGATATGACGTCTCTAACGTCATCATTGACTACAATTAATGCTAATAAATCAAAAGAAAATGTTAATAATTTTGAAAGTACAAATCAGACAAAGTCATATACAAATGCATACTTGGAAAATTCACCTATAAAACCATCACTTAAAATGGAAATGTTCCCTTCAACTCAATTTATCAAAGACACAGACACTATTGATGGAATTATACATACCATTTTTGAAAGTAGAAAAAGTCAAGATATGAAAAGTAATTTTCAAACTAAACCATCAATTCCAAAGGGTAAAACAGCTATTAGCAAAAGTAAAGTCGATTTACGTAAACGAAAAAAGCTGGCAGCTAAGCATAATGCCATTAAAGTTGCAAAAAAAACAAATATACCTTTAAATATGACAAGTCTTATGAAAACAAAAATTAAGGAAAAGCTATCACCGAATAAAATAACTAATTTTAAATTCACTTTCCCACCCAGTTTAAAAAATACTTTGACAAAAACAGAAGATGTTACAGCAAGAATTTCAAGTCAAGGAAATGCCTGGAGTGCCCTATCAATAAATACAATGAACAAAAAACATATTGACACATTCAAAACAAAAAATCAAAGCATTACTTTTGGAACAACCAATAAAACTGATTCCAAAATAAATATGTTAACCACAAAAATGACTGACTTTCCCAAATATACAAGCACTATGAATACAACAAAGATACATAAACACAACAAAACTGAAGTAATAAATGATGTAACTTTAACAGAATATCATAATGTACCAAAAACCACCCAGAATCATGACGGTTTATTTGAAACCACTGTATCTACAATTTCGATGAAAAATCTATCACACAAGCTGAATATTTCCACTGCGTCGTCAAAAGCTAACAACAGGTTTAAAATCAACACAAATTGGACTACCGTTGGTATAGCTTTAACTGAAATGAATACAAGCAAACTTGTAAATGTAGGAGAAGGGAATTTTAAAAACAACAACTATTCGCAAAATGACCAATATGGCTTAGTTTACCAATATAATATATCCACAACGCCGATTACACCTTTCAGAACACATAAGCTTCCACAATACCAAAAAAAAGAAACTACTTTGAAAAATCATGACAAAGTCTCTTCGGTAACTTTTAATCCGAAGTCTACAAATAAAAATATATTGACAAATATTATTCTCGGATCAACTACAACAGCAAACGGAAAATACAATAATGTGCTTTTTACTAATAACGGAGATGAAGCTGATAATACAAAAGTATTTGCAGATTTAATAACTAAACCCGACATAAAAGACATAATGACATCAGAAGTCAGTACAAAATTATTAAAAGATAATAATTTGGAAACATCTATTCTTAAAAATATAACAGAAAATTCTAAACGACTAAACAATGAAACTGAAGATTTCAAACCAAGTTACATGAGTAACCAACTAAATACAACTACTAATCTATCAATATTTGATATCGGCTCAAAAACTTTTAATGAAATTGCAAATGTTTTCTCAGAAAGGTCTCACAATTTCATCAGTACGTTAAAGCCGAATATCGGCAAAAAAAAATTGAACAATCAACAATCATTCCAAAATAACGATTATAATAGTAATAGTATCCTAGACAATGTTATTATAACCACAAAGCCATTTTTAGTAATAGAAAGTTCAAAAAATAATTTGACCCCGGGCAAAATAACTAAAATTATACCCAATGTCACAAATAGTCATAAAACCCCATATATTAAAGACAAGAATAGGATTTTCAAAGAGCTGGATAGTGGAATAGAAGTCACAAACAAAAACGTGCAGGTTTTAATAGGGAACACACCATATCTAGAATCTAAGTTGAACTTGACAAAATCTGTAGAATTTCATACTAAACCAATGATTGAAATTGTGAATAACACTGTACCACGAAATATAACTCAAGCCATGTTAAGTTTTTCGGTGGAAAATAATAAAACTGCTTTGTTACCATACAATAACAAAATTACTGTACCGAAGAACTTTGAAACTAAACAAAATTTTGAAATGACAAGTCAGAAGCTAGATTTTTCTAATTCAATTTCCAAAATGTATAAAACACAAACCATGGATGATATTGAAATTACTGCTTCTAAGAAAAATACATTGCTAGGGAATAAAACCGCTGTAACTCATTCTAAAAATAACATAAGATTTGAAATTACTGACAGTCTTTTACAAATACCTAAATATGCTAATGACGTAAAATTACTCCCAGAGTCAACAACTGCTCTGAAATTTAATCATCCTAACACACCTATTTCTAAAATGAATAAAAATAATAGAGATACAAAAGTAAAAAATCTAATATTAAATCCTCTTCCTCCGTCTATTTTATATCGTACCTTACCATTAAATAACGATAAAAATACAATAAAATATACAACTGCCAAATTCAATCAACCGGTTATAGAATACAATAAAAAAGAGCAACCAAACAAAAAATTAACACTTTTAGAATTTAAAGAAAATCCTACAGCCAACACGAATTTAACTTCATACAATACGTTATTAATTGAGACTAGTACAAATCAAGTTCAAGAATTATTTTTAAATACAATGTCTAGGTTAACAAACGACGAAAATAAATTTCATAATTCACCCTCTTATGAGTATAATGATGATGAAATAACAACTAATTCTATACCACAATTTATTGGCGGTCCCTTACATGACGCGTATGTTAACAACGATACTAACATTTTAAATTTCACTGTAAATGACGGTAAACCCAATATCGACGCTTCTGATTTATCAGTGAGTAATGCTAATCCAATAACAAAAGACATTAATAAGTTTAGTATATTTACAAAAACTACTTCAACGAATAATTACGACAACACTCCACATGTACAAATAGTAACTGCTAAAAATCTTTTCATGACACAAATCTACATTTTAGACCCAAAAACCAGTAAAAATTTTGTGGACCGGGTATTTGATAAAGGCAAAAATTTAAAGCAATATGATCTTACTAAACAAACTGACACAAATCTTGCTAGTGCTGTAACGAACCGTACTAGTACTGGAAGTGTAATCTCCAAAGATATTAAAAGAATGTCAAAAGTAGGAAGCAAAATTAAAAACAAATTAATGCCCAAAATGGTTCCAATACCTATTAAAACTTCAACAAACAAAGTTATACAAAAAAAGTCCCATAACAATAACGTCGATCCATTCAAACGTGAATTATTGCAGAATACTATAAATAAAAATGTTATAAAGCAATTTGATAAAACTAAAAAGTACCAAAGGCATATCACGTTTGTTAACAAATTACATGAGGCTAAAATCGTTAGGACCACTCCATTTGAACTTCCTCCAAACAAAATCATTTTAAATAAACCAAGATTTATTGAGTATAAACATAATAAAATCGGGGGTCTGGTGCCACAATTCGTAGGTACCAAACCAAAGGGAAGAAAAAGGGTCAGTATATTTAGTACACGGTTAAACAAACTTCGTGGACAAATACAACCGCCTGCCGCAGCGACAAATATTAAATATAACACATATCAGCCCCCGACCAAAGAAGACCTTGAAATGCTGAAATACGTACCGAAATCGTATCAACAGCCTAGAGGACTCCTTAGGTCGTCTTGCAAAGAATTGAAAACTCTAAGACACCAGTTCCAGACAGAAATTGAATTTCAAAAGTTTTTAATTAAATCTAATTGCACAATCGATATTCAGACAGCTCCCATATCTAATACTAATAATATCCAAAATAAAATAGTTCACTTACCATCACAAATAAATAATTTACGCTCAAACTTCGTTCCGAAAAAAGTGTATAAAAATGCATATTTCTCTTCTAAAGAAAAGATTATGGAGTCTTTTGAAAATACACACATGTTTCCTATCAAGGTAGCCGAAGGGCAACCAGTAAGACCATCATCGAATGTTAAATGGATGAAACGATTAAAGTTAAGTAACACTAGACGAAAAGAAATGAAGACGATGAACACTCAAGATTTCTTTACCCAGCATCGCTTAGTCACGCAAGGTATCTTAAGGAAATATTTTAAGCCACGCCCAACATACCCTAATAAAAGACCAGCGGTCACATCAATACCGAGATTATCAATGTTGAGACCGAAATTTGATCCAATAGAAGGTGCAAGGTTCGATAGACCTAAGCTTTTTTACAGATCACGCAATGATAACGAAGACGTATACCATAATCAATACAATGCACATCACCACCCAGATAGTTGGAAACAAAAGATCGACTTCGTTCAGGCAGCCCTACAAAAAGAAGTCGTAACGCCAAAACCACCGAAGTTAGTTAACAATGTGATAGATAGACCGTATATACCTACAAACACGAATTGGAATACAAGGAAATTTAGAGATAAAATAGATTCTATAAGAAACGTTTTATATAAGGCTGATTTAATGAAGGCCTCGAGGACTGGGTACCAAAATAGCTTCATGAATCCTATTCACTCCGATGATCCGTATAGCCAGTCGGACTTCCACCCGTGGCGGAATAGTGGTCCAGCGCATGAGACAACTAAGAGAGAGATAACTAAACGTCATGTATCGCCGCGACACCCAAGAACTATATTCTTTTTAAGTCCTACTGTATCGTATAGTTTTGAACATAATTATGATTCTAGGTTTGATTAAAATGTTATTGATATTAATGTACATGTTGTATTTTTATTTATCCACTCTATTATTAAGTAAATTTAAAAAGTCAATAGATACACTTTGCTATTGTCTGATTCTGAAAATCCTAATAATATAAATAAATAAGAGGTAGGACCCGATGGAAGCAAGCAAGCACAATTTCAGGGACTTCTATCTTACAGAAGACCACAGCCAAATAACTACACGCAGCAGTGTAGATGTGTGAGTACAGGTCTCCAGCTCTCTAGGGATGCGTTTTGGAAGAAACGTTTTCCTATCCCAGGGATACTACTCCATCTTACAGCCCTAGTGTATAAATATTGAATCGGCAAAATGCAAGTGATGCCTTTGGTATTACAAGCGTCTATAGGCTACAGTAACTGCTTAACATTAGACGGGTTTTATGCTTGTATGCCAACTTAGTATAAAAAAGCTTCTAAATAAGAGGCTACTACGCAAGCGTAGTCGTGGGTGGAATCTAGTATACAATTCAAGTGAGAGACATTCACTGTTTGACTGCCTTGGTGGTCCAGTGGGTGCAGTATGCGCCTGCTGTGCACGAGGTTGTGGGTTCGATTCCCACACAGGGACAAAACTTTGTGTGAATCACAAAGAGTTGTTCCGAGTCTAGGTGTAATTTGTGTCCGTTAATTGTATGTTTGTAAAGTCCCCCGTGACACAGAGCTTGTTCTCTAGTGCGGGAGTTGTCTTTTTAAAAACTAAAACTGTGCGTGAACACAGTGCTAATTTGTTATTCAAAAACCTAGTGTTATAGTATAATATCACAGAATAAATAATAGCATTACGTACAGAAGTTGCACTCATTTGATCTTGAAGACAGTCGCCTACAGAATCAGGTAGGTACCGCCTTTTGTTCCGAATATACCTACGCCGCCAAGTCGAGTGTAAGGGTTATCACTTTGCCAGAAAATAAAAATAAAAATAAAATAATCCAACTAGAATTATTATTTATTTTACAATATATGTGTTTACAGATGTTTAACTTTTATGTAAAGTCTCAAGTACCTATTATTAAATTTTAGCGTTACGATTCGCCATTGTTACAAACGGTGCAGTGTACCTACTGATCTTACAAGCAATGGTAAAGGTATTTAGGTAAAGATCGAAACATTCAAAGAAAGGCTCGGAGATGACTGACCGACCACATGTCTGTGCATGTCGCGTTATGCATGTGCTTGAGGGCACGCGGCAGCCCTGACTGCTAGACAATCCCTAGTTGTCGCACGTTGTAGGTGTTTATCGCTATAGGTATGGACGAGTGACGGATGCCTAATAATATGCTCGTTTGTTAGCTCACCAATATGACTCTTTTCTAGAACACAACTAGAAATAACAAATAATAACAACACACAGCGATGTAGTTGTGTTCCTGTGTGTGAGCACAGCCTAGGTCTCTAGCGCTCATTTAGGATGCGTTTTGAAAGAAACGGATGCCTATCCCAGAGTTACTTCCATCTTAAAGCCCTGGTGTAAAAAAAATGGGTTGGCAACACGCTAATGATACCTCTGGGAATGCAAGCGTCCATAGGCTACATCATCATCTCAACCCATAAACGTCCCACTGCTAAGCCCTCCTCTAAACATTTGGAGGGATATTAGTCTACTATACCACGCTGGCCAGACGGGTTGGTATAGGGTTTTGTTTCAAGTTTTTCCTCTCATGCGGTAGATATTGTGTGCTAGACTAATAGACTTACTCCCTTAGCCGACTCTTACGACACCCTTGGGATGAAAGGGGGTGGTGACATTTGTATTCTTAATCCGTCACCACACGGACTGACACTAATACACTTGCTATAAATTAGATACTCTCATAACAGGTGACTGACTGGTGGCTCGACGACATGTACCTAAAAGTGCGACTGCCGCTACCTATCAACTCTAACCCTGGCATGGTGTTTCCTCGCCGACACTTCGCCAAGATGGAGGAGGTAGCTGACCTTGGAGCTCTGTTCATTGATGATATACTTGATTACAAGGAAATGTTGGACAGGTCAGTTTATAACAAAACCGTAGACCGAAGGAAAAAAAAATGCTGACTTTTGTTTATTTTGACGTTCATAAGTATCATGTATTTGATCTAAATGAATAAATAACTTTAAGTTTGAGTTTAGAAAAATATTTTGTTTTTAGATAAAAAATTAAACCGACTTCAAAAAGCTAAAAATAACTGAATACTGATTGAAGGCGGTGCCAAGCTGAATATTTACAGGATGAACATAGCACTGACATCAATCTGTATTCAATTATATTTAGTTTTTGAAGTCGGTTTAATTTTTATAAACATAATTTTATTACTTATCAGATTAATAATTGTTTTCCAATTAGGTACCTGTAATACTCTTATGTGATTGAACTTTTATTTTCCTGCCAGAGGAGAGCTTCCATTAGAACGTGCTTCAAGTCGAGAGAAAGGTCAACCGCTTTGTATGGAACAGTTCTACCGCCTGTTGGGTGTCTGCCGCATTCCAGAAGTTGGCAAAGACCGCCAGGAGTTGCCACCTATGAGGAGTGGCAATGAAGAGCAGGAGGAGCTTGTGGTCGTGGCATGCAGGAATTATGTGAGTTGTTGATTATTGACAGTAAAAATATTATTGTTTGTAGTCAAACTACTTGTAGCTATCTGAAGTATCTAAGAATGTTTGTTTGTGTCATTAGAAAATTATTTCATGTTTTTATACTACTGACGTGGCTAACGTTAAAAAGTTATCGTAGCCTGTGGTCGCTAGCAATACTAGAGTTATCATGAAAGAATAACAAACATCCATACATCCATCCATCCTCACAAACTTTTACATTTATAATTACTAATATTATAAATGTGAAAGATTGTAAGGATGGATGGATGGGTGGATGGATGTTTGTTACTCTTTCACGTAAAAACTACTAAACGGATCTGGATGAAATTTGGCACAGAGATAGATTATGGTCTGGAATAATACATAGGCTACTTTTTACAGCGATAACCGACATCCACGCGGGCGGAGCCGCGGGCAACAGCTAGTATTATATAAAATTAGTAGATGTCGGTTTAATCTTTAGCCTAAACATAAAATTTGAAGATCCTAACTTCGAAATAAACGGACTTTTATACAAACTTTCATGCCCTATTTTACCCCTTTCGAGGCTGATTTTTTTAAAAACCGTTCTTAGCGGAGAACGTTATAATAACTACCTACGTACCAAATTTCAGCGGAATCCGTTCAGTGGTTTGAGCTGTGGGTTGATACATCAGTTAGTCAATCAGTCAGTATCACCGTCAGTACAGATAACACCGTCAATTCAAAATAATACCAGAACAAATTATTTGCTCCAGTTCTACCCGATCCCAGTAAAGGCAGCAGACCGCGGTAGACTAACTCCAGGCGAAATCCAGGCACAGTTACTTCACGCCTTGGTGGATGCTGCTGGGGCACCGCCTGCACCCAGGGTCGGGCTGCTCACGTCCATGAACAGAGATCAGTGGGCGAAGGCCAGGGAACATCTTATCAAAGGTAACCATAATATCTTAAAACGAACCTTATCCTTTTGCCTTTTTATTGCGTCACTTTCAAAGTTACCACGCATTGTGACAATTCGATCAAGAATGACCGAGTTATACCTGTTTTTTTTACTACACACCACTTATTACTAAATAAAAAAAAATAAAAAAAAAAAAACATTTATTTCAGATAAAATACCTCCATACAATTATGTGCACCAAATAATAAATACAATATAAACGATACAATTTCAAATAAAATAAATTAAAATACATAATAATAATAAAATGTCACAAAAAAAATACAAATAAATAATTAAAATTTAAGGCCTGCTTGGCGTAGTATGTCTGGCAAAACAATGTCTTACATACATACAGTCAACGCGTCCTGCAATCATTGCCAGTACAGTATTAGTGCTGGCCCGCACCCTGCGCACCAAGGACGCGCACTATGGAGTCAGCAAATCTGCTAGTATGCAACTAGATTTCGTATTATGACATGTGTAATAAACGTCAATTTAATTTCATATATTTAAATAACTAAACTATTTATTAACAAATTAGGAGAGGTTTATGTCCACAAAGTCCGCAGTGGACCAAAACAGGCAAATTTATTGGTTACCTTTAATATTTAAAATATTCTTTGTTTTAAATGCAATCCATAAATACGCCCAATTAGTTAATTTTGGCGACAGTGTTAGTGTTGTACAGATAACTCAGCTCTGAAATTAAACATAAATAACCGATTGAGATCAACCACCAATTGACTGCCTTGGTGGTCCAGTGGCCGCAGTATGAGCCTGCTGTGCACGGGTTCGATTCCCACACAGGACAAAACTTTGTGTGACCCACAAAGAGTTGTTCTGAGTCTGGGTGTAATTTGTGTCCGTTAATTGTATCATTATAAAGTCCCCCGCGACACAGAGCTTGTTCTCTAGTGCGGGAGTTGCCTTTTATAAAACAAGTTGTATCTATTTTTAGATGAGATGAATCGCATGAACTTGGAGCTAATCTCCCGCTCACTGTGCATCCTGTGCCTGGACGAGGCTGGTGGTGACAGAGCTGACACGGATGCCGAGACCAACGCCATGCTTCGAGCTATGCATGGAGCTGGGACACAACATCATTCAGCTAACCGTTGGTTCGATAAGACAGTGCAGGTGAGAGCATAAGTTTTACCAGGTCAAAAAAGCACGGGATTGCTGAGATTTAAAATATACAACGTAGACACACAACACTTAAGAAAGAAAGAAAAGCAACATCGCATTCAACTCTTTTTAAGAGCGGTAGGGCACCACACTAGTGAGCAAGCCCGTCTGGGGAAGAACCTCCACCGTACAGAAGCCCACAGCCTAATAACTTCACACAGCGGTGTAGTTGTGTTCCTGTGTGTACAGTACAGGTCTCCAGCGCGTTTTGAAATAAACGTATTCCTATCCCAGGGATTCTCCCATCTGTAAAAAAATGGGTTGGTAACACGCAAGTGATACCTCTGGTATTGAAAGCGTCCATAGACTACGGTGACTGCTTAACATCAGGCGGGCCGTATGCTTGTTTGCCATCCAAGTAGTATAAAAAAAAACTGGAAATAATCTAATAACTATGTCTCTTATATCTCAGCTTACCCTCCCTTTTTGTTCTTCTTCTTCTTAGCGTGTCGATGGCAATCTAAATTATGTCGGCTCAGAACCTAGCTATGAGTTTTGCATTTTTAGTAGCGTTCGTAAGCTCCCCTTAGGTGCAGGTATCAGGGCACGCGGGACATGATATCAAGTGCCCCATGGTTTGTGGCTCTGCACCACATTTACACTCCAGGTTGGAATCGTCTATAAATCCCCACCTGAGCAGGCTTTCTTTACTCCGACCAACCTGAGTCCGAAGTCGGTTTCGGACTTCTAGGACAGCCAAGGTGTCTCATGTCCAGCCGGGAGGTTTTTGGAGGGTGAAACGAATGGGGTAGGTAGAGAAGCACTTTCTCACCACAACCTAATTCTTTCCCTTTTTGTTTTTGCAGTTAATTATATCATCAGACGGCACGATAGGCATGTGTTACGAGCATAGTGCTGCTGAGGGAGTAGCCGTGGTCCGCCTCGCTGAGAGAGCTCTCGCCAGGGCAGAGGTAGCGGACCGGCCAGCACCACCACCTGCACTCCTGCCTGCCCCGCAAGCCATGAAGTGGAATGTCACTCCAGATGTACAACGGACTATTGAACAGGCTGCTCGGGACCTTGATCGGTTATAACACATGCTTTAATATTTTCAACTCAGATAAGAAATGAATAGTATATTGATTGTGTAGAATAGGTACCTACTAAAAACAAATATTTTCCGCTTGTCGGCGTAAAATATTTGTTTTTTTAATATGATATTATAACATCGATTCTCTCGGTGCGATAACACAAAACAATGAAACATAGAAGTGCATAGTGTCAGAGCGTGTTATGTACACACGGCAACGGAGATAGCTGTACAGGGCCGCTATATGAAGACTAGTTTATTAAGAAAACCATTGTTTGAATTTCTGTGGAATTTGATATTAATGTACAATTAGACTAAATCTACAAATAAAAATATATTTCACACAAATTCATACATTGGTTTGCCTAAAACGAACCTTTATATAGAGGCCCTGTACAGCCGTCTCCGTTGCCCACCATACCTACTCCATATAATGTACCTTACTCTAAAACTACTTACCTATTTACCTGTACTCCACTGATTCGTGTAACCTTACAAATTACCTCGTACATGCATATATCTGTCCTGCTTATTACTATGTCATAAGAGCGAGCAGGATATTGCTGTAACACGTTTTAATGTTTTGCAGAGCCATTTCGAACCTGGACTTCAAAGTGTACACATACCGTGGCTACGGGCGCGAGTTCATGAAGTCCTGTCGCACCAGCCCTGACGTCTACATCCAGCTAGCCATCCAATACGCTTATTACAAGTTAGTATGGTTTACTTTTCTCAGGGTAATCAAGGAGTTCATCATTGTCAACTGTGTTCCATTTAATAATTTCTTTACAAACAGGTAAAACTTGCTTTAATATACCATAATATTTAATGAGTTAGCGACACGCAAGTGATACATCTGGTACTGCAAGCATCTATACTCCATAGGCTAGGGTAACTGCCTACTATGGCAACAGCCATAACTAATATTGTAAAACGTGTGAACGTGTAAATACATTAATATGGCAAAGTGCTGTCACTGCACATTACTCACGTTCATCGTTTAATCCCTTCCAACACATAATTGTATTTTCCTTTGTTATGTTTTAATATAAATAGATTAAGATTAAGAATAAAGACCAGTCGATTACAAGCAAAAATCATCGTCTTATTTTACTCCTCAAAACGAATATAGCAATACGCTATAATTGGTGACCCCGACTGGCTACCGCTTCTCTAGTGCTGATATAATACCGGGACGACCGGAACCCAAATTGGTTTTCAGCATCAAATCTAGAAAGTGATAGAAAACAAACAAGACACCATGGCTCCACCAGCGACTCCAGCGAAAGGCGACGCCAGCACTGATAGTATTGCAGCGATATCAGTTACCGAGAAACTGCCTCAATTTTGGACTGACTCACCAAGATTGTGGTTCGCGCAGTTCGAAGCAATCATGGCTCCCCAGAAACAAGGAGAGGAATATAAGTACAACATGGTAATTGCCAAAGGAGGTGATCCATCAAGTAAGCGACATCCTGACACATCCTCCAGACGAGCAAAAATATACGGCTATTAAAGATCGCCTTATAAGCTGTTACGAGGAGAGCGAGCACAGAAAATTTCAAAAGCTATTATCAGAGATGGACCTCGGTGACCAGAAACCTTCCCAGCTATTACGAAAAATGCGGGAAGCAGGCAGCGGGAAGATGAACGACGATACGATACGTCTCCTGTGGTTCCGACAACTCCCAGCCACCATTACATCTATCATTGCAGTATCCGAAGACTTGACATTGGAAAAACTGAGCGAAATAGCCGACAAAATTCACGAGAATCTAACGTATACACGAACGAGCGCCATATCGTCGACAGCTGACATCAGTTTAATAACAAACCTGACGTCACAAATTGCAGCGATGCAAATTGAAATAAACGAGCTTCGCAACAATCGTCTGTCTCGAACGCGACAACGCAGCAGTTTCCGGTCACGTAATGATTCACGCTCACGGTCAATGTCGCACTATCGAAAGCCGCAGAATGGCATTTGTTATTATCATAACAAATTCAAGCAAAATGCAATAAAATGCCGGCAGCCGTGTACATGGAAGAAAAATACGAATGCGATGTCGGAAAACTACTAATAGCACAGAAAGCGACGGATCTCTGTGCTATGCACCCCGCTAACCGTCTAACTATAACCGACTTAAACAGTAGTTATAGATTTTTAGTCGACACCGGTGCAAACATTTCCGTTTTAAATCGCACGGAACATGATAGCGACGCATGCAAATACCAAGTATACGCCGCCAACGGAACCCCAATTAACACATATGGAGAACGCACGCTAACACTGAATTTCGGACTCCGTAGAGAATTCAAATGGTGTTTTACCATCGCCGACGTGAAAATGCCGATTCTAGGAGCCGATTTCCTCGAGCATTTCCAGCTGTTAGTGGATATACACGGACGAAAATTGATCGACAAAGAAACGGGATTAGAAACGCCTGCACGAATAATAGTAGCAAATATTTCATCAATACGAACAATTAACTCGAACTTACCAGATTCGATCAGGTGCTTGTTAGAAAAGTATGAAGATATTACAAAGCCTAGATCGATGAAGAACCCTCCGAAACACAATGTTAAGCATGAGATTATAACAAAAGGGTTCCCAGTTGCTACACGGGCACGTCCTCTTCCTCTAGACAAATACAAAATCGCAAAGCAAGAGTTCAAGGAGATGATGCATATGGGAATTTGCAGACCCTCAAGCAGTGAGTGGGCATCCCCACTTCATATGGTCAAGAAGAAAAATGGCGAATGGAGAGCATGCGGTGACTACCGCGCACTCAACAAAATTACCGTACCGGATAGATACCCATTGCCACGACTGTTAGATTTTACGTATATCGCAAGCGGAAAAACCATTTTCAGTAAAATCGATATAAAGAAAGCATTCTATTCGATTGCTGTCGCTGAACCAGAGAAAACAGCGATAATAACGCCGTTCGGACTTTTCGAATTTACAAGACTTCCGTTCGGTTTAAAGAACGCCGGACAGTCATTTCAAAAGTGGATGGACTCTATATTTAGAGATTTAGACTACGTATATGTTTTCGTTGATGACATTTTAATTGCTGACTCAGAAACCGACGTCCACTACAAACACTTAGAAGAAATATTCAAACGCCTGCAAGAAAACGGCATTACAATTAACACAAACAAGTGTGAATTTGCAAAATCGGAGATTGATTTTCTTGGTTATCATATAACGAGCCAAGGATTGACGCCTACAACGGAAAAAGTTCAAGCAATTAATGAATATCCGAAACCAAATACAGTGAAAGAACTACGTCGTTTCTTAGGCATGTTAAACTTCTACCGAAGCAGCATACCGTACGCAGCGAAGCATCAAGCGCCTCTAAATAGATACTTGAGAAATTCGAAGAAAAATGATAAAACAATCATTCAGTGGAATAAAGAAGCGGACCACGCTTTCGAGCGCTGCAAACAGGATATACGACAAATAACGTCAATAGCCTGCCCAGACAGCCAAACCCAACTAGCAATGATGACTGACGCAAGCTTAAAATGCGTAGGCGCCGTCCTACAGCAACGACAAAAAGGAAAGTGGGAACCGATAGCTTTCTTTTCAAAAGTACTAAGCGAAGCTCAAACGAAATACTCTACTTACGACAGAGAGTTACTGGGAATTTACATGGCAATTAAACATTTTAGAAGACTCATCGAGGGCCGAGAATTCACCGTCTACACGGATCATAAGCCATTGATTCAGGCATTCGATAAGAAGCCATCATTGAATGACACACCGAGGCGGATTCGATACCTGGACTACATATCGCAATTCAGCACTAATATAACACATATTAGCGGCAAGGAAAACACAGTTGCAGACGCCTTGTCTCGAGTTGTTGAAACGATATCATTACCATCCAATATAGACTGGAAGGAGGTAGCAAATTGTCAACAAAACAATGACGAACTCGAACGATTGAAATCAAATAAATCATTACGGTTCGAAACGGTACATTTTCACGAGAAAGGAATCAAGATATTCTGCGACTTATCAACCAGGAAACAACGACCATTTCTTCCCCTTAAATTCAGAAGAGACATTTTCGAGAGTTTCCACAATATAAGCCATCCCGGAAAAAACACTACGAGGAAGTTAATTGCAGCGAACTACATTTGGGAAAACATGAACACGGACATCAACAAGATGACTGAAGCATGTTTACAGTGTCAACGTTCAAAAATACATCGGCACACCAAATCACCACTTGGAAAAATTCATGCCAGCAGAAAGATTCTCTCATCTACACGTCGACATTGTCGGACCCCTCACAACATCCCAGAATAAACGATACATCATAACAATGATTGACCGATGTACGTCATGGCCAGAAGCTTTCGCAGCGTCAGACATCACTGCAGAGTCAATTGCAAGAGTGATATACGAAGGGTGGATAACCCGATTCGGATGTCCTGAATACATAACTTCAGATCAGGGAGCTCAATTCGAATCAAGAATATTCAGAAGTTTGGCAAAACTCATGGGAATAAATAAAATACGGACAACTCCGTATCACCCACAGTCAAACTCGAAAGTCGAACGATTACACAGAACTATGAAAGCAGCATTAATGGCAAGAGGGAACACTACAAACTGGACAAAGGAACTAGCCACAATATTACTCGGTATCCGTACCAGCTTACGGCAGGATACTGGATTTTCGGCAGCCGAACTAGTATATGGAACAACAATAACGTTACCTGGAGCATTTTTCGAGACAAGAAGCCTAACAACCTACACTGAAATGGTAGAAGAGTTGAAGAAAAACATCGAACGAATAACTTCCGTGCCACAGAGAGAGCGCACAAATGACAAAATATTTGTACATCCAAAATTAGCAGAATGCACGCACGTATTCTTACGATGCGATAGATTGCGGCCGAGCTTGACGCCGCCATACGACGGACCTTATCTCGTAATTAGACGGAGCGATAAATTATTCACGATATTGATAAACGGAAGACACAGTACCGTATCTATCGACAGGATAAAACCCGCCTTCGTAATAAACGATAAGGAGATAAGAAATCGCACATCAGTAGATAAGAAAATAGTTGTAGAAACGCAAGATAATCTAGCAAATAAAAAAACACGTGCAGGGCGAATCTCACGCCCAACGGTTCGATTCCAGCTATGATATATAAAGCTATACAAACGATCTACAATCACCACTCACGACAAGAAGTTTTCACACGCAACATGGGATCCAACACAAGTACTCATGAGAAAGAACAAGTCAACATGGTGCAAAACAACGCGCCAGCCATTCCGGAAGAGTTACTGCAGATACACTCTAGGCTCGCTGAGGACCTACAGAGCATACGAGGTTGGATCACAACAACGATTATCGCAGTGATAATAATAATATGCATCATCAGTGTCTACATGTTGTTCCGAGCGATCGGAACAAAAATCGAGAAGAGATTTATGCGTGTGATACGAGAAACCAACGTGGTGTAGGGTAATAAGTTTAATCGTAAATATTTTTTTTTTTTTAAGGAGGGAGTATCTATGGCAACAGCCATAACTAATATTGTAAAACGTGTGAACGTGTAAATACATTAATATGGCAAAGTGCTGTCACTGCACATTACTCACGTTCATCGTTTAATCCCTTCCAACACATAATTGTATTTTCCTTTGTTATGTTTTAATATAAATAGATTAAGATTAAGAATAAAGACCAGTCGATTACAAGCAAAAATCATCGTCTTATTTTACTCCTCAAAACGAATATAGCAATACGCTATACCTACCATCAAGCGGGCAGTATCCTTAAATGCCACCCAAGT
The DNA here is from genome assembly GCA_947095525.1 of Trisateles emortualis. Classification (NCBI taxonomy): domain Eukaryota; kingdom Metazoa; phylum Arthropoda; class Insecta; order Lepidoptera; family Erebidae; genus Trisateles; species Trisateles emortualis. The sequence goes on along the minus strand of OX352739.1, from coordinate 20,092,611 downwards.
TGTATTATATAGGTACTATATATAAAGCAGCAGGTCTATATTTAGGTAACTTTCTTCCGTTAAGGCTTGGGATATTGCGAACGACCTTTACCATATGGGCAAAGTGAACACGACTCACCCCGCACTAATTCTCCAGGCGAGCGCGGATACAAACAGATGTACTCTTTGAATGGACATCTTATTAATTTATAATAGTTAAATTAAAATTCATACTCAGTTAAATTATAACTTAACATAAATAACATTTTGTATTATTTGATAAAAAAAATTAAGTCATAAAGTGGTTACATCCCAACAATTTGGTGCTGATTCGATGATTTAAAAAAAATATTTAGAATTAATACTTATACAATTTATGACAAAACCATATTATGAGACACATCTTGTAGATTAATAATTTATTTTTTGGGTAATCATTTGTCTAAACAAAAAATGGTTTCAATTACACCTCTTTTGCATCATTTTTTTTAAGATAGGGGCCTTAAACCCTGATCTGAAAGCGAACTAAGCTTCATTTTCTAAGCTTCCTACACGGACTATATTTCTTTGACAAAAATATTTTTCCCTTATGACTCAGGACTTGTTACTTCAAAAAATTGCTTTTAAAAAAGGGAGTAAAAATAAATCAAATTAGATATAATATTATTTAATATTAATGTTTTAATCTAATAGCTATTATATTTCCTTCCAGGATGTACGGGTACCTAGTGACAACGTATGAGTCGGCTTCCTTACGTCGCTTCCGCCAGGGTCGGGTGGACAACATCAGGTCTGCTCACGGACCAGCTCTGGCCTGGGCAGCAGCCATGTGCACAGCCGAGGCATCACCCCTCAATGATGGCACCGATGAAGGCCAGAAGAAGGTCTCCTTCAATTTGTATGGGGTGAGGAATATTTAGGTTTATTGTGGATGTGGCTAGTAAATTCATCTCTTCGCTGACTCAGTCGTAGGGAGCGCTTTCTTGTTTTATACTACCAAGGAGGCAGTCAAGCATAAGCCTGATGGTGAGCAGTTACCATAGCCTATGGACGTTTGCAATACCGTAGGTATCATTCGCGCGTGGCCAACCTGTAATAACTTTAAAACTTCGTTTTTGAAGAAACATTTCATTCTTTTTTTTTTAAAGACAACTCCCGCACTAGAGAACAACCTCTGAGTTGCGGGGGACTTTACAAACATACAATTAACGGACACAAATTACACCCAGACTCAGAACAATTCTTTGTGGGTCACATAAAGTTTTGTCATGCGTGGGAATCGAAACTACAACCTCGTGCACAGTAGGCGCCCACTGCGGCCACTGGACCACCGAGGCAGTAAAGTCAATTTGACTGAAGGTGAATTAGGTCCATTCATTATGGATATATGAAAAAGATCTTGAGCTATCCAGTTAAATAAATAACTCCAGCAAAGGATTGTTATTGTTGTTATATCTGTCAGTTAACCCATACCCCAGCCAACGTGCTGTCGACATGACTACAACACAATATTATCTATATAAGTATTATATAGGTACCTACTTATAACCAAAAAACAGTTAATATGATGGGTTATCGGCTCAATTAGTAAAAAAAGCAACTAACATCTAGGTCAAGTGGTTAGGTAATGTAATAAAGTAATAACTATTAGTAGTGTTGACAATAAGGAAGATGAATAAAAAACAACTTAATTGACACCCATTAGTTTATGTTTATGCAAAAAATATGACTAATATAAATGTACTAAGGTCTTCTTCATATCGTTTGGTTAGTTAATCTTGGTAATAGCTAGTAATAAAATAATTTTACAGGAACAAAAGAAGTTAGAGCTATTTGAAGAAGCGGCCCGCAAGCAAACCTCAATCATGGAGGCAAATATCCTAGGCAAGGGTATCGACAACCACCTGCTGGCGCTCAGGGAGATGGCACGCGAGACCCTCGGAGAGCTGCCTCCAGTCTTCTGCGACGACGCTTACAAGCAAATGTTTGAGTTTAAGATGAGTACTAGCCAGGTAAGGCAATATTTGTGTTTGGGAGAGTATGTTCGCGATCATTTTAAACATTATTAATAATAATAATAATAATGTCCTCCTAACCGAATTTTGGTCACGGCGGCTAATCTCAACAGAGACTTGCCATCTGCGCGGGAGATATTATAGTGCACAAGTGTGTGCGCAAACACAAGTGCACTCTTTATTCCCTCACTCTCATAGTCCGATGGGACGGAAAATCCGACACGACCGGAGAGAGATCAGGCGTAGGACCAACGGCTTTACGTGCTTTCCGAGGCACGGGGGTGTAAACACCGCCAATTTCCAAACTCCGGGCATCTATTGTGAATTTCTTAACAGAAAAACCCAATATCGATTTTTGGCCCGACCCGGGAATCGAACCCGGGACCTCGTGATCAGCAGTCTCACACATCGACCACTGAGCCACAGAGGCAGTTAAACATTATTAACTACAACGTCACGCCTATTTAATAATAATAATAATAAATTTTATATCTCTCTTCACATAGGCGTAACTTAATTTAATTATGTACATAATAATGTGTTTACAAATAAAATCCTTTGTGAGAGACTGGAGTCCGTACTAGGGAAACCCTGTGTTACAGATCACCAGGCCCTCACTCTTGATTTAGGTAACTAGTATTGAGTTACAATCTACTACTTATTCTACGTAATATATATGGAAGAAAAGGGATAATTGTGTGTAAAGATTGTACCAGCGATAATCATAAGGTTAGGCAGAGGTGTGTGATCAGAATGTCAGAATTTTATGACGGATCAATGGATATTTGTTACTTAATTACTCCAAAACGGATCTAGATTTGAAATAGAATGTAGTATAACCTACCCCACTGGGAGACGGGCATGATGATAATATGTATGTGAATATAGTCTGGAATAGGACATATATATCCCAGAATAAAACACTACTCCTATGATATTGTACGCGCGTACGAAGCTGCGGGAAAATACATACGTTTTATTTATAGAGGTGATTATAATATCTTAGGACAACTCACAGCCCTAAACTAGGTAGAGCCTCCAGACAACTGATAAACATACTTTTATAATTTTCAATATTATGGATATAACTAGCTGTTGCCCGCGGCTCCGCCCGCGTGGATGTCGGTTATCGCTGCAAAAAGTAGCCTATGTGTTATTCCAGACCATAATCTATCTCTGTGCCAAATTACATTCTGATCCGTTCAGTAGTTTTTACGTGAAAGAGTAACAAACATCCATCCATCCATCCATACTCACAAACTTTCACATTTATAATATTAGTAAGGGTATATACCCAGACCACGGCATAATTAATCGTGCTAATAATACAATTGTTTTATTATTACTATTTGTACTTACCCACATATATTATAATAATAATAATAATAATAATAACCCGATGGTGAAACCGGCGCCGCACCGCTCGATACCCCTAGCCGCGCACTATGGTGTTGCCCTTATGCCTGTGGGCTGTTGCCCATGTCGGTTGTTTCAAGGGGCCCATCTAGTGTATAGGCGAGTCACCGTCTGCCTATGTTACATTTAGAGTATATCCCAACTTTTAAATGATGGCAGGCGACGTTTTATCCCATAATCATTGTAAATCAGTCCATCGAACACCCAATCCCATAGCCCAAAATTATTTGATTTCTCATGTTGCAATAGCTCTACACTTACCATAGGCATGTCATGGCTGTACTGCAATAGTGCAGCTGTGGCATGACTATGGTAAGCGTCTCATCCCATTTTAAATTAAAATTCTCTAAGGGCCTCTGCGTGTTGGATCTATGTCCCCGCGTAAGCCTTCCAAAGGCCCGGGTATTCTCCTTGAATGATGGGAAAATACCCGTGATAAAGAGAGACATAATAATAATAATAATAATAATCGTAATACCGCAGTGCAGCTTGTGGCGGGCTGAATGTGAGTGGCGACACTGCGCTCTCGAATGCCCCAGAGAGTCGGTCAGGGCCTCGTCTCCGGCATACCTTTATTGGCTGTCCGGAGTGGACTGACAAGAGCGCCCGCAGGACTCTCAGCTCTGGCTTGCCTTAATTGGCTGATCAGAGAGGGGTCGCCAGAGCTATATGCTCGGGGGTAGAAGTGTCATTTTCAAGGGCATAACTACGGGGAAACCCGCTCTCGGGTCTCAGACCCCCGATGGTGAAACCGGCGCCGCACCGCTCGATACCCCTAGCCGCGCACTATGGTGTTGCCCTTATGCCTGTGGGCTGTTGCCCATGTCGGTTGTTTCAAGGGGCCCATCTAGTGTATAGGCGAGTCACCGTCTGCCTATTTTACATTTAGAGTATATCCCAACTTTTAAATGATGGCAGGCGACGTTTTATCCCATAATCATTGTAAATCAGTCCATCGAACACCCAAACCCATAGCCCAAAATTATTTGATATCACATGTTGCAATAGCTCTACACTTACATTTTAAATTAAAATTCTCTAAGGGCCTCTGCGCGTTGGATCTATGTCCCCGCGTAAGCCTACCAAAGGCCCGGGTATTCTCCTTGAGGTATTAAAAATGATGGGAAAATACCCGTGATAAAGAGAGACATAATAATAATATTCTTTATTGTACACCATACATAATTTATACAAAATTCTGAACATAACATGATAAATTTTTAACTAGCAGTATGTACAATGGGCGGTCTTATCGCCAAGAGCGATCTCTTCCAGACAACCTTAGGATGGACTTTGTCGAAAGAAAGAGCGTTGTTGATGGTGTAGGTATAACATACCGAAATACTTAAAATATAATAGATAAGTGATAATACATATAAGTATATGTGTTTATATATAATACTAATATACTTAATAAATATAATATATATACATAAATCAATATATATATATTTCCTATAATGACAAATAATAATCTTTAACTAATGATTTAAATGTACTTAAAGTCTGAGCGCGTCTAATTTGCAAGGGTAGTGCATTCCACAAACGTACAGAGATAACTGTGAAGGAGTTGTCGTAAAAAATTGTGGAATGCAACGGCATTTTTAACTTTAGATTTTCTGATGATCGTAGGGACTTCGTATGTGTGTCGTGAAGGAACTCAAAACGTCCTTTAAGATAGGAAGGTGTAGATGGGTTAAACAATATGTTATATAGCAGAGAAAGGATGTGAGCATTCCGGCGAAGTCTGATTGGTAACCACTTGAGCTTTTTACGAAAATCTGAAACATGATCATACTTGCGCAGACCAAATATGAATCTTATACAGACATTTTGAAGTCGCTCAAGTTTGTCTAATTGGTTTTCGGTGAGATCTGGATAGCTGGCATCCGCATAATCAAGAATAGGAAGTAGGAGGGAGTTCGCAAGCGCAGTTTTGGTGGCAATGGGCAGAAAGTTTTGCAACCTTCTCAAGGAGCCTGCAGAAGCGAAGATTTTGCGGCTGACCTCCTGCAATTGTGGTCCCCAAGATAAATCTTGATCTATGAAAATCCCTAAGTCCTTGACTTTATTACTAAAGGGTATAATAGTGCCATCAAAGATAATGTGAGGTAGTTGAGACCACTGTATTCTTGAGACCTTCCTTGAGCTGCCAATAACAATGACCTGAGTCTTTAACGGATTTACTGTAAGTCCGTGTGATTTACTCCATTCACTTATAGATGTTAAATCTTTATTCACATTACTAATTGCGTCAGTTAATTTTTCGAAAGGTGTTTGGAAGTATATTTGTAAATCATCTGCGTAAAGGTGGTAGGACGAAATAAGTTTATTGGAGATAGAATTTATAAATATTGTGAAGAGAAGCGGAGATAGAACGCCACCCTGGGGCACACCAACGCATGTATTACACCACGTGGAGGGAGAATCCTCAACGCGTATACGTTGCCGGCGAATTTATTAATGAAAGATTTAATTTTCAGGTGGCCACAACTACTGATGGTACCTTCATGGGCTATGGAGCTGTTTGCCCTGACGGCTACGGATGCTGCTACAATCCCAAAAAAGACTCTATCATCTTCTGCATATCCTCGTTTACATCATCCAGCGTCACCAACACTGAAGCATTCAGGCAATCACTCGAAGAAGCTCTGGATTCCATGAAACTAATGTTTCAGACTCGAAAGGTGGAAAATTAAAAATAGAAATGGAAAGAATGATGCGCAGCTAACACATATGAAGTGCAAACTATTTATTATACACAAATTATTATATATTATATACACATATACATACATATAGGATTTCCCTGCGTCTCTGCGTCTATATTGTAAATAGAGACTCTTTTAAACTACTGTTTTTTGAAAATGTTTTCAAGAAAGATTGTACCAGGACGTTAATATGTCTATGTCAACTATACCGTTTAATTTTGCTGTATTAGTAATACACGAGGAAACTGTTTGGAATAACAATTATGTTATAACTTACGTCAGAAGAAAAATTTTAAAAGACAGAAAGATCTTACAAAATCTTAGTATAAAAAAAAAGATTGCAAGTCAAAGTCAAATTCATTTAGATCAGATACATGATACTTATGAACGTCATAAAAACAAATGACAGCATACTTTTTTTCCTACGGCCAATTCGCTGACTAGGGTAGGGTCTCGAGAAGAATTGGCAAGAAACTCGGGTCACTCTTTTTAATCGCCAGAGTATAACATGCGATGCACCTGCACCCTGCAGCGCTGATATTCTTCTAGGCCCACTTTGGGAAGGTATAGTGTGAAAAAGCACTTAATCTGACTTAATTGCTTAGATTGAAGCTAAAGTTTTGCCAACAGGCGAATTATTTGAAAGTTCAACATCATGGACATTTAATGTGGACGGTTTTGTAGTTTAAAAGCTACAGAATCAAATATCCTCACCCGAGTACATATATATTCACAGAACTTTGAATATTAAAATACATAGAATTCAGAGTTATGATAACTATTAAAAGGATGCGGTATTGTTGATATAGTCAATGCTCCTAAGGCAATATCTATTTAATGAAAAACTTCATAAAACTAAAAAAACCTGTCCTATTATTAAATCTTTATCAGAAAACGTTATTATCTTGTTATTATCTATAGATGCATTTAATTATTTACACTTTATTTATTATTTTAATACTATTATCTACATTTATAAATATTTATATATTAAAAACGCACATTGTGTACGGAAAGTGAAACATATCATGAATGGACTAAATAAATATTATTAGAATAAGTAAAACGATTATTAAGAAATACATTTTTTGTCCAAATACAAATTGGATTAATTATACTTATATCATTATGGATGTATAATATAAATTATATTGGAAATTTAAATGTGGTATTCATAGTGATGCAAAATGAATAGTGGAAATTTATTTAGGTGGCTAAGTAGCACAATAACATTACAATATTTCTCCAACACGTGTCGATGTTAGTTGTGTAGCCATAGCAATTATAATTATATGTATAAATTTAAACAACTTATACATAAGCTATATAAATATTATAATTGGGAATATGGTACGATATTACTATTATACGAAAAATAATTCAGTATTCGATTACATCTATTTAAATTCAAGCTAAGTTATAGTTAATTCAAAAAGTTATACATATATAAGTTAATTGTATAATTTTATGAAACTGTTGCCTTTCTATGTCTTATGCTATTTTGAGGTGGCTTGGTCGCCATTCTATAGTTTATACTATTATAAAAATAATAATAATTATTATTCAAGTTTATTGTTAATTATAAATCGATGTATTAATGTTAAATAATGCCGATATAGTTAATACTATATGTGATAGTATAAGTTATGTTTTGTACGCTTGTATTTATGAAGCACTTATACTATAGGTGTGATGTAATAGATAGCACTCGTCACTTAAAAGACTTTTAAAACTATTTTATGTCAATACATAATACATATAAACATTATTATTATATATATATGAGCTTGTGAACCGCATGCACTATGCGCACACACAGCCAGTTCTGACATGTCGTTCTTAGAAGACGGTCAAGCTTTCCTGAACTGTATTTTCTATTTAAAAAAATGCGTATTTACCAATAATATTGAAGGCAGACAGACTTAAGCTATATCTTCTCTATATCGACTTCTTGTGTGTGGACATCTTACAGAGACAGTTTAAGTTTGTGCCAATGTCTTCAAGCATAATTTTCACATTTATATCAACACGCATTGGAGTAGGCATATGGTACGCCAATTGCTTTTTATTTGTTTCATGGCCATATATGCCCAGCCAAAGTTGACGTTTTTCGCTAACATTAAATATTGTTGCAAATCTCATATCAAATATATTTGTAAAATCGTTTCTAAAAATGTTTAACATTTATACAGGTATATATTATCTTTGAATATTATTAAATTAATTAACTAATACATATCAAAATGTAAGCGAATGAATTTAATTGACATTTAGAGCTTTTACACTATATACTTATATACATTTGTTGTTTGTTCTATTGCCTTGACTTGTAGAATTAAATTCGAAATTAAAGTAAATAATATGTATAACTAAATCATACTGTAACTATTTATTTATTAAATTTAATATTCGCAATGAATAATGAAACTCCACATAAAGTCTTGTACTTCATAATATTTTAAAAACCTGTTTTTTTTAAATACGAAGTACTTACAAGATTATATTTAGCAAATTCACTAAGTGATTTGTATTTCGTCTCATAGGAAAAGCCAAAAAAATATAATTTTGACTATTACTATTTATAATTATTATAATTCATACCTTCATAAAATTTGCTAAAATATAATCATAATAATATTGTTATCAGATTACCCACTATATAACTTATACAATTTCACAATTTAGATACGCATCGATGTTGGTAGTATCACACAGTAAGTAATAGTAGAAATTTATTATAAAATGTATCTACATAATAATATATAATTTAGATTTCAATCGTTTCGTCAATTTCATTTACTATAATAATACGACATTTCAAGATCTGCACATTTCGAGATCTGCACATATTTATCTTTTTTAGTTATCTTTTACGTACTAGACAGGAAAAAACATGGACACAAGTACCCAGACCTAGACCCGAAACAACTATCAGCGGCTCATACTTTTTATTACTTCGCGACAACATCCGTCGCGAAGTGATGGATGCAAAGATGTACCTATTAAAATTATCTTTATTATGTAAATGAAATTGATCAGTAACATTGGTGTTATAATTAAGGGATTAAATCTGTCAATGCTGTGGTGATAACATAATATTTAGATTTGTGTAATAATATAAATGTATAGCGTTTTTTTCTGTTGCTGATGAATATTATTATGAAAATTACATTTATTTAAAAAAAACCATTGCATAGAAGAATTATTTTATGTAAAATATTTTACTATTGTTATTATTTTTCATTTAAATTGTTTATAATTATCTTTTTTGTATAAGTATAAATATAGTTATAGAATATAATAGTTCATAAGTAATGTATACATATCGAGATGTCGACTATCATGTTGAACGTGACCGAGAATATCAAAAACATATCAATGTTTATTATTAAGGCTGTAGGGTGTATGATACATATCAACTAATTAAATGTAGTATTACTTGTAAGTATAATATATATTGTATAATGTAATGTATATTTACAATTTATCAGTATATAATATATAGATATTTATTTTATGTATAATTATATATTAAAAATGCATAATTTGGTTTATACTTTATAATTAAATAACATTGCCATTTCGCATAATTTCGCATACATAATTAAAACTTTAATATATCTTTTATAATACGACGATCAAATATTATTTATATATTTATTAAATTAAACGAATTATTATCATTTGTATAATCTTTAACATTTCGGAGCTAGTCAATTCATTAGTATAATATTTATGTGCTCTATGGTTAAGTATAATATTTATTTACATATAATAATTATATATTTATTAATAAATTTAAAAGATTACTAATAGCCGCCTGGCACAAAATATTAAATGTTAGATATAACATTGTAGAATGTAGAAGTTAAACTCTTGAATTACATTTAAATGTTCATATTGTGAAAAAGTTTAAAAGGTTATTTATTATTTATGTTGTAAAAATACTAAATATATGTACCTAGGTAGTTTTGTGGTTCTGAATGTGGCTCGCAAGAGACTATCCAAGTATATATATATATATATATATATATATATATATATATATATATCAACGAATACACTTTGTTAAACTATTTAATCGTATAACGATAGTCTGCTAATGAGGCTTTCTTAACAGACTAATTTTATTGTTGTGTAGTGCCAGATAATATAGGTCAGAAACACAATGACATCTTATCAGCCTAAAGCTTCTATTATGTAAAATAAACCAGATAAATAACATAATAATACAGCCTACTTTTTATAATCTGGTTTTTCAGTTCCGAACTAGGAAGAATATGAAACTCAAAAAACTCATAATTTTTTAACCTAAATGAAGTTAAAAAATGATGAATAATAAAGATAATGTGAGTAAATTTGCATAGGTATTAGATTTGCAACGACTATTTCGCTTAGGTGGATATAATTACAATCTGGCGATTATTAAGAGTGCCCTGAGTTTCTTGGCTCATGGCTCTTCTTTATTCTTTTGTAAAATATGCATTAATTATATCTATATTATTTCAATTATATCTTTATATGCATTAATTATATCTTTAAAATAAATGATCTGGAATGTCATCGACTTTAAAATTTCAATTTTTAAGTTAATATTTATTATTCAAATAATGTCAAGTGTGTAAAATGTTGACCTTACAAAATAAAAACAATGCAACAGTAAATTTAGAAACAATGAGTTCTGATAACATTATTCCCAAACAATTATGTTGGAAAATTATGTTATTGTAGGTTTATTATTGTTATTTAGCTTAGGTATCTACTTACTCATTTGGGTCACTAGATATACCTAACCTCTACAATATCTAATACTAAAATTATTAGAGAGCCTTCACAAACAGTTTAGCCTATAAACCTTATCACTAAAGACCGCATTACTAACATAACAAACTAGGTACCTTTCAATGTTCATATGCAACACACGGTCGTACGAAACCTACTACCTTAAAAACTGTTTATTCCTGGCATTACGCGAAATTACTCACCATTCGGCTCCGAGTCAGGCACTACGTATTGCGGTACAAATAAGTTAATGTTGAAGTTATTCAGAGCATGCCACGAGTAAGGTGATGTTGTATTACGCGTTTTATCTATACTAATATTATAAAGCTGAAGAGTTTGTTTGTTTGGTTGAACGCGCTAATCTCAGAAAGTACTGGTTCGATTTGAAAAAATAGTGTTTTGTTGAATAGTGCATTTATCCAGGAAGGCTATAGGCTATATAACATCACGCTATGATCAATAGGAGCGGAGCAGTAGTGAGATATGTTGCAAAATCGTTGCAAATGCAGTTACGTTCTTCTTTCTTAGCAGGGCAGTACAGCAGTGGTCCGCCGGTATCGGGAATACCTGCTGAGTTGAGTTTTAGGTCGTTTCCCTCCCATTTGTTCGCCCGAACGGGCCAAACGATCAAATTACAAAAAAATATAAAACTTGGTTGGGCGTTTCGCCCTATGGAGGTTTTATTACATTTCATGTACAGACAGATTTTGATGCTGTCTGCGCAATGCGGGCGAAACGACCTATAACTCGCTAAGTTAGTAGATCCAATAGAGACAGGCCATTCCACACTATAACCACACGTTTAGTGTCTAGGCCGAGGTACCGTCTTCTACATTAGCCTCTTAGCCCCTCCACGTAACTAAAACCTTTAAAAGTATTGGCAAACTGTAATTTTTTTCTATATTAATGGAAATATGGATCAGTAGTTAAGTTGATGGAATGAATTAGTATATAATCTTATTAATATAATTTAATTATTGTGTTTCTGACTTGGTAGTAATTAGATTCACTTGCCAAGCGTTGTGTCCTAAAAATACATGATCTTCTTCTTCTTATCGTTTGGTTAGTGGCCAACCTGGTGACAGAGTTATTTAGATCGCCCATATTTAGGCCTCTGTCGTGATCTAACGACTGATCACAGTCGGGACCGACTTTAAACGTGCCCTCCAAAGCACGGAGACGCTCAGTTGAAATACCACTATGCGGTCACCCATCTATAGGGTTACCGCGCCCTTGATTGCTTCGCCCGCTGATCGTTTACCGAACAGCGAGTGCACCCGGCTATGAGCGCCTCCAAGAAGAAGAATATAAGTATGATAGTTAAAATGATTTTGTAAAAATAGAATTATGGTAGTAAATATTTATTAGATGCGATATAAAAGATTATGTAAATTGTATGTGATTGTAATCAAATTATTGTAGCTATAGCTGTTAAATGTTGTCATAAATGTATAGAATAGAATGTGTGCGAGTAGTGTATTGATACTATCAGTGTGGTCCGCCATTAGAGAGCTAAATACAAATAAAACTATTATCAATATAAGATTGAAAGATCACAAAAAGCAGTATAATTATTTTGTTCTCTATATAGTTAAAAATCGTTTTTTACCACTAGACCAACAGGCTTGTCAATTTAACATTGAACTAATAAAACATATTTTAAGACTGTTTAGTCGAATTACACTGTATTTTGAGTTTGACTTTTATCAAAGTCAAATTTGATAAAATTCATTTAGCGAACTAGCCGTAGGATAAATTAGCTGACATCATCTTTCTGTCATATTCATAATTTATAACGAGTGCTACTTTGTAACCTAAATGAAAGGTTACAAAGTAGCACTCGTTATAAATTATGAATATGACAGAAAGATGATGTCAGCTAATTTATCCTACGGCTAGTTCGCTGATGTGATGATGCGTTGTGATGACACGTGATATACCATGGCATCAACGGTTAGCCAACGATACAAAAAACTATTTTATTACAATTACTTTAACACTGTTACGTTGCTATTCTTATTGAAAAAATCGCATATATCACGAATGTTAAAAGAGTCCCGTTCTCTCTCTCTCCCGTTCTCTCCCTCTTCAAGCTACTATGATAATGGTGGTCCAAAACTGTTGTTTAAAACAGAGCAGGTATTACATACGAGAGAAGTACGAACGCACAGTTGGTTGATATAATTATGTAAAAATTAAAGGTATCCCCTTATTAATTGTATGTGCTATACTACAGGTATGAATAACATTATATTCTAGAAAATATCATATCGTTATAACAATATTACTTGACAAATATAACACTTAATTGATAGCAGTTTGTATCTTACAGTTGTCCAGACAGACAAAGTCATAATGTTCTCTTCATTCACAGATTAAAACAGATAGCCAACTACATACAAAGCTCGTTACCTATCAGATTGTATTGTGCCTAACATCGTCAGTACCTGTGACTAATGTATAGAGGTCGGATATTCGGATGCATATATTTTACCTAAAGTTAATTGTTAAGGAAGCGGCTTCTAAAAATATTTGAGAATATATTTTACTCCGCGTTCAATATGTATATATATGTATAGAAATGTTGCGCATTAGTGTTTTATGTAACTAAAATACACAAAAAATAATAAAAATATTCTTATTTCAACATAAGGTTTATTACATTTCACGGAGAACTACACTACACTAAAATTAATATTAATCCTGGGATTATTCGATAACGAAGTGCTTTCTATAATAACCAACAACTAAACTTCAGATAAATATCCATTCGAATATTCGATCTCTTCTAATCTGTCAGTCTACTCGCTAACACATATAGATTACTTAATAAAAACATAGCTGGTTAATGTTATCTCCAAATAAATGTATAAATGTCAACGTTCTGTAGTAGATAGTATTGCATATTTTACATATTATATTGCCTACTTAGTTATTATAATTGTATAATTAGGTGTCACCAGGACCTGTAAATTATAACACAGTGTAATTACTAACAGTGAAACAAAGTAACATCAAGAATATAAACATTTTAATGTAAAAGTACCTACAATGTGGTAAATAGTAATACCTACATTTTTTTATTTGATTGTCTTAATTTTTTTATACTACGTAGGTGACAAACCAGTATAGGGCCCGCCTGATGGTAAGCAGCTAGTAGCTTATTAACGCATGCATTGCATGCATGCAAGGTATCATTTGCGTGTTGTCAACCCAAAAAAACAACATCAGTGTTTCATGATGACGTTCGTTAAAAACGCATCTCTAAATGACCAATGAAAACCTGCACTCACTCACAGACACTCAACTACACCGCTGTGTGTAGTCATTTGACTGTGTTCTTCTGTAAGCTGTAGGTTTCTATTATGGTGCCCTACCTCTCTCTATACATTTGTCAAGCTTCTAAAAAAATGCATTTTTATTATTAGGTAGAATTGTATAATATATCAAAACACTGTTAACCCTTGTAGGCACTTTAATACTTACTCTTTGTCTTATAATGGTAAACTTATAGTCCTACTGGTATTAATTACACTGTGGTAAATAAAACATTAGTAAGTGTATCTGTGTCAATTTAATGTTGCCCTAATAAACGTTCAATGAAAAATATATATTATGAGTTTTATTTTAGTTTCATTCATGTTTAGATGGTTTGGATATTTAGAAAGGATGGATGAAAGAAGAATAACTAAAGAGATATATCGTAAGAATGAATGGAGATGTCGGTAGGGGCCGCCCTAGGAGAACATACAGCGATCAAGTAGGGGCTTTGCTTAAAAAAGTGCCCAGTTAAAAGTACCCAGAATCAATGTTCATGCATGAAGAGGTTGATGAATGTAGAGGAGGCGAAGAAAGTATGTTTGGATCGAAGCAATTGGCGTACCATAGTCTCTGCCTATCCCACTGGGAGACGAGTGTGATGATATGTATGTAATTCATCATGTGATGACCACATAATAATAATAGCAACCCATATATGACCTATTGCTGGGCACAGGTCTCCTCTCCTCTGTCACGAGAAAGGGGGGGGTACAGGTCTTAATAGACATACTAAAAATTAATACCTATTGAATATTACCTAGGTAGGAAGGCTACTTCGGTGCTGGAACACCCAAAATATATAGATTTACTTACATTGATCATTTTTTTTAAACAGTTCCCGCACTAGCTTACAAGTCCTGTGTCGCGGGGGATCTTACAAACATACAATTAAAGGACACAAAACCCAGACTTGGGAAAACTATTTATGGATCACACAATTTTTTGTCCCGTGTGGGACTCAAACCAATGGCGAGGTAACAACTTAACCCACTTTTTTTTTTGTAGAGGGGAAATGCTTTACGCATACCGCCCCTACGGGGAAGCGAAGCGGATATGTCGGACTCTCCGTCCTTACGGTGGTAGGCGGCCGGCATACCGCATAAGAGAGGTAGGGCACCATACTAGCGAGCAAGCCCGACTGGGGAAGGACCTCCACCTTACAGAAGACCACAGCCAAATGACTACACACAGCGGTGTAGTTGTGTTCCTGTGTGTGAGTACAGGTCTCCAGCGCTCATTTAGGAATGCGTTTTAAAAGAAACGTGTTCCTGTCCCAGGGTTACTTCCATCTTAAAGCCCTAGTGTAAAGGAATGGGTTGGCAACACGCAAGTGATACCTCTGGTAATGCAAGCGTCTATAGGCTACGGATACTGCTTAACATCAGGCGGGCCGTATGCTTGTTTGCCATCCAAGTAGTATAAAAAAAAAAAAAAAAAAAAAAAACCGACCAAAACCCCCCTGTGCACCTACACCCGCTCTCACGGGTGGACCACCGGAACTTGATATGACGTCAGTGGTCCACCCAGGACAACTTAACCCACTAAACCAACCGTGCAGTCTCAAATGAACTAAACTGCAGCAAAATAACCTACATTTTGTAGTGTAGTGAGCCTATTGGTCAGTATTTATATCAGGGGCTGTAAAATACCTAAGATTCTTATAGCGATTTAATATAGGTAATGTTAACTTTATTACCTGCATTTAAGGTTGCTATTGTTCGTAATACAAATTAAGATCTAAAATAAATCGTAATTTATTAAGACATCATGGAACGGATCCAAAGCGCCATAGAAAGACGCTGTATAACAAAAGGACTTTAATCCTGTATTCATTTGACTTCTGACAGGTATAAAACAACTAGAAAAAATAAAAATAAATGCGTCAAGTTAACATAATTTATTTATTTAAATATCATCATCATCAAGCAATCGATATACATTAATCGACGATCGAATATATTACTTTAATATTATGAAAGGAATACAAACTCCCTTGAAGTTTCATCAGTCTCAGAAGGGGTTTGACGTAAAGCATGGTAATTATTTAATTCCTCATCTATGTTCATTTCATGAGACACATTTCTTCAAGTATCCTAAACAGGCGTTTGTGCAGCAATCTCTGTGATAGATACACTGAAACAATATTAAATTTCACATTATCAGTATTATATTAATGCGACCATAAGTTATGTCCCATAGCTGGGCATGGGTCTCTTCTTCTCTAGAGAGAGGATTTATGTGTAAATCCACACACGATAGCAAAATGCGGGTTTTAGCACAGTCAAAACGTAAAATTATACTGTGGAATGAGCTGCCCATGTTTTCCAGAGAGATTATAGCATTAGGTTCTTCAAGAAAGGAGTATTCCCTGGCCATAGAGTCATTCGTCAACTCGCTGAATGCCTACATATCTCGTAGACTTTGGCGAGATGGCACATTTCTAAAGTCTACGAAATAGGTATTTAGAGAGTTGACAAATGACTCTGGCCATATTCCGTAATGCAGGAGTTGTCTTTTAAACAAAAAAGAAAAAGAGAATATACCTAATAAAATTGAACAAAATGTCGCCGTACTGTTACTAAATGTTTCTCGATAAAAAAAATCTGATATCACTTTATCCCACCCAGGGATCGAAGTCTCATAGTCTTATTAATTTGTGCCTCTATATTATTTATTACCATTATGTTATCTTCAATATAAAAGTAAGTACCTAACTTTACACACCATACTTTAATACAACAACAAGCTTTCGATTACCAGTTTGTTCAAATATTACTAAATACTCACAGACTCTCCAATTTTCGCACATTCCCTCGCTTCTGTTGCAAAAGTATTTACTTGAGGAGTTTCTTCAATTTTCTCCAACGGCACAACTACATTTTCTTCTCCATCTCCCGGCATATCCTTGACATCAGCCTGTATAATATTACCGAGTGCATACTGCGCACACGCAACAAGTAAAACAATGGTGAAGTAACAACGCATTATGTCCAGGATCAGAGACGTACTAACGGGTCTCAATATACACCGGTATATATACACGAGGAGGGTCAGACATCGGCGCCTGCGCAGCTGACACACCCGTATACACAGATAACGGACAAATGCACATACTTATTGTTATGTATTTAATGTTATTAGCTATTAGCATGGTTTCTTTTTATCCTGATTTATTTGTTTACAATCTTTAGAAGGTATTTTGTTGAATAAGTAGTGTTCGAAGCACGTATTGCTTTCTGGAAACACGTATACTCAAATATAATAATTATGTTACCAATAGTTATTATGTTGTTTGGTTTATCTTTATATTGGTGAAGGCTAGTAACTTTTCTCAGGTATTATAAGCATCCATAGGCTACGGTAAATGCTTACCACCAAGTGCGCCGTAAGCAATGGATAAAATTAATTATTTTCGTATGGAAATGACGGAGTTCTGCAGTAACAAAAATAAAAAAAATACACCTGAATTGATAACCTATTGTTTTTGACGTCGATTAAAAAACTTATCTACGACTGGCCTGTTGGTCTAGTGGTTAGTGACTCTGACTGCTACGCCGGAGGGTTCGATTCCCACCCAGGATAAATATTTGTGTGATGAGCACGAATGTTTGTTCTGTGTCTGGGTGTTATTTATCTATAATTTGTATGTATTTAGAAATATATGTTTATCAGTTGTCTGGTTACCATAGTACAGGCTCTGCCTAGTTTGGGATCAGATGGCGGTGTGTAAGTTATCCCAAAATATTATTATTTTTATATTATAATTATGATTATATTAGAAAATAATGTATGGAATTTGACTAAGTCTACGACATTATATCGTAAACTTACGTCAAATACCATACATTTGCTTTATTGACTTTTCGATTCGACTATCGCTTATGCCACTTGTCTAGAGGCTCAGCTAACTCAGTTGCCTAACGTGTAAACAGGCTAACATGTACATTATGTACTTTGCTCATTCAATTGGATTACAATCACTAAAGTATTTTATTTATCCAACTGGAAAAACAAAATACTTCTGTAATTAGTAAATGTATCTGTGTCAATATTGAACAATAATATTTAAACATATTTTTATAGTTATATAAATTAATTTATAAGAGTTAATTTGGATTACGTCACCATGTAGAGAATTCATATACAAAAAAGTTAACTAGCATAGAAAGAAAGAAAGAAAGAACCGAAAAGAAAGACAACGTAGAAACCAACAGTATCAATGAAAATTATGGCATATCCTGAATCACGATGGTTAAGATGTTTTTTAACCCCCGACCCAAAAAGAGACTTTTTTAAGTTAAAATGTAACGTTTCTATGAGTGTATCTGCATATTTGTGTGTCTGTCCGTGCCAACATAGCTCCCAAACGAATGGATGGATTTTGATGCAGTTTTCTTTTTGTTGGAAAGCTCGCATATTCTTAACTATAAGTTTTAAGATCTGTCCAGGAATTTGAAGCTTACCAGCGATTTTATTAACATCTACAAGTCCAATTCATTTGAAATTGGTTTACTGTTATTCCGATGGTATTTCCATGACATAGTCTGTGGGATACTCAACTCCTCATCAATTTACAGCAGATATAGCGTTTTTGGGCTCACTAGAACGGACTCGATAGGCAGTTACGTTGGATAATTTAAAAAGTATGAAATAAAATTTACATTAAACATTTTAAAAACCCCTTACTCAAAAAGCATATAAAATATAAATAATAAAATTTATTTCGTTATATTTGGTGATTCGAGCGTCTCGTCGTGTCAGGGGACCGTTATTTGTATTCTAGTTTTTATTTTATCTATTTAGCTGTTTCCAATAAAGTAGTTAAATTTATTATTTACTTTTCATATGCGTTTTGAGTCGGGGGTTTTTAAATTTTTATTTTTAACTTTTGAAAAAGATAACTCTTGCACTAGGGTACAAGCCCTGTGTCACGGGGGATTTTACAACCATATAATTAACGGACTCAAAGTACACCCAGATTCGGGACAACTTATTATGGATTACACATTTTTTTTGTCTCGTATGGGGATCGAACCCACAATACAGTGGACAGTGTATAAATGGCGAGGTAACCACTTAACTCATTGAACCTACCGTGCAGTCAATATAGTATTGAATTCTTGAAGTGGTTGGAACCTCAAAATTGATATTGGGTTTTTTGACAATAAATTCACTATTTCAATATTTGAAAATGAACACACTCCCCGTGCCTCCAAAAGCACGTAATAATGGCAAGAATAAAGAGCGCACTTGTGTTTCTCCATTTTCTATCTATTTATGCTGATAACACCGGGATTTAGTGATGATATCCCTGATATACGAAAATGTTTATTTAAAATCCCTTCCCTAAATGGAAAAACCGGTACTGGACACCTGTACTCACGCACAGGAACACGTCTACACTGCACTGTAGTAGTTATATGGCTGTGGTCTTTGTCCTCACCTCGGCTTGCTCTCTTGTACTGTGCGTCACCTCTTTTTAACTGACATGAAAAAGGAGGAGGTTCTGAATTAAACTATATTTATGTATGTTTGTTACTCGATCATTCTGCCAGTTATGAATTGATTTTAATGATTCTTTCAGCGATGAATTGCTTTACGAGACAATCCAAATGAAATAATATCTACCTAAAACTTAATTTAAAAAAAAACCGACTTTTAAAAGCGAAATCCTGGTCCTACTGTAGGAGCATAGGGACATATTGATCCTCGTGCTCCTACCAGTAGGAGAACCGAGTAGGAGAAAAGTGGCAACGGCGGAAAAATAACTGAATACACATTTAAGTCGGTGCCAAGTTGAATATTAGGTGACAGGATTAGCCTTAGCACCCGCTTCATTCATTTCTTATATTCAGTTACTTTTCGCTTGATGTCGGTCATATTTTTACCCGCAGGCTCTATCTACTCTACTACATACAAGGCAAACGTAAGGTTAATTTTTGTGTCGTCTCAGTATAGTAAATACTTTGCAAGTGTGGTGCATGCATTATAAATAGGTATAATGTCTTGCTGAAAGACGCAGCGTAGGCAGGCCTCCAACATGGTGGACCGACGACCTAGTAAAGGTCACGGGTAGCGGGTGGATAAGGTCGGCTCAGGACCGAACGCTGTGGAAATCTTTGGTAAAGGCCTATGACCAGCAGTGGACGTCTTTTGCCTGAGATTTTGATAACCCTTAAGGCGCTCATAGCCAGGTGCACTCGTTGTTCGGTAAACGATCAGCGGGTTAAGCAACCAAAAGCGCAGTAACCCTATAGATGAACCGCATAGTGATATTTTATCTGAGCGTCTGCGTTTTTCGGAGGGCACGAGATCACGACAGAGGCCTTAATATGGGCGATCTAAATAGCTCTGTCACCAGGTTGACCACTAACCAAACGATAAGAAGAAGATGATAACCCTCTTATGGTAAGAAATAAATTTTCATAATGTATATAGACGTTAACTATCCTACAAAGTGATGAAACAAATACAAATACAAATAAAAACAAAAATACTTAACGTTTTAATATAAATAGTTACAAATCAAAATAAAACTACTCAACTTTTTAATATAAATAATTTATTCAAATAAATCAATCGAACACTATAGTATATTTCACATAGCATGGCTACTGTGACGTTTGACATTTTACGATAAAGTTGAATGAACATGATTGAATCAATTTCTAACCAATTTGCTAATTGGATGATCAAGAGCCTAGAGTATTCAATCGATTCGATAGGTTTTAATAATCATCTATCATTTTTATTTATATTTTTATCTTTAAATGTCAATCGTCACAGTTGTGTGAAATATACTATAGTCAACGTTTACATGAAAAGCAAAACAACTTTCTTCTTTTTAATGTTGGTAGGTGTGTCGTCACTCCTCATCTACGTTTAGTTCCCTGCCGGACACGCATCTCTTCATGTAGCCCAAGCAGGCGTTTGTGCAGCAGTCACTGTGAGCTAGGCACTAGAACAAAACAACATCATATTTAAATAATATTAGTACGAAGTTCCTTATCACGCGTTGCGAAAGGCTAGACGGAAAAAATAAGACCAAAAGTAATTACTTCTGGTCTTATTTTTTCCGTCTAGCCTTTCGCAGTGTATTTATTTATACACTTTTTGACCAAAAGTTGTAACAACACTTTTATATTATTTTAATAGCGAATTCTCTAAACGGCCAATAGTAATATATCAAATTTGTGTAAAGAGGTTTTTGATCTAAGAAGATTTTTTTATTATTATAAAAATATTAATTTCAAGTTCTATTCTATTATCAATTAAAATAATAAAAAAAAATCATACTACAAAATGTATCGAATAATTATTTTCTTTATACCTCTAATAGAACATGAAATAAATATTTTTAAGGAATTTCGTTGCTATCTGGTGTCCCACGACACCACTCGGTTTTTTTAAAACTCAAAATTCATTTAGGTTACAATATTTATATTAAGGAAAATTTTGCTGTAATCATCTTTCTGGTTTATTCATAATTTATGACCTTCATAAGTATTACACTTATGAAGTATTACAATTATGACCTTCATAAGTATTACATTTATAAGTGTAATACTTATGAAGGTCATAAATTATGAATAAACCAGAAAGATGATTACAACAACATTTTCCTTAATATAAATATTATTAACAGGACAATCACTATCTATTAGACAAGTGTTATTTTTCTGGGCTGGTCTAGTGGTTAGTGAGTGACCCTGGCTGTTGCGCTGAAGGTTGCCGCTTCGATTCCCGTCTATGACTAATTTGTGTGATGAGCACAATTGTTTGTTCTATATAATATGTAATTTATCTGTCTTTACTAATAGGTATATATTATACAGACCAAACATTTTTATTTTTTTATTTTCATATTTTTGTTTGTAAAAAATAAACTCGAAAACTACCGGACCAATTTTAAAAATGCATTTATCTATAGAAAGCTACGTTATCGGCTATAATTTATTTTTAAAAAAAGGGGCCCCTAAGAAAACTTGTTATATTTTCTTTCTTTCTTTAATGTATACAAAATAAAATACAGGATAGATAACAAACATATAACATTATTATGTACAAAGGCGAGCTTTACTTCTTTCCTTTGTTAAAAAACACCAGTCCTACACGAGGCAACAAACCCTAAGTCATTTGGGACTTTACAGTGCCGGCTTTAGGAGGTGGAGGGCGGGAGGGATGGCCTACCCAATATTGGGGTGGGAGAAGGTCTTCGCCAAAAGGTGCCGGTAGTGCTTAAGCAGGCACTGTTTGTACCGTACAGGGGTCGAACCCACAACACGCCACGCAGTGGTAAATGGCGAGGTAACCATATTTAGTACGTTTACCAATTGCCTGCCATGATGGATATATGTTTGATATTATTATTATTATTTTTTATACTATCAAGGTAGCAAACAAGCATACAGCCCGCCTAAAGGTAAGCAGTTACCGTAGCCTATGGACGTTTGCAACACCAGGGGTGTCACTAACGCGTTGCCGACCCTTTAAAAACCTTATAACTCCTTTCTTGAAGAACCCCATGCTATATCTATACTAATATTATAAAGCTAAAGAGTTTGTTTGTTTGTTTGGTTGAACGCGCTAACCTCCGAAAGTACTGGTTAGATTTGAAAAAATCTAAAATCTTTTTATTGAATAGTGCATTTATCCAGGAAGGCTATATGCTATAAACATCACGCTATGATCAATAGGAGCGGATCAATAGTAAGATACGTTGTAAAATCGGTAAAAATATTCCAAATGACCACACGGACGAAGTAGCGGGCGACCCCTAGTATTTTTATATAGATGGGGAAATAAATGTAAATAAACATAATGAGGTAAAAATAAAGATGACGCATACACAGATACGAAAAGGTCACGAGGATAATATAAGTCACATTGAGATAACAAAAAGCTTTGAATATTTGAGTTATTAATTATACCTGAGGGGTAGGTAGGTAGTATACATTACTACCTATCCACCAGGTCTGTATACAAGAAAAAAAAGGAGGAAGGAAGAAGGTAAATATCCCTACTACTACCTAGTTATTATGATATCAACGTATTTATAAACTTTTTGTCATAAACCATGCCAAATACAATGTCTCTTTACCCAACGTTTGGTTCGATCCTGGGTTCTTCGCACGGCAGTTGTATCCATTACCACTGCGCCTCTGAGTCCGGCAATTATTATATTTAGTTTTTATTACTATTATGTGATACTAGTTGTTGCCGGCGTTTCCGCCCGCGTGGATGTCGATTATCGCGATAAAAGGTAGCCTATGTGCTTTTCCAGATTATAATGTATCTGTATGCCAAATTTCATCCAGATCCATTCAGTAGTTATTACGTGAAAGAGTTACAAACATCCATCCATCCATACTCACAAACTTTCACATTTATAATATTAATATAAGTGGGATCATATATCTATAAAACCTTTTATAAACATACAGATAATACTCACAAACTCTCCAATTTTGGCGCACCTCGCCTGTTCTGTTGCAACAGCATTTACTTGAGGGATTTCTTCAATTTTCTCCAATGGCACAACTACGTCATCTTCTCCATCTCCCGGCATATCCTTGACATCAGCCTGTATAATATTACTGAGTGCATACTGCGCACACGCAACAAGTAAAACAATGGTGAAGTAACAACGCATTATGTCCAGGATCAGAGACGTACTAACGGGTCTCAATATACACCGGTATATATACACGAGGAGGGTCAGACATCGGCGCCTGCGCAGCTGACACACCCGTATACACAGATAACGGACAAATGCACATACTTATTGTTATGTATTTATGATAAGCTATTAGCATGGTTTATTTACCTTGATTTATTTGTTTATAAACTTTAGAAGGTATCGAAGCTATTTGTTAAATAATTGAGTAATAAGCATGTATTGCTTTATCGAGACGATGATGATAACTGCATAGATAACTACAATTTAGCATTGCAATTATTAGACTCTTTTTTACTTTCTTTTTTTTTTAAAGATATCTCCCGCACTAGGTAACAAGCTCTGTGTCGCAGGGAACTTTACAAACATACAATTAACGGACAGAAATTACACCCAGACTCAGAACAACTCTTTGATGGTCACACAAAGTTTTGTATGACAATCGAACCCACAACCTCGTGCACAGCAGGCGCATACTGCGGCCACTGGACCACCAAGGCAGTCAGGTATTGCAAGTGTTTATAGGTTACGGTAAGTGTTTACTATCAGGCGGGCTGTTTGCTTGTTTGCTACTTAAGTAGTATAAGATAAACTTGCTTATTTGCTCCGGTGACGCGGGTCCGAGGTCAGCTAGGCCTCGGTCTATTGAGCCCTTGATACTTCTCGTTCATAAGGTATTATACAATTACAATGAGGGCAATCTTTGAAATGACAACAAAAGATATTTTAAAATTAAAACGACTAAAAATAGCTAAAAGTAACTGAATACAGATTGAAGTTGGTGCTAAGTTCATCCTATAGCCTAATATTCAGCTTAGCACCGACTTAAATCTGTATTCAGTTATTTTTAACTTTTATAAGTCGGTTTTTTTAACCGACTTCAAAAAGAGGAGGTTATCAATTCGTGTGTATTTTTTTTTTTTTTTTAATGTTTGTTACCGCATAACTCCGTCATTTATGGACCGATTTGAAAAATTCTTTTTTGTCTGACTGAACATACTTTCAGTTTGGTCCCATTATCATCAAAAGAAAGTTCCGATGATGGGATCCATGAGGAATTGAGGGAACTCCTCAAAAGTTATAGGCACACATATAGCAATTTCAATATTTTTAACAACTAATCAATCATTTGCATTCAGAAAGTGTAATTTGGTGAAGTAAAACTGATGAAGAAGACCACAGATGGCCATCTGAACTTTTCAATAATAAGTATTTTACTGATGGCGATTAGATATGTTTCGGTTATTGTTGCTAAGCAACTATTAATAAGAAATAATGACGTGAATGAATTGAGCGCGGATTGCACAGATTAAATATTGCTTTTAATACCTACTTGACATGTGTTCAGCCCGACGCTCAGTCGATTTTATTCGATTGTAACAAACAAATATCTGAAAATTTTACAACTTGCCGTACTGAAGTCGGTTTTTTTTTGTTAAAATTATTTCTATTTGTAATGATAAATAAAAGTAAAAAATAATATACGAAAAACATTGTTAATATCTATAACATTTGAGGGATACCCTCGAATAATGAATATGCCCTGGGATTCCATCATCAGATCCTTATTTGGTGCCAAGAGTCTCTTTCAAATAAAAACGGAATTTCGAGAATCGGTACACAAATGGTGTGACATCGGTGAACATACATAAAAAAAATAAAAAATGTATACAGTCGAACATAGGACTTCTTCTTTTTTTTAAGTTGATTAATCCAGATAGGCTACGACATACAACTCACGCGACATATCTATACTTAATATTATGAGGCTGAAGAGTTTGTTTGGTTGAACGCGCCAATCTCAGAAAGTACTGGTTCGATTAGAAAAAAACTTTTTTTGTTGAATAAGGTAGCGGCACCTAATTCCGAGGGGTTCTGAAATTGGCACCTAATTCCGAGGTATTTAGAAAAACAGTATTTACTCGCGATAAACAAGCTATTTTTTACCAGAATATCTCTTATTTAGTAGATAATATATCTACATGTGGATATATTATCCAAGGTAAGGTGTAAAGTATAAGATGTTTAAGATAATCGATAAGTTTCGCCACGATAGCCGGTCCAAACTCACTTTTCATACATTTGGCACCCCGTGCACGTAAATACCACGTTTTTTTAAATAGCGTTTTTCTTGTTATTTTAGTACGGTGTGTGTAATTCTTTGCGTTTAAGTAGTAGAAGGACTATATTTTTATAAGTATTACTTAACTTTTTTGTATTTTACTAAATAAATAAAGGCGAAAAAACGTTTTGAAAATACCGCGGAATTAGGTGCCATAAAATTAAGCGGGTTCCTTATTCCGATGTATACCACGGAATAAGGATTTCATAGACTTAGTTTCATTTTTGGTTTTCAGGATTGTTATTAGGATTAGGCACTTCACACTTTAGATTTACTAACTTAAGTAGTCAATATATATAAGATCTGATTACGAGGTACACTTTTGCATCGCATTCACTAATTATAGCATATCAAAGGTGGTGTATTTAGGTATTTTGTTAATTCGTTGTATGAGTATTTCAAGACAAAAAATCTAAGTTTATTAATAATTCAATGTAATTTTTAGCAAGTGCTATACATATTTAGAAAGATATTACAATTATGCACTAATCTGTAAATAAACTTTGCCAAAATGTTCTAACTTTTAACACTCGGAATTAGGAAACGTGATTTTTTAGTACGAAACCTAATTCCGATGTATAGTGCATCGGAATTAGGTTCTATGGGCACCTAATTCCGTGGTATAAGCATGTAAAATACAGGCTGTTCACAATTCACTGGAGCATATAGTTTTTTTTCTTGGATGAAATGTAATTTAGCAAGTTTGTATTTTGGTTATTGATATTGTAAATTTTATTATTTTTTCACCCTAATGGAACGTTCAAAAATAAAATTAATTAAAATTGAGTTATTTTGTTCGTAAAATTCTTTTCATAGTGTTCTCGTAATAACTCACGTAAAAACTCGTTCCCGCCTGATGTTAAGCAGTTACTGTAGCATAGCAGAGACTTGCAATACTAGAAGTATCACTTGTGTATTGACGAACCATTTTTTTACACCACGGCGTAAAGATGATCCCTATGATAGGAAAACGTTTCTTTCATAACCCAACCCTAAATGAGCGCTGGAGACCTGTATTCACACAAAGCAACACAACTACACCGTTGTGTGTAGTTATTTGGCAGTCGTGTTCTGTAAGGGGGAGGCTTTCCCCAGTCGGACTTGCTTGCTAGTATGATGCCCTAAAGTAAATCCTGGTCCTCTCTTAATTTACAATAAATAAAATCAGTGAAAATATTTTTACCAGATACTTTACAGTATCTGGTAAAAATTTTTTTTTTAAATCTCGACAACATTAACATTCTAAAAGCAATTTTGTGTTATATCTACCTAATAGTACATATATTATAAAACAAAACTATTCAATTTAACAAGAAAGAATCAACTTGATATCCCAAATTCCTAACTTTAAAATACTGAAATAACAAACATTTAAAAAACTACGAATTAATAACCTCCTTTTGTGAAGTATAATGCACCCCATGGTTATAAAGATTCAAACAACAATAACATATTTATAAAGTAAATAGAGATATTTTTTGAACACCATATATAACTTTTCTCCCGCTACATTTTGTTACCTCGGAATTAGGAACCAAATACATCGGAATTAGGATCTTTACCACGGAATTAGGGGCTACGGACATTTTTCATATTTTATTTATTATTTTATACAAATCAAGGTCTAAAAGTCAGATCTTAAGTCTATTTCGATAGTCAAATAAACAAAGCTTCTGATAAAAATAACAAAACCCCCATAAAGGTATAGTAAATGCTTAATTTTCGATGCTCTTTCGAGTTTTGGTGAAAATACCGCGGATCAAGGAGCCGTTACCTTAGTGCATTTATCCAGGAAGGCTATAGGCTATATAATATCACGCTATGATCAATAGGATCGGAGCAGTAGTTGCAAAATCGGGGTAAATATTTCAAATTACCACGCGGACAAAGTCGCGGGCGACCCCTACAAATCCTTACTAATATTATAAATGTGAAAGTTTGTAAGAATGGATGGATGGATGTTTGTTACTCTTTCACGTGAAAACTACTGAATGGATCTGGATGAAATTTGCCACAGTTAGACATTATGGTCTGGAATAACACATAGGCTACTTTTTACAGTGATAACCGACATCCACGCGGGCGGAGCCGCGGGCAACAGCTAGTATACAATAAAATGTTATTAATAATCAGGCTGAATGACAAGTCTCCTACCTAACATATCATAGCATTGCAATCACTTAGGTACCTATATGTGTTATTAGGCTATGGCTAAACATGTAGATTTCGGTATAAAAAATGTCCGATGGCGATGCGCGTTGTGGTGAATAATTTATTTCTTGTTTTTGTTCGCTTGTCTTGTCTTGTTGTCCAAAACGTTACTTGAATGTTATTATACGCCCACTTACTGTGTTTTTATCCTCTTGTGGTTTATATAAGTTTTATCCTTCTGTCTTATGATTGTTATGTTAGTCACATATTACCTACTGGTAGACGGTCGTGTTTTTACCGCGATATTTATTTACATTTATATTTTTGTGATATATCTATGTTTCCGGGTCTAGCAAATCAGTAGGAAGGTTTAACAGAGGTAGAACACCATACTGGCGAGCCTGATTGGGGAAATACCTCCACCTTACAGAAGACCACAGCCAAATAACTACATACAGCGGTGTAGTTGTGTTCCTGTGTGTGACTACAGGTCTCCAGCGCTCATTTAGACCTCGAAAGAGACGTATTCCTATCCCAGGGATACTCTTATCATAAAGCTCTGGTGTCAAACTATATAAAAAAGGCAATATTCTATCCTTTACTATTTTTTTTATACTTCTTGGCTGGCAAACAAGCAGTTACCGTAGCCTATCGACGCTTGCAATATCAAAGGTATCACATGCGTGTTGCCAATAACTTTTTTATTTATTTTTTACACCAGGGCTGTAAGATGGAAGTATCCCTGGGATAGGTATTCGTTCTTTTCAAAACGCATCCCTAAATGAGCGCTGGAGCTCTACTCACTCAATTTGGCTGTGGTCTTCTGTAAGGTGAAGGTCCTTCCCCAGTCGGGCTTGCTCGCTAGTATGGTGCCCTACCTCTCTTTTATGCTTTGAAGTGCACGGTAAACCGTCAGACTTGTACCGTATCTCTCCCTGATCGTCTTTCTTCAACTCTTGGATTATGAGCGCAGCGCAAACGACTTAAGAAGTAGAGTGCGCGTGTTTGGGCGAGTAGCGAATCTACGTAAGAGACCAGTAAGCTAAACTTGAGTTCCCTGCTGAGGTTTTCCAGAGAGACTATGGCTTGTTCAAGAAAGGAGTTATAAGGTTTCTAAATGGTCTGCAACTCGCGATTGATGTAATTATCCATAGGCTACGGTAACTTCTTACTATAAGGTGCCTACCTTATAGTATCTTTGTTTGCCTCCTTGGTAGTATAAAATAAAAGAAAAAGAAACTTAATAAGATACATAGGTACTTAATTTACAAACACAAAATACAGAATTTCATAGAAGTCTTTGTACCTACTTATACTAGCTGAAATCATAAGTCGTTAACCGACTACCACTATAATATGTACGTAACTCTCTATTTTCGGTACAACTCACACATCGCTATCTGATCCCAAACTAGGCAGAGCCTGTACTATGGTAACCAGACAACTGGTAAACATACTTATATATTTCTAAATACATACATATTATAGATAAATTACACCCAGACACAAAACAAACATTCGTGCTCATAACACAAAGATTTGTGCTGGGTGGGAATCGAACCCACGACCTCCGGCGTAGCAGTCAGAGTCACTAACCACTAGACCAACAGGCCAGTCAAAAATATAAAAACTTTAACATACCGTGTACTAGTAAAATATCACATTAATCACTAATAATTTAATGCCGTCACTGCACTAATAGTAATGATTTAAGTGCCCTAGCTAATTGTTTCAAGGTAGGTACGAGCTAAAATTGCCTACGAGTTAATATAATATGTGTGATCCATATGCGGGCACAGCATTATTGATGAGCATGTGTATCCGTTAACTCTATGTATACATGCGTCATAACATATAAATATAAATATTTTTATTTTAAAACAACTCCCGCACTAGAGAACAAGCTCTGTGTTGCGCGACTTTACAAACATACAATTAACGGAAATAAATTACACCCAGACTCAGAACAACTCTTTGTGGGTCACACAAAGTTTTGTGTGGGCATCGAACCCGCAACCTCGCGCACAGCAGGCACATGCTGTACCCACTGGACCACCAAGGCAGTCAATAATGTCCTCATAATCGAATTCGCTTACTTCGTGAAGGTTAATCTTAACGGAGACTAGCCATCTGCGCGGGAGATATTATAATACACAAGTGTGTGCGCAAACACAAGTGCACTCTTTATTCCATCACTCTTATCGTCCGATGGGACGGCAATACGACACCACCGGAGAGATATCAGGCGTAGCACCACGTGTATTTACGTGCTTTGCGAGGCACGAAGGGTGTAAACACCGCCAATTTCCAGACTCCGAGCGTCTATGACTGCGTGTATGACTGCTGATCACGAGGTCCCTTCCCGGTTCGTTTCCCGACCCGGGAATCGAACTGGGAAGGGACCTCGTGATCAGCAGTCGTACACACTGAGCCACCGAGGGAGTGATATTTTAATATACGAGTATAAAGTACCAGCTATAACCGACATCCACGCAGGCGGAGCCGCGGGATGTCGGTTATCGCTGTAAAAAAGCCTATGTGTTATTCCAGACCATAATTTATCTCTGTGCCAAATTTCATCCAGATCCGTTCAGTAGTTTTTACGTGAAAGAGTAACAAACATCCATCCATCCATCCATCCACTCACTCAAAAATTGTCACATTTATAATATTAGTAAGGAAGGTACAATTCCAGTGAGTGCACAATGTAGATACAATTTCTATGATCAATAACGAAGTGTAATCGAAGTAATACAAATTGTTAAATATACTTACGTAAAGTTTTTATTCCTCGTATAGGTATTTCCGAAGAACTTTACTAGCTCTTGTTGAAGAGATAGCTTTTAGTGATAAGACCGTCCATTGTACGTACCTACTCTTTAGTGTATTTTATTGATTTTAGTTTATATCTTAAACATAATAATATGGTATTATTATGTTAAAGATCCTTACTAATATTATAAATGTGAAAGTTTGTAAGAATGGATGGATGGATGGATGGATGTTTGTTACTCTTTCACGTAAAAACTACTGAACGGATTTGGATTAAATTTGGCACAGAGATAGATTATGGTCTGGAATAACACATAGGCTACTTTTTGCAGCGATAACCGACATCCACGCGGGCGGAGCCGCGGGCAACAGCTAGTATGTATATATAGCAGAGAAAGAAAACTGTTTAACTCGGTATATCACCAGGTTATTTTTTTTAAGGATAACACCCGCACTAGGGAACTAGCCCTGTGTCGCGGGGGACTTTACAAACATACAATCAACGGACACAAAGTACACCCAGACTCGGGACAATTTGTGGATCACACAAATTTTTGTCTCGTGTGGGGCTCGAACCCACAACACGCCGCGCAGCAGTAAATGGCTAGGTAACCACTTAAGCCACGGAACCAGTGCAGTTAACCAGTTTCCTTCTTCTTCTCGTTTCAGGTAGTCATTCCATTGATCATGGCCACCACAGCAATATAGTTAGTTCCGTAAGAATATGCCCTGACCTCTAATCAAACAATTAGAGGAAATAGGAAACTCTGAGTCTGTATTTAAACAGTAGTAATATAGTGTGTGTGTGTGTATATGACGCTAACTCTTTGTTCTATGGAACAGGATTTTCCCACGAGATCTCGTTAATTTTTTGTACTTTTAAGTTAAATAGAATAAATAATAAGGAAAATCTAAGAGAGGTAGGGCACCATACTAGCGAGCAAGCCCGTCTGGGGAGGGACCTCCACCTTACAGAAGACCACAGCTAAATAACTACACTCAGACATGATGGATGGATGCGTTTTGAAAGACACGTATTCCTGTCCCAGTGATACACCTTTCTTAAAGCTCTAGAGTTGAAGATATGGGTTGGCAACACGCAAGTAATACCTCCGGTATTGCAAGCGTCCAAAGGCTACGGTAACAGCTTAACATCAGGCGGGCCGTATGTTTGTTTACCTCCTGGGTAGTATAAAAAAAACCCTTTATTGTTCTGATTGTATTTACTATGTACGTCAACGAAGATCCGTTGCCTAGCTACCTTAGCAACCATAATGGAAACTTATTTAATCGCCATTCGTAAAATACTTATTATTGAGAAGTTCAGGTGGCCATCTGTGGTCTTCTTCATCAGTTTTACTTCATCATATTATACTTTTTGAATGCAAATATTTGATGTGTTGTTAAAAATATTGAAATTGCTATATTTGCCTATAATTTTTCAGAACTTTCTTTTGATGAAAATGGGACCAAACTGGAAGTGTGACCATATCAGACAAATAAAAAATAATTCAAATCGGTCCATAAATGAGGGAGTTCTGCGGTAACAAACAAAAAAAATACACACGAATTGATAACCTCCTCTTTTTGAAGTCGGTTAAAAATATTTTTTTATCGGGACTTTAAAAAAAAATACATATAATTATTTTTCCGGGTGACAGAAACTTGAAGCATTGCAGCTAGCATGCCTAAACGAAGCACACCTACTAAAAATAGGAAATAAGTTTATGGTACTAATTCACATACTGCTTATATTATAATTCATAATCAAACTTACTTCACTCATACACTTAGACATACACACACATACTCTCATACATACACACACATTCACACATATACACACACCCATATGCACACACAAAACACTCCTAATATATTATTTATTTCGTATTTAACAGAACTCTCATTCCTCGATTAGATAGATACATTTATATGTTTTTTCTTAAATGTGCACTTCATGTCTCCATATATTTAGTCCTACCAAACGAGAGAGCCTGGAGATTTGTCACACAGGTTCCGTACCTAGTACAGACTCCAGCTCTCACTAAAGTTTCTCACCAAATTGTACACTATTATTATAAGACAACCCAAATGTATTTTATCTTTTTGAGAGAAATAAACTATATTATTATTCTCTTTATTCATCTTTTTCACTTATTCAATACATTTTTAAATATATAAAAACAACATAAAAATCTATACATTTAAAAATATAAAAAATAGTTCCCCACCGGTATCGGGAACAAAGTCCAAGCTACCGGCGGTTAGGGCTCCAGAGACAGGAACCTCCTCACTATACGTGCCGTGTCGAGGAGCACTGCCTTCTGTATCAGACCCTTGATCCATCCACCTAACGCGAGCCTCTTAAGGTGTTGGTCGAGGCTCTTGGCTATTAAACCATTCACTGTAACGACTATCGGTACAATGATAGCGGAATCCACATCCCACATGTCGACAATCTCATGGGCCAAGCCAAGATATTTTATTTGTTTATCTTTCTCAGCCTTCACGAGATTCTCGTCATGAGGGACAGTAATATCTACAATCATTGCAAGGCGCTTTGATCGATCCAACACCACAATATCAGGCTTGTTGGCCACAACAGTCCTGTCAGTGATGATGGACCGATCCCAGTACAGTGTCGCACAGCCATTCTCGAGAACTGGCTCAGGGACATACCTGTAGTACGGTACCTCGACGTCCACTAGGTTGTATCGCAGAGCAAGCTGCTGGTGGATTATCCTGGCTACTTGGTTATGCCTATGCAAGTACTCGCCGTTAGCAAGACGCGAACAACCGGAAACAATATGCCTGAGGGACTCACCTGGTCGGTGACATGCACGGCATATGTCGACCGTGCCGTCCTTCAGGATATATTTCCGGTAGTTGTTCGTCATGATAACTTCGTCAGCAATTGCACAGGCAAACCCTTCGGTTTCTCCAAAGAGATCACCGAAGCGCAGCCAGGCAACGGAAGCAGCACCATCTATATCAGACCCATGTAGGGCCCGGTAGAACCGCCCGTGGAGCTCCTTGCTCTGCCATACCTTCCTACGGTCGTCAGTACTAAGCACTACAGGCCTGCGCCAGTTCTCTTTAGCCAAGGCAAGCGGGGTTAGCCCTATGTCCACTGTGACTACATCTCGATGCACACCCTCGTTCACCCCGAGAAAATATTCTCTAAGATTGCACATCTCGCGATTATGGAGGCTTTTGGCATTTAAAAAGCCTCTACCCCCACATTTTCGCGGGATGTACAACCTCATGACAGATGAACGGGGGTGATGCATTCGGTATGACGTCAGCAGCGTACGAACTCTTCTGTCCAGGGCATCCAATTCGGTCTGAGTCCACTTGAGTATGCCAAAGGAGTACATCAGGAGCGGCATGACCCAACCATTACAGGCGCGCACCTTGTTACCGCCCGACAAAAGACTTTTCAGTACTTTCTTCAGGCGGCCAAAGAAACGCTCCTGCACTGATTCTTTCATATCCGCATCCTTGATGCCTAACGCCTGTGACATACCCAAGTATTTATAGGTGTCAGTGACGAGAAGTGATCTGAGGTGGATAGAATCAGAGAGTTGTAACCCCACTGATTCCACCACCTTGCCTCGCTTTACATACATGACTGCACATTTGTCGACTCCAAAATCCATACTGATAGAATTACTAAAGTTTTCAGTTACCTTTAGTAAGCCTTTCAGCTGGAAGTCAGAGGGCGCAAATAACTTCAAATCATCCATGTAAAGCAGGTGGGATATTAACTGACCACCTCTGCGTAACCTGTAGCCTAGCCCTGAATTCTCTAATTCTCTTATTATTATTATTATTATTAATTTGTTTAATACCTACTGCGACTTCTCGAAGCATCGTTATTATTGATGATGATCGATGATGTGATGAACTCTTTAAAATTGGTACGTATAATGTTGTGTTGGTACTTAAAACTTCGATTCCCACACAGGATAAAACTTTGTGTGATCCGCAAAGAGCTCTTCTGAGCCTGGGTGTAATTTGTGTCCGTTTATTGTAAGTTTGTCAAGTCTCCCGCGACACAGAGTTTGTTCTCTAGTGCGGGAGTTGTCTTTTTAAAAATATCTATAAACACATAATTTTTTTGAGCTATATTTGGTCAGGCAGCTTCAGCTATATTTGATGAAAATAAAGACTCACTTACTGTTTAAAATAAAATTAAATCAAATTATTACTAGGAAGATTTATCTGTAGATACTAGCCGTCATCGCGTCAGCTGACATCATCTGTCTGGCTCATTCATAATTTATGACCTTCATAAGTGTTAAGTACTTTGTAACCTAAATGAATTTAAGTTTCATAATTTAACCATTCTTAAAGAAAAAAATAAGACCAAATTTTAATAAAAGATCGAGAGACATCTTCAATGACAGACGAGAATATATTGGATGCAAAAGGAAAGGACTAGGAGAGAATAATTTAAATATATAAAATATAATAAATACATAAATATTGTAACCTAGGTGAAGTTTTAATACATATAAACTATAAACAGTACAAGAAAAATAAAGGTTTTTTTTATTTATATATTATTTTATTACACCGTTCTAGAACCTCTTTCCAAGATCTTTTTTCGCTGCGCCATCAGGTCCTCTGCAGTGATTTGCACTTGACAACGGTTGGCAAATCTGTGACATTTCATATTGGTGCAGCATTCCTTGTCTGATGAACACTGAAAAGAACAATCAATTTATTAATTTGTTTGTTTGTTTGTACACCAGGGATTAAGGATGGGAGTATCCCTGGGTTAGGAATACCTACGTTTCTCCTAAAACGCATCCCTAAATGAGCGCTGGAGACCTGTCCTCACACACAGGAACACAACTACACCGCTGTGTGTAGTTTTTTGGCTGTGGTCTTCTTTAAGGTGAAGGTCCTTCTCCAGTAGGACTTGCTCGCTAGTAAGTATGGTGCCCTACCCTACCTCTTTTATTCTTTTTATACGACTAGGATACTAAGCAAGTTTACAGCCTACCTAATACCTAACTGGCTATAGTGATAAAAAGCTATATAGCCTATAGCAATTCCTAGAGCATAATTTTAAAAATCTCTAGTGGAAACGCAGCCTTAACCTTATGGCACCAGGGTTTTGGGTTGTGAGTAGGTAATCATGGGATCAGATTTTCCCTAAATTAGCACTAATGAGTAAAACAAGTACACAAGTACTGAACTGTGGTCTTCTTTCAAGTCGTTTTCAAAATAATTTCCTAAGAGGGATTACCACTGCCTATTTTTCTATAAAAACGTAATCCTTCCTGGATTTGAAGACTAGAGCAATAACAAAATTAACCTGATATAGATATCAGGCTTGACAATGACGCATGGTTATTTTTTTTGGATAAACAAGTTTTTATAGAAGTTATGTCCAAACAAATATTTAAGAAAACGCATATTTGAGACGGTCCAAATAAACGCCTAATAAACAAATAAGGTGGCTTATCTATGTACGTGTAGGTTATCAATAAGTTTTCAAAACACTTGCGAATGGCGATTCCTCTAAAATGTATAAATATAGACAATTCTAAGAGATGGAACTGACCTCACTATAATTTTCCTGTGCTTTTAAGGAAAGATATAATTATAGCAAATGTAGTTATAAAATACACACATACATTATTTGGAAATTATAGACGTGTGTGCCTTTGAATGAATTTGAATCTCATTAATTTGGTACTTTAATAATGGGTAGTCGAACGATCCCCTACTAAGCCTTTGGCTCAGTATTTATCATCACCAATCTATCGTTTACCACTGGCTATTTGGCGTAAGCTGATAAACACATTACCCTCGCGTGAGATCACGCAGTTAGGTAAAAATAGAGTAAATATTAGATCATTTCTAAAAATATTAGTTAAACTGTTTCATAAATAAGTATCATTGATAACACTTACACGAGTTAACTTTGACCTTTAACATACCATACAAGATAATGCGTATTGCGTAAATAATAAATAAATAAACAACTCACAGGATCTCCATGACGACCACAGGCCGCCGCAGCATTTACACCATCATTAACATTGACTAGATAAAGAGTAAATACAATAAGAACAAGAAACACGCTGAGACAACGCATCGTGGCTAACTAGGAGCACAGACTAGCGGCTATCAAACAGTTACTGGTTTATATAACCTTAGTGCTGGCCTCGACCTTTTAGTGCATAAATATGTACGTATTTGTACGTTTTCTTCGAAACTACATGATAACGTTTTGTTTAAGACAAACAATAATAAGAAATTCTAAGTATTTCTACTTAAACTTAACACAATAATATTTAACTATAATAAGCTGAATTCTTTTTTGTTGTGTTAGTTATTATCAAGAGAAGGTTCTTATGTAAAAAAAAATAAGAAAGTTGCGCTGAAAATAGTTTATTCCGGGCGAAGTCGGGGCGGCCTGCTAGTCTATAATATAAAACCGAAGTGCATGTCAGGTGACGCACAATGTAGGGTTCCGAAATTGCTACTAAGAATAAGGTGTCTAAGGTGTGTGGTTTCAGCATTCATGACTCAAAACAAAGGACAATGGTAACAATTTTAGTTAAGTCTTGAAATAAGTCGCATTAATAAGGTTAATATTGAATGCTGAAATTTTTAAGTTTGGTAGGTGTAAAATTATATGATATAAGAAAGAAAGAAAGAAAGAAAAAATGTTTATTTGGCACAATAAAGACACGTTACAAAATAAAAATTACAAGAAAAATCAAAGAAACAGAAAAAAAAAAAAAGAATACATAGTATGTGTCTCACAGTGCCAAAATAGGATCTAGCTCAGCATATGCTAGACAATATCTAGCGCTGGTTTTCAGCTAGACCCTTAAATAAATATAAATATAAACATATACGTATATATATAGTAGTAGGTAGATAATGTAAGTGTGCGTATGTAAAATATGCGATAGACTTACTACTTTATAAAATAAGATTAAATTTAAAATATGTTTGTGATTATTTTGCCAATATTATTAATTAAAATAACATGTAAATATGTAATGTCGGGTCATAAATGTGAATTAAGTATTAAAAAAAATAATAATAATAATAATAGATTATGAGATTTAATTAAATTTGAAATATTATATTTGCATAGGTAATAATAATAAGGTAATATATTTTAACATTTATATGATATCTAAAATGTTTTTTTACTTGTTCGTATGTACCTACCTACCTAACCTAACCTACTAATTTTTTTAATATGGTCTGGTATTTCTACTCCTACTCCTATTACAGACTACGAAAATTACAAAAAATCCGACTCATTTCCACTTCTCGTGATTTTTTTTTATTTATGAAAAAAATACGGTTTCTTATAATTACATAGAAAGGCTTTAGACAAAACCCCACAATTACAGATTTCTATAATTCAAGAGACTTGGTTCAAGACCCAATCTAATTTTAACTTTTATCCAATAACATTTTATAAGTTAATCGGCTATTACTCGTAAACTTGTGAAGTACTTAGCTGTGATAGTTTTTCTTTTAATTTCGTTATATATACTAAATACTACCGTGAATTTGGCTGGCAGGGATGCTTGACTCTAACAAAAATTTTCACTTAAAAGCCTAATATTTCACCAACGAAACGCTCAATCAAGAAACTGTCTTAACAAACTTACAATATTTTCAAAACATCTATTCAACCATACTCAACAACATGGGGTAGTTGAGAAAAAAAATAAACATCCTCACTTTACATGTACCCTTAAACAGTAGTAAAATAAAATATTAAAAATTATTTTATTTTACCTCTTTGTCGGCATGACTAATATGTATATCTCTGCCAAATAACAGCTTTCTAGGACTTAGGGTCTCTGAGCAAAGCTGCAGACAGACGGACGGACGAACGGATATAGCGAAACTATAAGGGTTCCTTGTTTACTTCGGAACCCTAATAAAAATGAATCGTTGAATGTGTTGCTAAGCGCAAATCTCGAGAACAGCTGAACCTAATGATTTAGCTAATTTTCTTTTTGCTATGTTCGTTATTGTCAGGAAAAGGTTCGTAAAAAAAATACGAACGTTGAGCTGAAAATAGTTTAACCCGGGCGAAGTCGGGGTGGGCCGCTAGTTCATAATAAAAATAAGTTGTTTATTCTTAAAAATTATTTTGTTGGAACCAAAGAATTTGATGAATAGTTTAATAAAAATATTTACTTAATCATAATTTACCAAATAAAAAAAAAACATTTATATTTAATAAATATAACATCTATATAATAATTTCGCAGTAGCATCGTGATTTGATTTCGATTTAGGATATTGTCGAAGTACACCATGCCAGAGTAGTTTTCATCGAATTTGAGTTAAATCGTACTAGCATTGTTGTCTAAGATGAATGTTGTCGAACTCACATTGTTTCCGAGTTAAGTCATGTCGAAGAAACGCGTTGTCAGAGTACAGTTATAGTACCTATAGGGCTAAGATATTTCGAACTAAAATATTGTCGAAATGAAAACGTGTCAGAGTTCCACGTTGTCGAAGAACTATTTGTCAAAATTAAGTTTGGGAGTTGTGCTTATCATCAATATGCTTGTGTGCTACTTTGGCAGCATAAAAAAAATATAATATCTACCAAAAATATAATGTAATAATATCTAGTAAATTGTCATTAATTTAAAAACTTAGTTAATATTAAAACCAAAAACAAAGTCAAGTTGCAAACATTTAATTTATCATTTATAAATGTTATCATCAAATAAAACAAAAACGCTACTTGGGTCTCTATTTTGTCCCTGTAGATGTTGTGTTAACTCTCCGACAAACACGAAAAACCATAGCTCTCTGGCACTGTAATGTGTCGCAACAATTTCGATTAGTTAATCCACCACACTGAAACAAACAAAATAATATTAAAATCACTTCAACCCATAAACGTCCCACTGCTGGGCACGGGTCTCCTCCATTCATTTGGAGGGATATTAGCCTACTATACCACGCTGGCCAGACGGGTTGGTATAGGGTTTTGTTTCGAGTTTTACCTCTCTAGCAGCGGATATTGTCTGCCTTACTCCCTTAGTCGACTCTTACGACACCCTCGGGATAGAACGGAGTGGTGACATTTGTATTCTTAATCTTATTGTTTTAAAAGGCCCACGAGGGGGATGTTGACCCTCGCGAGCACTCGCCTGCTCTGGGCGGTCAGAGATTCCGCCATGAACCGGACCATCCCTATGTTCAGCCGACGATAGGTGAGGTTGGACCCGGCTAGGTTCGGCAGGAGCAGCCTCTCCAGCCTCGGCGATGGTCGATCAACCATGTCTTAAGAATACTCTTAAAACTCGCGGTGAAAACTGCATTTTTTATCTGTGTTTATACTTTTTAAGCTTTCGTATATATGTATAATTTATAATAAAAAATAAAATTACTTGCTGTCTTTCTGTAGCGCACTGTTGCTGAGCCATCACGGAAAGGTTAATATTATTTACTACAAAAATAGTAAATCCAATAAGAAGAAGGAAGGTGGTGAGACAACGCATCGTGGATAAGCAGCCACACAAACTAACACTGGTAACACTAACACCTATTAGCTGGTTTATATATTACCAGTCGTGGGCTCTATCTTTCTAAGTAGATAAATAAGTATTTATAGTGTGTCAATTCTAGGCTAATGGTGACTATTATTATCACAAATTTGTAATTGTTTTTCTGTTCAATGTTTAACTATTTTAGATATACGTATATAAATAACTAGGGGTCGCCCGCGACTTCGTCCGCGTGGTAATTTGGGATATTTTCCCCGATTTTGCAATATACCTCACAACTGCTCCGCTCCTATTCATCATAGCGTGATTTTATATAGCCTATAGCCTTCCTGGATAAATGCACTATTCAACCAAAATCGAAGTAGTACTTTCTGAGATTAGCGCGTTCAACCAAACAAACAAAATCTTCAGCTTATAATATTAGTATAGATTATTTAAGTACTCTACATCATTAAATGAATATTATTTATGTTTATAACTCTCCTTCTTACTTACGTGAACGCTTTGAGTATCTTGTTCCTAGGGGTAAACCCTGTCGCTCTTCTTCCTCACTCTTACTTAGAACTCCTTTTCACAGTTCTAGTCGTTACGCTCTGGAATTCACTAACGCACAATGTACGTGACAGTCCTTCTGTGGATGTCTTTAGAAGAAGAACGAGAGAGCATTTTCTGTCCGTCGTATATCAGTAATTTATGTATTGTATGTATGTTTATGTATTATATTATATGATATATATGTAAGTATACATTAAGGTATACATTAGTCAGTAAGATTGTTCATATTCTACTCTTTCACTTTTCCTCTTCGGTTGTACACTTCGCTTACTCTCACTTTTATATCTTTTTCCTCTGCCACACTGGTTTGCTGGTAGAAAACTCAATCTTGAGTTAAGCTCGCCTTTGTACATGTTATATTTATGTGTAGAATTTAAGATTATTTTATTGTAAATTCAGCTATCTACACTATCATAACATTTGTTTGTTACTGTCGTGTCGTGAACGGGTGCTACTTGAGGTGGCTTGTCAATTTTGGCATGATTTATTTTTAAATAATAAAGGTATAGTTTTTAGATTTTACTGAGATCGCAATGTGATCTCGACACGTTTCTATCGTATCGAAAAGAAACAATCCCTCATTACCATACTAAATTCATTCTTTTTTTTTTGTTCATTGTTTCAATTAATTTAATACTTATCTAAATTTAATTCTGTATGGTATATTGGTTTCCGTTCCTTTTCGTTACCACTAATATTGTAACTTATACCAAATTGTAAATGTTATATTCTGGCGATTAAAAAGAGTGACCCGAGTTTCATGCCAATTCTTCTGGAGGCCCTACCATAGTCAGCGAATTGGCCGTAGGAAAAAAAAAATGCTGGCATTTGGTTTTATGACGTTCATAAGTATCATGTATTTGATCTAAATAAATAAATGAGTTTGACTTTTAGTTTTTTACGTAAAAACTGCTGAACGGATCTGGATGAAATTTGGCACAGAGATAGATTATGTTCTGGAATAACACATAGGTATATACATTTTTATATCTTTCTCAATATACGTCTTTTGTAAAATAGAGGTGCGATGCCCTAATCGAGCTGCTTAAATTAAGATAATATTATTGTAAATTAGGTTTCCACTTTCCAGTTCCTTGAAGGCTATGGGCTCAAAACTCTTAATTATTATGTATCATCATAATTAACTATACAAACTACGACTACTGTGACACCCGTTATGTGCATGTTTAATAGATAAGATACTTAGTAGTTTACACGACCTAAATGTTATAGAAAACTGTTTTTTTTTATAATTTTGTTCAAATATTCTGCCTTGGACCGAGTGATGTGGAAAACCTTGAGGGAGGCCTATGTCCTGTAGTCGACGTCTTATGGCTGAGATTGATGGATGGATGGATTCTGTCTTGTTACCGTATGGGTCTTCTTCTTCTTATCGTTTGGTTAGTGGCCAATCTGGTGACAGAGTTATTTCGATCGCCCACATTTAGGCCTCTGTCGTGATCTAACGACTGTTAAAAGTCGGGACTGACTTGTAACGTGCCCTCCGAAGCACGGAAACGCTCAGATAAAATACCACTATGCGGTCACCACATCTATAGGGTTACCGCGCCCTTGGTAGCTTAACCCGCTGATCGTTTACCGAACAGAAATCAATCTTTGTGCAAGAGTTTTACCGCTTGGGTAAAACTCTTGCACAAAGTTATTAGGCTAGTAAGAGAGGTGGGGCACCATACTAGTGAGCAAGCCCGACTGGGGAAGGGCCTCCTTACAGAAGACCACAGCCAAATAACTACACACAGCGGTGTAGTTGTGTTCTTGTGTGTGAGTACAGGTCTCCAGCGCTGATTAGGGATGCGTTTTGAAATAAACGTATAGGAATACGTTTTTATGATGGAAGAATCATTAAGCTTTGGTGTAAAAAAAATGGGTTGGTAACACGCAAGTGATCCTCTGGTATAACATTTTGGTGTTGCGTCCATAGGCTACAGTAACTGCTTAACATCAGGCGGGCCGTATGCTTGTTTGCCACCCAAGTAGTATAAAAAAAGGGTGGCTCTACGGCTGTCCGGGACACCCGTACGAGTCGTCCGGAGCGAGCCGCTAGTGCTAAGGTCACGTACGGACCAATGCGTGTCGCTGTGAAACGATGTTCTAGCGCTTCATGTGTGTGTCTGCCCTTACGGCCGGCTGATTATCTAAGAAACATCAAACAGCGATGGCAAACTGACAGTTGTGATTGCTCGGTGACGGCACAATCTATTGACTAAACGTCAAAAAGGCTCGGTTTTTGCTCTTACGGAATACCGATTTTCAATCTGACAGCCAGATTTTGCTCGGTTTTTGCTCTTACGGAATACCCCTGCGGGTCTCCTGGACAGCTGTGAACATAACTGTAACCTTTGAGCTTGAGTTTTTTTTTTAAGTCACCCGGCCATAATAGCATAGGTACATACAACTTTTTTTTGTATACTTAACTTACCAAATTGTAAAACTTGGTAAGTGCTAGCCAAAACTACTCGAGTTTATTACTGGTTCTTTAATTAATGTACTAGTAATTTATATTAATTAGCTATTTGTTCAGACAACGAATTTAACTGTACAGTTGACAAGTTAGCTGATATCAATTATTTATTTTCTAACTAACTTTTTTTTCACTTAAAAAAACATTTTATTTTTGTTTAAGTAAAGTTCAATAGAATTTACCACACAGCGTCATGCCTGTTGACGTCAAACG
Source organism: Trisateles emortualis (assembly GCA_947095525.1). Lineage (NCBI taxonomy): Eukaryota > Metazoa > Arthropoda > Insecta > Lepidoptera > Erebidae > Trisateles > Trisateles emortualis. The sequence goes on along the minus strand of OX352739.1, from coordinate 20,048,892 downwards.
TCTTTAAAATCAGATCCATACATTTAAACATACATTTTCTAACACTTAAACACATACCTACATTTCTTAACAATAGACTCATACAATCTACATTAAAACTACTGTTATGTGATGATGAGAAAATAAATAAATATTATTATTATTAATCTTGCACAGGAAAATGAAATGTGTTCTGAACTTTTTCCAAAATGTGTGGAAAAACAAGTGAAAACTTATACATATTTATAGTGTGTCAATTCTAGGCTAATTGAAACTATTATTATCATGAATTTGTAATTGTTTTTCAGTTCGATGTTTCCAATTGAAAAGCTATCATAGGTATCTAATTAACCGATTTTAAGAAAGAGAAGATTATCATACGTTCGAAATTATTTTTCATTTCGTCAGGATATACTTCCAGGTTGGTTATGGTATAAGAAATATACGAATAGTTCCCTGAGGAATCGATTTTCGATATTTTTTTATTTTTTAGACATAAGTCAAATATTTAGTAGCATTTTGGTGAAGAGATAAAATAAAGAGGACCACAGATGGCCACCGTAACTTTTTAATGATAAGTGTTTCACGGATGACAATTATGGCAGTAACGCTGCTTTAATGTAGCAAATGAAAACAACTGAACTGATGATGAAGGATGGTAACCAACGGAACTCCATAATTAAATAACAAGCTATGCTTGGGCTTATTGGAATGGTCTTGAGAAGCACTCTGGCTATTTAAGATGATTTGTTGAAAAATCCGTTTGTATGGAACTATACCTTGTTTAAATATATAAAGAATTGGGACGTCAGGGTTTTTTTAAAAAGGTACAATTTATTAGTATCTATTAAATTATTTTAAGTTCTTTTTGAGTTTTTTTTAGCTTAAATGAAACTTAAAATAAGCCTGCCGAGGTTTTCCCGAGAGACTATAGCATGGGTTCTCTAAGAAAGGGATTATAAGGTTTTTAAAGGGTTGGCAACGTGCGAGTGACACCCTGATGTTGCAAGCGTCCATAGGCTACGGCAACTGCCTACCATTTTGCATTTTCCAATTATTGGCTGTATGCTTGTTTGCCACCCTGGTAGTATATAAAAAAAACTTCACAATAAATGTAGAATAAAATGGGGAATATTGAAGCAATCGTCCTTGTATTTGAATATTGATATAGAATATTAAGAGAAAAAAGACATTACGGGCGGTACGTAATGTGGAGAATTTAGTTTCCAATTTCAATCAATAATTGATTACCTCTGTAATTGTCTATGAATATTTAAAAGCTCTTTAGGTATGTAATTGGACGTTGAGGTACAAAAAGTGTAATTGCTTTTATTTTACCGGTTGTTTATCATCACTACTATTAAAAACAAATTATTATTATATTGTTTTTTTTTTTTTTATATTACTTGGGTGGCAAACAAGCACACGGCCCGCCTGATGTTAAGCAGTATCCGTAGCCTATAGACATTACCAGAGGTATCACTTGTGTGTTGCCAACCCATTTTTTTACACCATGGCTTTAAGATGGAAGTAACCCTGGTATAGGAATACGTTTCTTTCTAAACGCATTCCTAAATGAGCGCTGGAGACCTGCACTCACACACAGGAACACAACTCCACCGCTGTGTGTAGTCATTTGGCTGTGGTCTTCTGTAAGGTGGAGGTCCTTCCCCAGTCGGGCTTGCTCGATAGTATGGTGCCCTTCCTCTCTTTTGCCTCTCTTATCTCTCTTATCTATATATATTATATATATATATATATATATATATATATATATATATATATATATATTAGCTCTCTTATCGTATGTAGATATTATTATTGTATATAGTTATTTGTTCAGTCAGGGAATCTAGCATTGTGTAAATTAGCTGAAACCAAGAATGAAACATGGACCTACACTGATTATGTTCCGTATTCGAGTAATCTAGACACGCGGTAACGTGTCCAGCCAAGTTCAAAGAAAAAGAAACTGGCGACCCAGCAGCCTTGAGCAATGTTACACGAACCATAAACCAGATTTAACCAGGAAAATTTTACTACTGGCTAATGCAGAAGTATTGTGTAAGACTGGTGTAGTGTCTTGTCGACCAGCCTATTCTTCCAAATGCAGTGGGATTTTTTGAGCCGTTAAGGGTTAAGACTGTAGGTTCATGGAATCCGAGTGCTCGTTTCCTTAACAAAGACCTAGCGAAACGACTGATCGACGCTTCGCATCTTCGTTTTTCGCACGGGAATAAGCATTGCCATTTAACCGTCGCAATGCCGCTAGCCTTCCGGGTTGACCGGGAACAAACTACTTGCTTGGCATATGCTATTACTCGTACTATCCACAAAACACAAGGCTTTAGTCTGACAGTGCTCTGCTCGACAAAGGCTTCTCAATATTTAGCAAAAGTCAAGCTTACGTTGCATTCTCCAGGTTAAAACCTTAGTGGGAGTGCATCTTATAAATCTCGATCCAAGTCAAATCAAGGCACAAGAAAGTTGTATAGTAGAATGCAATCGCCCCATTATACCGCCCCCACTTGGACTAATTAAAAACAAAAACGCGTCTGTAGATACTACATTTATTATCTACAAACGTGTTTTTGTTTTTATTTAAAATTAGAGTGAAGTGCCTATTGGCAATTCACTCTAATATATATCTAATTTGAAGGTTCAAGAATATATATTATGGAAAATAGCATAAAAAAGAAAACTATACAACGTAAAATAGAGTAATTTTATAAAGTAATGATATCCCATCAAAAACATGAAATAAGAGCCAAGTTCAATATTTTAAATATGCGTAAAATGCGTCGTTTGAGATCTACAATGCCAAGTTAACACAATGTTTAGGTAATAAATTCTTAAATTTGAACAAACAATTATTAACAAAAACAATTATTATTTCACTTGGGATGTAATTTAGGTTCAAGATTTGCTTTGACTAGTTTTCACTTTCAGTCAACATTATATTTGTCTAATGAACTTATCTTCGTTACGACATACGCAGAATAGTGTGCTTGTGCTATACTTATACTGTTAGGTTGATATTTTCAGTAATTTGGTTTATTGGTAAAAACTAGCATGTGCGTCAGAATGACTGGTCGACTGTTGAATTCAGCATTGATTGCTTACGTAAAATTTGCTAGCTATTTGTTAGTATTTGCTACCCTTTACCAAACAATTGCTACCTCAGTATGATAAAAAATATCCAATATTTTTTGACCAGTCATTCTGACGTCAGGATGTTTGGACAAAGTTCATATCTTGCGAAGGACGCACAATTTTCATGTTCTTTACTAACCAAAAAATTACTACCTACATTTAGCTAAAAATCAACTCTGCAGCGTTACAGGTCAAAACGTTTCGCGTATAATTATTTTTTGGACTGCTCACAACATGAACGCCTGTGCGTATCATCAGAGCAATCCAAATCTGTAGTGTATCTATGTTTGTGTCAGGCGCTCCTCTTTCTAGGTTTTTGTAGATATAGCCGTTTTGACCTGTAACGCTGTAACGATTTTAAGCTAAATGTAGGTAGCAATCAGGTAGCAATTTTTGGTTAGTAAAGAACATGAAAATTGTGCGTCCTTCGCAAGATACGAATTTTGTCCAAACATCCTGACGTCAGAATGACTGGTCAAAAAAAAAGTGATATCTTTTATTATACTGAGGTAGCAATTGTTTGGTAAAGGGTAGCAAATACTAACAAATAGCAGCAATTTTACGTAAGCAATCAATGCTGAATTCAACAGTCGACCAGTCATTCTGACGCACACAAACTAGCCAAGTTAAATATTCTTAATATTAAAATTGGCTCTCATTTCACATTTAATTTTTGATGGGTTAGTATGAATAAGACAGCATCATGCTCTTTTAGGTTGACTATTAATCTTAATTAAGGGGAGGGGGAGGGACTGCTTAATAAGCGTCGTAAAATTCCTCCGCATCGACGTCTACTGAAAATGTGCCCAGGAGACTGGCAGCATTGCCACGCTGAATGGCAATGCTTATTCTTTGAGCCAAATATAAGGCAGCCTTCTGGTCACGTGAAGCGTCGACTAAACGTTTGGACAAATCTTTAAAAAACCGCAAGCACTAGCACCCCACGGCCCCGATGAGATTACTGTATTTGCGCCGCTTGAGAGTCTCCGCGGATGCAGCAGCAGCACCAGCACAACCAGCAATGCTTGGAATATGGGATGGCGCGAGGGTGTCGACATATGTTGCGTCCCACAAAAAAGGCCTACCCATCTTCCATGGCAGTAAAGATATACCATCTGGGCTCTTACCATCGTTGCGTACCAAACCGTTGGGTTCCCGTGCAGCTGGTACGCCAGCGGTGACAAGGGCACGTCGGAGTATATCATTTAGGTTGGCGTGCCGGGATATGCGGCCTGCACTCCTGCTGCATGACAGGCCGCGGTGTCCAAGGCTGTCGACGGCTTGACCTATGCGGATCACAGCAACATCTACATATGCGGAGAAACTAAAGGAGCACCTAGACGAAGGCAAGTAGCCATGCGGAAGGTTGTATCGTCCAACATGATACCTATGTTGGGCGATGGGAGTGCCTAAAGCCAGAGGCCCTACTCCCATTCCCCCACAGCCAGCAAACGAGCGCGCTCAGCAGGATTGGTAGTCGAGTTTATGAGGTTATTCCTAACCATCCTGCAAAACGGCTCATCCCACTGTCTCTGAGAAGAAGGGTTAGTGGGTAACTCAGTACTAACTCATACTGGGGACCCGAGCAGACGAAACTCAGTTTCCTCAATAATTTTGATGTTAGGTGCCAAAGTATAAAATTTTGATAAAACCGAAAGTTTGGCATTAATTTCGTCGCTTATATAAATTTCACATTTGCTAGTGTTGAGCTCTAAATCTAAATTGAGTTTGAAAAAAGACAAATCTTAAAATACTGTTTTGGCATCACCTCCTAGGTACCAGATTTTTTTATGATGAGGTGGGTGACTAAACTAAAAATAACTGGCCTAAGAGGGTCACCTTTTTGGCAACCAACTGCTGATTCTAAAAGTTGTTCTTTGTATAATAATTTTTATAGCATTGCCAAAGAAATTTGAAAATTTTGGGGGTTTCCAATTTTGCCTGTGTCAACAAGGTGTCCCTATTCACCAAATTAAAGGCATTCTTCAAGTCAACCTTTAGGATGACTTCACCATCACCACAGTCAAGGTATGTTGATAAGGCATGTATGGCTGCCTTACAACCTCCTCTTGACCCAAAGCCCAGTTGTAGGAGTTGAAATTTGTTTACTAAAGCTATGCTGTATTATTTACAGCATAGCTTTGCAGCCATACGGCTGTACGTACACCCTACGGCAATAATAATAAAGCGCCTTGCAATAATTGTTGATATTACTGTCCCTCATTACGAGAATCTCGTGAAGGCTGAGAAAGATAAAATACTCTAAGGGCCTCTGCGTGTTGGACCTTTGTCCCCGCGTAAGCCTTCCAAAGGTATTCTTCTTGAATGATGAGAAAATACCCGTGATAAAGATAGACATAATAATAATAATATAAAAAAATAAAATGAAGAGAATATTATAGTATGATCACGTATCTGCTTATCGCTCTGAACTTAAATGGTTGCTTATTCGTCAACGCCGTAGCTTGCGTGCTCTCACTACACTTTTTTCCTTTCTCACTTCTCCTACTCCTCCAACTTACCTCAGCTCTTATCTGCAATATCTATCCTCCACTCACAATAGAAACCTTCGGTCCACTAATAACCGTCTTCTTGCATGTCCTACTCACACTACTGATTTTGTTCATTCTTCCTTCTTTGTTCAATCTGTTCTTCTTTGGAACGCGCTTCCTCTGGAAATCAGGATGGTAACAAACCGGCTCACTTTCAAGATAAAAGTCCGTGAGCTTCTACTGGGTAGTTCGGCAGCAAATTCATCTTAATTATCTACTTCATTTCATTTGTATATTAATATGTATATTTCTATTATATATATATATATATATATATATATATATATATATATATAATACACACAAATTACACATATTAATTAATACATATAATAAACAAATATATATTTGTTTATTATATGTATTAATTAATATGTGTAATTTAGTGTCAAAAGTAAAGAATAAGTTTTTATTAAATCCACCATATTTCTGAAGGCACCTACTAATTAATATCTCTGCACCACCTTAGGTCGACTGTCAGAGAATGAAAATAATAATAATTGAAATCAATATGACTAACCTAACCTTTTTTTTTATTTTTTACGTGGTAAAAATGCGTTACGCATACCACCCACCTGAGCGTCGGTGAGTGGTTATGTCGGACTCACCGGTCTCACAGGCAAGGAGACCGGCATACCGACTAAAAAGCCACGGTGTTCCTTCAGACGACCTATCGCCGGGGACACGAGGACGCTTGCGCATTCTTCCGCATCCCCGGCAGGTCATGGCTCGCCGTGGGTATAGAGGATAGCCATGGTCGTATGCCACCTTTTACATAACAATATAGCGATCCTTAGGGCAAGATGGCATACGACCACGGCTATCCTCTATATTTTCCCAGCGTTATGTCTTATGGCATACTACTGTGGAAAGGCCGCCGATATTGAAACTATATTTTTACTCCAGAAAAGAGCAGTACGCTCTATTTACAATTTAGGCGCACGAGTTTCACTTAGAGAAAGGTTCAAAGAAATAGGCATTCTGACAGTTGCATCTCAGTACATTTTTGCCAACATCATGTTCGTTAAACAAAATATAAGTACACCTGTTTTGTAAGAACATGACGTGACATTCATTCAGTAAACACAAGGAACAAACACAAACTAGTTGGTACGTATCACCTACATAAAGTCCGTAATTCGTTTGCGGGACTCAGGGTACGATTTTATAACAAACTACCTATTGAAGTTATGAACCTACCCTTACACTAAGTCATTATATTGTTTCTAAATAATTAAATACTTATCTAAATTTTATTCTGTATGATATATTGGTTTCCGTTCCTTTTCGTTACCACTAATATTGTAACTTGCCAACCACTTTAACCAAATTGTAAATGTTATATTCTGGCGATTAAAAAGAGTGACCCGAGTTTCTTGCCAATTCTTCTCGAGGCCCTACCATAGTCAGTGAATTGGCTGTATGAAAAAGGTATGCTGGCATTTGTTTTTATGACGTTCATAAGTATCATGTATTTGATCTAAATGAATAACTGAGTTTGACTTGATTGACTATACCAATATAAAGTTTATTTGTTTAATACTTTTCAGAGGATGATTTTTAAGTAGTCGGGTTTAAGTTTACGGCCGCACTCAGAGTCACCTAACGGCTACTTAAGGCGTTCTTTAGTAGAGATTTAAAAAAGCTCACTCTCAGAGTCAGCTAATGGTGCATTAACGTCCCTAGTCGGCAATTATAGTTAAGTAGAGCAAAACCTTTACTTACATTCTTAATGATTGATTTTGAGTGACAGATGAAAGTTATATTTAGCGGAAAAAAAAAATTCGTTATATTTTCTAACAAAAATCTAAAATGGGTATATGGAATTGGCAGACGTTCCGAATTTTGGGTCGGGTTATGTTAAAAGGAATAGATAAATAGAGGGCCTTGGCGATCCTTACGTGATTACGCGGATCTTTTTTATTATAATAAGAGCCACATAAGAACAAAAAATACTATAAAAAGATGTTTTGGGTCTTCAAGTGGGGATGTGTATTAAGTTACATAAAATAGCTGCTGTGATATGTGCATGTGCAGCACTTCACAACCAACAAATGGGGCCGTTCATGTGGCCAATAAAGTAGTTGATGTTGCACCGATAAATGAAAACCCTAATGGGTGATGGTTTGCAGTGCGACAAGCATTAGTAGAAAGATTTTTTACTTAATGCGCATTGATTGCTTAAGAAATAAAAAACTATATTATATTAAACAAACAATACTTTTATTTTATAATTTTAACAAAAAAAATGACTTCAATACGGCAAGTTGTACAGTTTTCAAACACCTTGAAATCCCAATTCTGAAGTAGGTACCTACTTAAGCAGGATGAATGTTCCTATAAGATTTATTCCCATTTTACCCCGTCCGTGAATAAATTATCCTTGAGAAGTTCAGGTGGCCATCTGTCGTGTTTTTTATCAGTTTCACTTCACAAAATCACAATTTCTGCCTGTACGTCTATAATTTTCGAAGAGTTCCCTCGATTCCTCAAGGATCCCATCATTGGAAGTGGCTTTTTAAAAGTTACTTATTTACATTACTGTAAATATATAGGTACTATAAACTCTTATTTCATTCGCAATGAACACACGTAAAATCAAAACAATAATACCTACTATTGACATTAACAGTTTGACAGTAAGCACAACAAGTAATACCATTAAAATAAATCGTTATTCTTAAATAAATTAAAAAATATTTTATAATTTTTATAGATTGACTTGTTGATAAAAAAATTATATGGATATAACTGATTAAACTTAGATTTATGATATGCTTTAATTTTTGATGTATTTAAATAGATTTTTAAATACTTATTATTAACATTTTTACGTGTGGCCACACTGAAAATATATCGATATGCAATCGATAGTGTACGCTTCACCCAAAGGTTCCTTAAAGCCGTCATTAACTAATGAACCGTTAAATACTGACTCTGAGATACACCGATATTTAGCGGATTTAATCCGTATTAGTTAAATACTCATTAGGACTATTTTAATGAATGTCTCTGAGTGCGGCCGTGAGACAGCGTAGCTTTACAAGTTATTTAATTTACATAACATATGTCAAATAAAAAATAAATACTCAGACTTCTTTAGGCAAAACTATTGGGAAAAGCTTTTATCGTTTATTTTTGTAATTTATGGGCTTCTACGTATCAAATTGTCAAACACCAAGTCCCTCAGGGTTGATATAGCCCTAACTAAGGCTTTTGTTGCCAGCACAATGAAACTCTCACCTCTAGCTCATATCCCCAGTGCTCACAAGGTAGTAGAGGCAAAATCTTCTGTATTGCTGTATTGACTTCTACCATGAATAGCCATGACTGTGAGTTCACTGAAATAGGAAAGTGGGAAGAAGTAAGGCCCAAGCGGACACAATTCTCATTACCTGGGGTACTCAGAGGTACCGCTGCGCCGGATTCTATGATGCTGCAGGCTGCTGAGCGACTAAGATACCTACATCTATACTACGTGCGGGAAGGCACCGCCCGTAGAATAGATATAGGAAGTACGTGAACATCTTAACGCAATATGTGGCAGTAACGAATGCACGGTTGAAAAGCTGAAATCCCGTGGTCACTACGCGTCGTTTAAACTTGGAGTCCCATTGAAATATGTGGAAAATATAATGCTACCCGATAGCTGGGTACAAGACATATGTGTTAAGCCATGTCGGCAGAACCTTTGCACTAAAGACTACCAAGTGTCGAACGCGATTCTATAAATTGAATTTGTGCTATCAAAACGTGAGGACTAAGACTAATACCTTCCTTAATAATGTTATGCAAAGTGAATATGATATATTAGCAATAACAGAGACCTTTCTTACGAGCTCCGTATCAGATAGTGAACTTTTCTCTCCGGGCTTTCATGTGATACGTAAAGATAGGGCTCGTGACTGCTGATGGGGAGGAGTTCTGTTAGCGTTTTGTGGTTTTGATAATGTAAAATTAGTTACGGATATTGTTAGTATGACTGATGACAAAGAACTAATATTTGCAATTGTAATATATAAAAACTAGCTGTACCCGCGACTTCGTTCGCGTGTTCAGTCTTTTACTGTAAATCTGAAAACTACAAACTTTCATCGGCTGATTGTCATCTTTAGCGGTTACATTTTAAAAAACCTTTCTTAGCGGATGCCTATATCGTAATAGCTATCTGAGTGTCTTGTGATTTAAACTGTGCGTTTGTTGATTTGTCAATTACGTTTTTCTTTTTTTGAACATTAAGGTTCTGCAATTAATAAACTTCATAAAGAAATATTCCTTGTTTGTACGATTGTTCTGCTCAAATTGTCTTAGCGCAAACGTGGCCTATCGCATAGCTTATCTGTGCTTAGCTTATGCCCAGTAGAAATTTCTGCATCCATACATTTCGTTTTAAATTGGTCACTTCTAACCTGATAGGATTCCGTGTGGTGACGGATTAAGAATACAAAATATCACCACCCCTATCTATCCCAAGGGTGTCCTAAGAGTCGACTAAAGGAGTAATTCAGGCAGACAATATCCACTGCAAGAGAAAATTCAAAATAAAACCCTATACCAATCCGTCTGGCCAGCGTGGTGTAGTAGGCTAATATCCCTCCAAGTGTATGGGGGAGACCCGTGCCCAGCAGTGGGACATTTATGGGTCGATATGACGAACCTGATAGATACTGTTACACAGTTTGGGTGAGCTAAAAATTTATTAAATTCCTAAAGGGCATTATGGTCCACCGTAGTGCTCAAGGATTTCAGAAATTGAACTGCATAGTTATTAGATTCTTTTTGATTCATCATTCTATTAATAGAGATATAGAACTCTCCATAAGCTCCCGGAACAAAACTGAATAAAAAACCAGTAAACTGAACCCTATTTATTATAGTCGACCATATTGGTGAGAGTTCAACGTAAATTCGATATATATGTAGGTATCTATTATTATGTATATCTCTGAAACCATGCATTTTTTTTGTACATTGTTTAATTACGAAGTTTCGGTGCCTATATCCAGCTGTTTAATCATATTAGTTTAATTGTACCATTTTAATTTGCTCATTGAATGTGATTAGTTACAGTCATTTAATTACACATTATGTCCGATCTCCATCGACTAATTATTTATCACTGAGAAGTTGGCCATCTGCAGTATACTTTATTAGTTTCACTAACGAATTGATGCTTCCTGAATGCATTTAATTTTGTTTGATTCATTGCAGTATGCCTAGATAGTATTTGAGAGGTTTCTCAATTCCCTACGGATCCGTTCACCAGAACTGTTTTTTTAATGAGAACAATATGAAAAACTATCCATTTAATTGCAAAATGTTTTTTAAGAGAAATTTTTCAGATAGGGGAGGAATTCCACCTTACAGAGAACCAACACCTTAGAAGACGATAGCCAAATAACTATACACAGTGGTGTAGTTCTGTTCCTGTGTGTGAGTATAGGACTCCAACGTATTCCTATCCCATGGATACTCTGCTCCCATCTTATGGCCCTGGTGTAAAAAATGGGTTGGTAACACGCAAGTGATACCTTTGGTACAGCAAGCGTCTATAGGCTACGGTAACTGCTTAACATCAGCGGGGCCGTATGCTTGTTTGCCACAAAAGTAGTTCTATCTCAGCCATAAGACATCCACTGCTCGACATAGGCTTCCCGCAAGGTTTTCCACATCAGTCGGTCCTGAGCTGACCTTGTCCATCGGTTGCCTGCGACCTTTACCAGGTCTTCGGTCCACCTTGTTGGAGGCCTGCCCACGCTGCGTCTTCCAGTTCGTGGTCGCTACTCTAGAACCTTTCTGCCCCAACGGCCATTGGTTCTGCGAGCTATATGCCCTACCCATTGCCACTTAATTGAGGCAATTTTTCGAGCTTTGTCGATCACTTAAAAAAAATTTTAACAAATCGGCCCTTAAATGACGATGTTTAGGGATAAAAAAAAAACCAATTATTTAAGGGAACCTCATCTTTTAAAAGTCAGTTAAAAATATATATCAGTTAAGTATTCCGATGAGACAGAGGCCGATCACGCGTTTCGCTGTGAGTAATTTTTGTGGTCGCAGATAGACACATAGTATCATGGACTTTTTTTAGATCTATTTAGGAATAACATTGCCTCCTACGGCAAGATTTTGCCTAGTCGTTTAACTATCATCGTAATACTTCAGCCAATTCACACTCACAAAACTATAATGGAAGAATTACGCCATCAGCTGGTGAAAATCGTATTAAATTTTATTGGGCTGATTACCTAAATTAAAGTATTGTTAAATGTTAGCGCCTACAAAAAATTAAATAGCAATTATTTTATAGGCGTTTATTAGGCGTTACTAATTTAGTCAGTGATTGTCTGAGGTCTTGGCATTATTTACCCCTATTTTTTTTAAATAAAATATAGCCTATGTTACTCGCAGATAATGTAGCTTTTTAATGGTGAAAGAATTTTTAAAATCGGTCCAGTCGTCTTTGAGTTTATCCATTACATACAAACAAACAAACAAACAAAAATACAAATCTTTCCTCTTTATAATATTATTATATATAAGTAATATAAGTAATAAGTAATAAGTATAGATAGTATAGATATAAAATTGTTATGTTGTGTCGTATATTTGCCACCTAACTATAAGCATAAGCAATATCTAAATGACTTGACATGTATAGAAAATGTGATTTGTAATTATGAATGTTCTTATCCTAGGTGATTTTAATTTAAACTCTTGTAGTAACAACGTAAAAATAAGTTTTGATGTTTTCTGTGACTTTTTCTCACTAAAGCAGTTTAAGATAATCACGGTGGTATGCTAGATCTCGTGCTGGGCAATTTTGAACCCGATCAGATAGCGGTATCCCTCGGTGAAGATCCTCTGGTGAATATGGACCAGTACCACCCTATGCTCGATATAGTTATTAAATTTTCACGTATAGGAGTACCATCGATGGCGTCATCTCCGAAACAGGAGACACCTGACTTGGGAGTTAAGCCGGATTGGAACTGCCGCAAGGCTGATTTTCAGGGTTTGTATAAGACATTGATAAAAATAGACTGGTCAAGGAATGGTTTATTAGCAATAAGTGATATCAACAGTGCGGTTCAGTTGTTCTACGACAAGTCATACGAAAGCATAAATCTGTTTGTACCATTTAAGAAACAAATAGCACATAGTCGGCGATACGTATATCCGAAATGGTACAACGTAGAAATAATAAAAAATATGCAAAACAAACACTTCCATCACAAGTCACAAGAGATTTAAAAAAGAGAGTAAAGAATTCAACAAGGCCATGTTTGTATACTATAGAGACAGAGTGAAAAAAACACAGATTATGAATATCGGAGATATATGACAAATAAAATGGGGAATATTGAAGCAATCGTCCTTGTATTTGAATATTGATATAGAATATTAAAAGAAAAAAGACATTACGGGCGGTACGTAATGTGGAGAATTTAGTTTCCAATTTCAATCAATAATTGATTACCTCTGTAATTGTCTATGAATATTTAAAAGCTCTTTAGGTATGTAATTGGACGTTGAGGTACAAAAAGTGTAATTGCTTTTATTTTACCGGTTGTTTATCAACACTACTATTAAAAACAAATTATTATTATATTGTATTTTTTTTTTTATATTACTTGGGTGGCAAACAAGCACACGGCCCGCCTGATGTTAAGCAGTATCCGTAGCCTATAGACATTACCAGAGGTATCACTTGTGTGTTGCCAACCCATTTTTTTACACCAGGGCTTTAAGATGGAAGTAACCCTGGTATAGGAATACGTTTCTTTTTAAACGCATTCCTAAATGAGCGCTGGAGACCTGTACTCATACACAGGAACACAACTACACCGCTGTGTGTAGTCATTTGGCTGTGGTCTTCTGTAAGGTGGAGGTCCTTCCCCAGTCGGGCTTGCTCGCTAGTATGGTGCCCTACCTCTCTTATGCCTCTCTTATCTCTCTTATCTATATATATTATATATATACATATATATATTACCTCTCTTATCGTATGTAGATATTATTATTGTATATAGTTATTTGTTCAGTCAGGGAATCTAGCATTGTGTAAATTAGCTGGAACCAAGAATGAAACATGGACCTACTGTTCCTGACGGAACATGAGAGTCCAGGATTTCCAGGTTGTAAAAATAAAAGTGACTTGTAACATTCAAAGAGCCCTTTTAATCAGAACGGTTACATGACCTAGCTATATCGACGGCTCAATGTCAAGTGAGCCGTCCTAAGCAAAGTACATAAAGATGCCAAAAACGCCTTACTAAAATATTATAGCAATATGCTAATCTATGTATTAAAATTTATTTATTAATTTAATCTATATAATAATAAAACATCAAACCAGTGTATATATATATATAAATAACAGAGTAATAGCCTAAGCAGTAACATATTCCCCCCCGCTGAAAGGCCCACCTTTCAGGACATACCATCCGAAGGATGTAACGGGCAGAGCCTGACTAATGGCCTACGAACGCAGCCTCTTGTAGTATCCACGTCGGCCACTCTGGAGATACCATCAGCCCCTGGGAATAATTTTTGTACACGACCCAGCCGCCAGCACAACGGTGGAACGTAATCCTCCTGGATGATTACGAGATCTCCCACAGCAAGGTGTCTATTTGATGGCGTCTTCCATTTCTTCCTCTGCTGCAGATCCGCGACGTATTCCTTTCGCCATCTAGTCCAAAAGCATTGGCGAAGCTTTTCAACTCTCGCATAACGAGAAAGCGTACTCTCGGCTCGATCCTCAAGAGCTGGTGCCGGCAACGCCGTCAGTGGCCTTCCCACGAGAAAGTGCCCTGGGGATAGGGAAAGGAAATCGTTAGGAGAATCGGACATAGGACACAAGGGACGACTATTTAAGATTGCCTCCACTTGTGCAAATAAAGTGCATATCTCCTCAAAAGTCAAATTATTATTGCCTATAACACGTTTTAAATGGTACTTGGCTGATTTGACACCTGCCTCCCATATACCACCAAAGTGCGGAGCGTAAGTAGGAATAAATTTAAAAACAATTCCCTTTTGAGCTGCAAAATCAGTCAAAAATGCTTCTTGTACCTTTAAAAACACAGCGATATCTTTTGATGCTGCTACAAAGTTGCGCCCATTATCGCAAAATATTTCTGCCGGTAGTCCCCTACGCGACACAAATCGTCTCAGAGTCATAATAAATGCCTCTTTAGACAAGTCTGACACGGCCTCTAAATGAACACATTTATAGCGCACATATATAAACAAACACAAATAACATTTAATAAGCCTAGCTCCACGACCTTTTCTATTTAAAATTTGGAATGGGCCAGCAAAATCTAAGCCAACAGTAGCGAATGGTAATCCAGGATTTACGCGTTGCGCGGGGAGATCACCCATCTTAGGATATATAGTTTGGCCTAGTATACGTGTGCATCGCACGCATCTACGAACAGTGCGCCGAGCGAGAAGCCTGCCATTGATCGCCCAGACGTACTCGCGAACAGTCGCTAATAATAATTGTGGACCTGCGTGCAAGCTACGATAATGCTCACGTTCAAAAACAAGTTTGGTAAAGTGATGTGCCGCATCCAATAATATGGGATGTTTCGTCTCATATACATAATTTGACGCATTTAGACGACCTCCTACTCTAATCACACTACCATCCAAAAAAGGAGACAAAGATAGAAGTTTTGACTTCGGTTTTAAGGGCTGTCCTTGAACAAGAAACTTATATTCAGTGGCAAATGAATCCCGCTGTGATAATGAACAAAGGTAAATAAATGAGTCATTTAATTCTTCAACCGACAGCGCACCTGTCAACCTTCTTTGACCTTGATTCTTTACATTAAAAATAAATCTTTTAACGTAAGCTATTGTTCTTTGTAATCTATTTAAATTTGAAAAATTACTAATAATAATAATAGGTTCTAATTGCAATGAACATGTAAATACATTTTTTATTTTTGATTCTTTAGTTTTAGGTTTAATTTGTAAGTTTTTTATTTCAGGTAAATCGACGAAGCCCGTGGATCGTAAAAGTGTTGGCCACTGTGATTTATCATCTTTGAGAAACCTAGGCCCTAACCACCACAGATCTATTTCGCCCAACTGAGACGGATTAACACCTCGAGAAATTAAATCAGCCGGGTTTGAATCAGTGGGAACGTAACGCCAATCCGACGGAGTCGTCAGTTCAAGAATTGCACCTATACGATGAGCTACAAATGTTTTAAGCTTTGTAGGATCGGCACTTAGCCACCCTAAAACTATGCTAGAATCACACCAATAAGTAACGGATGTAGGCTCATACCTTATAGAATCCATAACCGACTTACACAATTGAGCAGCCAATAATGCGCCACACAATTCCAAGCGCGGGATAGTTACTAGAGGTTTACGTTTTGCTACTTTCGATTTAGCGCATAATAACTTGACGGTGACGTCACCCTTGTTATCAACAGATCGCACATAGATCGCCGCACCGTACGCACACTCTGACGCGTCACTAAATGAATGAATTTCTATAGAAACCGGTTTGTCACACAATACGCGCCTCGGAATGCGAATATTAGATAAACAAATAATATTTTTATAAAACGACAACCATTTGTCAGTTATAGACTGAGGTAACGGGTCGTCCCATCCTAAGTTTTCAGCACATATAGACTGAAATATCATTTTGGGAATAATTACACAAGGACTAATTAATCCCAAGGGATCATATATTTTAAATGCTTGCGACATTACAAATCGCTTAGTTGTTTGTTTCTCTAGGAATGGTTTGGCAGGAAAAAATAACAGATCCTGGGTATAATCCCAACCCAAACCTAATGTATTTCGCGAATCACTAAATAATAATTCCTTACTTACACACTTATTCGATTTATTCTCATATATTGACGGTAAGTTACTTTTAAATTTTCTTAAAGTCATGCCTGCGAATTGTAATGCCAAAGAAACGGAATTTTTAATATAAAGTAGGTCACTAGCGTCATTCGACCCTGTGGCCAAATCATCCACCCAGAAGTCGTGCTGAATGACAGTTCTTATGATAGGATCTTGACATTCCTCTCCTATTTGCCATAGACATCTGGTGCTGAGATAGCTCGCACTTGCTGTACCGTAAGTGAGAGTATTCAGACGCAGCGTTTTTATAGGCTGTGACTCATGCTCTCGCCACAAGATGAGTTGCAAGTTGCGCTCAGCTTCGTCTACCTCAATCATACGGTACATTTTCTCAATGTCACCGCAAAGCAGGTACTTGTACTGACGAGATCTAATTAATATTGAGAAAATCGAATCTTGTACGTTCGGCCCAACCATAAGAATGTCGTTTAAAGAATAGCCGGAACTAGTAGGGTTAGATCCATCAAATACGACTCGCAATTTTGTGGATTCACTATCATGTTTCATCACAGCATGATGACATAAAAAATATGCCGGATCGGGAATAGCCACCGAAGATTTAGTTAAATGACCTAAGTCCGCGTATTCACGAATAAATTGCACATACTGCGCTTTCAGTTCAGGGTTTCTACGAAATCGTTTTTCTAACGCTAAAAATCGCGTTTTAGCTGCATAGTAAGAATCGCCCAAACAGTCGGGTGATTCTTTAAGTGGCAGTTTGACTCTAAACCGCCCTGAACTGAGGCGTAAGGTATTTTTAATAAAATTTTGTTCGCAATACCTATCGTCATCGCTCAAAATAGGTTTCTTAGGTACTTCTTCTAGTGCCCAAAATTTAGGTAAAAATGTGTCAATATCATTCTCCTGACAAACATTAGGCACACTGGCATGATTACATTGTAAATTATGAATTAATTTATTTTTAGAACTATAATTTGTTTTAATTGATCCCGCGATGATCCAGCCAAATTGAGTGTTATGTAACTTAGGCATACAAGGACCCAACGAACGTTGATTAGACCTTAGGACATCCCAAAATAAGTCCGCGCCGATAAGTACCTCGATAGGCATAGACCGATCATAACACGGATCCGCTAACTGTATGTCAGCTGGTATATTTAAACGCGCCGTATCTATAGGTAGGTTCGGTATAGCACCGGTTAACTCGGCCAGCACCAAACACGACAACGTCACGTGATACGGCTTATACATAGAACTAAGTTTAACAATACAGTTTTCTCGAACGATATTTGTAGCGGTATTACCTATACCTATAATATTTATACTATCTATTCGCTTTGATTCGAGAGATAATTTTTCTTTTAAAGATTTACTTAAAAACGTAGACTGGCTACCGCTATCGAGCAACGCACGCGCCTTAGTAGACTGATTAGTTGCCGGATTAGTCACAATAATAATAGCAGTTGACAACAAAATATGTTTACTATTTTGATTGCATAGGGCTGACACTTGTTCAGTAGCGGCGGCACTGTTTGTTTGCCCAACATGTTGAGTATCCTGATGTAACAATATGTTGTGGCTCTGCTTGCATACACGACAGGGTGCCATTCTACATTTCTTTGTAGGATGTCCGGGTCGTAAACAATTAGAACAGAGCCTGTACTTGGCTACATCAGATAATTTATCTTTAATATTTTTAGATGTGAACGTAGGACAATTATATATTCTGTGTGGTTCTGTACATATTACACAACCCTTGATAGGAGTGATTACGGGTTCAGTGCTGGTACAAGCTAACTGGCCTTTAGATTGGTACTTAGTTGGGTTCGATACATGCTTATGATAATTATTATTTATATGAGACGGCTTGTTTCGATGGACAGCAGACAAAACATTTGCGCGGTCATTTAAAAAACTATTGAATGACTCAAGTGTAGGATTATTTTCCATACTATTTCTCACATCTTCCCATTTGGTATATGTACGAACATCTAACTTCTTACACATAAAGAAAATAATTAAAACATCCCATGTATCAGTAGGCAACCCTAAATTAGCTAAGGCTCGTAAATTTTTATTTAAATGGTCCACAAAATGTCTAAGTGACTTTTCCGAAGCCCGCGATATCGCTTGCATATCATATATTGAGTTAAGGTGCTTATCTATTAATAATCGCTTATCATTGAAGCGCTCATTTAGCAGCTTCCACGCAGATTCATAATTCGCGGCAGATATCTCTAAGTTTGAGATAACCTCCTTAGCTTCACCTTCTAAATAACTATCAAGATAGTAAAACTTCTGAATAGGTGCCAATTTTTTATCATCATGCACCATAGCTTTAAAAGTATCGCGGAACTCCTGCCAGCGGAAAAAATTCCCGTCAAATTTTGCGATTTGAATACGAGGCAACTTTATACCAGCATCACGACCTTCACAAAGATCACTTTGGTTCTTATTTAAAATTTCAATATAATTTTTTGCCGTTGAAATTAGCATTATAATATCGGTCTCAATGCTTTCTCGCGTTTCCAATTCAGAACTTAAATTAGAAGCATTTAAAACATCGATCTCAGACTGCAGGTCATCATACTTTATTGCAATGTTTTCAAATTTCGTGAGCTTTAACTTTAATTCTGTTAATTGAATATTAGTAGGTTGTTTAGGATATTTATCAAGATAATTTTTAAATTTTGTTATCTGACCCTTAATTGAACTGCGTTTGACATTCGCCTTAAACAGCTCGTCTGATGACTTCTCACGAGTTTCCGTCATCTTATTTTAATAAATATAGCAACCAACTAAATGTATTTTTATCACTAAACGTATGTAAACAAAGTATTAATATTAATAAATTGAAATTAAAAATATTTTAACAGCGTTTCAATCACGAAATATGAACCCTTACAATAAGTAAAAATAAAAGAAATATGAAATAGCTCACGCTCCTTCACTTTGGTGATACAACAGCATGCGACGACAGGTGCAAAGCACGCGCCCGTCCTCTTATCAGTTGTTTACTGCGTGATGAGAAGAATGCCTCAGCCGAGAACCATTGCGCGAGTGAATGTGCAGGGAAACCTGGCATTTATCGGCAATAAGCTTAAATTACTACCGTTATGTATAAATGGTAAGTAGTAAATTAGTTTATTTGGTTTATTTGATATCTAAAACTTTGGATTTGCAAATTAATGACGGCAGACTCACAAAGTACTGCTTCGATGTTAAAAGATATCAATGATATTTAAATTTACAATAGAAACGAAAGTAAACATAAATATAATGTTTATGGATTATAATTAGTGATAAATATTACCAAATAACTGAATAATTAACTAGATTTTTCTAGAAATTAGAACTTTGATATTTTAAAGAGAGGGTAAATAAAAAAATATTTGCACAAATTAAGTGGCTAAAATTTAGACAAATATGCACTTAAATTGCAACAAATGAACGTACAACCTAGGGAAAAATGTAAGGACCCATAAGGAATGAAGATTTATGGATATTTCAGGTTCGGTGGGAAGCAGTAAGAGAAATGGTTTGAACACTTAGCTCGAGTGACGACACACGACGGCGCTGCCAAAATGATCTTTGGTAGCAGTGTAACGTGTGCAGGCCTCCTGCGATGCTGAAGGGAACTGCCGGGACTCCAACTCGATGACCCCAACTCGACCTCTGAAGCTGCCGTAGACTCGGATGATGCACGTGTTGCTCGGTGTCCAGGGTTTCACTGCACCCGGACAGTGGCTGCTCGACGTAGGGATCCCTCAGGAGCGATATAACTTCTTCGTGGATGTACCTAGCTACGTCTTCACACGTGCCCGACAATCTACGTGGCGTACTTATTTTGGACAAACTATTTTACGTGTCCTGTCACGGTCGCCAATTATGTTCCTGACGGAACATGAGAGTCCAGGATTTCCAGGTTGTAAAAATAAAAGTGACTTGTAACATTCAAAGAGCCCTTTTAATCAGAACGGTTACATGACCTAGCTATATCGACGGCTCAATGTCAAGTGAGCCGTCCTAAGCAAAGTACATAAAGATGCCAAAAACGCCTTACTAAAATATTATAGCAATATGCTAATCTATGTATTAAAATTTATTTATTAATTTAATCTATATAATAATAAAACATCAAACCAGTGTATATATATATAAATAACAGAGTAATAGCCTAAGCAGTAACAACCTACACTGATTATGTTCCGTATTCGAATAATCTAGACACGCGGTAACGTGTCCAGCCAAGTTCAAAGAAAAAGAAACTGGCGACCCAGCAGCCTTGAGCAATGTTACACGAACCATAAACCAGATTTAACCAGGAAAATTTTACTACTGGTTAATGCAGAAGTATTGTGTAAGACTGGTGTAGTGTCTTGTCGACCAGCCTATTCTCCCAAATGCAGTGGGATTTTTTGAGCCGTTAAGGGTTAAGACTGTAGGTTCATGGAATCCGAGTGCTCGTTTCCTTAACAAAGACCTAGCGAAACGACTGATCGACGCTTCGCATCTTCGTTTTTCGCACGGGAATAAGCATTGCCATTTAACCGTCGCAATGCCGCTAGCCTTCCGGGTTGACCGGGAACAAACTACTTGCTTGGCATATGCTATTACTCGTACTATCCACAAAACACAAGGCTTTAGTCTGACAGTGCTCTGCTCGACAAAGGCTTCTCAATATTTAGCAAAAGTCAAGCTTACGTTGCATTCTCCAGGTTAAAACCTTAGTGGGAGTGCATCTTATAAATCTCGATCCAAGTCAAATCAAGGCACAAGAAAGTTGTATAGTAGAATGCAATCGCCCCATTATACCGCCCCCACTTGGACTAATTAAAAACAAAAACGCGTCTGTAGATACTACATTTATTATCTACAAACGTGTTTTTGTTTTTATTTAAAATTAGAGTGAAGTGCCTATTGGCAATTCACTCTAATATATATCTAATTTGAAGGTTCAAGAAGATATATTATGGAAAATAGCATAAAAAAGAAAACTATACAACGTAAAATAGAGTAATTTTATAAAGTAATGATATCCCATCAAAAACATGAACATGAAATAAGAGCCAAGTTTAATATTTCGAATATGCGTAAAATGCGTCGTTTGAGATCTACAATGCCAAGTTAACACAATATTAATTTAGGTAATAAATTCATAAATTTTAACAAACAAAATTATTAACGAAATACAATTATTATTTCACTTGGGATGTAATTCAGGTTCAAGATTTGCTTTGACTAGTTTTCACTTTCAGTCAACATTATATTTGTCTAATGAACTTATCTTCGTTACGACATACGCAGAATAGTGTGCTTGTGCTATACTTATACTGTTAGGTTGATATATTACTTTTCAGTAATTTGGTTTATTGGTAAAAACTAGCATGTGCGTCAGAATGACTGGTCGACTGTTGAATTCAGCATTGATTGTTTACGTAAAATTTGCTAGCTATTTGTTAGTATTTGCTACTCTTTACCAAACAATTGCTACCTCAGTATAATAAAAGATATCACATTTTTTATTGACCAGTCATTCTGACGTCAGGATGTTTGGACAAAGTTCTGCGAAGGACGCACAATTTTCATGTTCTTTACTAACCAAAAAATTGCTACCTACATTTAGCTTAAAATCAACTCAGCAGCGTTACAGGTCAAAACGTTTCGCGTATAATTATTTTTTGGACTGCTCACAACATGAACGCCTGTGCGTTTCATCAGAGCAATCCAAAACTGTAGTGTATCTATGTTTGTGTCAGGCACTCCTCTTTCTAGGCTTTTGTAGATATAGCCGTTTTGACCTGTAACGCTGTAACGATTTTAAGCTAAATGTAGGTAGCAATCAGGTAGCAATTTTTGGTTAGTAAAGAACATGAAAATTGTGCGTCCTTCGCAAGATACGAATTTTGTCCAAACATCCTGACGTCAGATGACTGGTCAAAAAAAAAGTGATATCTTTTATTATACTGAGGTAGCAATTGTTTGGTAAAGGGTAGCAAATACTAACAAATAGCAGCAATTTTACGTAAGCAATCAATGCTGAATTCAACAGTCGACCAGTCATTCTGACGCACACAAACTAGCCAAGTTAAATATTCTTAATATTAAAATTGGCTCTCATTTCACATTTAATTTTTGATCGGTTAGTATGAACAAGACAGCATCATGCCCTTTTAGGTTGACTATTAATCTTAATTAAGGGGGGGGGGAGACTGCTTAATAGGCGTCGTAAAATTCCTCCGCATCGACGTCTACTGAAAATGTGCCCAGGAGACTGGCAGCATTGCCACGCTGAATGGCAATGCTTATTCTTTGAGCCAAATATAAGGCAGCCTTCTGGTCACGTGAAGCGTCGACTAAACGTTTGGACAAATCTTTAAAAAACCGCAAGCACTAGCACCCCACGGCCCCGATGAGATTACTGTATTTGCGCCGCTTGAGAGTCTCCGCGGATGCAGCAGCAGCACCAGCCAAACCAGCAGTGCTTGGAATATGGGATGACGCGAGGGTGTCGACATATGTTGCGTCCCACAAAAAAGACCTACCCATCTTCCATGGCAGTAAAGATATACCATCTGGGCTCTTACCATCGTTGCGTACCAAACCGTTGGGTTCCCGTGCAGCTGGTACGCCAGCGGTGACAAGGGCACGTCGGAGTATGTTATTTAGGTTGGCGTGCCGAAATATGCGGCCTGCACTCCGGCTGCATGACAGGCCGCGGTGTCCAAGGCTGTCGACGGCTTGACCTATGCGGACCACAGCAACATCTACATATGCGGAGAAACTAAAGGAGCAACTAGACGAAGGCAAGTAGCCATGCGGAAGGTTGTATCGTCCAACATGATACCTATGTTGGGCGATGGGAGTGCCTAAAGCCAGAGGCCCTACTCCCATTCCCCCACAGCCAGCAAACGAGCGCGCTCAGCAGGATTGGTAGTCGAGTTTATGAGGTTATTCCTAACCATCCTGCAAAACGGCTCATCCCACTGTCTCTGAGAAGAAGGGTTAGTGGGTAACTCAGGACTAACTCATACTGGGGACCCGAGCAGACGAAACTCAGTTTCCTCAATAATTATGATGTTAGGTGCCAAAGTATAAAATTTTGATAAAACCGAAAGTTTGGCATTAATTTCGTCGCTTATATAAATTTCACATTTGCTAGTGTTGAGCTCTAAATCAATATGATGAGGTGGATGACTAAACTAAAAATAACTGGCCTAAGAGGGTCACCTTTTTGGCAACCAACTGCTGATTCTAAAAGTTGTTCTTTGTATAATAATTTTTATAGCATTGCCAAAGAAATTTGAAAATTTTGGGGGTTTCCAATTTTGCCTGTGTCAACAAGGTGTCCGTATTCACCAAATTAAAGGCATTCTTCAAGTCAACCTATAGGATGACTTCACCATCACCACAGTCAAGGTATGTTGATAAGGCATGTATGGCTGCCAAAAACCTGCTGTTGAAATTTGTTTACTAAAGCTATGCTGTAATATTTACAGCATAGCTTTACAGCCATACGTACTGCGTACGCCTGTACGTACACCCTACGGCAATAATAATAATAAAGCGCCTTGCAATAATTGTTGATATTACTGTCCCTCATGACGAGAATCTCGTGAAGGCTGAGAAAGATAAAATACTCTAAGGGCCTCTGCGTGTTGGACCTTTGTCCCCGCGTAAGCCTTCCAAAGGTCCGGGTATTCTCCTTGAATGATGAGAAAATACCCGTGATAAAGATAGACATAATAATAATAATATAAAAAAATAAAATAAAGAGAATATTATAGTATGATCACGTATCTGCTTATCGCTCTGAACTTAAATGGTTGCTTATTCGTCAACGCCGTAGCTTGCGTGCTCTCACTACACTTTTTTCCTTTCTCACTTCTCCTACTCCTCCAACTTACCTCAGCTCTTATGTGCAATATCTATCCTCCACTCACAATAGAAACCTTCGGTCCACTAATAACCGTCTTCTTGCATGTCCTACTCACACTACTGATTTTGTTCATTCTTCCTTCTTTGTTCAATCTGTTCTTCTTTGGAACGCGCTTCCTCTGGAAATCAGGATGGTAACAAACCGGCTCACTTTCAAGATAAAAGTCCGTGAGCTTCTACTGGGTAGTTCGGCAGCAAATTCATCTTAATTATCTACTTCATTTCATTTGTATATTAATATGTATATTTCTATTATATATATATATATATATATATATATATATATATATATATATATAATACACACAAATTACACATATTAATTAATACATATAATAAACAAATATATATTTGTTTATTATATGTATTAATTAATATGTGTAATTTAGTGTCAAAAGTAAAGAATAAGTTTTTATTAAATCCACCATATTTCTGAAGGCACCTACTAATTAATATCTCTGCACCACCTTAGGTCGACTGTCAGAGAATGAAAATAATAATAATTGAAATCAATATGACTAACCTAACCTTTTTTTTTATTTTTTACGTGGTAAAAATGCGTTACGCATACCACCCACCTGAGCGTCGGTGAGTGGTTATGTCGGACTCACCGGTCTCACAGGCAAGGAGACCGGCATACCGACTAAAAAGCCACGGTGTTCCTTCAGACGACCTATCGCCGGGGACACGAGGACGCTTGCGCATTCTTCCGCATCCCCGGCAGGTCATGGCTCGCCGTGGGTATAGAGGATAGCCATGGTCGTATGCCACCTTTTACATAACAATATAGCGATCCTTAGGGCAAGATGGCATACGACCACGGCTATCCTCTATATTTTCCCAGCGTTATGTCTTATGGCATACTACTGTGGAAAGGCCGCCGATATTGAAACTATATTTTTACTCCAGAAAAGAGCAGTACGCTCTATTTACAATTTAGGCGCACGAGTTTCACTTAGAGAAAGGTTCAAAGAAATAGGCATTCTGACAGTTGCATCTCAGTACATTTTTGCCAACATCATGTTCGTTAAACAAAATATAAGTACACCTGTTTTGTAAGAACAGTGACATTCATTCAGTAAACACAAGGAACAAACACAAACTAGTTTGTACGTATCACCTACATAAAGTCCATAATTCGTTTGCGGGACTCAGGGTACGATTTTATAACAAACTACCTATTGAAGTTATGAACGTACCCTTACACAAAGTCATTATATTGTTTCTAAATAATTAAATACTTATCTAAATTTTATTCTGTATGATATATTGGTTTCCGTTCCTTTTCGTTACCACTAATATTGTAACTTATACCAAATTGTAAATGTTATATTCTGGCGATTAAAAAGAGTGACCCGAGTTTCTTGCCAATTCTTCTCGAGGCCCTACCATAGTCAGTGAATTGGCCGTATGAAAAAGGTATGCTGGCATTTGTTTTTATGACGTTCATAAGTATCATGTATTTGATCTAAATGAATAACTGAGTTTGACTTGATTGACTATACCTATATAAAGTTTATTTGTTTAATACTTTTCAGAGGATGATTTTTAAGTAGTCGGGTTTAAGTTTTAGACAGCGTATATAGTAATAGTAGTTATTTAATTTACATAACATAATATGTTATATAGTTTTTGAGTATTTATTTTTTATTTGACATATTATGTCAAATAAAAAATAAAATAATTTTATCAAAAAAAAGCCGACTTCAGTACGGCAAGTTGTAAAATTTTCAAATACTGTTCATAATAATAATGTTCAGTTCAAATGTAGGTACCATTTTTAATTTGCTGCATTACATTTGAAAGACAGAAAGAAAAGCATTTATTCGAACCTAAACATGATAACAGATATAAACAACAACAATAGACACACAGTAACAAAACAAAAAATTATCCTGTGTGATGTCAGCAAGGGTCGTAATCTCAGCTCTGTGCTGTGGCATTTAAAACTGCAGCGCTGATATTCTGATTAGGCCTTGGTGAAGTCACGGTCAGTTATATAGGTAATTGATTTGATAGAAAACTCTTTATTGTACACCACACATTTATGATACAGAATATACCTAATATACCTTTAAATACGTGTTTGAGAATATTAGGAAAAAATTAAGAGAATAAATATGTAAATTTGTTGTTTGTTACAATCGAATAAAATCGACTGAGCGTCGGGCTGAACACAGGTCAAGTAAGTATTAAAAGCAATATTTAATCTGTGCAATCCGCGCTCAATTCATTCACGTCATTATTTCTTATTAATAGTTGCTTAGCAACAATAATCGAAACTTATCTAATCGTCATCAGTAAAATACTTATTATTGAGAAGTTCAGATGGCCATCTGTGGTCTTCTTCATCAGTTTTACTTCACAAAATTACACTTTCTGAATGCAAATGATTGATTAATTGTTAAAAATATTGAAATTGCTATATGTGTGCCTATAAGTTTTGAGGAGTTTCCTCAATTCCTCATGGATTCTATCATCAGAACTTTCTTTTGATGATAATGGGATCAATCTGGAAGTATGTCCTCTCAGACAAAAAAAGATTTTTTCAAATCGGTCCATAAATGACGGAGTTATGCGGTAACAAACATTTAAAACAAAATACACACTAATTGATAACCTCCTCTTTTTGAAGTCGGTTAATAAATACTCAAAAACTATATAATATTTATTGTAGGTCATCAGGCTTCTTTAGGCAAAACTATTGGGAAAAGCTTTTATCGTTTATTTTTGTAATTTATGGGCTTCTACGTATCAAATTGTCAAACACCAAGTCCCTCAGGGTTGATATAGCCCTAACTAAGGCTTTTGTTTGTAGCACAACGAAAGTCTCACCTCTAGCTCATGTCCCCAGTGCTCACAAGGTAGTAGAGGCAAAATCATCTGTATTGACTTCTACCATGAATAGCCATGACTGTGAGAGCACTGAAATAGCAAAGTGGGAAGAAGTAAGGCCCAGTGGCTTGAGGACTAAGACTAATACCTTCCTTAATAATGTTACGCAAAGTGAATATGATATAATTAGCAATAACGGAGATCTTTCTTACGAGCTCCGTATTAGATAGTGAACTTTTCCCTCCGGGCTTTCATGTGATACGTTAAGATAGGGTTGGTAACTGTGGATGAGGAGGAGTTCTGTTAGCGTTTCGTGGTTATGATAATGTAAAATTAGTTACGGATATTGTTAGTATGACTGATGACAAAGAACTAATATTTGCAATTGTAACATATAAAAATATAAAATTGTTATGTTGTGTCGTATATTTGCCACCTAACTATAAGCATAAGCAATATCTAAATGTCTTGACATGTATAGAAAATATGATTTGTAATTACCCTAACATGAATGTTCTTATCCTAGGTGATTTTAATTTAAAGTCTTGTAGTAACAACGTAAAAATAAGTTTTGATGTTTTCTGTGACTTTTTCTCGCTAAAGCAGTTTAAGATAATCACGGTGTTATGCTAGATCTCGTGCTGGGCAATTTTGAACCCGATCAGATAGCGGTATCCCTCGGTGAAGATCCTCTGGTGAATATGGACCAGTACCACCCTATGCTCGATATAGTTATTAAATTTCCACGTATAGTAGTAACATCGATGGCGTCATCTCCGAAACAGATACACCTGACTTGGGAGCTAGGCCGGATCGGAACTGCCGCAAGGCTGATTTTCAGGGTTTGTATAAGACATTGATTAAAATAGACTGGTCAAGGAATGGTTTATTAGCAATAAGTGACATCAACAGTGTGGTTCAGTTGTTCTACGACAAGTCATACGAAAGCATAAATCTGTTTGTACCATTTAAGAAACAAATAGCACATAGTCGGCGATACGTATATCCGAAATAGTACAACGTAGAAATAATAAAAAATATACAAAACAAACACTTCCATCACAAGTCACAAGAGATTTAAAAAAGAGAGTAAAGAATTCAACAAGGCCATGTTTGTATACTATAGAGACAGAGTGAAAAAAACACAGATTATGAATATCGGAGATATATGACAGAACTACAAAATATAATTGACGTCCCAGTTTAACTTTGGAATTATGTAAGAGAGAAAAAAAAGATATAAGGTATATAGATAGAGCATCCGCCGCATCGGCAATAGTTGCCGCTGCGACCTTGAGGCTCCCTTGGCAAGTGCCCTCTTGGTTACTGGAGGGGCGGGCAATGGTCCTAATCGCCTCTACGGCGTCACCCATTCGCGCCTTCAGCTCCGCTGCCGGCAGGACCTCAACGTCAGTGTCGGTCCTGTCCGACTGCAGCGACACCGACACGCGCTGTGTGACGTCGGCAATTTAGCGATCGGCCTTAGCCACCGCCTTCGCCTTGACAGCATCGCGCTATTTCGCCTCCTTCCGGGCCTGGCCCTTGCCTTTTCTAGGCTTGACCACCCGCTTCACCGCCCGCTTCACTTCGTCACCCGAGGCCGAATCCGACCCCGGGTTCCTCAGCAAAGAGCGTGGGCGCTTGAGCCATGACCTAGCGGTGGGACACACAATGTAGTGTTCCGAAATTGCCATTCCTAATAATGCGGACTAAGAATAAGGTATCTATGGTCTAGCACTCATGACTTCACGAAACATAGGACAATGGTAATAATTTTGGTAAATTCTTGAATAAAATAAAATCGCATTAAAAGGATCCCGGGGGATGGGAATAACTCCAGCCGGCGCGATGTGATATGGGTTTCCTGCCGAGGTTTTTCCGAGAGATTATAGCATGGGGTTCAAAGAAATTAGTTATATAGTTTTTACAGTGACAGCAACTTTGGAACTATGGACGCTTGCAATATCAGCGGTATCACTTGCGTGTGGCCGACCCATTTTTTACAGCAGAATTTTAAGGTGTAGGATAGGAAAACGTTTATTTCAAAACGCATCCCTAAATAAGCGCTGGCGACCTGCACTCACACACACGAACAATACCATCAATAAATAAGCGTTGGCGCCTCGCAGGTCGAGTGTAGACCCGAGGCATCGCCGCGTCGCAAATTTGCGTCAACGCATCCTGGAACCACTCGGCCTCCAACTCGATGTCGTCAGGCCTGTCCGGTGCATCGCACCAGGCCTGAGCGATAGAGGCCTCCAGGAGCGCCACCCGGTCCAAGCGTTTAAGTACCCACCGCGGACTGTTCCTCCCAGGGGCCGCTCTAACTGGAACGCCCGAGGTCTGGGCGGAGACGTCGAATCGGATGTAGAGGTGATCCGATAGCGTCTCCACCTCCTCGATGACGCGCCAGCCCGTGACACGGTGTGCTAAAGCAGGGCTTGCGAATGTCAGATCGACAATCGACCCACCCTGCTGTCGCACACACGTGTTGGCGGTGCCCTGGTTAAGAACGAGTAGGCCTAACTCCACGGCCCACTCCTCCAGCAACCCACCCCTGACATCCGTCCTCGGAGATCCCCAAGCCATAGATTTGGCGTTGAAGTCCCCGAGGACGACGACCGGGTAGGGTTGGCATCGAGCAACGACAGTGCCCAGACCGTCGAGGAATCCCTCGAACTCAGCGAGCCGTCGATTTGGAGAGAAATATACCCCGACGACGGCTATCTCCCCTAGACGAACTGCAGCATAGCCCTGGCACCTTAAGATGGTGTTGAGGGACGGGGCCCCGGCAGTCGCAGACGACACTATTGCGACCAAGCCGTCCAAGTCCCAGTCATCCCGGGGAAGAACAAAGTACGGCTCGGCTACGACAGCGACACCGATTTGCCACTGCGCCATGGTCTGCAGGAGAAGATCCTGAGCCCTGGCACAGTGGTTTAGGTTCCCCTGGAGGAAACGGAGATGGGCCATTATTGACAGTCCATAACCTCCACTGGAGTCCGCGGTGCCTTGGAGGCAGTCGCCTTATTCTTTTTACCCTCGCCTGCCGGGGCTTTTCCCTTCGTCTTAACTGCGGGTGCGGTACAAGCTTTCGTACCCATCCGGTGGTCCGCCGGCTTGCCCGCTGCAGAACAAAGAATGCAGCGAGGAGCCTCCTCACAAGTGCCGGCTTTGTGACCGGATTGACCACAGCGATAGCAGCAGTCGCTGCGGTCCACTTGCGCCGTGCATTGGACACCTAGGTGTCCAAGCCCTAGGCATCGGAAGCACCTCGCATGCCTGTCCTGCAGGAGCTTCACCTGGACCGACACCCAGCCCACCAACAGCCGTTTGCCGTCGGCAAGCTTTTGGGCTGCTGCCACGGGACAGGACACAACGATTGTGCCCATACCGCTGCGACCCATCCTGACTGCGCCCGAACGAACTAGCGCTGGGGCACAGCCACCAGCTTTCGCGACGGCAGCGACAACCTCCTCGGCCTTGACTGAATCGTCTAGGCCCGACAGACGAATGTCCACGGACCTGGTAGGCCTGGACACCCTGACATCTTCCTCCGGGAAGAGCATCCGAAGTTTTTCTGCCAGGGAGTCGGCTTTTTCGCCCGTAGTGGTGCCGGGGACCTCCAACAAGCGCGCACCTGTTTGGGTGGGCTTGCATCGGAGGCCCGACAATATCCCCAGGTCCCTGGGGTTTATCGCCATTTTGGCCTTCGAGAGAAGCTCAGCATACGTTGCACCCCTTTGGATGGCCGCTGGTTGTAGTGTCAGTACAACCGCAGCCGACCGAGGGGCACGAAGCTTAGCCGCCTTGCGCTGCTTCGCGGCGGCCTTGCGCTTTTCTGCACGCCGAGCTCTCTTGGCCGCCTGTTTGGCCTTCTTCTTAGCTCCAACGGTTTCTCACTCGCCCTCTCGGGGTTTAGGGACTGCCGGAGCCGTGAAGTTGGCCGAAAAGGCCTGTAACGGCGCCTTTGGACCAGTTTTAGCCACACCAGAGGTGCCTGCCACAACTTTAGCCGGCGCGGCCTGTTTGGCCACTTTTGGCGCCTTTTGACCCGTTTTGACCCCACCAGAGGTACCGGTCACCGAGACCTTGGTTTTGGGGGCGGCTGCTACAGCCGCAAACGTCTTAGCCGGCGATGGTAAACCCGCTCTACCTTTGTCCGCCGCTAAGGGCGGACGCAGGAGTCGACCTTCCAACACGGAGAAGCGAGCATTGAAGCTGGCTAGCTCCTTTTTGACGAGGAGAGCCAGCTCCGACTGAGCCATGATTTAGCGGTTGGACCGCTAGCCACACTCATAGCGCTCCTCACTGATGAGAGGCTGGATGAGTCAGAATCCGACTGTCCAGCCCCACCCTCCTCTGCACTCGGGCGCACAAAACTGGGCGTGCACGCCCCTTCGAGCCCCGTCAGGCGGTCCAGCACCACACGCGATACCGCGAGTAGTGCTGATGCGCCCAAACTTGAGCTCGGTTTCACCTTTTCAGAACGCCTGGTTCTAATGTCTTGGCCACATGGCAAAGGGTAACCCAGGGTTTCTCCCTCCGAACCCGCACAGATGGGCGTGCGAGTCCCGTCTTCATAGGAGGGCACAAAACTGGGCGTGCGCCCTTCCTCTACCAACTGCGAAACAGCTGGGCGATGCACTGCATCGAGGCTCTTTTCCCCCACCACAAATACGCAGGGGGTGCGCCCCGTAGGACGGCCGGATTTGCCGGCTTGTGGAGATACGTCGTTTTTCAAAGAAGCCATCATAAAATTACTTTTTTATTAACAAGGGTAAGCTCCCTGTTCTAGCCCTCAGCCTTACTTGTGCGGCCTGTACTCACACACACGAACAATACCATCAATAAATAAGCGCTGGCGGCCTGTACTCACACACACGAACAATACCATCAATAAATAAGCGTTGGCGGCCTGTACTCACACACACGAACAATACCATCAATTAATAAGCGCTGGCGGCCTGTACTCACACACACGAACAATACCATCAATAAATAAGCGCTGGCGGTCTGTACTCACACACACGAACAATACCATCAATAAATAAGCGTTGGCGGCCTGTACTCACACACACGAACAATACCATCAATAAATAAGTGCTGGCGGCCTGTACTCACACACACGAACAATACCATCAATAAATAAGCGCTGGCGGCCTGTACTCACACACACGAACAATACCATCAATAAATAAGCGTTGGCGGCCTGTACTCACACACACGAACAATACCATCAATAAATAAGCGTTGGCGGCCTGTACTCACACACACGAACCATACCATCAATAAATAAGTGCTGGCGGCCTGTACTCACACACACGAACAATACCATCAATAAATAAGTGCTGGCGGCCTGTACTCACACACACGAACAACACCATCATACACCATACCTGCACAACTTTTATTCCTACAATTTGCTTACACAACAAGTAGGTAATTTATGTATTTAACAGTGACAAAAGAGCCAGTTATCTGATGTCAGCTAATTTACCTACAGCCAGTTCGGTGATAAGGGTAGAGCCGCGAAAACAAGTGGCGAGATACTAAGACATCTGTAACGAAACTTTAATTAATTCTTACTGTACGTAGATCCCGGTAGAAATTATGAAGTTTTGCCGTTCACACTTTAGATGCAAGCCCATCCTTCAACCTCCCAATGGTCAACAGAACAGAATATTATTAAGTTAATTAAAAAACAATAATAAGTAGATATTAATAATAGTTTCTTTATTGCAGTAGAACCATGTACATTATTACTTAAACATTAGGTTACAAACATCATTTATATCTATATAATAGATAATAGAACCCTTAAAACTATTTAAAACCTGTCACTTAGTGTTTAATTTTACTGATTACGTAAGTCGGTAAGTAATGGTCTGGCCTTTTTCTGTGTTTATGACAATAGAATTCACAACATAATACATATCGTCACTGGAAAGGCAAAATTACTTCTGTCATACAAAGTGGGCATAATTGAGTTATATACATATTCGGAATCAGCGATTTTTTCTGCTTCGATCTGCCTAGGAACCATTGCAATCAGAGCATTTTTGTGGCGTTTAAGTAACCTAAAAAAAGGTGCTGCTTTTTTTTCCTAATTACTGAAGCGACGCGTTTTTTGGCCAATTTTTCACTCATGTCGCTCAAGAAATATTTCCTGAATATTAAATATTAAGTTTGGCGCTTGAGTAAAATTGCCTTTGTGTAGCCTAAAAAAGAATGGCCTTTAAGTAATTTGTGCTTACCTTGAATGTAATAAAAATTCAGCTAAAGAAATTTTAACTGATTACGAAAAAAAAACATTTTAAGTAATTTTAGTTGAAGTTACTTAGTTATCCTATCGCCTCATGAGTCAAAATCCTAGACATGAGGAGTATAAAATATTTCCCTTGAAGTTATTTTGATACACCAACACGACACTAAAATTTATGCTAAAGAAATTTCATCCTACTCAAATTTACTAATAGTATTGTGTTCAGTACTTTTAAAATACAATCGTTGTTTACATTGGTGGCGTTTAAGAAAATTTGGCTTACTAAGTTATTGGGTCAAAATTACTGAAGCGCCACTTATCTTGGAAAGTAGTAAAAAAAACGAATTTCAACCACTTCCAGTAAACGCATGCTACAAATAGAATTATTTATAAAGTTATTTCATTGAAATCGGATGATTGTGTAAAAAGATATGATTTTTTTTCTAAAAATAAAAACTTTGATCGGCTTTATCTCGAAACAACCTATTTTCACTTCAGTAATTTTGCCTTTCCAGTGACGAATGACAAAATATTAAATTAAAAAAAACGCTGAAAAAATTACTTGACTTTAAAAAAAGAGTCTGAAGGCATACATGGCGGGGGTGGATCTAGCATTGGCATCAAAACATCATTAAGTTTTTATTTTGCTTTTTTTTTAAGTTGGTTTAATTTCTGTCTATTATTTTTTCTACGTTTTCTGATCCTCTCCTTTTAATGAAATATAAAATAAAATAAGAACTTAGTTCGGTGAACAATAACCTGGTGTGAATGAAAATAAGCGCCTACACTCTAAGTTGCCACAACATTGATATTGCGGTGATGATGGGTAGCACTGAAACAATAAATCAATACTATAGTTACAAATAGATAATAATAGAGCAAGAGCCAGCGGTCGTCAGGCCTTTGTTAAAGTATAAAAGCTATAAGTTTCGCAATGTATGTCCCCAGCACAGGTTGATCGACGATCCCCGGCTATGAAACTTGGGTCGTGGTGGCTTTAACAGGTAATAAAGGTGTGTAAAATTGTGTCTTATATGTATTTTGTGTAGTATAAAACTCAGTTTTTACATATTTTACTTGTAATGATCCTAGAAGTCACCTTCTCAATAGCCAGACACTTCGTACGGTTGTAAACCTCTGCCAGACACCCTTAAAGTATATTTAATTGTAACTAAGTATACAAACGGTATAGTATAAAAGCTGCATTTTACATTTATTTGGATAGCTACTAGCTCTTGGGCTATAATGGAATCATACGACTCTTTAAAAGAAGTGCTATACTTTTAGGGTCTAAATAAACTTAAATAATTACTTACAATTGCTCCACTCTTTTGGCATTGTATACATTGTATGTTTAAGGTATCGATAAATAAAACTATTAATTACATATATTACATTTGTGTTAATTAAATTACTTACTATCCCTTGTTCTCTGACGCATGTTTCCTGAGCGCTCACGCCATAGTTTACATTTACTATAAAAATAGTAAGTACAATAAGAACAAGGAAGGTTGTGAGACAACGCATCGTGGATAAGCAGCCAGACAAACTAACACTGGTAACACTAAACCAGTATGAAGGTTTTATATAGTATTATTTGTGACCTCGTTTATTGTTTAATGTTTTACCTAAACTACTTGATAGCGATTATTTACGACATATACTATAAGGCTCTCCTCACATTAGTCGACACAATATCGGCATTAGTAAGTAAGGAAAGCTCTTTATGTCAACGATATATTATCTGAAGGAAGTAATTTAATTCTAAAGTGACCAGCAACAGCAATAGTATTTCAATGGCGCCTCGTGTACAACACAATATATCACAAACTAGTTAGGGATGCGTTACAAACTAATAACGTGCGACCTAACGCGTACTTGTCCCTGGGTTACCCCTAATTTGTCAAACTGACTACGATAGACTCTTCCTTACTGCTCAGAATCGGGTTTAGACTTATTAAATTGACTTGTTTTTTATTCCCTTCATAATTTATAAAGTTGCCTATTAAGTCTTATACGACAAATTAGTTTTCTGGCCTTGTAACAGGTAGATACAACTATTTATTTCAACGTTGTTTAGACGGGACCATTGTTCCTGAGATCCAGATCGTTGCGTTGAAGTGCATCCATTTGAGCCTTATAAACGGTCCTTAAAATGTTCGGCAGCACGCGGGTAATTTATTTATTTAGGACAACCTAGAGTTAATTTAATACATTGTTCAAAATATATAAAAACTAACCTATAGATAAAAACGAACAAAGGTATTCAAATTAAATAATTAACATATATTATAAAGGTTTCACTATAAGCATTTAAAATAACAATATCTATATATATATCACACTGGTCTGATAATGGAGTTGTTTTTACAAAAAAAAAGATTTTCTTATATAGACAGACAGAAGAAAAATATAAAGTTTAGGTTTGTTGCTTGATAATAAAAATGTAATATTGGTTTAATAAGTTGATTATTTATATTTAAAACTTGAGTAGGTATTCGTTTATAGTGAAGGTACTGTAAAGCCCCCGCCGTCGTCAGCAAACTCTCCTCATCTCCAGCACGTACTACGGGGGTCGTATACTCTAGACGTATGAGCTGGTACAATGCCGGACGAAGGGTTCTATATCTTCATCGATAATTAAATACGACTGAATAACTATATAACTTGTTTATTATACTTTTGCCTACTTATAATTATTTACATCCAATTACGACTTTGCTTCAACGAAGGCCGATCCTGACTGCCCATGACAACCTTCAAGTCATTCTCCTTTTTTCAAACTTTGAATTCAAATATAATTATGATTTACTTTTATAAAACGTCAGAGGTTTCACTATTGGTATGCGGCCAGCTAGTGACCACCAATAAACCTCTACAGTACCTCCAAAATATCGAGATATTTTTATGTACTTTAAAGACCTGAGACCATGTTTTCCACAACAATATATTTAGTAGTTATAAAAAGAAAATAGGTGTTATTGTTTTGATGCGCAGAGAGGGAGTGCCTGACGTGTTAGTTAATGTATTTCAGTATTGGTATGGCCACCAAATCAATCAAGTAAGGTGGGCTAACAAGTTGTCTGAGGAGTACAGGTTGGAATGCGGGGTGAGACAGGGTGGACTGACCTCACCTGCGCTTTTCAACCTGTACGTAAATCAGCTGATTGTCGAGCTCGGTAATACACATGTCGGTTGTTCTATAGACGGCCTATTTGTTAACAATATTAGTTATGCCGACGACATGGTGCTACTGAGCCCGTCTATAAACGGAATCAGAAAGTTGCTGGCAGTCTGTGTCGCATTTGCAAATAACCATGGCCTTATATATAATGTTACCAAAAGCAAATTGCTTGTTTTTAAGGCTAGCAATAGAAAGCCAGCTCATATCCCATCGGTTGTGTTGAATGGTGTGGCACTGGAGAGAGTGTCGGATTTCAAGTACTTAGGGCACATAGTGACTGAGGACTTGAAAGATGATGCTGATATTGAGAGAGAACGGAGGGCGTTGGCTGTCCGATGTAATATGTTGGCCCGCAGGTTTGCACGTTGTACACCAGACGTCAAAGTTACACTTTTTAAAGCATTCTGCCAGTCTCTGTACACGTGCACCCTGTGGGTTCGATATACGCAAAGGGCATTCAACGCTCTCAGAGTGCAATATAATAATGCCTTCAGGATGTTGTTGGGGCTTCCACGTTACTGTAGTGCATCAGGAATGTTTACTGAAACAAATACGGACGGTTTCTCAACTATCCTCCGCAAAAGAACAGCATCCATGATGCGTAGAGTGCGTGGGAGCTCCAACAGCATTCTGGAGGTCATTAGCAGCAAGCCGTGTTGTCCCATCATGGCGCACTGGGTTCGGGCTCATGTGCATGTCCCTAGTGCGTCAGATGGTGGAAACAGGTTTATGAATTAATGTTAGGATTGTAAATAATATATTTTAATATTATTTGTTACTAACATAGTTATAAGGTGTGTGTATTACTAACAAAATATGGATTTGTCTGAATTAAAGTTTATTTTATTTTATTTTATTTTTATTTTATTGTGGAGAGACCCTTACTTATATTCAAATATTTTTTTCAGTGCGATGTTTACCTAAGTGTTCCTTTCCCTATTGTACCTACTAGAATTTGAAAAAATATGTAATTTCAACAGATAGAATCTTATCTTACGTAAGTTCTTAGTTTTTAGTTTACGAAAATGATTTAGGCAAATTAGGCGTAAGTAGGTACAATTTTTTATGTAATACTAAACTTGAAAATAAAGTCAAAAATATTTAAGGTGTTTTAAATAAAATGCACTAATAATAAACACAACATGTATTTTTATTAATCATTTCGTCTCCACACTATGAACTGTTATTAGCTTCGTTTGTTCAAAGTGTATTTATAAGTCGTCAATAAACTTGTTTATTGTGTAGTTCTAATTTTCAGGATATATAATCTCAATAGAGTACTCATTACAGCAGGTACTTAAGTTGTAGGGTCTGTAGAAAACTTTTTTCTTATTATTGACAACTAGCATGTTTGACAAACAAATTGACTGAATTCTTCTAGATACAGTCCGTATGGTGACGGATTAAGAATACAAATGTCACCACCCCCTTCCATCCCGAGGGTGTCGTAAGAGTCGACTAAGGGAGTAAATCTAGCACACAATATCCACCGCAAGAGAGGGAAAACTCGAAACAAAACCCTAAACCAACCTGTCTGGCCAGCGTGGTATAGTAGGCTAATATCCCTCCAAATGTTTGGAGGAGACCCGTGCCCAGCAGCGGGACGTTTATGGGTTGAGATGATGATGATGATTCTAGATACACGATGCACAAATCGATATTTAGACCTGGACTTTATATTATTATTGTGTTCCTGACAATATTTAGTATTTCACAGAAACAAGTACCTATATTTATAATAATAATAATAATAATAGCAACCCATATATGTCCCACTGCTGGGCACGGGTCTCCTCTCCTCTATCAAGAGAGAGAGAGGGTTTAGGCCTTAATTCACACACGCTGGCCTAATGCGGGTTGGCGAATCTGACATGTCTTTAGAATTTCTTCTAAGACATGTGGGTTTCCTCACGATGTTTTCCTTCACCGTTAGCAGATGGCGAATCATTTGATTCGTACATATAAACTCCACAAAGTGAAATTCACATTGGTACTGCCCGGGATCGAACTCGCACCTCTTGCGTGCAAGTCGGTTACTTTCCCACTCGGCCACCACCGCTACACCCCTTTACCTATATTTACACCTAGGTAATTCATTCTCGTATAATGTTTAACATCTAACAACTAAGTAAATACGATTTTACCAGTTAATATTAGATGACATATTTGTTCAAATACTAGTACAATAGGCAATCGAACACCTAGGTAAACATCGTACTGAAAAACATTTAAGATTTTTTGATAAAGGCTGTAATGTTAGCGATAAACACTTATGGCTAAGTACCATCGTGGTGTGGCAAGGAACATTGATTTAGGAATCGTCAGACGTCCCGTCTGCCACCACTGCGACTGCGACGATGACTCGGCGCAGCATACGCTCGAGTCTTGTCCGGCTTGGGCGGGGCAGCGCCGGGACCTCTTCGCAGTCATTGGAGTAGACCTGTCGCTGCCGGCCGTGGTGCGGTCCATGGTTACCAGCGACAGGGAGTGGATGGCGGTCGCTCGTTCGTCGTTCGTGGCCGGGCGGTCACAAACAGGGGTAACCGAGGGACAAGTACCTATCTAACGCGTTAGGTCGCACGTAATTAGTTTGTAACGCATTAATAACTAGTTTGTGATATATTGCGTTGTACACGAGGCGCCATTGAAGTACTATTGCTGCGACATAGTAGCTACTCATTGGTCACTTTAGAATTTAATTATTTATTATTCATTTAAACTAAAATGACATTATCCGTCGTGCTCTTGTCACCGCCGGCGTTCCATCCGTACTTGAGCCAAATGGTTTGGCACGTGACGATGGGAAGAGACCTGACGGTATGACATTATTGCCTTGGAAGATGGGTAGGCCTTTGGTGTGGGACGCAACGTGCGTCGATACCCTTGCGCCATCACATCTTCCGAGTACAGCGGGTTCGGCTGGCGCTGCTGCTGCAGCTGCTGAGGCCCTTAAACGGCGCAAATACGGAAACTTAATTGGCAATTACGTATTTGAGCCGTTTGGGGGTCGAGACAATTGGTTCGTGGGGTCCGAGCGCTCGCTTTCTTTTTAGGGAAATAGCGAAACGACTGATCGACGCTTCGCGTGACCAAAAGGCTGCCCTGTTTCTTGCACAGAGAATCAGCATTGCCATTCAACGTGGCAATGCCGCCAGCCTTTTCGGAGGAATATTATGACGCCTAAACTATTGCCTTTTATTTAATTAATTAGTTTTTCATATTTAGGTTTAGTTAGTATAAATAAGTTTTTTCATATTATTGTTGTATATATATAGTTTGAATTTTAATTTAATAAAAATTAATATTTAACCTTTATATAAGTATGTCAGCAGAAAATAACAAGAATCGTAAGTTGATCAATTTCCTAGGTAGTTGATCAACTCTCGGAAAATAATAAACGGCAATTGAAATGTATTATACGTATGTATTTTACTAAATTGATTATTTTTTATTTATTTTATTTTTTTTTATTGGGACAAAAAACGGTTGCACATTACAATATTACCCACAGTATAAAGCCAGCTTAATCTAGATCAAACGTACAACCCACACTATTGTCCTCAGCAGAAGTAAAGGGCAGAAGATTGAAAGTGCGCGTAAAAGATATTTAATAAAGTAGTAAGTTATTATAGTAGGAAGTGAATCATTAAATTAAATTATTTATTTACTAGTATCTCGCGTGTGTTAGGTTTGGTAAAAGCTTATATACCACAATAGTGTGGTGAAATACAACTAATTAAACATTTACGTTAAGACAATTGAATTTGGAGGTTATTAACAATATATTATGGATATATTTCAATATATACTTGGTTATGTACTATAACTTGTATCAAGTAGCATAAGCAATAGCAAATAGGATGTAAATAAAAGCAAGAACATCTGTTATAAGTCATTTATATTTATAGCATTGTAGAATCAATGACTTTCAGTTAATGAATCTACCGCTAGTTCGCTAACATCGAGCCATGAGAAGAACTAGCAAGAAACTCATGGCCACTCTTTTAAATCACTAGGTAGTTACAATTATAATTACACTTTTATAAATTACCATTAGATATGGTAATAAACAATATAATACAATACATATTACACAATATGATTTATACACAATTACAGCAGCAGTTAATAAGCAACTTATTAAAGGTAGGTACTTAACTTATATCCTGTAGACAACGTCTGTTCAGTACTGCAGCTCAAAATGGAATGACCGATGTTCAAATCGGCACAGTATTTATATCATACAATCTGACAGTTTATTTAGAGGTTAGTCAAACTAAATATTAACTATCTACCTATCAAATTACATATTTAGGTCTGGAATAGTTTCCATAATATTCAAATAATAATAAACATGATTTTAAATAGTTATTCTAATATTTATGAACAATAATAAAACACGACTTTGTTCACAAAATAACCTCACTTTAGTCTAATCTATAAAGTGATTTATAAACCATACATTTATAATTGTTTGTACCTAATATTCATTAAAATCATAGTATACGTTACAACATATATATGTAATGCATCAAATTAACTTTAAATAGACAAAAATGTGCAATGATTAAGTGAAAATAGGTTAACTAAATAACAATATTCTAACACGGCCATACTGACATGTACTTCGTCCTCGAAGTACCACATAATTAGTAGATATTGATAAACCACAATATAACAAAATCACTCAATATAAAATTACAAAAAATAATAATATTGTAACACAATAACATTGTTTCAGCGTATACATAAATGACTTACCCAAACATGTAGAACAACCAGTAACGCTCTTTGCTGATG
The DNA here is from genome assembly GCA_947095525.1 of Trisateles emortualis. Classification (NCBI taxonomy): domain Eukaryota; kingdom Metazoa; phylum Arthropoda; class Insecta; order Lepidoptera; family Erebidae; genus Trisateles; species Trisateles emortualis. The sequence continues at coordinate 20,007,323 of OX352739.1, read as the reverse complement.
ACAGCACAATTACAATTCAATGTAATAATATAGATAATTATAATAATGATATAAATAATTCTCTTACATCTATAATTAATTGGCTTAATAATAATAATCTAATAATTAATCTTAATAAAACTAATGTAGTTCATTTCAGTCAACGACTACCCACTATAAATAACATTCAAGTTCAGTATCATAACAATATTATTACGGAAGTCGATAACGCAAAATTTCTTGGGATGACAATTGATAAAAAATTAGACTGGAAACAGCATATTGAACAGCTCAGTAAGAAAGTGAGCAATTTTGCATATACTCTGTACAAATTAGTGCCAATAATTAATATTGACACATTGCTTATAGCCTATTACGGTTAAGTTGCGTCACATTTAAGATATGGAATAATTTTTTGGGGGAACTCGACAGATAAGGAGGTACCATCCAAAGCACAAAAACGATGCATCCGCACAATGTTTAAAGTAGATTTGACTGATAGCTGCAAACCCTACTTTAAAAAATATAAAATATTAACTGTGCCATGTCTTTATATTTTGGAAGTTGCCATGTTTGTAAAATCTAATCCACACTTATTTAAACGCCAATCAGAAGTAGTCAATCGCAACTTTAAGAGACGCTATGATAGTACATTCTCTCTACATTGCTCAAAAACTACACTAATGCACAAAAGTATTTTTTGCATGGCCCCCAAAATATTCAATAAGCTTCCAAAAAATTGGAAAGAACAGAACTCTCGTTTATTAAAAAAAGAAATAAGAATCCCACCTTAAGGAAAAAGAATATTATAGTATATCAGAATTTATGAATGATAAAATCTAGCAGACAACAAAATTATTTATGCATCGTTGACATACAATAATAATAATAATATTTACAATAATGTCTCTACCTATTCTAACTGTATTCTGAATCTAATTTATAATTATAATACCTAATTTATTTAACTTAATATTGTAATAATTTAATTTATAATGTATGTAATTAAATTTCAATAATAATATTTGTATGCCTCATGGCCAAAAATGACTGATCTAATATTATAATATGTATAACCTACATGCCTTGTATGTATACTCATGTTTTCACAAATAAATGATCTTATCTTATCTTATCATAGTAACACCGGTTATGTATATACATTTTACTACCTATATACATAAAAGTAATTTAATCATTAATGCAAAAAAAGGAAAAACATAATACAAATGAAGACCGTTGTTTAAGCGTCGAAATATTCTTTTAACAATCACTGTCTACTGGGAACGTGCCCAGAAGGCTGGCCACAACAAGCGAGTCCCCTGACATTATAACATGTTTTACTGCTATAAGTACAACAATATTAGCTAATAGGCTAATTCGTCATCATCATCATCACCACCATCATATCATCGTCATCATCATCATCGTCATTTTCATCATCATTATCGTTATCGTCATCATCATTATCATCATCATCATCAGTCTCCCTGTGTACGGTCAAACACCCGCCCTCAGTGAAGCTTAATCACCCGCTGACAGTGAATACCGGACAACAGTTAAGACAAAACTAGTCATAATTTCATATCATAATCGTCATAGTATGGTCATCATATTGAGCCTGATGTTTGCGCCATCAAACATGTAGTCTGATCAAATACTTTGCTCTCAAAGTACATAATAAAAAAGTATATTGTAAGTTGTGATTATATTAATGTAAATTATTTTCTTAAGACCAATAAAAAAAAATATTATTCAATACAAAACACATTTTGTCATAATTTCTTATGTTTTGCCAATTGCCTAGACGTGACAAGCCCCATCCACCCGCTGCAAGTGGGCTAGACTAGCACCAAGCAAATGACCGACCAGCGGAAAAATAATTATATAATTATTTTTATGTTTTGCCAATTGCCTCGACATGACAAGCCCCATCCACCCGCTGCAAGTGGGCCAGACTAGCACCAAGCAAATGACCGACCAGCGGAAACATAAAACATAATTTATCGGTTACCTCGACATGTCAATCACATTCACCCGCTGCTGATGAGATAATTGACACCAAGTAAACGATCGCCCAGCGGTATTTAAAAAATATATTTATCTAGTTTTATTTTAGTTTAGATAATATATATAGATAATCACAACCTACACCATAACAATGCTATTCTTGTTAATATCATTACAATATGACATCTACATTTAATAAAGCTTTTTCGGTAATTATGTTTTCATAAATTAATTCCCAAGTAGTTAAATATTATCTTTAGAGAAATTACATTCGTTTTATAAAGCTGTGTTAATCAATTGTGGGTCCTTCCACATAACGTTCGGCCAATCTGACTATTTATCACATGTAGGTAGTATGTATGTAGGATCAGGAGTGCCGAGGGGCCTATCGTCAGAGTTAGAAGTATCCATTTTAATAAGATAAACATAGATACGATGAAATCTAACAAAGTTTTATTACAAGAAATAATTAAAATCATAAGAAAATAATAATAACAATTAAAGACAAAATCACAATAAGTGCTATTGATATAAGGCTAACTAACTAATAACAAACTAAGGTATGATTTTCATAAATCAAACAATCTCGTAGTGCAAGGTCACAACAACTCGCAAAATGGCGCATTGTCGTTTATCCAATAATAAATCGAACAGACTCTGAGAGTCACAGTTCGTATAATGGCGTATAGCCATCCCAATAATATCGAACAGACTCTGGGGAGTCACAGTCCGTATAATGGCGTGTAGCCATCCAAATAATATCGAACAGACTCTGGGAGTCACAGTTTGTATAGCGGCGGAGCCGCCCAGTATGTATGCGAACAGACCAAGTAAATTGGTCACAGTTCGTACAGTACACAGTAGCACAGAGCTACCCAGTTAAGTGCAAAGTGTATCGGCGGGAACCGCAGCAATACAGCTATGCAGAATATACAGCCAAGCTGTACCAAGTAAACCGACAGTTTTGTCGGGAGCCGGAGCTCTTATGAGTCAGTCCGAAGAGAGACTGCCGATCTAGGGCAATGCATGGCCTTTTATAGGAAGATTTCCCTCAACAACAACAACGACGACAACGACAACTCTGTCCATGGGCACCCGGAAATGTGCGCCACGCGTTTACTGTTTGGAAAATCATTTAAATTATCTCATTCTAATGAGTTGCACAGTGTAAAACATATTCGTTAATTTTTAAAATATCAGTAACATAATTAAGGTACTAACATTCTCAATTACTTACTAGAATCTAATATTTGATAATTAAAAGAAATAAAATGTTACGATAACAAAATGGCGTCAAAATGTTTTGTACGGGACTAGCAATACTTTTATTACAATAAGTGCCCAGACGGAGTTCGTAGATACTTAATAAATCATGTTTTAAATTATAAGACATTAATTGATACAAAATAATAGGAATTATAAATATTCCTACTATTATTAATAATAGGAAAATCAAATAAAAAATAAGTTCTGCTAAAAATAACCACAGATTATTAATAGCCATAGATATACTTTGAAAACAAACTCCTACAAGTATATTATTATCAGATATATTTAAAATTCATTTATGTCAAAATTGGTATTAAGTTTTTATTTGTCATTTTTTTTTTTTTTTTTTTTTTTTTATACTACCAAGTAGGCAAACAAGCATACGGCCCGCCTGATGGTAAGCAGTTACCGTAGCCTATGGACGCTTGCAACACCAGGAGTATTACTCGCGCGTTGCCGACCCTTTAGAAACCTTATAACTCCTTTCTTGAAGAACCCCATGCTATAGTCTTTATTGACATTATTCAATCTAAATTGTAAATTATGCTTAATATAACATGAAATTGACATTAATGTAAACTTAAGTACTGACTATAATAATATTGTATAATTAGTAATTTCCAAATCAGCAGAAAGAAAACTTAATTCATGTAAAACATTTGTACGCCATATGGCAAAGCATAGCGTTGCCACACTAGAAACAACACGATGTCTTATGCCGTATCTATGCATATGTCTTATCTATTCGAGAACTATATAAGTTATACTTTTTACACAATAAACTAGACTAAAACCACATACTGAGTCTCACTACGTTCCCTGTCAGGAAGACTGGCAAACATAGCGCCTCAAACAAGCTCTGTAACATCTCACACTAATGTATACCTACATTCTATTATATTATAAATATTCTATTCTATCAGTCACTGTCTAACCATTTTTCTAAATACTAATCTTTAAGATCTTTACAAAAACAAACCTTATTAAACAGCACTAGCCTTACCGGCTTCTGCTACTGTTGGATCAGCATCCATCTTAATTTCTTAGACAGCTTCCTGATGCTGTGACACCAACCCTCTGCACCACCATAAGTTGGTTGCAGGGCCGAAGATCGGAAGTGCCACGTTGTCATCAGAGCGGCGCGGTGATATGCTGAGGCAGCATCAAGAACCGCGTTGAGGAGACTTTCTTAGACAGCAGAATCCATTCTGAAACTTGAAATATATGTATTAGTATTTGGGCTATAGGTTATCCCACTTCTGATGTTAGGTTTGGTAAAAGCTTATATACCACAATAGTGTGGTGAAATACAACTAATTAAACATTTACGTTAAGACAATTGAATTTGGAGGTTATTAACAATATATTATGGATATATTTCAATATATACTTGGTTATGTACTATAACTTGTATCAAGTAGCATAAGCAATAGCAAATAGGATGTAAATAAAAGCAAGAACATCTGTTATAAGTCATTTATATTTATAGCATTGTAGAATCAATGACTTTCAGTTAATGAATCTACCGCTAGTTCGCTAACATCGAGCCATGAGAAGAACTAGCAAGAAACTCATGGCCACTCTTTTAAATCACTAGGTAGTTACAATTATAATTACACTTTTATAAATTACCATTAGATATGGTAATAAACAATATAATACAATACATATTACACAATATGATTTATACACAATTACAGCAGCAGTTAATAAGCAACTTATTAAAGGTAGGTACTTAACTTATATCCTGTAGACAACGTCTGTTCAGTACTGCAGCTCAAAATGGAATGACCGATGTTCAAATCGGCACAGTATTTATATCATACAATCTGACAGTTTATTTAGAGGTTAGTCAAACTAAATATTAACTATCTACCTATCAAATTACATATTTAGGTCTGGAATAGTTTCCATAATATTCAAATAATAATAAACATGATTTTAAATAGTTATTCTAATATTTATGAACAATAATAAAACACGACTTTGTTCACAAAATAACCTCACTTTAGTCTAATCTATAAAGTGATTTATAAACCATACATTTATAATTGTTTGTACCTAATATTCATTAAAATCATAGTATACGTTACAACATATATATGTAATGCATCAAATTAACTTTAAATAGACAAAAATGTGCAATGATTAAGTGAAAATAGGTTAACTAAATAACAATATTCTAACACGTGCTTGTGTCTTAAATTTAAAGTCCGAGAGAGCAAATATATCAATATTTGTGAAGTGTGTGTAGTACGCTTGAACAAGTTGGCGAAGAGGAGCGCGCACACCAGCGTTGGTGTTGCATTTAACTGTATAAAACACGCGGTTCGTACGGACCCCTCGATGCACAGTTCTTGGCACAATGTAGCATAACTGGTTCGTGATAACACTGCAATCGAACTTGTTGTTACATAGGCCATGCAGCGTTACAGCCATAAGTAGGACTCGTCTGGACTCCAGGCTTAATAATTTGTACTTTAGTAGTAAGTCCTTGTACGACAATTTGCTGTAATGACATCTATAATTCATGCTACGTAAAAACTTTTTCTGAACCATTTCAAGTTTATTGTTGTATTTGTCGTAAAGAGGATTCCAAATCTGTACCGCGTATTCAAGTTGAGAACGAACAAGAGTATTGAATAGAGTTAGATATGTGGTCGGTCTTTTAAAATCACGCGATGATCTCATAACAAAACCGAACATTTTGTAGGCCCTGTTAATAATATAGTCAATATGTGAATCCAGGTGAAGTTTAGAGTCGAGAAAAACTCCGAGGTCATGGACGCGGTCTACACTTTGCAAATTAGTGCCTTGTAAGGCAAGGCTCGTTTATAAATATAATAAAAAGTAAAGGACCGATTATGGAACCTTGGGCCACGCCGGATGAAACAGTAAAGGGATCAGACTGAAAACCATTAACAACAACCTGTTGAGTCCTGTTGGAAATGTAAGATGTTAATTGACGGCGTGTTGCCGTTAAATCATCCGACGAAGGCGAGGTGTGCGTTGATTGGTTAAACGACTCACGTACTTTTATATCGCTCCAAGTGAAAAAATCAAATATGTTATTCAAATGATAGAAGAATACAATCTTGCTAAAATTTTAGGTTAGGTTAGGTTTTTTTTCATCAATATCAATATTAAAATAACATATTTAAGTATTTGTTAACTCTATGAATAAACATTTTCCAAATACTTGTAATTAATGCCGTCGACCAATCAGAGAACAGTGTATTAAATGACGGGTAATAGTGTACCGTTAAATAATACACTGAGCAACGATTGGCTCATTTGTGGATGATTGTACTTGTAGCAAAATAGTCAATTACTAAATTACTGTCAGGTACATTTCAACTACCGTTTGTTATATGCCGAAACTTGATCAACTTCCTCGAAAATTGATCAACTTACGATTCTTGTTATTTTCCGGTAACTATATGTCACAGAATGTATAATGGCGGACTTAATGCCTGAGGCATTCTCTACCAGTCAGCCAACAGGGTGATGCGGAGATTATTTATAGTAGGTGCACAAAGTATCTCGTCTGAAGTGTTACGTTTAAAATATATAACTTAAAAGGACAAAATTATATCATAAAATATATAAACATAAATATATTAATCAACATAATAAATATATATATATAATATATATACATACATATTATAATACAATATACTCATCTTCACTCATCCTTTAAACGCGTGACGGTTAGTCGACATTCTGATTTCAAGAGGGAGGGCATTCCAGAGCAAGATGGATTGTATAGGAAAAGAGGAGTGAAGAAAAGCAGAGCAATAGTCGATCAGAGGGAAAATCAAAGTGCATCGTTTTTGTTTTGAAATAGAGAAAGTTCTTTAGTGGCTATTGAGTACGCAGGGTACCGGTAACTCTCTGGCTAACGTGTGCAACTTGGGCTCTCCAGTTCAAGGTAGAATCAATATTCACACCGAGGTCTTTAACGTATTGACATAGGTCTATGGTAGAGCCGTTGAAAATAATTGGGTCAGAACACTATCACGGTAATAATACATACAGTATCGTGACTCGGCCGTAACCTTG